>OX031068.1:8812295-10012295 GCA_943736015.1 Tridacna crocea
GAAATCTAGAACCACAGCCAGCGGCAGGACTTTTAAAAATACCATTTAAAACATCGTGGAAAAAAGGGAAAATACTTTTTTCTTACGTTTCAAATGCCTTTTACCTTCAGACATTTTCCTTTCCCCATGATGATTGCTTATTGTTTAAAGAAAGTATTATTACCTGATAATTATTGTTAATGAAGTGTTCTCTTTTACTAGAAGAAATATGAAGAAAGGAGCTACTGCAAGAAGATTTTTTCATCGATATCGGGTACGCACAGTGTTCACTTTTTTTGTTTTGTTGTTTAAACCTTTACCAGACGACAAATTTTTAGCCCTTTTCTTATTGAAACCATCTGCAGACGACAATTTTCATTCGGCTCAAAGGTGCGACTGTCTATAGATAGGATAGCAAATATAGGAAAAGGAGACAATGCTGGTTACCAGCATTTTCTGTTTTTCCCACAATGTTTCCAAATGGCTTGTTTCCAAGGGTCGTCAAAAGTCTTCATTCTTTGGCAAAGGTTTAAACAGTTAGTACCCCCGGGCTACGTCTATCAACAAACCAATACGGGTTTTCAGGGCCTAGCGTTTTAATTCTATATATAGTTGTTGGATGAATTGCCTTTTCATGATTAACTTAAAGACAGAATTTAAGTATTTTTTTGGTTTCAAGGAAAGACAGGATAATATCACCTCTTTCTATCTAATCGTTTAATTCAATCAATTTACTAGAGTAGATAAAGACAAGCTGAAGTAAATTAAAACATTTATTTTTATTGAATAACTGTGGAGGTATCGACAAACCTGTGTTTCGTTTTCAAAATGAACAACCCGTAGTGTCGTCTTGTAAATTGTGAATAAAAACCTGCATATTTTGCATATTACTAAGCCTTAAAGTCTTATACTTGTCACAAAGTTGAGCTCCACAAAAGTGGTGTTCCTTTGTACTTTGTCAACTGGCCCCACCTAAAAGCCCTCCCGACCCCCCACTTCCCCCAACCTTACCCCCACTAAACCCTTCCCCCACCTTACTCCCACCCTACCCCTACCCTACCCTACCCTACCCACCCCCCTACCCTACCTACCCACCCCCCTACGCTACCCTACCCACCCCCCTACAGAGAGAGAGAGAGAGGAGAGAGAGAGAGAGAGAGAGAGAGAGAGAGAGAGAGAGAGAGAGAGAGAGAGAGAGAGAGAGAGAGAGAGAGAGAGAGAGAGAGAGAGAGAGAGAGAGAGAGAGAGAGAGAGAGAGAGAGAGAGAGAGATTTTTCCTTCAAAAAGAAGACGGCATTCATAATGCATGTTCCTAGACCTACAACAAAAAAGGGTTGTAGTCTTGACTTGGTATTGTCAAGTTTTATAGAAAATTCATTCCAAATTACAGTAATTGAACCCTTGATATATTTGTTGACGTCTATGTACACATTTAACAGCATTTCAGAAAACCTTCTTGAACGTTTTTGTCATATTTTTCTGTATTTACTGTGTTTTATTACCAGTTCCGTTACCCTTTTTTGTGTATTTTGCCTCTTAACTATATGTTCTATATTTTCTGCGTTTTTACAGTCCCCAAGCCATATGTAAACCTGTGTTCAATAAAGTTAAAAATCAACATTTATTCTGTTCATTGCTGAGCAGACTCTACAAAAAATGAAAAGAATTTTAGAAAAAGATGTTATCACCATCAGATGAATGAAATGTTTAATGAATTGAACCAGTGTTAAAACCTAGTGGCAAATTTCTACCACCACCTTCTATTAGTACTTTCAGTACTTTGATTAGACAAGTGAAGCTAGTCTATAGGCATCAAGATTGAGCCAGACTCAATGTAAACAAAAAGAAAAACGTAATTGCCAAATACTGCCTCACAGAAAAATAACTCCTTACTGTTAGGAATCTTAATTCAGCCATTATGACAACTTTGACTTAAAGCGCAGAATCTCTACTATCCCAACTTGAAATTGCCCACATTCAAAGCAATAGACTGTACAAGATGTCATTGATAAGGTACATGATGCTTGCTTATTATGTAAATTAAGTGACCTATATGCAAATCTGGCTCAAATCACGGATTCCTACTCCGCAAAAGTATGAATGGATTTAAAAATAATACCCCCAGGTGACTTGTAGCAAATTCCAGCTACATAAAAAACACAAATGGCCAGTGAACCCTTCTCGGTCCTGCAGTCATTCATTATTTAGATCATTGTGAATGCGAAACCGGTATATTAAACTGTTGTTCAACGTCTTGTATATTAACCTTTTACCACACAATCCCGATTTTTTCACATAAGTCGGGGAAGAAGCCCTTTGAAAACAATGCGGGAAAAGGAAAGAAGAAAATGTTGGTTACAAGCATTTACCCCTCTTTTTATGTTGTTTTCAACCCTTTTAGAATATGTTTTCATGAATTTAGTCACATTTAACTTTATCGCCTGGAACAGCTTTTAATGTGGAGGGCCGTAAAATGTTTCGTTTTGTAAAGAGTTAAATAGTTGACTATTCCATCCTGTGCTGTTAACCCTTTACCACATAATGACAACTTCTCACGCCCCTGAGGAAGAAGCCTTTTGAAAACATTGTGAGAAAAGGAGAAAATGCTGGTAACCAGCATTTCCTCCTTTTCCCACAATGTATTCTACCCTATCAAAGGAAAATTGCACCATTTGAGCCACTTTGATATTGCTATCTGCAAATGCTTTCAATTTGGATAGGTCTAAAATTTTGCTGTGTGGTAATATTTTAATTGGCTGTATAATCCAAGTTAAAGATTCTGGCGGATAGTGAAAACCTGATATTGTTATTTCAGTTATTTTTTTAAGAAAAAAAATCCCATTATCGCTTAGTATAGATCCAAGATCAGATTGCACAGACTGTGTGTGGCATTATCTTTTTCCACACTGTCTGTCCGCTCCTCTGTTAAGACAGGCATCTTTTAAAATTCTTGATGAAAATTTGTGAAACATCATTCATGTATTCCTTACGATAGTCCACCAATAAAGATTCTTTTTTCGTTTGATGCCTTGTCATTGGAAAAGGGGGCTTGATGTATATTTCCAGTACCGACCGATATCTCTTTAACTATTGGACAAGATTTTATGAAACTTCGTATTCATTTTGTTTATAGGCCACACACAATTATATTTGTTTTATCTTTTCAAATGCTATGCTATGGAGATTACTAAAAGGCCAGGTGAACACGCAAAAAAACAATGTACCTCTTATTTTCTTTCTATCTAAAGATGTCTTTATAGGCAGGAGATTTCATCTCAACAAAATAACCTGTTTTAAATTGAAAGTTAACGAAATGAAGGTTTTCGTAATATTTCTTGTCTTAGAGAAGAAAGTAGTATAGAACGGCAGGAAAAGTCAATTGATTGAACTGCATTTGAATTGAACCGAACTGGATTTAATAATCAGAATGAACCGATGGACCTGGAACGGACTCAGAAACCAAACATGACAATATTTCTTCAGTCTGGTATAAATAAACAAAGATTTACATTTACCATAGCCACTTACTAGTTTCAAATTCACTAGTCTGTAAGTACTTTCAGTACTTTGATTTGTTGTTGATGTTATTCATTTGCCTAGACCCTTTACCAAACAATCCCTAGTTTTTACGACCCTGAGCATTTTGAAAATATTGTGGTAAAAGGAAAAAATGCTGGTAACCAGTATTTTCTCCTTTTCCCTCAATGTTTTCTAACCTGATGGAAACAAATTTCAATTTTTTAGTTACATTTATTTTGTTGTCTGCAAGTGCTTTCAGTTTGGACCAGTCTAAGATTTTGTCGTTAGGTAAAGAGTTAATCAGTATTCTCATGACAGGTATCCATATAAAGAAAGTTTCACCAATCCGAGTTAACTGTGTTAATTTGTCTGGCGCATCTAAATACAGGGCCTTGTATTTAACTCTTTACCACACCAGAAAATTTTAGACTGGTCCAAATTGAAAGCATTTGCAGACGACAAAATAAAGGTGACTGAAAAATTGAAATTTGTTCTGGGAAGGGTAGAAAACACTGTGGGAAAAGGAGAAAATGCTGGTTACCAGCATTTTCTCCTTTTCCCACAGTGTTTTCAAAAGGCTTCTTTCTCAGGGGCGTTAAAAGTAGGGATTGTGTGGTATAATGGGTTAAGTATAACCCTAAGCTCTTTACTAAACTACCATTCTATATTTTTTTTTCAAGTTGAAAGCGTTTTACTGACAAATGTGACTAAAATTATTATATTTGTTAAATTTGTTTCTTAAAAGGTGGGAAACTCTTTGAAAAAAAGGAGAAAATGCTGAATTTCAGAATTTTCTCCTAAAATGTTTTCAGACGCATTTTTCTTCAGGGCTGTTAACCTTTTACCCCATAAGGCATTTCTATGGTATCTAAAATTGACCCTAAATAATAGCAAGGATGAAGCCGTTTTTTATGTGTATATGACACCTTTTGATAGCATAAAAAACATTGTGGCAAAAGGTGAAATTGCTCGTCATGAGTAACTTCACCTTTTGCCATAATGTTTTCCAAAGGCTTCTACAAGCAATGCGTAGAAATGAGTATCTATGGAGTAAAGGGTTAACAGATGGATAAAGGGCTAATCTATATGCATATGGTTATTTTAAGTCTCTCTACAAAGACAAAGGATATAAGAGATATTAATTAGGAAGAGAGGACACTCTTTCAATCTATGAGTCTAAATGGTTGATAGAAATAAGCCTTTTATTACACTGTTTTACATAGAAAATGAAAATTCGTACTTGAGTTGTAGCCAAGTAGAAATAAAACAAGAAAAAAATGAATGGTTGTTTTTAAGTCGAGTATTGATGCATGAGTTAACAATACTACGATAATATTGTTAAAATCGTCCCCAACTTTAATCCTGATAAAATCAAAGTAATAAACAGAACTCGTTAACATCGTTTGTGATACTTTTATTAGTAACAAGAGCTGGTAAGAGCTCAGAATGACAGCAATGCCCCCCGAAAGCCCTATTTCCAGAAACTGTGACCTTAAACCTGTCGTTGGGATCAGATGACCCTGATTATTGTAATTTCAAAGTGGTCTCTAGCTGGCCACCTTGTATCCAATCCAAGGAAAAAAGAGATGTTTGTACAATATGTATGCCCCTCCCCCTCCCGTATGGCATCCAGTTCTAAATATAACATGTGATTATAAACCGTTAAGTTCTAAGTGTAAAAACGAAAAAAGGGTAATTACTCAAACATTATTGATGATGAATTAACAATTCTTGGGCACTGTACTTTCCATTTATGTGAACTATCAAGTTTTAAGGTAAGTTTCATGATTTTACCTCACATACTTTTTGAGTTATGCTCCGGAAAAAAAATAAGTACGAAAATCAACAAAGGGCAATAACTGCTAAAATATAATGGGCAGAGTTATGGTTCTTGTGCAATCGACTTTTCCTGAATAAGATCTATCCACATATAAAGTTTCAAGATGATACCTGAAAAACCCTTTTGGGTTTTGCTCCGGACAAAAATTAAGTATGAAAATCAACAAAGGGCAATAACTCCAAAAATATGATGGTCAGAGTTATGGTTTTTGTGCACTGCACTTCTCCTTAATAAGATTAATCCACCTATGAGGTTTCAAGATGATACCTGAAATACTTTTTGAGTTATGCTCCGGACAAAAATTAAGTATGAAAATCAACAAAGGGAAATAACTCCATAAATTTGATGGGCAGAGCACTGCACTTCTCCTTAATGAGATCTATCCACCTATGAGGTTTCATGATGATACCTGAAATACTTTTAGAGTTATGCTCCGGACAAAAATTAAGTATGAAAATCAACAAAGGGCAATAACTCCATAAATATGATGGGCAGAGTTATGATTCTTATTCACTGCACTTTTCCTTAATAAGATCTATCCACCTATGTAGTTTCAAGATGATACCTGAAATACTTTTTGAGTTATGCTCCGGACAAAAATCTGGTCTACGGACCGACCGACGGACCGACCGACAAGTGCAAAGCAATATACCCCCACTTCTTCGAAGGGGGGCATAATTATTGATCCTTAGTATAGAACCAAAACACTGACTTGATCATTTTCAGATTTCATAGTGGAACAACCGTGTAACTGTCGTGGTTTCTATGGTGAACCGCGAGACGAGGTGTAAGCTGCCAAACGAGTTCAAGACCAGGGTAGTATTTTGATTACAGAGGGGTGCGACCAAAAGAACACAACCATCTGGATATAAGCTTGGTTCACGAGGAAGGGTCGACACGGATAGCATGTTTTCAAAAAGAATAAAATGCTAGTAATTTGGCTACAAAATGTTGTTAATTCTTTACCAAACAATCCCTGGTTTTTACGACCCTGAGAAAGAGGCCTTTTGAAAACACTGTGGGAAAAGGAGAAAATGCTGGTAACCAGCATTTTCTCCTTTTCCCACAATGTTTTCTACCCTGCTAGACTCAAATTTAAATTTTTGAGTTACCTTTCTTTTGTCGTCGGCAAGTGCTTTCATTTCGGTCGGATCTAAAATTTTGTTGTTAGGTAAAGGGTTAAGGTGAACAACAGCATCAATAGGGGTACTGGTAGTTCAGGTGGTGAACGGTTTTTTTTTATTGATGACAAACACAAAAGACATGTTATTATTAGATTATATGATGAATATAGATATTAGAGATCGTGAGGCAGATCTACACAAGAAAAGTAAAAATAGTGTATCAAACAAAAGAATGGAACAATATCCCTAGTTCGTTCTGCTTTAGTATTTGAAAACAAGGACAAACAGAAAGTAAAAACACTCTGGTGGACTCACTGAAAGACAAATCAGCATCTATGCATTTAGTTGGAGCGAAGTACCATTTTAACGATAGCGCCATTTAACAAAGACAAACGACGAAGCTAGATCTCAGTGTTGATTGAATAAAAAAGGTAAAATAGGTGTTGATATAGGGACAAATATGGTTTGAAATTAGCATGTTCACTATGACGGATCACCAGAAAACCAGACAGAACACTTTATTATACTGCAAAGAAATTTTTCGTGATCTGTTTGGTTAACATGCCGGGAATATAACATCACGTTCCCTGGCAGAAACCACGTAAAGCCAGTTTCCCTTTTGAGTGCCCCATTAACATCACTACACGTGCAACACAACATCCAAAATGGCAGTGTCGATCGATAACCAGACTGCACGTTTATACACCAAGCTGCACGTTTTAGTGACGTCAGTTTCCAGTGACGCCAGTTTTCATTGAATTGGGGCTCTCAGAAGGGAATTTCTATTTCGTCAGCATACTCGATTTGTGAAATTATAAAACATGAAAATTTTGCTTAACGTGCTTTGAAAGGGTAAAACTTTGCAGTATAATAAATTCGTTGTACGTTCAGGTGGCGAGGGACTTGGAAACTTCGGCTCGGGGCGACATGATTAACCACAGCCGTGAACAAGTTTCCAAGTCCCCTGTCACGTGACCATACAACTAATATTGTGGCTAGGAGATCTGTAGGACTTAATTTGCGTCTTTAATTATTGTTCGTGCCTACCTTACTGATATTTGGTAGATATAAAAATTGAACCCTGGACAAAGGCAAAACACTAAAAAAAGTTCTGAAATTTTTATTAGGATTGAAAATAGAACTACATCAGATCAATCTATCCTAAACCAAAGGACAAATGATACCAGAATATTATTTCATGTTTTCCGGTAGGATATCGAGAAATAGTAGTGAAAATATTTTTCGATATTGCTCGGGTACAACCAGTGAAAATACCGATTTTCATGTTCTTGATGCCTACGTTAATTGCGCGTGCCTCACAACCAGATTGAAACATGACGTCATTTACCTTACATTTCTCGCGCTTGACATAATATTGTAATGCGTTGCTATGCGGGAGAAGTACGCCACGTGGAATAACGGAAAAGGACTGTGCTGGATTTTGATAAAGCTCCTCCAACAAAGGGTTAAACGCATGAAATAAATAAAAAATATTTTTTTTTTTCGGTGAAAAATTGAAATTTATTTCATCTCATTTCGTTTTTTTCATTTCATTTATTTCACCCGTGGCTGCGCCACTCGTGAAAATCTTACCGATGGTGTCCACTCGATGAAATAAATTTCGATCTTTCACCGAAAAAAAAAAACCCAAAATATCCTCTATGTCTCGAATATTCAACAGGTGAAAATGAGACCTTTACAAAAAGAAAATGTTGAAACGACAGATGAATTGAACATTTTGAATCAGAAAAATAACAAATTTGAGGGGCACAAGTTACATAAAAAAAAAACAATCTGCGATTTTACAGTATTAAATATAGGGCTGCTAGCCACGACTCAAGGATTTTTGCGGATGGCGTAGACAATACAGAACATGTAGTCTGATCTTAACCCTTTCCCGAACAATCCCTGGTTTCTACGGGTCAGGAATAGAAGCCTTTTTAAAACATTGTGTAAAAAGGAGAAAATGCTGATAACCAGCATTTTCTCCTTTTCTCACAATGTTTTCTACACTATCATATTGAAAAATCATCTTTTTAGCAAATGTTAATTTGTCATCTGCAAAATGCGTTCAATTTGGTCTAGTCCAAAATTTGCCGTTTTGGAAAGGGTTATATCTATACTGTCTGCTAAGGAAATGTTAAAAGAAAAAAAAAAAAAACGATACGGAGGTTTTACGATCGACTTGGAAGTTTCCTTTCACTTAGGGTTTGGAAAGATGCGATAAAAGTGGACAAATAGTTCAAAGATTTTAGATTTTGAAAGAAAAAAAGAACGAACTAGATATGGCTTCTTGCAGTAACATAAGGATTGAGAGAAAGTATGGACTGAGCGGGAGAAAAATAAAAACGATTCTCCAATCATTGTTAATTTCCGTAGTTTTTGCGATAGATCTTTAACTTTAGAGGAGACCCAAAAGCATTTTGAAAAAGGGTCTGGTATTTCACTGAGTGTGGACGTTTCAGACCAGATCACTTTAACCCTTTACTCCAGCTTTTGAAAACATTGTGGGAAAAGGAGAAATTGCTCGTAACGAGCAATTTCTCCTTTTCCCACAATGTTTTCCACTCAATTAGATATATCCTCATTTGTCCATATTTTGACATCATATCTTTTTTTTTTTTGCTGCTGAAATGGAAGAGCCTCAAATTGGCATATAAGGTAAAGGGTTAATAAGATGCATGACATTATTGGTGTAGTTGAGGTATGAGATACTTCTAGTCATGAACTTTTTTTTCCCTATTTTTAAAGGTGGGTATTTAGAATTTCCACATCACACCAAATTGAAAAATATATATGTCACTGAAATTTATATGAAAAAACAATACAAATCATCAGTAATTAAGAATCATAAAATTACCCCCAATTTTTTTTTTTTTTTTTTTTTTTTTTTGTGGTATTCCCTTAAAAGGCTACGTAGCCTCTTAGCTATTTGTAGATTTCCCACCAAAATCAGAAAAGCATTGTGGGAATGTTAAGTGACTTGCACGTGACTAATGATTATTAAATTTCATAACATAACAAACATGTAATTATTTTCCTTGATGTCTAGAACTTCGGATGCTATGTTTGAAGCTTCGTCTGTATATTTCCGGTATGTAAATGAGCGAGTTGCTGATGTAAAAATAGACCGTGTTTCCCTTCAGTGTTGACCTGGGCTGTGGTAAATATCTAATTTATCTAGTTGTCGGATGGTTTTCGACTACTGCGGTTTAATGAATGAAAATCATAAGGCTTTGGGAGTATATGGATGATTTTTTTTTTGTATTTTTGTAAGATTTTCGTCCCAAAATCTGAAGGGCCACCTTTAAGTACTACAGATCACATTAGGAGTAGACACAGTATTTCTGTTACAAAAAATCGTGGGGGTGGTTTCAATTATGAGACTTCACGATGCCTCTTTTCATATTATTATTCCAAGTTTTTCGATATTTCAGTAGGTTTACGCCAAGGCCAAATAAAAAAAAAACACGTGGGGGTGGTCTTAACTATGAGACTTCACGATGCCTCTTTTCATAACTAGACTTTTTTTTTTTGGGGGGGGGGGGGGGGGCACCATATTGTACCATCTCAAACTTGTCTGTCGTGAATTTACCGGACGAAAAGTTACAACGCTTCTTGTTTTTTTTTTTTTCTGTTTTATCGGATTAATCTGTATTGCAGTGAAATGCAATTAACTTTCAGCGACACACATGACTAAAGACAAACCAAGCGTTGCTTTACGCAAACAAATTTTAGAATTTATAAATAGCATGTTTATAAAAAGAAAAACAACGAAATTTATAGAGTTTAGTAGTAATTTTTTTTTTTTTTCTATTTTAGGAAAGTTAACCATCAAAATAAAATAAAATTAAATTAAATTAACCCTCTACCAAACGACAAAATATAGGCCCGGACCCAATCAGAAGCATTTGCAATCGACAATTTAACCCTTTACCCCATAAATCATTTCTGTGGTATCTCTAATTGACCCTAAATAACAGCAAGGATAAAGCCTTACGTGTATATGACACCTTTTGATAGCATGGAAAACATTGTGACAAAAGGTGAAATTGCTAGTGACGAGCAATTTCACCTTTTGCCACAATGTTTTCCAAAGGCTCCTACAGGCAATGCGTAGAAATGAGTATCTGTGGAGTAAAGGGTTAACCCTTTCCCAAACAGCAAATTTTGGACCAGACCAAATTGAAAGCATTTTGCAGATCACAAATTAACAGTTGCTAAAAAGATGATTTTTCTAAATGATAGGGTAGAAAACATTGTGGGAAAAGGAGTAAATGCTGGTTACCAGCATTTTCTCCTTTTCCCACAATGTTTTCAAAATGCTTCTATTCCTGACCCGTAAAAATCAGGGATTGTTTGGGAAAGGGTTAAACGAAGCTCAAATGATGATTTCTGTCTTTGATAGGGTAGAAAACATTGTGGGAGAAAGCTAAAATTGTGGTTCCCCGCCTTTTCTCTTTTTCCCACAATGTTTTCAAAAGTCTTCCTTCTCAAGGTAAAAAAAAAATAGGAATTGTTTGGTAAAGGGTTAAACTTTTTATGCTCTTGTGCGGAACATTTATATTGAAAATATTTGTATTTTAAACGAAGGATTATTGAATTTAAAGCAAGCAGCATGTATGTTCAAAATCTAACATTGTGGTCAAATTCTGACAAAATGTGTCTTAAAACCCTTTACCTAATATGCCAATTTGAGGCTCTTCCATTTCAGCAACAAATAAAGATATTATATATGTCAAAAATATGGACAAATGATGATACAAATATCTGACTGAGCGGAAAACATTGTGGAATAAGGAGAAATTGCTCGTTACAAGCAATTTCTCCTTTTCCCACAATGCTTTCAAAAGCTGTCTGTTGTTGATACGTCAGAATGAGTATCTATGGAGTAAATTTTCACAAAAATCCTGTGGGGAGATTTTTCCTCTCTTCAGCGATCGTCTTTGTACCCGAGTGTGACCTGTCAAAAACTAAAATCGAATAGGGTCAGTAAGTCCCGTTTAGACGAAATGCACTTCCGGGGAGGCTGGTCGACATATTGAGATATTTTCCACTATTTTGCTTATGCATGTACCGACATTCGTGACGCTACACCGATGTGCATATTCTTCAAATTCTCAAAAATGGGTTTGGAGAGGAAAAACTGGAGATGAAAGATGTTGGTAAGGGTCAAAATATTGTTTAGAAATAATTTTGTGATTTAAATACAGGCCGTGGAAATCAGCGAAAATTCGTAACCCAGTTTTCGTACATCGTTGCAATGGACATGTACTCGGTCGAATTTCTGATCTAAGAAGGCCAAACTAACCTAGTTATGGCAATAAAATATTTTTTAGCATTTCATTCTAGAAATGCACTCATATCGCGTCTCCAGGGGCGTTTAGAAACATATTGCGGTTTTGATATGTTTCGCACCAGTGCAGTTTCGCACCCAAGTCTCCTTTGCACTATATTGAATGTTGCCGGTAATGACAGTTGGAATTATTCGGCCTCATTTTATTAATTGAATTGCCTTAGACAGCCATTCTTAAATGGTCGTGAATTATTGGCTTCAGAACCTATTTTAGCATCTTTAGTGGAATTATTTTCAGTTAAATTCATCATTTCTAGTTCAAAACTAGGTATATAAGCTTAACCCTTTAAAGAGCACGGAATAAATCAAAGACGCATTTCATTTTATAAATAAGATCGTGAGAATAATGTTGAAGTTGCCCTCGTCTGGACGGTCTTAGTAAAGCGATCAATGTAGATCAGACTGCAGACTTTGTACAGTCTAGTCATGATGTACATTGATCACAAAAGCAACTAAAGTGGTCAAAGGCACTTTGAGGGTTATAACAAAGAATTGCAGACTATTTGAATACTCAGAATCAGTACTTGTGCTTGCCTATTTTGATGTAGCCTTTACAAGTGTAATGCTTCTTATGATGAAATATTCTGCAGAAAGTCTTTTTGAATACATTGCTTTAGCCTGTTTTTTTTCTTTTTTTTTGCAGGAGGGCAGATAGGCCATGAAATCCTAACAATCACAATAACTGTCCAAAACATCTGTACAGTGCCACATGAAACATCACCTACTTAAGACTCATTGGAAATGCCAAACCACTAAAACAGAAGATTAATTCATGACTGTCCAAATGACAGCAGATGCAACAGGATGTACTACACAAGATATGATTTGCAGGGCATTTTCTTCAAAAAAGCTTGGGTCAAAACAGCCAGGGGGAGGGAAGCCAGGACAATAAATGTGAGAAAATATTGGAAATCATTTTTTCTGTGGTGTTTTGCACCCATTCAAAGACAAATTTCAACAGTTCATTTGCATATCACCTGCTAATCCTCTCAGCTTGAACCAGTCGAAATTTTGTTCTGTGAGTTAACCCTTTACCAAACAATTTTGTTCCTAATAAATTACCCTGAAGCAGAGGGCTTTTGAAAACATTGAAGGAAGAGGAGAGAAAAAATGGTCATCGGCTTTTTATACATTTTTCACAATGTTTCCTCTCAGTCATAAACCTAATCATTTAGGCTACAATTTTTCATCCTCCAACTTTGCTTTCAAAATAGACAAGTATGAAAATTTTGTTAAATGTTAAAAGATTAAAATGGTTGCATTTCTTCTTATAAAGCCCTTGTTTAATTCATCCTTGCAAGTGTTGTTGGACCAGAGACAGCCCAGTAATTTTATACCAGCAGATAACGGGGTCAGTGGTGTGTCTGCTGTAGACAACTTTTTGTGTCTTGCAGCAGACCAATTTTGAAAACATTTTGACCTAAGGACAAATTGGTCAAAATAAGTAATGTCTAATTGTGACATGATTTAACGAATACTCAAGCTTTACTCCTTGATTAATTTTTTTCGCATTCACAAGGATGCTTCTGAAGTTTTGTGCTGCAAATATGTTTCAGAAGCAATTTTATTATTTTTGATGACTTTTAAGTCTTTACCAAAAAATCCTGAGTTTTAACAACCCTGCAGAAAAATACTTTAGCAAACATTGTGTGAAAAGACAACTAATAATTTTTACTTTCAACACAATGTTTTCTACCTTTTATTAGGTAAATTGTAAAATGTGAGTCAAAATCAATCATTTGTCTGCAAATGCTTTGAATTTGAAGAAGTGCAGAGTTTTATCAGTTGGTAAAGATGAAACAAAATAAACATGAGAAGTCTTAAAAGTTTTGTAGATATTTAATCATCTTTATTACATTTGTAGTAACAAAACACTTTTGCATTATTGTCATGTTATTTGGGTCCCTTGATGGAGCAAATTTCTGCTTCAGAAAAAAAATATTGTTAAAAAATGTGAAATTGTTCATTAACCCATTACCACACAATTCATACTTTTGACGCCCCTGAGAAAGAAGCCTTTTGAAAACACTGTGGGAAAAGGAGAAAATGCTGGTAACCGGCATTTTCTCCTTTTCCCACAGTGTTTTCTACCCTTCCCAGAACAAATTTCAATTTTTCAGTCACCTTTATTGTGTCGTCTGCAAATGCTTTTAATTTGGACCGGTCTAAAATTTTCTCGTGTGGTAAAGAGTTAATTTGCCATTTCTCACAATGTTTTCAAACGACTATTAATTTTGTGCAGCTAATAAGACTTCTATGTAACAAAATTTCTTTTTCTGCACAATGTCATTGAGTGAATTTTACCACATGTTTATTGCTTTCACTCTTCAAGGAGCATTAGGGATTTTTGTTCTAAATATAAACAAGAATATTACTTTTCCTTTATTTAACAAAGTCTTGAAACCTAACTTTACTTTTAACACTAGATAGAGGCAAATGGAGAAAAATAATTGAAAGATTGAGATGAAAACATTGTCGCAAATAGATATTGCTAACTGTGAGCAATAACATATTTGGTCACAATATTTTCAAAAGCAGTCTGCTGCAATGCTGTTTTAAATTAGTGTCATTTCTCGTTAGGATTTAAATACCCTTTTAACTATTGAACAGTACCGGTAAATGTTAGCATGAACTTCTTTGTGGTGCAAAGATGGTAAACATAGAACATTAATACTATAGTACTATTTTTCTTTAATTAAATGTTTAAATGACTGCATGTCCAATTATACATATATGAGAACACCACTGCATAACATGTGGTCCCTGTAATGTGCAGTTGTCTTGCAGTCATGGTTCCTTTTTAGTGTCATTCTTCTACCAGGAGAAAGCTCTGAAAGTATATTAGTAAGATATGTTTGTAAATACATGTATAGTACTTCTGAATAGAAGTTTTTAGCTAACCAGAGCAAAAATGCTTAATTCTTTATCACAGGATAGATCCTAGACTTATCCAATTGAAAACATTTGGAAACAACAATTTAAATGTGGCTGGAACTTGGAAGGATGGAATTTGTCTTTGAATGAGTAGAAAACATTGTGGGAAAGGGAGAAAATGCTGGTTACCAGTATTTTCTCCTTTACCCACAATGTTATCAAAAGGCTTCTTCCTTGAAAGCACTAGGGTAAATGACTTGTACAAATTGAAAGCACTAGTAGACAGAAAAATAAGTGTGGCTAAAAAAATGAAATTCATTTTTGGATGGGTTGAAAATACCCTGAGAAAAGGAAGACATGCTGGTTACCAGTATTTTCTCCTATTTTCATACTGTTTTCATAAATTGTCTTCTTTACAGGTAAAGGGTTAAACATTTCATTCATGTGCCAGTTAGTGCAATTGGTCATGGGTATCTTTCCAAAGTACTATGCACAGCACTAATATTCAGTGTGCATAGTGGAACAAGCATATTGCATTCTTCTTAAACAACCCTTTGCCTGTGAAGCACAATCCTTTATGACACAATCCTGATTTTTAAAGACTCGGAGGATGTCTTATGAAAACATTGTAGGAAAAGGATTAAATGCTGGTAACCAGCATTTTCTCCTTTTTCAATAATAGTTTCTATTCCCACTCAAATAAATTTCCATCATTTAAATACTAGATCATTATTCTATACGGCATTAATTGTCATCTGCAAACCCTTTCAATTTGGACCAGCCAAAGATTCTGTCTTGTGCCGAGAAGATAACTACACACTTTTCAGCAAAGTGATGATCGATTTCAGACTGCAATGAACATGCAGTCTGATCTTGAATCTGAACTCTCTTATGTTTGATATTTGAAAACATAATACTGGAATGGCTGTCTTAAAAATACTCGAATGTCACCAAAGGCTGAAATTAACAGCGGCTCAACGTAGATCTGTGCGATCGCCCCCGGAAAATTGAGGATTACAACTAGATCTATAAATATCTGTTTTAAAACGTCTTGCTTCGTACTTATGTTTTCATTTTATGCCTTCACATAGCTGTAGTTTTGTGAAAGAAGCTGATTCATCTAGTTTGATTTAACTCCGTCAAAAAAGCATGATTCTTTTGAATACGAAACCGAAAGTAGGTTGAACCATCAACCTGTTTACCTGCGCTGAACACGATCTGTTCTTTACTGTGGAGTATTCATGGTCACATATCGTTCTCTGATCGATTACTGAAATTTTCAAATCGCTCGGAGTTCTTAAATCTTACTTCATCATTCGTAATTGCTTCGTGTATCTCTCCACATACTGTGATGAAAAGGCGATAAATTTACGGTGCTCCCCGGAAGTGATGAACTCTCGCGGTCACGTGACGAGACTTTCAGACCCTATTATAGGAAAGTTATACTGTGTATAAGCGATGTGGCTCGTATTTTTGTCAAATATGATTTAGGCGACGTGGTAGTAGTCGATTTGAAATCAATGAAGTATTGTACATATCTCAACAGTTGGAAGATGATTTATTGATTATTGTTAATGTATCACCAGAAGACTCGGGTATCTATTTTATAGATGAAAAAAAAAACCTTTTGCTGTGAAGTCAGATTGAACTAATACACCATAAATTGCCACCTGGTTGTCGTAACCTATCAGTTGAATCTTGTGCTCGCACATACAATTTTACAGATTTTATACTATGTGGTAATTTAACCCATTACCATACAATCCCTACATTTGACGACCCTAAGAAAGAAGCCTCTAGAAAACATTGTGGGAAACGGAAAGTTAAATCACATTTTTTTTTTTTATTTAGAAATCTGCAATAATTTTGAGATTCCGGGAAATGATTAGGATAAAGGAAAGCATGATACCTTGCGAAAGCATTTAACTCATCACCAAACGACAAAATATTAGGTTTGTCCAGATTGAAAGCATTTGCAGACGACAAAATAAAAGTGGCTGAAATTTGAAAGTTGTTTTGTGAAGGGTAGAAAACTTTGTGGGAAAAAGGAGAAAATGCTGGTTTCCAGCATTTTCTCCTTTTCCCACAATGTTTTCTAAAGGCTTTTTTCTCAGGGTCGTCAAAAGTAGGAATTGTGTTATAATGGGTTAATAGACTTGTGTTGCACATAAGGAGTATGCTTACACGTTACATATCGTAATGTTGTTGATCGCGTTTGAGTCTGATCATTTCACAATTCAAAAATTTTAATGCTTGTGAAGAGAAAAATATATTTCAAGGGAGACAACTGATAAAAAAGACAATATCAATATCCAATTATTTCCCTTGGAAATAGCTTTAACCCTTTCCCAAACGACAAACTTTTGGACTAGACCAAATTCAAAGCATTTGCAGACGACAATTGAACTCTTGCTGAAAAGATGGTTTCTGTCTATGATAGGGTAGAAAACATTGTAACCAGCATTTTCTCCTTTTCCCACAATGTTTTCAAAAGGCTACTATTCCAGACCCGTAAAAACCAGGGATTGTTTTGGAAAGGGTTAACCCTTTCCCAAACGACAAATTTTAGACTCTTCCAAACTGAAAGAGTTTTGCAGATGACAATTTTAACTTTCATATCACTGGCAGAAAATTTTCCGAAAAGGCAGAAAACACAGTGGGAAAAGGAGAAATTGCTCGTCACGAGCAATTTCTCCTTTTCCCTCAGTGTTTTCAAAAGACTTGTACTGCAGACATGTAAAAACAATGGCTTGTTTGGGAAAGGGTTAAGGAAATAAAAAAAAAAGGACTGTTCTGATGTCTTCATTTAACTCTTTACCACACGAGAAAATTTTACACAGGTCCAAATTGAAAGCATTTTGCAGATGACAAAATAAAGGTGACTGAAAAATTGAAATCTGTTCTGGGAAGGGTAGAAAACACTGTGGGAATAGGAGAAAATGCTGGTTACCAGCATTTTCTCCTTTTCCCACAGTGTTTTCAAAAGGCTTCTTTCTCGGGGGCGTCAAAAGTAGGGATTGTTTGGTAATGGGTTAACCAATACCCTTCTAAATTATGTTATATGAAAATTTCACACCAATTGTTAACTCGAGCGAAGTTATTTCTGTTTTCAAACTTATTATTTGGAGAAAAATGTCTCCTTATCCGAAAGTGCAGATGCAAGATCAGTCTACACGTTCTGTGCAGTCTGATCTTGGTCTACACTTTCTGCAAAAGGTCGGTGAGCCACGCTAAGTAGCTGATGGTTTAATCTTTTTCAAAAGACTTTTATTCCTGTCCATCAATTTTATAAATAATTATTTAGATAATTATAGCTTTACACAATCATTCCCAAGTCGTTACAGGCAATAGGAAAATGAAATCGAATCTGGGTAAAAAAAAAAAGGTTTATCACAATCAAGCTTCCTATGACGAATCATGTTCTGCAAAAAAATCATTGTTTTTTTTTTTTGGAAATACGAGTATGGTACATCTTCTTTTCAGGTCCTATCTTAATGAGGCTTAGTGTACCAAATGCCATGCGCACTACTATCGGTATTCAGAGCTCCGGATAAGAGGGACTGGTTGCATCCTAAATCCGTTATTTCTCGTCCAAACCCTATGCTGTGGGTATTCATTAGAATCGTACCCATAACATAGGGTTTAGTGGAGAACAATTACATTTTTAATTATGAATCAAAATCACGCACTCTATCTATAGCCCTGGCTATTATTGTCGTCGTCAATCCCCACCTTCTTTCGACTTTTTTTTCAAAGTCTGATAACATCATGATCATTGTGATCATCATCATTATCTTCTTCTTCTTCTTCATCTTCTTCCTCTCGTTCTTCTTTTTATTTCTTCTTCTTTTTATTTCTTCTTCTTCTTCTTCCTTTTACTTCTTCTTCTTCACCATTATCATATTTCATTTTTTTTTACAAAATTATGTAGGGTTATAAAGAAATTTAACGATGATAATGATTCTGATGACGGAAATAATTGTGGTTGTTCTCATCATTACGTCTGTTGTTCCGTTTTACAAGAAATACCGTCGATATACCGAATGATGTAAATGACTTCATGTTTTCTGATAAAGGAAACTAAAACCATTTTGGTGTTCAAGAATGATAATAATGATGATGATGATTATGATGACGACGACGTCGACGACGATGATGATGATGATGATGATGATTAATGATGACGATGACGACGGTTACGAAGACGACGACGACGACGACGAAGACGACGACGATGATGATGATGATGATGATGATTAATGATGCCGACGACGACGACGACGATGATAATGATGATGATTGGGCAGCAATGACAAGCCATGGTGATGGTGATGACTTGGTGTCTCAGAGCTGTTGTCTTTGAATCTCATATATATATTTTCTATTTGTCCGGAAGATTCCTGAATTAAAACCTTTCTTATCAAATTTTAGATTGACTTTGCGTCCTGTAAAGTCTGGTTTTGAAACAGTGTTGTCTGCAAAATCTCTTCTTATTGCTTATGTTATTTAAGTGATTTATACAAAGGATACGAGAGGGTTCCACTTTGCAGAGATAAATCATTTAAATACACCCTACAAATCGATTCGAAAATAATAAATCTCACCCAGTGTTTCTATCGAATCGAACCATCCACATGCTTGCTTAACCCTTTCCTCTATAGATACTCATTTCTACACATTGCTTGTAGGAGCCTTTGGAAAACATTGTGGCTAAAGGTGAAATTGCTCGTCACGAGCAATTTCACCTTTTGTCACAATGTTTTCTATGCTATGAAAATGTGATATATACCCCATAAAAAACGGGTTAGTCCTTGCTGTTATTTAGGGTCAATTAGAGATACCACAGAAATGCCCTATGGGGTAAAGGGTTAAAAGAAGGTAGTTTCCAAAATCCGCACAAACATTCCTTAATGTTGTAATGCGTATACAAGAGCAATGTGACTCATCACGCAAAAAAAGACCATCTGGGAATTCTGTACATCAATTAGATGAAAACAGATCAACGATAGTGCAGGCCAATTTAAGTCGATAATTCAGAAATGATTTTATGACAAAATACAATGATCACTTTTTATACAGAAGATGTCATTAAAGCGAAATAGGTCAACCCTGGTCAGCCTGCGCAAGTCGCGCAGTCTGACCAGGGTTGACACTTTTCGCAGTTCCCAGCAGTTCCCAGAAGGCCCCTTTTTGCGTGATGGGTCACATATTTTTGTGAAATGACAGAACCTATTCAGCTAATATTACAACAGTATCAAACTAAACATCTAGTGCATTCTTTTTGCATTGTTACCTTTGAACTGAAACCCTGTCCTTTCATCATAAGCAAAACTAGAGCTGTCACTGAATGTGACTTAATATCCCCGCCAAGGCTTTGACAGAAACAGGCAATTTAACAAAAAAATTCTAAATTCCAGAGGAGATTACCCTGGAATCAAAGATAGAAGGTGATTGAAAACTGTGTCTTGCAAAACTTCAGTATGCAATCAATGTATCAACAAACTTTCAATACATTAGCAGCAAAACTGTAGGAGTTCACGACACAAAATTGTTTTTATTTGTACACAGACACACGGATGGACAGATGGACAAACAGGCTGATACCAGTATATGTTTTGCAGGGGGTATAAAACTTCAACTTCAAGGGGGAATAATTCCTCAACCATAAGGAGTTGACACTTGGAAAATGCGTCTTGCAAACCTTCAATATATGATCACTATATGTGCAAAGTTTCAATACAGTTGAAGGAAAAGTGTAGGAGGAGTTTGCGACACAAACTTAGTAGTATTTGCGAAAACAAGATAAATTAGATATTTACCACAGCCCAGGTCAACACTGAAGGGAAACACAGTCTATTTTTACATCAGCAGCTCGCTCATTTACATACTGGAAATATACATACAAAGCTTCAAACATTGCATCGGAAGTTCTAGACATCATGGAAAATAATTGCATATTTGTTATGTTACGGAATTTAATAGTCATTAGTTACGTGCATGTCACTTAACATTCCCACAATGCTTTTCTGATTTTGGTGGGAAATCTAAAAATAGCTTAAGAGGCTACGTAGCGTTTTAAGGAAATACCACCAAAAATTTTTTTTGGGGTAATTTTATGATTTTTAATTATGATGATTTGTATTGTTTTTCTCATATAAATTTCATTGACATACATATTTTTTAATTTGGTGTGATGTGAAAATTCTAAATACCCACTTTTAAGTCTCTCTATAAAGACAAGGGATATAAGAGATATTGCTTAGGAAGAAGGTACACTTTTTCAATCTATGAGTCTAAATGGTTGATAGAAATAAGCCTTTTATTACACTGTTTTACATAGACAATGAAAATTCGTATTTGAGTTGTTGTCAAGTAGAAAAAAAAAACAAGAAAAAATGAACGGTTATTTTTAAGTTGAGTATTGATGCATGAGTTAACAATACTACGATAATATTTTCAAAATCGTCCCCAACTTTAATCCTGATAAAATCAAAGTAATAAACAGAACTCGTAAACATCGTTTGTGATACTTTTATTAGTAATTGTTGATCCTTAGTATAGAACCAAAACATTGACTTGATCATTTTCAGATTTCATAGGGAAACAACCGTGTTACTGTCGTGGTTTCTATGGCGAACCGCGAGACGAGGTGTAAGTTACCAAACGAGTTCAAGACCAGGTGAGTACTTTGATTACAGAGGGGTGCGACCAAAAGAACACAACCATCTGGGATATATCCATCTCGAAAGCTTGGTTCACGAGGAAGGGTCGACACGGATAGCATGTTTTCAAAAAGAATAAAATGCTAGTAATTTGGCTACAAAATGTTGTTAAACCTTTACCAAACAATCCCTGGTTTTTACGACCCTGAGAAAGAGGCCTTTTGAAAACACTGTGGGAAAAGGAGAAAATGCTGGTAACCAGCATTTTCTCCTTTTCCCACAATGTTTTCTACCCTGCTAGACTCAAATTTAAATTTTTTGAGTTACCTTTCTTTTGTCGTCGGCAAGTGCTTTTATTTCGGTCGGGTCTAAAATTTTGTTGTTTGGTAAAGGGTTTAGGTGAACAACAGCATCAATAGGAGTACTGGTAGTTCAGTCGGTGAACTTTTTTTATTTATTGATGACAAACACAAAACACATCATGTTATTATTAGATTATATGATGAATATAGATATTAGAGATAGTGAGGCAGATCTACACAAGAAAAGTAAAAATAGTGTATCAAACAAAAGAATGAAACAATATCCATACTTCTTCTGCTTTAGTATTTGAAAACAAGGACAAACAGAAAGTAAAAACACTCTGGTGGACTCACTGAAAGACAAACCAGCATCTATGCATTTAGTTGGAGCGAAGTACCATTTTAACGATAGCGCCATTTAACAAAGACAAACGACGAAGCTAGATCTCAGTGTTGATTGAATAAAAAAGGTAAAATAGGTGTTGATATAGGGACAAATATGGTTTGAAATTAGCATGTTCACTATGACGGATCACCAGAAAACCAGACAGAACACTTTATTATACTGCAAAGAAATTTTTCGTGATCTGTTTGGTTAACATGCCGGGAATATAACATCATGTTCCCTGGCAGAAACCACGTAAAGCCAGTTTCCCTTTTGAGTGCCCCATTAACATCACTACACGTGCAACACAACATCCAAAATGGCAGTGTCGATCGATAACCAGACTGCACGTTTATACACCAAGCTGCACGTTTTAGTGACGTCAGTTTCCAGTGACGTCAGTTTTCATTGAATTGGGGCTCTCAGAAGGGAATTTCTATTTCGTCAGCATACTCGATTTGTGAAATTATAAAACATGAAAATTTTGCTTAACGTGCTTTGAAAGGGTAAAACTTTGCAGTATAATAAATTCGTTGTACGATCAGGTGGCGAGGGACTTGGAAACTTCGGCTCGGGGCGACATGATTAACCACAGCCGTGAACAAGTTTCCAAGTCCCCTGTCACGTGACCATACAACTAATATTGTGGCTAGGAGATCTGTAGGACTTAATTTGCGTCTTTAATTATTGTTCGTGCCTACCTTACTGATATTTGGTAGATATAAAAATTGAACCCTGGACAAAGGCAAAACACTAAAAAAAGTTCTGAAATTTTTATTAGGATTGAAAATAGAACTACATCAGATCAATCTATCCTAAACCAAAGGACAAATGATACCAGAATATTATTTCATGTTTTCCGGTAGGATATCGAGAAATAGTAGTGAAAATATTTTTCGATATTGCTTGGGTACAACCAGTGAAAATACCGATTTTCATGTTCTTGATGCCTACGTTAATTGCGCGTGCCTCACAACCAGATTGAAACATGACGTCATTTACCTTACATTTCTCGCGCTTGTCATAATATTGTAATGCGTTGCTATGCGGGAGAAGTACGCCACGTGGAATAACGGAAAAGGACTGTGCTGGATTTTGATAAAGCTCCTCCAACAAAGGGTTAAACGCATGAAATAAATAAAAAATATATATTTTTTTTTTCGGTGAAAAATCGAAATTTATTTCATCTCATTTCGTTTTTTTCATTTCATTTATTTCACCCGTGGCTGCGCCACTCGTGAAAATCTTACCGATGGTGTCCACTCGATGAAATAAATTTCGATCTTTCACCGAAAAAAAAAAAACAAAATATCCTCTATGTCTCGAATATTCAACAGGTGAAAATGAGACCTTTACAAAAAGAAAATGTTGAAACGACAGATGAATTGAACATTTTGAATCAGAAAAATAACAAATTTGAGGGGCACAAGTTACATAAAAAAAAAACAATCTGCGATTTTACAGTATTAAATATAGGGCTGCTAGCCACGACTCAAGGATTTTTGCGGATGGCGTAGACAATACAGAACATGTAGTCTGATCTTAACCCTTTCCCGAACAATCCCTGGTTTCTACGGGTCAGGAATAGAAGCCTTTTGAAAACATTGTGGGAAAAGGAGAAAATGCTGATAACCAGCATTTTCTCCTTTTCCCACAATGTTTTCTACACTATCATATAGAAAAATCATCTTTTCAGCAAATGTTAATTTGTCATCTGCAAAATGCGTTCAATTTGGTCTAGTCCAAAATTTGCCGTTTTGGAAAGGGTTACATCTATACTGTCGGCTAAGGAAATGTTAAAAGAGAAAAAAAAAACGATACGGAGGTTTTACGATCGACTTGGAAGTTTCCTTTTACTTAGGATTTGGAAAGATGCGACAAAAGTGGGAAAATAGTTCAAAGATTTTAGATTTTGAAAGGAAAAAAAAAAGAACGAACTAGATATGGCTTCTTGCAGTAACATAAGGATTGAGAGAAAGTATGGACTGGGCGGGAGAAAAATGAAAACGATTCTCTAATCATTGTTAATTTTGGTAGTTTTTGCGATAGATCTGTAACTTTAGAGGAGACCCAAAAGTATTTTGGCAAAGGGTCTGGTCTTTCACTGAGTGTGGACGTTTCGGACCAGATCACTTTAATCCTTTACTCCATAGATACTCATTTTGGCGTATCAACAACAGACAACTTTTGAAAACATTGTGGGAAAGGGAGAAATTGCTCGTAACGAGCAATTTCTCCTTTTCCCAGAATGTTTTCCATTCAATCAGATATATCCTCATTTGTCCATATTTTTGACATCATACCTTTTTTCTTTGCTGCTGAAATGGACGAGCCTCAAATTGTCCTATCAGGTAAAGGGTTAATAAGATGCATGACATTATAGGTGTAGTAGAGGTATGGGATTCTTCTAGTCACGAACTTTTTTTTTTACCTATTTTTAAAGGTGGGTATTTAGAATTTCCACATCACACCAAATTGAAATATATAATATGTCACTGAAATTTATATGAAAAAACAATACAAATCATCAGTAATTAAGAATCATAAAATTACCCCTAAAATTTTTTTTTGGTGGTATTCCCTTAAAAGGCTACGTAGCCTCTTAAGCTATTTTTAGATTTCCCGCCAAAATCAGAAAAGCATTGTGGGAATGTTAAGTGACTTGCACGTGACTTATGACTATTAAATTTCATAATATAACAAACATGTAATAATTTTCCATGATGTCTAGAACTTCGGATGCTATGTTTGAAGCTTCGTCTTTATATTTCCGGTATGTAAATGAGCGAGCTGCTGATGTAAAAATAGACCGTGTTTCCCATCAGTGTTGACCTGGGCTGTGGTAAATATCTAATTTATCTAGTTGTCGGATGGTTTTCGACTACTGCGGTTTAATGAATGAAAATCATAAGGCTTTGGGAGTATATGGATGATTTTTGTTGTATTTTTGTAAGATTTTCGTCCCAAAATCTGAAGGGCCACCTTTAAGTACTACAGATCACATTAGGTGTAGACCCAGTTTTTCTGTTATAAAAAATCGTGGGGGTGGTTTCAATTATGAGACTTCACGATGCCTCTTTTCATATTATTATTCCAAGTTTTTCGATATTTCAGTAGGTTTATGCCAAGGCCAAATAAAAAAACACACGTGGGGTGGTCTTAACTATGAGACTTCACGATGCCTCTTTTCATAACTAGACTTGTTTTTTTTTTTTTTTTGGGGGGGGGGCACCATATTGTACCATCTCAAACTTGTCTGTCGTGAATTTACCGGACGAAAAGTTACAATGCTTCTTGTTTTTTTTTTTTCTGTTTTATCGGATTTATCTGTATTGCAGTGAAATGCAATTAACTTTCAGCGACACACATGACTAAAGACAAACCAAGCGTTGCTTTACGCAAACAAATTTTAGAATTTATAAATAGCATGTTTATAAAAAGAAAAACAACGAAATTTATAGAGTTTAGTAGTTATTTTTTTTTTTGTCTATTTTAGGAAAGTTAACCATCAAAATAAAATAAAATTAAATTAAATTAACCCTCTACCAAACGACAAAATATAGGCCCGGACCCAATCAGAAGCATTTGCAATCGACAATTTAACCCTTTACCCCATAAATCATTTCTGTGGTATCTCTAATTGACCCTAAATAACAGCAAGGATAAAGCCTTACGTGTATATGACACCTTTTGATAGCATGGAAAACATTGTGACAAAAGGTGAAATTGCTAGTGACGAGCAATTTCACCTTTTGCCACAATGTTTTCCAAAGGCTCCTACAGGCAATGCGTAGAAATGAGTATCTGTGGAGTAAAGGGTTAACCCTTTCCCAAACAGCAAATTTTGGACCAGACCAAATTGTAAGCATTTTGCAGATCACAAATTAACAGTTGCTAAAAAGATGATTTTTCTAAATGATAGGGTAGAAAACATTGTGGGAAAAGGAGAAAATGCTGGTTACCAGCATTTTCTCCTTTTCCCACAATGTTTTCAAAATGCTTCTATTCCTGACCCGTAAAAACCAGGGATTGTTTGGGAAAGGCTTAAACGAAGCTCAAATGATGATTTTTGTCTTTGATAGGGTAGAAAACATTGTGGGAAAAAGATAAAATGGTGGTTACCCGCCTTTTCTCTTTTTCCCACAATATTTTCAAAGGTCTTCCGTCTCAGGGTCAAAAAAAAAAAATGTTTGGTAAAGGGTTTAACTTTTTATGCTCTTGTGTGGAACATTGAAAATATTTGTATTTTAAACGAAGGATTATTGAATAAGCAAGCAGCATGTATGTTCAAAATGTAACACTGTCGTCAAATTCTGACAAAATGTGCCTTTAACTCCTTTACCTAATATGCCAATATGCCAATTTGAGGCTCTTCATTTTCAGCAGAAAATAAAGATATTATGTCAAAAATATGGACGAATGATGATACAAATATCTGACTGAGCGGAAAACATTGTGGGAAAAGGAGAAATTGCTCGTTACGAGCAATTTCTCCTTTTCCCACAATGCTTTCAAAAGCTGTCTGTTGTTGATACGTCAAAATGAGTATCTATGGAGTAGAGGGTTAAATTTTCACAAAAATTCTGTGGGCAGATTTCTCCTTTCTTCAGCGATTGTCTTTGTACCCGAGTGTGACCTGTCAAAAACTAAAATCGAATTATAGGAAAGTTATACTATGTATAAGCGATGTGGCTCGTATTTTTGTCAAATATGATTTAGGCGACGTGGTAATTTTGTAAATCATGTCTGTAGTCGATTTGAAATCAATGAAGTATTGTACATATCTCAACAGTTTGAAGATGATTTATTGATTGTTGTTAATGTATCACCAGAAGACTCGGGTATCTTTTTTATAGATGAAAAAAAAACCATACCTTTTGCTGTGAAGTCAGATTGAACTAATACGCCATAAATTGCCACCTGGTTGTCGTAACTTATAAGTTGAATCTTGTGCTCGCACATACAATTTTACAGATTTTATACTACATGTATGTGGTAATTTAACCCATTACCACACAATCCCTACTTTTGACGACCCTAAGAAAGAAGCCTCCAGAAAACATTGTGGGAAACGGAAAGTTAAATCACTTTTTTTTTTATTTTAAAAATCTGCAATAATTTTGAGATTCCGGGAAATGATTAGGATAAAGGAAAGCATGATACCTTGCGAAAGCATTTAACTCATTACCAAACGACAAAATATTAAGGTTTGTCCAAATTGAAAGCATTTGCAGACGACAAAATAAAAGTGGCTGAAAATTTGAAAGTTGTTTTGTGAAGGGTAGAAAACTTTGTGGGAAAAAGGAGAAAATGCTGGTTTCCAGCATTTTCTCCTTTTCCCACAATGTTTTCTAAAGGCTTCTTTCTCAGGGTCGTCAAAAGTAGGGATTATGTGATAATGGGTTAATAGACTTGTGTTCCACATTAGGAGTATTCCTACACATTACATATCGTAATGTTGTTGATCGCGATTGAGTCTGATCATTTCACAATTCAAAAATTTTAATGCTTGTGAAGAGAAAGTGTTTCAAGGGAGACAACTGATAAAAAATGACAACATCAATATCCAATTATTTCCCTTGGAAATGTCTTTAACCCTTTCCAAAATGACAAATTTTAGACTTTTCCAAACTGAAAGAGTTTTGCAGACGACAATTGTAACTTTCATAACAATGGCAGAAAAATTTATGAACAGGCAGAAAATACAGTGGGAAAGGGAGAAATTGCTCGTTACGAGCAATTTCTCCTTTTCCCTCAGTGTTTTCAAA
This sequence comes from Tridacna crocea, assembly GCA_943736015.1. Lineage (NCBI taxonomy): Eukaryota > Metazoa > Mollusca > Bivalvia > Cardiida > Cardiidae > Tridacna > Tridacna crocea. The sequence continues at coordinate 8,840,105 of OX031068.1, forward strand.
AGACTTGTACTGTAGACATGTAAAAACAATGGCTTGTTTGGGAAAGGGTTAAGGAAAAAAAAGGACTGTTCTGATGTCTTCATTTAACCCATACCCTTCTTAATATGTTATGTGAAAATTTCACACCAATTGTTAACTCGAGCTACTTCTTTTCAAACTTATTATATGGAGAAAAATTTCTCTTATATTTTTTTTTCCGGAGTCTTCATCTAGATCTACTAAAAATTTTTTTTATCAAATTATGGATCGACTTTGCGTCCTGAAAAGTCTGATTTTAAATCAGTGTTGTCCGATAATTGCTTATCTTATTTAAATGATTTTTTTTTTTTTTTTTTTTGAATATTTTATTGTATAACGTTAAGAAAGTTGAATTATGTCCTGAGATATCAGAACAGAACAGAAACTTTATTCAAAATATCAGCTTGAACACATAAGGTTCATCGCCGAACACATAAATTATAAATATATACATGGGTATGGACTAAACAACCAAAAAATAAAACAAAAATCAAATGATATCAAATAGGTATGTTGAAATGAATAAGCGAATGCGGAAATAATGAATGATAAAAGTGAAACATGAACGAACATAGCACATTAGTATCAGATAAGTAAGGTGTCAAACTTTAAAAGTGAAAATTATCATTTTTTTTTTATACGAAGGATACGAGAGGGCTCCGCTTTGCAGAGATAGATCATTTCAATATACCCTACAAATCGATTCGAAAAATAATAAATCTCATACAGTGTTTCTATCGAATCGAACCATCCACATGTTTGCCTAACCCTTTCCTCTATAGATACTCATTTCTACACATTGCTTGTAGGAGCCTTTGGAAAATATTGCGGCAAAAGGTGAAATTGCTCGTCACGAGCAATTTCACCTTTTGTCACAATGTTTTCTATGCTATGAAAATGTGATATATACCCCATAAAAAACGGGTTAGTCCTTGCTGTTATTTAGGGTCAATTAGAGATACCACAGAAATGCCCTATGGGGTAAAGGGTTAAAAGAAGGTAGTTTCCAAAATCCGCACAAACATTCCTTAATGTTGTAATGCGTATACAAGAGCAATGTGACCCATCACGCAAAAAAAGACCATCTGGGAATTCTGTACATCAATTAGATGAAAACAGATCAACGATAGTGCAGGCCAATTTAAGTCGATAATTCAAAAATGATTTTATGACAAAATACAATGACCACTTGTTATACAGAAGATGTCATTAAAGCGAAATAGGTCAACCCTGGTCAGCCTGCGCAAGTCGCGCAGTCTGACCAGGGTTGACACTTTTCGCAGTTCCCAGCAGTTCCCAGAAGGCCCCTTTTTGCGTGATGGGTCACATATTTTTGTGAAATGACAGAACCTATTCAGCTAATATTACAACAGTATCAAACTAAACATCTAGTGCATTCTTTTTGCATTGTTACCTTTGAACTGAAACCCTGTCCTTTCATCATAAGCAAAACTAGAGCTGTCACTGAATGTGACTTAATATCCCCGCCAAGGCTTTGACAGAAACAGGCAATTTAACAAAAAAATTCTAAATTCCAGAGGAGATTACCCTGGAATCAAAGATAGAAGGTGATTGAAAACTGTGTCTTGCAAAACTTCAGTATGCAATCAATGTATCAACGAACTTTCAATACATTAGCAGCAAAACTGTAGGAGTTCACGACACAAAATTGTTTTTATTTGTACACAGACACACGGATGGACAGATGGACAAACAGGCTGATTCCAGTATATGTTTTGCGGGGGCTATAAATCTTCAACTTCAAGGGGGAATAATTCCTCAACCATAAGGAGTTGACACTTGGAAAATGCGTCTTGCAAACCTTCAATATATGATCAGTATATGTGCAAAGTTTCAATACAGTTGAAGGAAAAGTGTAGGAGGAAAAAAAGTGTTAAAAAAATCAAGGGGAGATAATTCCTGGACCAGGAGGAATCGACACTTGAAAATTGCGTCTTGCAAATGTTCAATATATGATCAGTATATGTGCAATGTTTCAATACAGTTGAAGGAAAACTGTAGGAGGAGTTTGCGATACAAAATTACTAGTATTTCATATACAGATGGATGTTGAGAAAAAAGAAAGTGTAAAGTTTAAGGAAAGATAATTCCTCAACTAGGAGTTGACACTTGAAAATTGCGTCTTGCAAATTTTCAATATATGATCAGTATATGTGCAAAGTTTCAATACAGTTGAAGGAAAAGTGTATAGGAGGAGTTTGCGACACAAACTTAGTAGTATTTTGTACGCAGACGGACACACGGACGGACACGCGGACGGACGGATATACGGACAGACACACGGACAGACAGGCTGATTCCAGTATACCTCCGAAAAAATTCGTTTTGCAGGGGTATAATAAAATGGACAACTTCAATCAGTTAAAGAGATCATGATGTTGCAAGTACTAAGATTATTTTTCGACAAGGATAACGAAAATTAAACCATTAATTGTAAAGAATGTAGATCAGATGACACGTTAAATGTACAGCTGAAATTTGGATTTTTCTACACTACGCTTTCTTAACCCATTACCACACAATTCCTACTTTTGACGACCCTGAGTAAGAAACCTTTAGAAAACATTGTGGGAAAAGGAGAAAATGCTGGTAACCAGCATTTTCTCCTTTTCCCACAACGTTTTTAACCCTTCGCAAAACATATTTCAAATTTTCAGTCACTATTATTTTGTCGTCTGCAAATGCTTTCGATTTGGTAAAGCCTAATTTATTGTCTTTTGGTAATAAGTTAAACAGGAAGTTGTATGAATAGCGACCTCCATCTTTCTACTGCAATGTTCTCTCTTGCTAAGGTTCGTGAATATCTGTTCCATATCAAAAATGTTATCAGCAAAGATTTTTTCGTTTAAACATATTGGTGCATTATCAATTCATTTATTTATTATAAATATAAATGTTTATTATTATAAAACTGCTCAGCAAGAATCTCAATATGTCATTGTTTCATAAGCATGTTTTCCAAAACTACCAACCGTTTTGATTTTACAGATAATGTCCTAAATTCATTCGCATCGCCGCATGACTTCCTTGTCATCACGTTACAAGGCGCTAGGCGCATCATAATGACAGAGAATCCTTTTTCCAAACAATCCATTTCAATAAAGAACTTGAAGAAATGAGCTTTTGAAAATTGTGTAGGAAAGGAAAAAATGCTCTTTACCACACAAGAAAATTTTAGACTGGTCCAAATTAAAAGCATTTGCAGACGACAAAATAAATGTGTCTGAAAATTTGGATTTTGTTTTGTAAACGGTAGAAAATATTGTGGGAAAAGGAGAAAATGCTGGTTACCAGCATTTTCTTCTTTTCCCACAATGTTTTCTAAAGGTTTCTTTCTCAGGGTCGTCAGAAGAAGGCATTGTATGGTAATGGGTTAACCCTTTCCCAAGCGACAAACTTTTGGACTAGACCAAATTGAAAGCATTTGCAGACGACAATTCAACTCTTGCTAAAAAGATGATTTCTGTCTATGATAGGATAGAAAACATTGTGGGAAAAGGAGAAAATGCTGGTTACCAGCATTTTCTCTTTTTCCAACAATGTTTTCAAAAGGCTACTATTCCAGACCCGTAAAAACCAGGGATTGTTTGGGAAAGGGTTAACAGCATATTCCAGAGTGATTTCTTCCCCCTCCAAGACAAATTCCATCATTTTTAAGACTTTCATTTGCTCCACTGTCCGCAAATGCTTTGAGTTTGCACAGGTCTAAAATGTTACCACCCTGGAAAAGGTCCAATAACCCTTTGCGTTTTTGTGTAACTTAGTTGAACTGTTTAGAATTTACACTTCAGAGTCATATAGAGGATATTTGTTTAAGATCGAAATTTATTTCATCGAAAATATGAGATGACACACGCATACATCACATATACAGTACATTTGTGAACAAAATCCAAAGCCTTGCGGTAAAAGATGTCGAAGGATAAATATATTCTTGTGCTCCTTTAGAGTAAAGCTCTTGAAAACATTACTATTTGTCATGTATTCTTAAAGGAAAAAGAAAATGTGACTAGAATATTTGTTTTTTTCGGTGAAAGATCGAAATTTATTCCATCTCGTGAACACCATCGGTAATATTTTCACCCGTGGCTGTGCCATTCGTGAAAATATTACCGATGGTGTTCACGAGATGAAATAAATTTCGATCTTTCACCGAAAAAAACAAATATTCTATTTATTTCATGCTTTTAACCCTTTCTGGGAGGAGCTTTATCAAAATCTAGTACAGTTCTTTTCCTTTATTCCCAGTGGTGTACCCCTCCCGCATAGCAACGCATTACAATATTACGTCAAGCGCGAGAAATGTAAGGTATATGACGTCATATTTCCCATCTGGTTGTTAGGCACGCGCAATTCACCTAGGCAACAAGAACGTGAAAATCGGTATTTTCACTGGTTGTACCAGTGTAGGATCGAAAGATATTTTCACTGCTATTTCTGGATATCCTACCGGAAAGCATGAAATAATTATTTGTATTTTCTATTCTTCTTGAATTCAAGCTGTAACATGAGTTTTTAATTTTTATAATGGTTCATTTGCATTTTCTTTGGTGTTGTCTTACTCGTAACTTTTATTGTATCAGTCGGAAATTAACGATCCAATTTCTATTATTTGCTGTGCTTGTTTCCAGTAGTCCTGTATGGTTACATTGTCTATATGTCTGTTCATTGAAACCACTGTTTGCCTGTAATGACTGAAATAGGAATATTGTCATCCATATTCAGTGCATGATAAAATGCAAGAGATTCATTGGTTTGTATTTGAATTTAACCCTTTACCCATAAGGCATTTCTATGGTGTCTCTAATTGACCCTAAATAACAGCAAGGATGAAAACGTTTCTAATGTGTATATGAGAACATTTGATAGCATAGAAAACATTTTGACGAAAGGTGAAATTGCCCGTCACGAGCAATTTCACCTTTTGCCACAATGTTTTCCAAAGGCTTCTACAAACAATGCATAGAAATGAGTATCTATGGAGCAAGGGTTAACACCGTTTTAACTGCTAAAGTCATGGTCACATTTACAATCATGCATGTACTTGTCCGCAGTTCATATCAAACGGAGTCTGCCGTAGTGTTGCCGCGGCCAACTCGGCTGAGGTACGTTGAAAGTAGGTTTAAAATGGGCAATAAGAGTAAATATAGAAAGTGAGTACGGTTGACTATATTCAACTACGTGCAATGTGGTTACGGTTTACTAGAGTATTACTACGTCTAACTACGATCAACTACATTAAACTACGTATAAACAACGCCTTAAGAACGAACAATTACGGTAAATTAGGGTCAAACGTTAAGCTACGGTAAAATGTTGTGGATGTGCCTACTCGGTGTGGGTAAGCTGCTGTCAATGTACATTTACCAACGTCACATCTTACGTAGTTGAACGTATTAAACACACTCTGTGGTTAATAGTCGGGTCTGTTAGCTCAAAAATGTTTACCAGCCGGACGAAAGTGTGAAAATTTTATATGATGTAAACAATACGTTTCTAATACGAGAAAAAGGGGTGTGCCCGATTTTAAGGCCCTAGTTCAATTTTTATTGCGATTTGAAATTCGGATAACTATACCGTCCGAATACTCTTCCTTTGTAGAACAGTACTTTTGTTGTTTCCCGTTTAGTCACAGTGAATGATCGACAAAAAATAGTGTTTCAGAAGTATTTTGCCATTTTAAAGGCACAACTGGATTTAGGAATTGATTTTATGAATATTCTATATGTCTTTCGTGTCTGTGTGTTTATCTATCCGTCCATTTGCGTGTCATTTGCTTGCACTTTACATACTTAAAAAGAACTGACTGAATTTTGCGTATAGGATTCCTTTGAATTTGGTCGATCGGCAGGACAAATCAAGTTGCCTTCAGATTTCCGCAAACAATGCAATAGACGATTTGCCGATTACATTTGATATAACGGATATTTTCTTTTTATCCAAAGCATTTCTTCAAGGACAAAATGCTGTATGTCCCGTTCGCAAACCCTTTAAATCTGGACAAATTCACAACTTAAAAGAAAATGACAAAGCAAAAAATCTAGAGGAAATCAATTCTAACACACTTTAGTAATATTTCGTGATATTGCTTTTGAAAAAAATAATCATGAAAAGACAAACTATGCATTTTATGAGATCGTATTGAAATAAAGAGCATATAGAGACTAAGAATGAACCCTCTGTAACCTGTGTATAATTCAAAATCCTGTCCATTAATGATCACCACACGGGTAAATTAATATGAAACAAAAGGTACAAAGAGTCAGTTTAATGTGACACATGTTTGGAAGTCTGTAAGAAGACAATACATTACAACTCTTCTAAAGGTCACCCATCCTGCCGAGATCAAAGGAACACCGAGATAACCCTTTACCCATTTTTCACATCTTTAAATGCTCAAAATGAAGTTTTAATAAATATTTTGTGAAAACGGTATGGAAAGTTTGAAATCTGATCTGAAGCCACGTTTCTTTTGTTCATGATCTATAATATGAAGTTAGTCGTCAATAGGGACATGCCTGAAAACGCAACAAAGACTGTTTGATAATATTAGTGCTGTAATATCACTAAATGGACCGCTATTTTACCTTTTACCAAAGTATTTTGTGTTTTGGCGACCTGGTAAAAAGGGGGCACACGTGCTGATTTGTCCCACTTTCTGTTTTTTGTCTCACATCCTCAACCTCAACACCGTTGGTAAATAGTTAATGAAGAATCAGTATTGTAAGAAATTGGGGAAAAGGGAGAAAAATAACATTAATATAACTGCAATAGACCTTTCCTATTTTTATGTCTGATTGATCAACTAATGTTTGCCGAATTCCGTGGCTAAGTTTTTTAACGTACTGGCTCGAAATCCAGGAATCGGTGGTTTGATTTATTTAACTATTAAAGTAATAATTTTTGTTTTAAAAAAAATTGTTCCAGTATCTGCAAATAGACAGAGACAGTTTATTTACCAAAAACTGGGATATTATACATTTTCAATTTACAGCGAAAATCCTGACTTTGAAATAATATTTAAAATCTCTATAGTTGCATTTTTGTCATGTTCCTGTTTGAACTACCTTATACGAGTTAATTAACTATCGTAATAACAAAATTCAAATCAAATCTCAAACTTCCCATTCCTTCTAGAAAAAACAGAAGTTCGAGCACCGACTAACACACACGTATCATAATAAAGTGTTTATCCCATTCAGCCTTACGTTGATATCACTTGTAAAGGTTTGGAATGGTTAAAATCTGTTACAGAAGATAAGTCTGTTCGAATTACTGGCCCTCAAAGATGCATTTTTCTACCCAAACATTTTTTTTTTTCGTTTTCAAATGGTTTATTATGTAACCTGATTTAACCGGTCCCAGTTTAACTGTATATTTGCACTTATTTCTTTCGGAATGGGCTGGGGGATTTGTTTTTCAAATTATTAAACCTTATCTTACTAATTAAATGACACTTAAAGCCGATCGTAAAATCCCAAATGTTATTTCACAGGAATATCTCGAGGAAAAATATCTCCATATCGGACAGTGTAGATGATCTAGGATCAGACTGCACGTTCTTCGTAGTCTGATCTTAGTCTATATTGTCTGCAAAAGATCATTGAGTCGCGCTTGGCAGCCTGAGGGTTAATGTAGTCTGCATACAAAAAGTTCTATCAACACGCCCGGCAGGAGACAGCGCTTCCTACTGCTTTACTCTCTGAAGTCTACCGAAAGATTGATAAATCGACATTTCTTTTTTTGTATCTTCGAAAAAGATTATTAATAAAACTACCGGCACAGCCGTTTTAGGTTTTTTGGACCTTTCAAAAATTTCGGAACTTAATATAAAAGTGAAAAAAATCACTAAAAATGCCCATTCCCGCTATCATTTCGGATTTATTCATATCTATATTACTGAAAATAAACCAAAATCCACCTACAAAGTAAATAAAAAACAAATTTTCGAAAAAAAAATGAAGTTCTCTTAAATTTGAAAGCGTTTTGATCGACCCTCAGTGATCAAATCATTATGAGATACAAATATATGTGTTCTGATAAAATACAAAGGAAGAGTATTCGGACACTGCATCTATCCGAATATATAATAAGCAGTAATTAATGAACTAGGCCACTAAAATCGGGCACACCAGGTGCAAATGGTTCGGAATGATGTCTATTAACTGTATGCAAAATTTGTTGCTTTCGTCCGGAGTGTAAACATTTTGCTAAAAAATCGAGTTAACAGACCGGACTATAAGTAGGGTCAATCAAATGAACTACGGTCTAAAACGCATTTTTTTTTCTTTTAACTTAACACTTTTAACTTCACACATAGGGAATAAGTTAAAAGAGATTTTCAAGCTACTTGTTTAGGCAGAAACAAAATATTATATTTAACTCTTTACCAAGCAATCCCGACTTTTAACGACCATGAGAAAGAAGTCTTCTGTAAACATTGTGGGAAAAGGAGAAAATGCTGGTAACCAGCATTTTCTCCTTTTCCAACAATGTTTTCTTCGTTTTCTAAAATAATTCAATTCTTTAGTCACATTCATGTTGTCGTCTGCATATGCTTTCAATTTGGACCATTCTAAAATTTTTTCGTTTGTTAAAGAGTTAAAAGTTTATTTCGGGGGGTAGTAGCTTATTATCAGACACTGTTGGTGCAAGATCAGTCTACACCTTCTGTGCAGTCTGATCTTGCATTTACTCTGGCTGCAAAGTGCTTTGATTGATAGATTATTTTTGTTTATTTATCGTCGCTACCGGTTGCCCATCTGAGCGACGCCCCCAGAAGACAGTTAGTTGTTACGGAGGATAGTGCAAGGGTACAGAACGAAACTGCTGAGAATTCCGCCTTGTTCTGTAACGTGCTCGGTGTATAGCACCGTCACACGCGGGACCTCGGTTTAACGTCTCATCCGAAAGACTATATATTAATAATGTTTTTAGTTGGCCAGCCGGGGACTCGAACCCACAACCTGTAGAGACCCGAAACATTGTGTTCACGAGTCCTACAGTCTACCTACTGAGCTAATCGGCCGGTTAAAGTGCTTTAAGCCTCGCTGAGCAGTATTAAATGTTTCTCCTAAAGCTCGATTCTCAGTTTCGTAACATGCCATAACACTAGCATTATATGATATGCCTTTAACGTTTTCCCACACACGCTCGTGTTTTATTAAGTCTGCGAAGCAAGGCTTTTGGGAACACTTAGGAAAAAAAATAGAAAATACTGGCAACCAGTATTTTCTTCTTTTTCCACAATGTCTTTTTTCCCTGTATTTGTCTTTTTTTTTAAACGAATTCCGTCATTTGAGACAGACCTAATTTTTGTCGTCTGTAAAGGTGTTCCGTTTTGACTGCTCCAACATTTTGTTGTCTAGTAAAGAGTTAACCCATTACCACACAATCCCTACTTTTTGACCCCCCCTGAGAAAGAAGCCTTTAGAAAACATTGTGGGAAAAGGAGAAAATGCTGGTAACCAGCATTTTCTCCTTTTTCCACAATGTTTTCTACCCTTCACAAAACAAAATTCAAAAGTTCAGTCACTTTTATTTTGTCGTCTGCAAATGCTCTCGATTTGGACAAGCCTATAATATTGTCGTTTGGTAATGAGTTAAGTTATTGTTGAACCAATGGTATTGACAAACTCTATCGAACTTGTGCAACCAACCTTTTTACACTTCCTAGTTTAGCAATAGATGATCACTCTATGGTATATATATGACTGTTTTCTATAGTTTAACTCTTTACCAAACGACAAAAGTTTAGGTTAGTCCAAATCGAACGCATTTGCAGACGACAAAATAAAAGTGACTGAAAATTTGAAACTTTTTTTTTTTGTAAAGGGCAGAAAACATTGTGTGAAAAGGAGAAAATGCTGGTTACCAGCATTTTCTCCTTTTCTCACAATGTTTTCTAAAGGCTTCTTTCCAAGTATTGTCAAAAGTAGATATCGTGTGGTAAAGGGTTAAATACATAATGCAACAGCTTTTTTTTTTCAATTTACTTTTTTTTTTTGCTCAAATGATAATATAATGTAGGCGGGGTAAAAAAATGAAAAGAAATCATATGCTGTGTAGCAAGATACAAAGATAAAACTCTTCAAAGGCGGTATTTCTTGTAAAAAGGACAAAAAAAAACTATGATTTCAATTCTTAAAAAAAAAAGGTTCTTAAAGTAAATAGAAATAATGTCCAAATGAAATGTTCACAACTAATGTGTGTGCGTTTTAGTGCGTGTTGTTGTTGTTTTCGAGGGCACGGAGTGGGAGGAAGCACAGAGGGGGTTAGGGTCCTGCGTTGCTATGTGTCCAAAGCCTAATAATAAGTTTTAAAGTTTCTTCATTTTGGATCCTCATTCGGAATACTGAGTTTTTCTGGAAGCGCCCTGGGACAGAGATTTTTTCCAGATTCAAAGCCCAGTGCCTGTTTAACCCTCGGAAAACATATAGGTTTCCTCTGTGAAAATGCACCTGTAGAAGGTAGTCTGCGCAGGCGAATCTGGGTAGAATGTTTGGGCAATTTTCTGCATGTTAAAGAGCCTGTCTAGCTGATAATTCGGTCGGCTGTTACAGATTTGATGGATTCTTAATTATGTTATGGCTGGCTTTGCATCATGCATCAGGCAGATACATTAAGCTATCTTTTGTCAGAACTTAGCTAAATTTGTGAGATGACGCTGTTGTATTACTGAAACACAAGTCAATGGGATAGGAAGAAGTGTAAAGCTTAGTTGGTTTCCATTGTTAGTGGATAATGGAAAAAAATCTAATTGGAGTGCAACACGCGAAAAGAGTCATTCGGACATTTGCGTAAAGTGTCGTCTCTGATCAGCGTGTGCATTCCGCACAGTCTAATCCTAAACGACATTTTCCGATTATATATGATTTTCTGTTTTACGAAAGTCTACTGTAGCACAAAATCTAATGTAGTCGTAAAGTGCCGTACCGGATTAGCCTGCGCGGACTGCGCAGGGTAATCCGGGACGACACTTTACGCAAATGTCCGAATGCACCTTTTCGCATGTTGCACTCCATATATAAATGTAAAAAAGATTGAACTAATAAGTATTATCATGTATAGTCAAACTGAATAACTGGATACTGATGAGTGATGACTGAGATCAGACAGCACATACATACATGCTGATCTTGGTCAACACTCTCCACAAAGAACATCAAACTTTGCATGAATCAGGATATATGAATCCGATTATGAAAATCATATTGTAAACTTTATCCTGCAGTTATCGTGCAACAGGCATTGGTTAAAGTTATCAAAAAAAATCAACATGCAATTTTTGTTTATTTGTTTATTTATTTGTTTGCTGTTTACGACAATGCCTCAACTTATCGCAGCGGCCAGTACACCATAACACTTTCAAAATTTTCGTATATCAGTATTCAACACAAAACACCGGGTAATGGTTTGAATTCTTACCTTATTATAATATTGCATGCAACACGCGAAACGGAACATTCGGACATTTATCTTAGTCTTTTCTCGGATGATCAGCTAATGCAGTATGCGCAGGCTAATCCGAAATGATTTTTTCCATTTGAATGTAATTTTCCGTTTTGCACAAATCTACTGTAGCACAAAATCTATTATTATACTGCAAAGAAATTTCTCGTTATTTGATTGGTCAACATGCCGGGAACATATATATAATGTTCCAAGGCAAAAACCACTTAAAGCCAGTTTCCCTTTTGAGTGCCCCGTAAACGTCACTACACGTGCAACACAACATCCAAAATGGGGGCTTCGATCGATCACCAGACTGCACATTTCAATCTCCGAGCAGAGTTGTCGTTCGTTACTCTCACCATACATCTCTGCAACGGGCTAAATGACAAGAATCTTGTCAAACCGAGGGAAACATCTTTTGTTGCTGTTTAATTGTTTCATAACATTATAAAGTAGACAAAGAAAATATGATTCTGGATGCATTATAGGTGCAGTCAAATTGATGAATTTACCTGTATATAATGGAACTAATTTTTTCGAGCTTCTTCACTTATCAGAATCTTACGCCAATTTTAACAAAAATGGCTGCGCCCAAGAATGATGACAACTGATTTGACACGCCGGTGAATCTAAGTTTGTAAGATTAAAAATCAAGTTATCGTCCTTTAAAGATATTTAGGCTTTTCATAAAATCCCGCTTTTTTACATTTCCTACCACTAAGTCTGATTGGTCCCATGCTGTTTGAACAGCACACGAAGCAATTGATATTGGTCTTTCTTTCACCGGGATTTGTGTCGTCATTTTGAGTTATGGTCATGTGACGAAAATTTGACTTAATGATGGACTTCTTTCTGAGCCCACTACAGAGGTGAATGTGAATGATCCGGAGTGCAAGAGAGTGTGCACATTTATGCACCAAACTGCACGTTTTATTGACGTCAGCTTCTAGCGACGTCACTTTTCATTAAATTGGGGCGCTCAGAAGGGAATTTCTATTTCGTAAGCATACTTGATTCGTGAGATTATAGTACAGGAAAATTTCGCTTAGGGCACTTTGAAAGGGTAAAACTTTGCAGTATAATGAATGGTGGTCGGTGGCGACATGATTCACCACAGCCGTGAACAAGTTTCTAAGTCCCCTGCCACCTGATCGTACAACTTATATTATTATACTGCAAAGAAATTTCTCGTGATCTGATTGGTTAACATGCCGGGAACTTAACATCATGTTCCCTGGCAAAAACCAGTTTCCCTTTTGAGTGCCCCGTAAACATCACTGCACGTGCAATACATCATCCAAAATGGCGGCGTCAATAGATCACCAAATTGCACATTTATGCAGCAAACTGCACGTTTTAGTGACATCAGTTTCCAGTGACGTCAGTTTTCATTGAATTGGGGTACACAGAAGGGAATTTCTATTTCGTCAGCATACTCGTTTCGTGAAATAATAAAACATGAAAATTTCGCTTAACTCGCTTTGAAAGGGTAAAACTTTGCAGTATAATAAATTCGTTGTACGGTCAGGTGGCAGGGGACTTGGAAACTTGTTCACGGCTGTGGTGAATCATGTCGCCACCTCGCCTTCGGCTCGGGGCGACATGATTAACCACAGCCGTGAACAAGTTTCCAAGTCCCCTGCCACCTGACCGTACAACTAATAATGTAGTCGTAAAGTGTCGTATCGGATTAGCCTGCGCGAAGTGCGCAGGCTGATCCGAGACGACACTTTACGCAAATGTCCAAATGCCACTTTTCGTGTGTCGCAAGCCAATGTGTTATTTCGCAAGAATAAAATAGGCATAATTGGGTAGTCATTGAATACAAGGATAATAATATATCTCTATCTAAATTGTTGACAAATAGATCGCTTAAGTAATATGATACCATTAATATATTTAAATAATCATACAGGTTTAAATTTTACTTCCGCAATTTCATATACTATAACGTTTTTATAATTATATTGGTTCTATCATTATTCTACAGCTCATTCTCGTGCCTTTTCCACCATAAGATTAAAAAAAAAAAATTGAAAAAAAAAACTATAGGAAAAAAAAACTATTGGTAGTCAAAGATAAACTTCGTCAGTTTAGATACTTGATTTTCGTCTGCGGGCTTTGCAAAATGGACCAGTCTACGTTTGTATATAAGCCAGTCTCTTTGAAAATGGTATTTAACTTTTTACCAAACGACAAAATTAAAGATTGGTCCGAATCGAAAGATTTTGCAGATGGCAAAACTAAAAGTGACTGAAAATTCAAAATTTGTTTTGTGAAGGGTATAGAAAACATCGTGGGAAAAGGAGAAAATGCTGGTTACCAGCATTTTCTCCTTTTTCCACACGATGTTTTCTAAAGGCTGCCCTCTCAGGGTCGTCAAAAGTATGGATTGTGCTGTAATGGGTTAACCCTTTACCCCATAAGGCATTTCTATGGTATCTCTAATTGACCCTAAATGACAGTAAGGATGAAGCAGTTTCTTATGTGTGTATGACACCTTTCGATAGCATAGGAAACATTGTGAGAAAAGGTGAAATTGCTCGTCACGAGCAATTTCACCTTTTACCACAATGTTTTTCAAAGGCTCCTACAAGCGATGTGTAGAAATGAGTATCTATGGAGTAAAGGGTTAATGCATATCCAGATACGTTAAACCAACCAGGTCACCACCCACCAATGGATCTTTAATATCCATATTATGTGACAAACGACTCTGTCGTGTGGTAGACTGGTCCTTCGACATTCAGAAAGTCTAAAATTACATGGAGTAAAGAATTCTCGTCAGCAGCTGCTTTGAAAGCCGGAAGATTCAACGGGTCCTTTTATTTACATAAACTTTCGTCATGCATGATATAAGATGCATTAAATCATTACCAAACGACAATATTTTAGGCAGGTCCAAATCAAAATCATTTGCAGACGACAAAATAAAAGTGACTGAAAATTCGAAATTTGTTTTGTGAAGGGGTAGAAAACATTGTGGGAAAAGGAGAAAATGCTGGTTACCACCATTTTCTCCTTTTCCCACCATGTTTTCAAAAGGCTTCCTTCTCAGGCTCGTCAAAAGTAGGGATTGTGCGGTAATGGGTTAATTGAAACTTCTTTTCCGTTGCGGGGGGCGATTAGTTGAAATTCAAAATTAACGTTTTATGAACGAAACTATTAAAGGTGGGTATTTAGAATTTTTACATCTCACCAAATTAAAAAATATATATATCACTGAAATTTATATGAAAAAATGATACAAATCATCAATAATTAAGAATCATAAAATTACAAATAAAAAAATTTTGATGGTATTCCCTTAAAAGGCTACGTAGCCTCTTAAGCTAATTTTAGATTTCCCGCAAAAAATCAAAACAGCATTGTGGGAATGTCAACTGACTGGTATTTGACTAATAACACTTAAATTCCATTACAAAACAAACATGGAATAATTATTTTCAAAAATGTCTTCTTCGGACGCTATGTTTAAACTTTGTCTGTGTATTCCTGTATGTAAATGAAAGAATTGATCATCTAAAAACAGAACATGTCTCCCGTTGGTGTCAATCTGGGCTGTAGTAAATCTCTGATATCTCATGTTTTCGGATGGTTTTGGACTACTGGGGTTTTATGATGGCAAATTAAAAGGCCTTTGGAGTATAAGGATGATTTTTTTGCATTTTTGTAAAATTTTTGTCCCAAAATCTGAAGGGCCACCTTTAATGTCCGTCCATCCGTCCGTCCGTCCGTAAGGCTGGCTGTATGGCTCTTAGGCTGGCAGGCAGTCTATTAGCCTGCCTATCTGGCTTGCTCTCCCTCTGTCATTTTCTTTCTTGCAATTTTTTTCCTTCTAAGTGCTCGAATTTTCGGAGGACCGTATCTAATCAAAACGGGTATAAATGATACATGTAGGTTACGCATATCTTTAGTACCGATGAACTGACAGATAGACATCTCTTACAAAACAGAAGTCAACACTTTGCAGCGGCTAGACTTACAATCTTTCTGCTCGCTCCCCGCATATAGCATAAACACATTTATTTTTAAACAAGAACCGTGCATTCAAAATCTTTCAAACATTTGTATAGAATACCATATATATTTATTACATATGTGAAGATATTAAAAGCATTGAAAAATCAGAACTTGGGCCAGTAAAGCCTCGAAATTACGTTCTTTATCTTTAATCCTTTACCAAACAATCCCTGGTTTTTACAACCCTGAAATAGAAGCCTTTGGAAAACATTGTGGGAAAAGGAGAAAATGCTGGTAACCAGCATTTTCTCCTTTTCCCACAATGTTTTCTACCCTTTTGGAAACAAATTTCAATGTTTGACTTACGTTTATTTTGTCGTCTGCAAATGATTTCAACTTGGACATGTCGAAATTTTTGTCCTGTGGTAAAACGTTAATGTTATTTGCAAACTATAGCAAGGATATCTTATTTTCAACAGGGCCCATGCACAATTGTATGTTGAAACATTTGTAACGCAATACCGTGTGCATGGTAATGGGAAACACAAATCTCTATAGAAGTCTCTTTACCCATATAGCGGGCTGATCTGTCTACCAGAAAACCTCGAGTTTTAGCGACGGTGATGGAAAAGACCTCTGAAAACATTGTGGGAAAAGGAGAAAATGCTGGTAACCAGCATTTTCTTCTTTTCCCACAATGTTTTCTTGTCTTTCAGACACAAAATACATTATAAAAGCATTGTAAAGCACGTATTTGTGGGAATAAAAAACGTATTTGTGGGAATAAAACACGTATTGTGGGAAAAGGAGAAAATGCTGGTAACCAGCATTTTCTTTTTCCCCCACAATGTTTTCTTCCCTTTCGGACACAAATTACATCATTAAAGCCAAATTTGTCGTCTGCAAATGCTTTCAATTTGGCGCTGTCTGTAGTTTTGTCGTTTAGTAAAGGGCTGTCACTTTACCAGACGAGAAGAATTTAGACTTGTCAGATTTGATGGCTTGTTTCAAACGACTAATAGAACAAGGCCTTAAAGGTGGCCATTTAGAATTTGGGACTAAAATTTTACAAAAATACAGAAATATCATCCTTATACTCCCAAAGCCTTATAATCGTCATTCATAAAATGCCAGTAGTCGAAAACCATCCGACAACACGAGAAATTAGAGATTTACTATGGCCAAGGTCAACACCGACGGGAAACACGTTTTATTTTTATATGAACAACTCGCTCATTTACATACTGAAAATACACAGACGAAGCTTCAAACATTGCGTCCGAAGAAGATATTATGAAAAATAATTATATGTTTATTATGTAATGGAGTTTAAGCGTCACTAGTCAGATACCAGTCGCTTAACATTCCCACAATGCATTTTTTTATTTTTGGCGCGAAATCGAAAAATAGCTTAAGAGGCTACGTAGCCTTTTAAGGGAATACCATCAAAAAAATTTTTGGGGGAATTTATATATATATATATATTGATTTGGTGTGATGTGAAAATTCTAAGTACCCACCTTTAAAGGTGGCCATTCAGATTTTTGGACTAACATTTTTCAAAAACACACACACACACAAAACATTTCTATACTCCCAAAGCTTTACAATTTTCATTCATAAAACCCCAGTAGCCGAAAACTATCCGACAATAAGAGAAATTAGAGATACACTACAGCCCAGCTCGACACTGACGGGAAACACGGTTTATTTTTAAATGAGTAACTCGCTCATTTAAATACGAGAAATACACAGACGAAGCTTCAAACATAGCGCCCGAAGAAGACATTATGGAAAATAATTACATGCTTGTTATGTTAAGGAATTTAAGCGTCATTAGTCACGTGCCAGTCACTTAACATTCCCACTGTGCTTTTTAAAAAAAAAATGGCGGGAAATCTAAAAATAGCTTAAGAGGCTACGTAGCCTTTTAAGGGAATACAATCAAAAACAATTTTTTTTGTAATGTTATGATTGTTAATTATCTGACCTTTGATCGACGATGTTCATGAAGGAGATTTTTTTGCAAGAAATCAGTTTGAAATAAAAGCATTCGCGTTTTACTATTGGCTTGAAAGTTTCAATGAACCTATTACAACACAATCCCTATTTTTGACGCCCCTGAAAAAGAGGCCATTAGAAAACATTGTGGGAAAAGGAGAAAATCTTGGTAACTAGCATTTTCTCCTTTTCCCACAATGTTTTCTATCCTTCACAAAATAAATTTCAAATTTTTAGTCATTTTTATTTTTTCGTCTGCAAATGCTTCCGATTTGGACAAGCCTAAAATTTTGTCGTTTGGTAATGAGTTAAGTTTTTTTACAGCTTAACCTTTTACCCTTTACCCTATTAGGCATTTCTATGGTATCTCTAATTGACCCTTAATAACAGCAAGGATGAAACCGTTTATGTGTATATGACACCTTTTGATAGCATAGACAACATTGTGACAAAAGGTGAAATTGCTCGTCACGAACAATTTCACCTTTTGCCACAATGTTTTCCAAAGGCTCCTACAAGCAATGCGTAGAAATGAGTATCTATGGAGTAAAGGGTTAAGAGTTAACAAAAAAAAAAAGCAACATACACTGCAATCAAAGAACAAATGTTATATCTACCCATTATCTCCCGCTAGATGGCATTCTATAAATACTCATCTATCTACTTTGGGCATCCTGGGTACAGAGCCGAACCACTTTCCTACGCGACAACCGTTACTTTGAATTTCAAACTAAAATAAACATTTGCTCAATAAAACGCTACCTCATGCAATACACTCAGCTATGATCAGCAGTTTAGAGAAATCTGGAGCTAAAGCAGGTCTCATTTCTCCTCAAACGTACTGATAAAAGCTATTTTCTACATTGCTACTTTATATAGCGTAATATTACAGTCAGCCCGCTTTCGGGGCTAGTGATGAGTCATATAAGACAGTCGAATCTTCGAAGAATATGACATGCGCAGACAACGATATCTATCGGGTTCTCTTTTAAAACTGCATCGGGTTGTGTCGTTTTTTTTTTTTTTTTAACAATCTGTGCGTTCTATGCAATCTGGTCTTGATAAATCGTCGGGTTTATTTCAAAAACCTCGTAACTGCAGCTTGTTTCAAGCTACAGTTACGAGGTTTTTTTGAAGTAACCCGACGATATAGAAACTCACACCAGTCCGCAAAAACGAAGGAAAGAGATGCTCGTTCTGTGGAGGGTTAATTGTCTATATTTATCCGGGTATATAAAGAATTAGTTTCTACCTGGTCTTCAAAGCGTGCCAAGCAAACAATACATAGTGAAACATGCATACATGCATATTCTACATTATTTCCATACGTGTATACAAATTGCAAGTATTCACGTAAAGAAATCGATTCAGAAGGATTGTATTAAAAGTTTGTGATCATGGACCTGTTTGTAACAGAAGTTGTAATTCTAATGACACTTGTGTTCGACAGCAGGCTGACTCTTTGACAGGCGTCAAAATTTTAGATGTTTTTTTTTTTCAAATTTAACTCGTTACCAAACGACATAATCTTAGACTGGTTCAAATTGCTGAAGCATTTGCAGACGACAAAATTAATGTGACTCAAAAGTTGAAATTTGGTTTGGGAATGATAGAAAACATTGTTTTCTAAAGGCTTCTGTCTCAGTGTCGTCAAAAGTACGGATTGTGTGGTAATGGGTTAAAGAATTTGCAGAAGACAAATTAAGTGTGGAATTTGTCTTAAAAAGGGTAGAAATACTTTGAGAATAGGAGAAACTATCGGTACAGCTACAAGCGCATTCTCATTGTTCCACTACGTTTTCAATAGGTTTCTACTATAAGGTCGCTAAAACTTTAGATTGTTTGGTATTAGGTCAAAGAAATAGCAAAACTATATAGTCTTGTACTGTAACCTGTCAACTTGAGCTGCTATAAACATGTATGAACAAAGTGGCCACTATGACCAGCCTTTAGAGGCCACGTTTAAACCTCCAAGGGGTGGGCTGGCGGACAAATACCGTGCAACGCGGGCGCCGCCCAGAAAAAATGACACCGTTGCTGATAGTGACGTCAGCTTTGGCTGGATTGATGATATCGACTCTGGTAAATCCAGGAAAGAAGATCCACCGAGGTCCCAAACGGATCTAGGAAAATCTCGCCATGGTGAACTTAGCAGTTGGAATGGTCTGGAAGCAAGTAGTCGTGGACGAGGTTATGACTTTGAAGGGAGTTCACTTTACAACAATAATGTTGTGCGTACTAAGCCGCCGTCAGGAAATACTCGAGGACATGCTGGAATGATACGCAAGCCGCCGACTGGTCCCCAAAGGGCACAGGGTGATAGATTCTCTGAAAGTTCGCGCCTGACAAAGGAGGAACCAGCACAGGACAGATATTCAAATCCAGGAAATTCCTGGAGGACAATGGCCTTGTCGAACCCAGGAGAAGACGGAATGGGATGGGGAACCATGTTCGGGAGGGTAAGTCAAACTTGTCAGTTTAGAACTAACAGAAAAGTTGAATGTGTATCGAACACAATCCACAGAATTTCTCTCAGCCCCTTAGCTTACTTAACGCGACTCAAGGTCCTTTTGCGCCTAGTGTTGATCAAGGTCAGACTGCCTCAAACGTGCAATCTGGGCCAGGGCCCACCAACCATTATTGAGAATATTCTCAGTCTTATTCTCCAAGGTTTTCTAAATTTGTAAGTAACACAACTTCTGATTAGCTAAACCGAATGGTTTAGCCAATCAGAAGTTGTGTTACTTACGAATGTAGAAAATTCTGGAGAATAAGACAAAGAACGTTCTTAAGAATGGTTGGTGAGTACGGGCTCCGATCTTTAAACTGTACAGTCTTGGAGAAGGTAACATTTCCATGAAAATAACTTTAGACATGCACTTTCTGTCACAATTAGCCGGGAGGGTAAATTTGACTAATGATGCAGATTAAGGGATAAAGTAGTATTTTTAACCCTTTATTCAACAAATACTCATTTCTACGCATTGCTTGTAGGAGCCTCTGGAAAACATTGTGGCAAAAGGTGAAATTGCTCGTGACGAGCAATTTCACCTTTTGTCACAATGTTTTCCTTGATATCAAAAAGGTGTCATATACACATAAAAAAACGGGTTTATCCTTGCTGTTATTTAGGGTCAATTAGAGATACCATAGAAATGCCTTATGGGGTAAAGGGTTAAAACCACTGAATGAAGGCAATTTACAGAGTCAAACTTTGTCAAAGTCACGTGGGAAGTCTTATATATTAACCTTTCAGATGCTAAGCTCGACCTAATGACCTTTTGCTGACAGAGTAGATCAAAATCAGGCTGCACAGACCAATCTGATCTATGCGCTTTCCGATTGATTATTTTCGTTTATTTATCGTCGCTACCGGTTGCCCATCTGAGCGACGACCCCAGAAGACGGTTACTTGTTACGAAGGATAGTTCAGGGATACAGGTCGAAACTACTGAGAGCTACGCCTGGTGATTTAAATTGCTCGGCGTATAGCACCGTCACACGGGACCTCGGTTTAATGTCTCATCCGAAAGACTATTAGAAAATTTAGTTGGCCAGCGGGGGATTCGAACCCACAACCTGTAGTGACCCGAAACATTATGTTCACGAGTCCTACGCTCTACCTAATGAGCTATATTCGCTTTCCGATAAGGAAGTTAAAAAAAAAAAAGTTAAATAACATTACTCGGATTTTCACAATAGGATTGACAGTCTTATCTTTTACACTACAGTCACAATGTGAAACTGCCGCCTGCCGATCTTTTGACATCGGTGGATTCTTAAAGTTACATGCCGCCGGCCGATTTTTTACAAATCGGTGCGAATGGTCATAAATAACTGCCAGTAAAATGCCGCCTGGCGGCACCAGGCAGTATTTCAAGTTCGAGGGGTGTGTGATGTCATCAAGATACCGGTCGGTGGCAGTTAGGCGACAGGCCGGCAGCCGTCGGATTGTACCTGCCATCGATCGGCGACCTGGTGGACACCGGCCATTTACACCTGACGCCGGCCGGCAATCAGGCGTTCGAACTGCCACCGGCCGACACCCGCCCGATAATCTGACGGCGGTAGGCCAGTTTACGGGGATATATAATTCTAGATTGCTCTGGTATCACTACAAAGTGTTCATCGTTATTATCAACCACAAGATAAATAGACCTAATTTTTAGGAATTTTTTCCTTCCAACAAGATGCCCACTAAAGGCAGCGACAAGGGGAAGGAAGGGCGCTAGCACCGATGCGCAAGAGACCAGAGCCCCATTCCCAGCGATACGCCGCTCTAGTGCTTTCAGAATCGCCATGACGGCTAATTTGTATGGTGAATGGCCTCGGATTTTGTATTCAGGGGCCCGGGAATCTGCATTCGGCAGATTGCCGTCCTGCCATATACCAACACCGACTGCCGCCTCCTAGCTGCTTTTCAATCTTCGCCCTGCCGCCGGCAGATATTTTTAAATCGTACGATGGCACGTCGGTAGCATAACGGCAGCAGGTCGAATGCTGGAGAGTGGCAGTTAGTTCCTACCGATTACCGGTGGAAGTTTGAAGGCCCTCGAACCCCACGACCGGGTAAAAATCGCGCTGCATCCCACCTGCCACTTGATAGCCACTGCGCGACTACGAAATGTGCCCGGCCGGCGCCCTGATGACAGGTACAATTGGAAAAAATCGGCCGGTGGCAATCAGAATTTCAACTTTTTCTTAAAACTTCAGCGGCGTCCAGGCGGCGTCTAAAATGCCGCCTGCTGCCTGCCGATTGTGCATGCTACCGAGCTGCCAGCGGCCGAATTTGAGTGAAAACTGGCAGTTACCACGCCGGCAGGCGGCATTTACTGATTTGTGACCGTACTATAACTGTTTTAGCAGGTTAAAGGGTTAAAAAAAACAGGGAACACAGGTTTTAATTGTCTACCATTTTGGCTTTTAAATTTGTATCACTGTAAAATTTAGGACAGCCTTGAGATCTAGACTAAGATTACTATTAAGAACGCTTGTAAATACGGACCAAGATTGAGCGAATAATTAAGGAATAAGACCTAAATTTCTACATGGATTGGCATGAATGGTTTCTCGACATTAACTTTTTATCAAACAACAATCTGCATTAACGACACCGAAGAATAAAAAACATTTTGTGAAAAGAAGAAAATACCGATAACCTGCATCTTCTCCTCTATTCACCTTGTTTTCTTTCATTGTAAAGGTACCAATCACCGGAAAGGTCATCAGACCTCTCCAACATTGGTGAGTTTAACCCATTACCACACAATCCCTATTTTTGACGCCCCTAAGAAAGAAGCCTTTTGAAAACACTATGGGAAAAGGAGAAAATACTGGTAACCAGCATTTTCTCCTTTTCCCACAGTGTTTTCTACCCTTCCCAGAACAAATTTCTGCTTTCTAGTCACTTTTATTTTGTCGTCTGCAAATGCTTTCAATTTGGACCAGTCTAAAATTTTCTCGTGTGGTAAAGAGTTAAAAGGCAGACTGTCACAGAATGCTGTGTACTTCTATTTCTTCTAGCGTAATTGTTCTGATACAAAGTCTGTTTCTTCATGGTTTTGTAAATAAAGCGAAATAAAACAAACCGAAACAGGAAATAGAAGTGATTTATTTTTATAAATTGAGAATTTCAGAAAAGATTTAATTTAGTAATTTGTCATGGCTGTAAATAACATCTCTTAAAATTGTAGATTTTTTTTATTAAGCAAATATCCCAAGCAGAAAAAAATAAGAAGAATTTCGTTCAGAAAGAGAAAGAAAGAAGACCGCTGGACAAGAACATGCAACTTGAAAACGCGACAAGAAGGTCAAATTACCGTCATTAAATTAAAGCATAATTAGGAAGTTTCCACACGGCGGCTTTTTACTCGTTTGTTTACACGTACCAAAATATATTGAAATTGAAACCCAATAAACTATTTGAAAACGAACGTTGATGCTGACCTCTCCTGGCTTCTTTTTTGAAGAAAAAAATACCGGTAACCTTTTTTAAAAAAGCCAACTTGTTTAAGCTACACTGATTTTTCTCCTCTCTCTACATGCCTTCAGACGGAAGTATCAGAGTATTAGTAATCTAGTAGAGTTTTAAATGTTCCTGTCCAAAAACTTTCTTCCTAGAGAACAAGTGGGATCCATCCATGCCCCCCCTTTCCTGGATTGGAAATTCTGTTTTTCACGCTCACTAAACCCCAGCATTAGAAATGTTTAGATGATCATACAAGAAATTTATTTTTGAAAGCACTTGAAAGAACGTTTACAATCATTATACAGAGAGATGTAATCTTCACAGGTACATCGAGATAGTCCTCTGCAAATGGTTAAAATTTGGCCGAGTCTAAAACTTTGTAGTTTAGTTTTGATCTAAATAATTTAACTGAGTATTTACAATAATCTTTTCCAAACCGCAGAATTTAAAACAAAGGAGTCTCCTTCAATGGGTGATGTATTCACAGTTTACCAAACAATCTTTGGTTTTAACTGCCGAGATGAATGAGCCTTATGAAAACATTGTGGGAATAGGAGAAAATGCTGGTAACCAGCATTTTCTCCTTTTCCCACATTGTTTTCTACTCTTCTAAAAGTCAAGTTTCATTTTTTTTGAGTCGCGTTTATTTTGTTGTCTGCAAATGCTTTCAATTTGGAGAAGTCTCAAATTTTGTCGTTTAGTAAAGAGTTAGGAGCCATATCATTATTAATGATCAGTTAAGCATAGTGAAGGTCACGAATCAGTATGATTCTTGAATTAAACACTCCATAGAAAATGTTGGTCTATGTTTTCACAAAATCATGGGTAATTGTCAATTCCATTATATTGTTCTGAAGTGTTATTCGACACCTGTAATACTGATTCAGGAAGTAAGAAGAAATATGACCCGTATGATTTATTTATGACCCTTTCAAAATAATTAAAATAGCTTTGTCATATTCTGTAACGGTTGGAATCACTTCTTCTTCAATATTGTACACCAGGGTGGTTAACCCTTTCTGCCTTATAGGTTGCAATGATAAATGTTTATCCCTTGACAGACGATGTTTAGCATTGTTCATGTGACTTATGGCCTGGAAATGCTCGTTCAACACTGGCTGTAAGAATTATGGTATGGAAACGCTAGTGTAGCACTGCCCATAAAACTTATGGTATATAACGCTCGTTCGGCACTGCTCATGAGACACATAGTCTGGAAACGCTCGTTTAGCACTGCCTATAAGACTTATGGTATGGAAACGCTCGTGTAGCACTGCCTATAAAACTTATGGTATATAACCTTCGTTCGGCACTGCTCATAATAATCTGGAAACGCTCCTAGTTTAGCACTGCCTATAAGACTTATGGTATGGAAACGCTCGTGTAGCACTGCCTATAAAACTCATGGTATATAACGTTCGTTTGGCACTGCTCATAAGCATAATAGTCTGGAAACGCTCGTTTGGCACTGCTCATAAGACTTATGGTATGGAAACGCTTGTTTGGCACTGCTCATGAGACTCATAGTCTGGAAACGCTCGTTTGGAACTGCTCATAAGACTAATAGTCTGGAAACGCTCGTTTGGCACTGCCCCTAAGACTAACGGTCTGAAAGCGTTTTTTCACTACTACGCATGATACTTATGGTCTGGAAACCTGCGTGTAGTTCTGCTCATTAGACTTATGGTCTTGAAACGTTCGTGGCGTAGATCCGGGTATAAATATTAATCATTAACAGAATGTTTAATTCCGTTTTTCATTATCATAAATTCAGTTATACCGCGGCAACCAGGGCCCGTATTCACCAACCACTCTTGAGAATATTCTTTGTCTTATTCTCCAATGTTTTCTGAATTTGTAGGTAACACAACTTCTGATTGGCTAAACCGAATGGTTTAGCCAATCTGAAGTTGTGTTACTTACAAATGTTAAACATTCTGGAGAACAAGACAAAGAACGTTCTTAAGAATAGTTGTTGAATACTGGTCCAGTTTACCCTTCCATACTTTCCTTAATTTTCTTTTACAAGTACTGCATAGGCCTACAAAGGTGTTTCCAAGCCACTGGCTGCTTTCCCACATTACCATCGTCGAAACAATCGTCATCCATGAGAGGAATGGATCTTACTGCAACGACTATCATCAATCCTCGGAAAGAATTTGGTTGAGCTGGGCATCCAGCCTGGGACCCATTGTTCTCATGCCCTATTCGCTAGCGAGTAAACCACCTTGGATAAATGATATCCGAATACACGGCGGGGAATCACGTGACACAACAACAACAACAATGATCGATATTTGAAAAAAATCCCCTACTTCAGGTAAGAAAATCTTCAATAATTCTGTTAATACATGACCGATTGGAATTTGGTTTGAAGCAGAGAAAGCGGAAGGACTCCAGGGATTTGCTTGTGTTAGATTTTTTAAACAAAACCTGATAAAAAAGTTATTGTCGAGCAAACAAATTTTTTACCCTGGATAATTTGTTTGCTCGTCAATAACTTTTTTATCAGGTGTTGTTTAAAGAATCTAACACATCAAGCAAATCCCTGGAGTCCTTCCGCCTTCTCTGCTTCAAACCAAATTCCAATCGGTCATGTATTAACGGAATTATTGAAGATTTTCTTACCTGAAGTTGGGGATTTTTTTCAAATGTCGGTCATTGTTGTCGTCGTTGTGTCACGTGATTCCCCGCCGTGGAATAAGAGTTGCTCGAGAGTCCATATGCTGATCTACGATCTTTTTTTACAAAATTAAATTATACGAACAAGTTATGGCTTTCTCTACTATACTACTCATACTTTGATAGGGATCACTTACATATTTCTGAATGGGTTTATAAGTTACAAGAGTTTTGTATAAACTCTTTACCATGCTGTAAAACTCTAGATTTGTCCAAGTTAAAAGCATTTACTGACCAAAAGCTAAATGCAACGTGCACTATGCTGTCTGTAATAGGGTAGAAACCATTGTTGAAATAGGAGAAAATGCTGGTATCCAGCATTTTCTCCTTTTCCAACAATGTTTTCCAAAGGCTTCTTTCTCAGTGTCTTTAACAGACGGCATTGTGAGGTAAAAGCTTAAAGATCCATTTCCGCCGGTCATTTTATTGCTCAGTGTGGCAATGTAACTTATTATAAAACCACACATAATACATGCCACATATGTATTTAGAGTGAATATTTTAGGGTGATTCCTAGCAAATTTTGAGTAGTATATAATTCAATTTTTGTGGCATGTGAGAGTGAGTGATCGAAGGCACTGTAGCGTTCTCAATAGACATATGACAATTATGAAGGATTGAACAGTGTAGATCAAAATCGGGTTTACAAAAGCATGACCATTTACAAAACCTACCCAAGAATAATGTGACAGTACGGGCATTGTGGCATCTTCGCAAGCCAAGGTTGACGATTCACAACGTTACTCTACCCTTGGCGGATCGAGCTTGATTTTTACATTCACCCGATACGCTTTTTCATTGGATGCAGCCAGCTCTAGCTGCAACGAATGAAATCACTCGTAGCATTTCATCTTTGATAAAAATAGAACAAGGTCTCTACCTTTCGAATAGAAGGTAAACATGGAAACCCACGTGGATGTTTGCTTATCGCTTCATGTGTTTTCGTAAGCGGTTTGTAAAACGATATTTCATTTGCTTTTAGAAATATGAAGTAAAGGGGGTGATAACTAACATCCAATAGAGGGCGCATCGCAGGAATCTCGAAATCGGGCTTAATCAGCCAAGGTAAGATCCACGTAGTGATCGTAAAGTTGGCTCGCGAAGATGGTATTGTGGATGCAAGGTCTGGTTGGCTATTGCTACCTATATGCAATTTAGGAATTACTTTCACTGGAGTGGCATAGCAAATATTATTTGGATTTGAAGCACTTATAAATATGAAAAATAGTATTATTACACTGCAAAGAAATTTATCGTGATCTGATTGGTTAACATGCCGTCAACATATATTATGTTCCCTGGCAAAAACCACGTAAAACCAGTTTCCCTTTTGAGTGCCCCGTAAACATCACTACACGTGCAATACATCATCCAAAATGGCGGCGTTGATCGATCACTAGACTGCACTTTTATGCACCAAACGGCAAGTTTTAGTGACGTCAGTTTCCAGTGACGTCAGTTTTCATTGCATTGGGGCACACAGAAGGGAATTTCTATTTCGTCAGCATACTCGATTCGTGAAATTATAAAACAGGAAAATTTCGCTTTACGCGCTATGAAAGGGTAAAACTTTGCAGTATAATAAATTCGTTGTACGGTCAGGTGTCAGGGGACTTGGAAACTTCGACTCGGGGCGACATGATTAACCACAGCCGTGAACAAGTTTCGAGGTCCCCTGCCACCTGACCGTACAACTAATAAAGTCCCATCTTTTTTACAGTTACAATCTACAAACCTATTTATCGGTGTAAGCGAAATTGCCAACTTTGACACAATTGAGTATAACAAACTTTTTTAAACATGATGACTTATATTCTTATTTTATAGATGCAGATCCGCTGGTCTGGCAGAGAACAGAGAAAACAAGCAATGGCTCTTGCAACCCTAGCGCGGCAGAAGGACACGGACGGTAATGGAGGTACCGAAAGTAACCTGAGTGACAACAGCAAATCGGGGTCGTTGAGGCCGTACCGTCAGAGACGTAAACGATTCTACACATTCATTTTGGCCTCCTTGTTACTATTGGTTCTTGCAGTGGCCATCGTTATACCAACAGTAGTATTTACACGAACGGATGATAAGTCCGGAGATGGTAATAAACATATGCAGTACTATATTGTTGTAATTTTCCCGAGTTAGCTTCAAATAGTGTAGGAAATTGGACATCTCGTGTTATCTGACGCAGCGAGATAAAGGAACAGTTACGATGAAATTTACAACAGCATAATATTCCTTTGTTACATACCTATAAGTTTTAACACAAAAAAAATGCAATAAGTATTGACATTCTTGTTGGAAAATGGTTAGAAGATAGAAAAAAATCTAGGTTCCGTATTAACCAATCATTCTAAAGAAAATTCTTTGTCCAATTCTCCAAGATCTTCAAAGTTTAAATGTAACACAACTTCTCATGGACTTAAAGATGTACTCATTTTAGTCCGCAGAAGAAACTCTGTTTAACCCATTACCACACAATCCCTACTTTTGACGCCCCTGAGAAAGAAGCCTTTAGAAAACACTATTGGAAAAGGAGAAAATGCTGGTGACCAGCATTTTCTCCTTTTCCCACAATGTTTTCCACCTTTCACAAAACAAATTTCAATTTTTCAGTCACTTTTATTTAGTCGTCTGCAAATGCCTTCGATTTGGACCAGTCTAAAATTTTGTCATTTGGTAATGAGTTAAATCAATAAATTAGCAATCTCTTTAGCAAAAGAATAAGAAGAAGTTTCAGTTCTGTTATTTAAAATGGATTTTTGTTGGGAGAAAACTATGTCGGGTCAAAAATGTGGTAGTCTATTACTACAGTCAGTTGCACACGCCATCTTAAAGTAGAAAGCTAGACAACTTGTTATTTCAAGCCGGAAAATGGCGCACTCGTCTATTTGTAGGGTTTTACTCTTCTTTCCGAAATCCAAATCGCTAAATATTAATTTGTACCTACGAAATTTACATTTTCAAAGTCTTTAAAACCAGTCCACTGCACGCTCATATATAAATGATATAAAATTTCGACGTCTTTTAGTAAATTGTTGTTGGGTTCTTGTGACTTAGATTGTTGCAGCAAGACCTGTGTAGTGTATCTCGGCTCCACTGTCTTGTCATTTACATGAATGCAGAGCTAAGGTCATACACAGTCACGTGACGAGCATAATGTGTATCCTCCATTGAAGGAGCAGATAGGAGCTAGGTTTAAAATTTCTCTCCATCATAATTTATGTAACCTCGCAATTGCCAGGTGTAATATTTGCCATAAATCCACAAAAATGACTATAGTTTGATAAAATATCGAAGAAATTGGTTATATATGCTTTAAAATGAGTAAATGGGTATCTCTAACCCGAGTTTAAAAAAGTATAAATAAAAGTTCCCTGTATCCCACGCTATTTTCTAATCTTCCAAAGACAGGTTTTAAGTTTTGAGTAACAATCAATCTGCCATCTGCAAATGCTTTCAGTTTGGACAATTCTGGAAGTTCTAGTCATCTGGTAAAGTAGTAACGAGTCTCGTTTGAAGACCCTCTGGTTTTGCTACAGGATAAACATCATTAAAAGTCAAATAAGCAATGCTCGATGAAGCGGGGGTTCAATGTGTTTGCAACAGTATCGATCCATATCACCATGCGTAGTCCGTGCAGGCTGATATGAGTTGAAATCTTTTGCTATTAATAGCTTTTTATATGCCAAAGGGCCAGTATTTTTCGTGATTTAGCCATTCCGTCTACGAGGTTGACTTTATGGATCAATTAAGTGTGCTGACTTGCTCGGTAAAAATAGAGAAGCAGTAAGCCTCTTTTGTCAGGGTATTGTAAAAATACATTTTGAAATATTTCAGAGGTACTTGATTCATACGTGATCTATAACTTCCAAGCCGAAAGTCCTGACCTAGTGTTTCAAGCTGACATGAATGATCCGACCTCAGAAATATATATAAAAACTGCTCAGGAATTTTGTACAGGGGTGAGTCTGATCTTTGACCTACGCTGTTCTTTTTATTATTCAAAATATCCTCGAATTATTGCATCTGCGTAAGTTGGTGTTGGAAAAAATTTCATCAAATCATATGAGAAAATGCGAGGATGCAAGCTTTGGGCGAGCTTTAAAAGTCGTATACCGTCGGTTTACTTCAAAAACATCGTAACAACAGCTTGAAAGAAGCTGTAGTTACGAGGTTTTTTAAGTAAACCGACGATATGCTCGACGAGTAAGAGAACATTTTATCTCATGTGCCATCTTTTGGTCACTTCGTTGTATCTAAAGAACTAGAAACCTAGATCTGTATGCCAAACATTCCTAAACATTCATAAATGAGACCATGTCGAGTCTTTTGCAGATAAGAACAATTCCAGAGAAAATGACAGAGATTTCGTTCATTTTAAAATCAAGTACAAATCAATCCGTAGTTCAACCAATTATCAACTTTGACAAGTGTATTGGTCGGGTGTGGGTGTGTGAGAGTTTGATGCCATGCCTCCTTCCATGACGTCTCAAAATTATATCTCAAACGTATTTGGTTATGGCTTTACAGCGCTGATAAATGAGATAATATTATTAGTTATAGTGTTGTGTTTCTTTCATATTGATATAAAATACAAGTTTGGTTCACCTTTATCACTCTGAGTGTCCATCATCTTCGCAAGCCAAGGTTACAATCACTACGTGGATCTTACCTTGGCTGATTGAGCCCGATTTCTAGATTCCTGCGATGCGCCCTCTATTGAATGCCCCCTTTACATCATATATCTATAAGCCAATGAAATATCGTTTTACAAACCGCTTATGAATACACATGAAGCGATAAGCAGATATCCACGTGGGTTTCCATGTTACCTTCTATTCGAAAGGTAGAGACCTTGTTCTATTTTTATCAAAGATGAAATGCTACGAGCGATTTCATTCGTTGCAGTTAGAGCTGGCTGCATCCAATGAAAAAGCGTATCAGGGGAATGTAAAAATCAAGCTCGATCCGCCAAGGGTAGAGTAGCGTAGTGAATCGTCAGCCTTGGCTTGCGAAGATGAGTGTCTATAAACAATTCGAAATGTAGACCAAACTAAATCATGTGTTATTCATTTCCAGATGGAAAGTAAAATGGCTACAAACTACTCAGAACAGTATGCTGGATGTGTGGTCACAGGTTTACAGTAAGTCAAAGTTTTCTGTTAACAATGACAAATAAACATTTTCGGTGTCATCTTGAATCAGCCTACCTGTTTGTCTTTTTCTGTCTTGATTTTGATAACCATTTCTTGTTTCTTTACCGTATTTGTTCATCATTTTCGCTTCATGTCAAGAACGAGAGTATGACCTTCACTTTAACCCTTTCTCAAACAATCCCTGGTTTTTACGAACCTGAAATAGAAGCTTTTTGAAAACATTGTGGGAAAAGGAGAAAATGCTGGTGACCAGCATTTTCTCCTTTTCCCACAATGTTTTCTACCCTTTCCAATTCAAAATTCAATTTCTGATTCACATGTATTTTGTCGTCTACAAATGCTTTCATTTTAGATAAGTCCAAAAGTTTGTTGTTTGGTAAAGAGTTAAGGCTTAGTGAAGATTATAATCAGATTACCATATTTCTTGTTTCTCCGTTTCTACTACAGGAAAGAGGAGTGTAGTCTATATACATAGCTTTATTTTATCACGTTTTTTTAAATCTATTTATCTATTAATTAAGAAATAATCTTCTTTCTACCGTGGTATATCGTTCAATAAACCACAGTTGTGAGTTATGAGGCACAATAAATAATCCACGAGGGCGACAGCCCGAGTGGGTTATTCATTGCGTCTCATAACTTACAACGTGGTTTATTGAACGATATACCACGATAGAAAGAAGATTATTTCGATTCTAACTTGGCCAGTTCTTAATGAAAGGAAAACAAGTTCAAACTAAGAGTAAAAACGCGGATGAAGATTATGTTCCATTGAATAACTCATTCATTGAATGACGTCACTCTACATGGATTGTCGCAGATTTTACCACGTTTTCCTTGCACTGTGTTTATAGAGCCAAAGTCGCGTGTCATGTTAGAATATTTATTAATATGTTTAAGTTGAAGAGCACTTTCCCCGTTTTCCCGCTTTATTACAGAAATGGGAGCGTAATCTTCATATTCAGCCTTATCTTTGATGAGAGTCCTGCAAGCCCAACTACAACCCAAATCAATCTTGTCATAGTCGGATCGTCGAACCCCAATGAAACATTCCAACTCGGAAGTTTTACAATAACGACAGGAAGCCTGAATCTTACTTCAACGTCGGTGTCGACAACTGCTGATTTTACAGACGGTATGTGCGTAAACTTATAAACTGCGTCATCAAACTTTTAATTGAATTTGCATTTGAAACAAAGGTATATAAAATTTCAGCTTGTACTGGAAATAAAGTGTCTTTCTTTCATTGACAGTTAAACAGGAAAGTGACAGGAAAAATATACAAATACATAGTCATCATTTAAATGAAAATTCATACGTTTATGCACAAAAATATATTGTGTAAAAGCTTGGTTTATTGCATGGTAAATGTACAAATATACGCGTTATATGTGGATCATTGAGTTGGGAAGAGAGATGATTAGACAGAATCAAAAGAGTTAACCCATTACCACACAATCCCTACTTTTGACGCCCCTAAGAAAGAAGCCTTTAGAAAACATTGTGAGAAAAGGAGAAAATGCTGGTAACCAGCATTTTCTCCTTTTCCCACAATGTTTTCTACCCTTCACAAAACAAATTTCAAATTTTCAGTCACTTTTATTTTGTCGTCTGCAAATGCTTTTAATTTGGACCAGTCTAAAATATTGTCGTTTGGTAATGAGTTAAGAGTTAATCATACTTTCTAACTGACAGATCTTTCTTCTCCTGCTGAATAAATTAAATGAAATTTTTCAAGCCAATAGTAAAAACCCAAACGATGCTCTTTCAAAAGGATTTTGTAAAAGAAAAAGATCTCTATATTGGACAGTGTAGATCCAAGATCAGACTGCACGTTCTGTGCAGTCTGATCTTGATCTAAGGAAGAAAGCTCAGCAGACATAGAGGGAATGGGAGAAATAACTCAAAAGGAGCCATTTCTCTTTTTGCAACAATAATTTTCAAATAGAAACAACTTTCCAGTATAATAAATTCGTTGTACGGTCAGGCCGCAGGGGACTTGAAAACTTCGGCTTGGGGCGACGTGATTAACCACAGCCGTGAACAAGTTTCCAAGTTCCCTGCCACCTGACCGTACAACTAACAATGTGACCATAGAATCCCTTTTGTATAACAAACGACTGAGTAGTATAGGCACACGAGTCCTTTGACAAGCAGAAAAATGAACAATTGCTAAACGTTTCGACGTAGGTCTGCCGACGAGCGGCACAGGAAAAAACACAGGGGTTTTGCATACGGAAATTTAAATCAGAATGCATGGACCGTGCAGTCTGATCTTGAATCTATACCATTCATCTATTGCATCAAGCCGATACCATTTTTTGTATGTGTTCCAGTGCAATGTACTTTAAGTCGTCATAATTGGTCAAGCTTAAATGGCTTGCAACACACGGAAAGGGGCGTTCCGACATTTGCGTAAAGTGTCGTCTCGGATCAGCCTGCGCAGTCCGCGCAGGCCAATCCGAGACGGCACTTTACGTCTACATTAGATTTTGTTCCTCAGTAGACCTTCGTAAAACATAAAAAAAAAATCATAAAAACGGAAAGTGCCGTCTCGGATCAGCCTGCACAGACTGCGCAGGCTGATCCGAGACGACACTTTACGCAAGATGTCCGAATGTTCCTTTTCGCGTGTTGCAAGCCAAATATGAGCCGTGCTCTGGCTAAAGGGAGGCTTCATGGATCCCCGTTATAAACGATACTAGTCTACGTCATCACATCACTATCCAGCCTTTTTCAATAACCCTTTACCCCATAAGGAATTTCTATCGTATCTCTAACTGACCTCGAATAACAGCAAGGATGAAGCCGTTTCTTATGTGTATATGGCACCTTTTGATAGTGTAGAAAACATTGTGGCAAAAGGTGAAATTGCTCGTGACGAGCAATTTCACCTTTTGACTCAATGTTTTCCAAAAGGCTCCTACAAGCAATACGTAGAAATGAGTATCTATGGAGTAAAGGGGTAACCGACTACATCTTGAGGTAGACTGATCTTTTGACAAACAGAAAATTTTCCTATAGCGAAAGGTTTCGGTACAGGTAAGCCTACGCAGATTGCGCAGGCTGATCTGGCTCGATAATTTTCGTAGATGCATTAAACACGCTATTCACCATATATTTTTTGCACTTAAGGAATTGACATACTGTTGTGTTTGCATATCTGACCTTTCTTCTACACTGTGGAAATAATGTTACAATATATTATGAAAGAAATTTTGACTAGGACGTGCCATGCATTTTACTATTCCCTCCACAAATTCCTTAATAAATAGCAATTTACCACCCGTTATTAAAAGCTATATTTATATAGTAACGAGTTGAGTAGTGTAATTGACCTAAAGTTGTTTTGACAACAATTTATGAGTATGTAATGAAAAAGTGTAGAAATAGGTTTGTCTGTGAGCATACTTTATGAATATCACACGTTTCACCTTTAACTTTTTCACAGTAAATTGCTTGGCTCCTACGCCCGTGGAGAATGGAAACTGGTCTTACAGTGGCTCTAGATTTTCTGACATCGCTGTGCTGACATGTAATACCGGTTATGAGATTCAAGGAGATGCAAACATAACATGTACTGAACAATACCAGTGGTCCTCTCGTCCGAACTGCACTGAAGTCGTCTGTGTTAATTACACTCTACCAGCTGATAGTTCAATCGAGCCATCAACACCCTATGGCATCACATACAACACAAACATAACAGTCACGTGTAATCCAGGTTTTGACATTACAGGGGATAACATAGTCAGTTGTATGGCAGACGGTAATTGGTCAACAAGCCCAAGGTGCAATATAAAATCCTGCCCAAACTTTACAAAACCAGATAACAGCCAACTCACCCCTACAACTCCTTTCAAAGTATATAACAGTTTCTTCATAGTTACTTGTGATGAGGGCTATGTTATATCTGGTGAAAACAATGTCACGTGTTTAGCAAATGGAACTTGGTCTGCTCGGCCTTCTTGTAACGCAATAGTTTGTAGAAATTATACCATTCCGGACAATAGTTCAATAGAACCACTCATTATATCGGGGCATAGTTACAAAACAAATATCACAGTAACATGTAACCTGGGCTATGGTATTGATGGAGAAGAAATAGTCATGTGTATGGCGGATGGAAATTGGTCAGGCAGCCCAACTTGCAACATAAAGTCGTGCCCAAACTACACAATCCCGGAGAACAGCCGGATCAGCCCTGCAACTCCTGAGATTACCTATGGAAGTGGATACATAGTCATGTGTGATGAAGGTTATGAGTCTGACGGTGATACCAATGTAACATGTGGTGCAGATGCAACATGGTCAACAATTCCAGAATGTCAGATCATTGAGTGTCCTGTGTTTTCAAACATTACAAATGGCTATATAAATACAGACAACATCAGTTACCCTAGGTTCAACAGCACAGTCAATGTTACTTGTGATGTAGGCTATTCCTTGTCATCTAATGACACTGTGAGATGTCGGTCAAATAAAACTTGGAGCGTGATCCCTTCCTGTGACATTGTTACTTGTGAAGAGTTTATCCCGCCGGCTAATAGTAAACTTGATGACGGTAAGATACCTACAAATGGAACATACAACACTGTTATATCTGTTTCTTGTAACACCGGGTATAACATTACAGGAGATGCCGAAGTCACATGCATGGCCAATGGTAACTGGTCTGCAACCCCGCGATGCGATGAGATTGTTTGTGTTGAATACATCGTACCAGACCATAGTAAAATAATTGAGGCCAATAACACTCATCTACATCTGGAATGTAATGAGGGATACAAAATTGTTGGTGAGGAAATAGTTATCTGTGATAATTCTCGCTGGAGCGCTTCACCCAACTGTACAATTGTCTCCTGTGGGGAACTAGAGGATCCTATAAACGGAAATATTAATAGTACTGGAGTGACATATTTGGAAAATGCAACTCTGGAATGCATTCAAGGATTTACACCAAAGAATTCGAAAACATTTTCATGTCTTGCAACAGGAAACTGGAGCGATATAGCGGAATGCGAATCAGTAGATTGCGGCAACCCCGATCCCCCAGCTAATGCTGAAAATATTAGTGTTGCTGATACTAAATATGGAACAAGGGAGGCATATATCACCTGTAAGGAAGGTTTTGAAACTGAGAGTCCGGTTAATGTAACATGTTCAGAAACAGGAGAATGGGCTAGTGTACCATCATGTGATATTGTAGTTTGCTTAGAGAACCCCACCATTGAAAACGGGAAAATTGAAGTAGGGCACATCAGCGACAGAGAGTATGGTGACACTGTATTCATAAAATGCAATGAAGGGTATGAAGTAGAAACTTATTCTAGTGTGAAATGTGAGGCAAATGGATCGTGGAGTGGGCTAAAAAACTGTTCACTGGTAGATTGTGGAGTGTTTAATGAAACTCTAGCCAATGGCACGGTTGTAAATATGACTGGTTCAACATTTAATGAAAGAGTTGATTTCGAATGTGATCCTGGTTTTCTATTGGTAGGGGAAGATTACATCACCTGCCAACAAAATGGGTCTTGGGGAAATCCTCCAGTATGTGAAGAAATAATGTGCATAGATCCAAATATAACTTATGGGACATACCGAAAATATAATGGCTCTAGATATGAGGTTGAATGTGATGATGGTTTTCTACTTATTGGCAGTAAATTTATTGAATGCCAAACAAATCAATCCTGGGATGAAACACCAACATGTAGAGAGATAATATGTATGAACTACACTGAGGAACTTCTAAACGGTGACATTGTCGAAATCACAGGAACAAGATATGGGGACACTGTAACATTCGTTTGTGATTTAGGGTTTAACTTAAATGGTCCACAGAGTATTGTATGTGATGAAAATGGGGCCTGGGAGTCAAAACCCGCATGTGAAATAACTGATTGTGGTGATCCACCTGTACCTGTGAATGGACGGTTGCTAGCGGATGAATCAACAACTTTTAACACTACTCTTTATGCAGAATGTGACACTGGATATTCTCTTGATGGAACTGATGAAACAACATGTGGCGAGTCAGGAAACTGGAGTGTCTTGGGAGTGTGTGAACTACAAGATTGTGGAAATGTCACAGTGATTGGTCCTTACAAAGAACTAACTTATTCGGACGGAACCAGGTATGGCTCTGTGGTGACCATTGAGTGTGCAGAGAATTACACCTTGAGATCAGAGGATTCGGCTGTTTGCACTCAGGACTGGAATGTTACCTTTATCTGTTCATCTACAGGTAAGGGTCTTCCCGTTTTATCTTATCTCCTAAAACGAGTTTCCTGCAACTCGTATTTAAGGTAAAGTTGACATTCATGTGTTCATATTTATTTAATCAGGATGAATTCAGATCTAACTCGTGATTTCCCTAAAAAATGAGACAGAGGGAAAAAAATGGTGTTTTTACGAGCGAAATATAAATTTTGACCATCATTTAAAATAGTCTTGTTATTGGCTTAACTATGCTGTAGGAGGGGTTATAAAAACGTTCGTGGACGAGTCAGTAAAGAGCAAAAGAAATACATACATTTATCTATCACTCCTTTTCAAAGTTACCGTCCTTCGCTTGAACTCGTTTGTCCCGTCTTTCCGTCCACGCTCAGAACACGTGATAAAAGCCCTCACTTCACACCTCCCGTCAAGTTTTTCCATGGGGTTTCAGTCATACCGACCTCCTATCTATATGCTTTCAAATCTGTGTCCTCGTAACCATACTTTCAATGTGGGAAACACCTAGAAATCACAAAAACCTATGGTCGGGCTATAAGGTGGGTGCGGCAGCAATTCTATATACAGTGCGCAGTGCGTCCGCAGTTTCCTTTAAAACATGGATAATGTGACAAAGCCCGTTATCCTGATGCAAAATGATTCCCTACAGTATCATGTATGGCTGCAGTCTTTTGGTAGCCTGGTACACTTCAGTATAAACTAATGTTGCATAACAGTTACCACTGACCGCAGTTTTCATAGAAAATATGTGAGTTAAAATAATTCCTTGTATATCGCAGAGCAAAATGCACATAACCTTATTTTGGATGGAATGGCTTTTTTGGGGGGAGGAGAAGAAGGATATTTTCATACTAAACACTGTCTATTTATTTCAGACCTCAACATGTGTACCCATGTATCATCACACGGAACTATTCTATTAAGAAACATATCTCCCTTATCTGCATAGCGTTTACGATACTGACGGTACTTTCTTACCATATCCCGCATCTGGTCGAACCTCAGAATCCGAGGCACCCACACTGCTGAACACGCCGCATGCCCTACCAATTTAGTGGAATGTTATGTGCACATACTCATGGCACGTTAAATTTGTCCTTAATAACTTCTGAACAAATTCTGTATGTGATACATGGTTACCCGTCTAAAAGTGGACCAGCACCATCCCCCGCCCAGATCAGCTAGTACCTGATTAGTGGGTTTTAATTAATTGACTTTAAGAAATTTGAAAATATAATTATGGAGCCAAAGAGATATCTCACCAAAGTAGTTGCCAGATATTGTTTATAAATCGGGACGAAGCCGTGCATGAATGACTGGTCTCCCATAACCCCCCCCCCCCTCTTTAAGTCGTCATTTATTGATGACTAAATGCCTTATTGGCCAGAGAGACCGTTTTTGGACAACAAATGAGATTAATGGCTCAACGGCCAGTCCCGAACGACCCCCAATCTTACGAACAAAGTCCTTAACAAAGAAACAAATGAACAAATGCATGACAGAAAAAAGGGACCGGGCAATAACGCTAAAACCCCCGGACGAAAGGCTATACCATAACCACTGAGCTAAAGAGATATCCGTCCAACGCAGTTGCCAGGTATTGTACTATTGTACTTAAATCGGGACGAAGTCATGCATGAAGGGGTGGTCTCATCCTCGGATACCCCGGGGTCTCCCTATTTGCTACGCTACATCCACCCTGGGACAACTGACTCATAAAACTTTGAATCAGCCGCCAAAAATCGATACGAAACGTACAGTCCACTCGCCCATCACAAAATGATGATGGAACCAATCAAAAGCCAGCATTCGGCCAGCGGTAAAGCGAGGGAAATTCAATTAATTGTCCCAGGGGTCGATGTAGCGTAGCAAATAGGGAGATCCCGGGGTATCCGAGGATGGGGTGGTCTCCCGTAACACTGGTGTAAAAATGCAGCTTTCCTGAAGGTGATATGTTTGATATAATTATGAGTATTTCTGTTGAAAGTATTTCATCAGAAGATTGCTCACTTCCCAGAATAGCCTACCTTAAGTTAAAATCAGGGAACGCATTTGGATCAACTATACACAAACATTGGGGGTTTTGCATATTTACTCAAATAATCTTATGTTGGCGTCACATAAATATAGCACATTCAAATGATCCTTACCATAGTTATCTTGAAATACAAACGGTTCATTCCCTCAGATCACATGCACAGTCAGGCTTTTGATCTACACTGACTGCAGAAGCTAATAAAGACTTTTCCACCTCTGACGATTAAGACATTGAGTTACTGTTGTAGGATTTCTTTTATTTTAGGTAATGTTTCATTTGACATGGCACAGTACGAGTTCAGCGTAGGAGATCCTGGTATTATAATTTGTAGTGCTGAAGGCGCAGAAAATTGGACAAATCTTTTCTTGTCAAAGTCGAACTCAATACTTGTCAACATCAACAGGACTGAAAATACTTATATCAACAAGACAGAATCTGCTAGGATTCGAATCACAGACAATACCGTGATTTCAAAGAATTCTGCAACATTGGAAGTAGAAATTTTATCTGTCGCATGCACTGATGAAGATACATACGACTGTGCTATCGGTGTCACCCTGCCCAGTGGAGATATAGACTTTAATTCAGGTCAAGCTACAGTTGAAGTGATAGGTATATAAATATTGTATAAACTTTTATTATTTACAATTGAGTATTTTGAATTCAATACATGTATCTATCTATTTGGGCAATATGTATTAACTGAAAAAAGTCTCGTCTATGAAACATTGTTTAGAGACATTTATTTCAGCAACAAGTCCTTGTGATGCGGAAACCAGCAAGTGAGAAATCATACATGTAGATGCCACGTCTTTTCTTATGACCGTTCATTGCGCATTCCATAGTATGACTGCATAAATGATGATCCTGTAGTCTAAAATTAGTTTACCCTAGAGTAATGATAAAAGATTAAAACCTAACATCTTGTCGTTCAAAATTATGAGGCCTAGTATATAAGGCTTTCATGTAGCACCATCAATTGATCCCTTTCGAAAACTCTTTAAGTCAAACCACATTACTATCGTTTGGTTACAGCCCTGTACGTAACTGATTGAGATACCGTTATAGGAGGATCTTCACCAAAATCAGAAGGTGGACTTTCAGTGATATGGTTCTTATTTGTTTCTTTATCTGCCTTTTTAACAGTGGTTCAGTTACAGCCATATCTAGCTGGCTAATGGATCTCTCCATAGTGTCAAGGTACTTATTTTAATTCCATGACTTGTGTTCATCACAAACTGATTCAAAATGGTACAGGGCAGTTCAAAATCCCATGTTCGATAGGTATCCTTGTTATATCCTATCATATGTGGCCATGAACGCGTTTCAAAGAAAATGCACACCGATACTATTGGGCTCATGTATACAATCTGCTTTCTTCTACAGTTACATTTCACCTCTAGACTTCTCACTGGCAAGAATACCCAATAAAGTAATTAGACTTCACATAATCTATGTATTGTGTGTGATGGCCAAAAATCTAGACCAAGAAGGTTATTCACGTTAAATTAATACATCATATCATATTACAGATACAGGAACAGAAGTTCCGACACTTCGAGTATCAAACA
Source organism: Tridacna crocea (assembly GCA_943736015.1). Lineage (NCBI taxonomy): Eukaryota > Metazoa > Mollusca > Bivalvia > Cardiida > Cardiidae > Tridacna > Tridacna crocea. The sequence goes on from OX031068.1 coordinate 8,881,211, forward strand.
CAACATATAATACAACCGCAGTGGTAACCTGTGAGTCTTTACTCGGAATTAATACCACAGGACATCCTCGTGGTTCGTTACTATTACAGGCTAGATTAAAGGTAAGCATGGAATCAATAAAAAGGGCACATAAATGAACCTTTACCATAGGTACGGCAATATAACGGAGAAACTGTTTGTTACGTGTATTTTTCCCATTTTAATTTCATGGCTGAAAGCTAGCAAAGCTTATTTCATGACGTGGTTTCCGTGGTCCGTTCGCCCGTCCGTCCGTCCGTTAGTTCTTTTCTTGTTTGCGCAATAAAGTCTGCATTTGTGGTCGGATTTCCATGAACTTGCATATTTTGAGCATATTTAGTGCTGCCCTGCCAGGAATTAAGGGTCGAGTGAGGTTAGTATTGACTCTGATAAAGCCCCCTGACAAGCGACAGGTGAACTGAGTCCTACAGGAATTAATTGATGAATTCTGCCTTAGGCGCTTAAATGATAAAATCAAGAGATCGCCAGCATGTGGTGATCTGCCTGGGTTTGATAAACATGTTTCCCATTGTATGAATACTTCCCTGCCTCGTAGACGTCGAATTTCTGCAAGGTGAAGAAGTGCAGATCTGCCTTAGATGTATTTACATGTATATATTTTTGAAATGTAGCCTACATAGCGAACTTGGTTATCCTTGAGGAGTACTCGCTTCATTTCTTATTCAGTGTATTCAAAGCAATCTAACTCTGTCTCTACTTTTATATAGAAAGGCCTAGCACTTTAAGGGAAATGTAATGTTTGAGCATCCACTCTGTGGAGTTTGATAGGACTTCTCATTTATCCGAAATTACCTTTTTCCCTTCTAGCATATGTACAGGAATTAGCATTTTGTCACATTGTTTTGCTAAAGTCTGCTTTTTCTAGCCCTTGAAGCACACTGACCAATTAATGACCCCTAACAGGTCTATTTAGGCGACTGCTGTGTCGTTACTCTCTTGAACCCAAATGTGTATATCTAACGGTCTCTCCAAACAAGATAGCAATCTGAAGTAAATCGTTTTCAAATCAAGATAATGAATGTTGATGTCAACAGGCACCTCTAAGACACCTCATTGACCCATGTGGGGGTGCCTCCAAGCCCATGAAGATAAGTCTGTTGTCAGTGTGAAGTTAGAGGAGATATACAGCCTAAGTAATCCTTAGCACTATAATTATAGTCTTACTCCATAACTGAAATATCTCTTTCGCATCCTTTTTTTGAGCTATCGAAATAGTCCAAGAACTCAAATTATTGTTTCCATGTAATTACATATCTATAGATGTACTTTTGTTTTACTCTGCACTATTTTTATGTATACAAATCACAAAAGCATAATCAGATTCATGCTGACAGTCATAAACACCCTTTATCTGGTGTGATACCTGTATCTGTCCCGTAGTGAATATTTTCGTGTGATTTTCAACTTTATAGCCTCACATGTACTGGAATTGTAATTGACCTAAACACGTAATTTAGAGTAATTGTTCCTTTTTAGTGAAAAAGGGTGTACATTTTTTTTATTGCAGCAAACCAGTTCCAAAATGTAATTACTTTTACATTGCGCATTGTTAATGCATTTTAACTGAAGTATGAGCCAGCAATATGACCGAAACCTTATTGCTTAGATATGACCGAATACTGCTTCCACATCTATGTGATTAATCCAGGAGTATGCACAACCCTTTCACAACCCAAGTCATTCAAGCATGTATATTTTACCGTTCTTTCCTTTGTACAGGGCTCGTAGAAGTTTCTGTGCTCCTTATTTCCTGACACTGTATTTAACACGTTTTGCAAACCTTTTTAGGCTATACCCAATTTAAAGATAATTAATATACCACCTGATTGTGAGCTTGCAATTACAACTTTATATATGTGATCTATTGACTCATTCCATTGTTTAACTGAATAACAAGGCTGTACCCCCTTGATAATATGTTTTGCTCACACATTTAACAACTTTTTATATCATTGCAATTGCCTCTCTAGCATACATGTGAATTACCGTATCACTGTAGGTTCATTTCATCTCTGTGAATGCAGTGAGGGGTATTGAATTATAATGCAATTTACATAAATCTGATCATTATATCCCTGGTCTAATTTTTGTCAGTTTTCAAAAGAACTTGCTTGGAAAACACATTATTCCCAACTTAACTCGTTTGGAAATGGTTACATTACTATTCCACTGTGGTTTGTCTGTATGGGGTTTGTCATCTTCACGCCCCCTCTTTTTATAAGTACTACAGCTTGAAATCAATTCTGAATGCCCAACATTGAAGTGTTTATTATCTTCATGTTCACTTATTCAAGTTACCTATGGCTTTGGTAAATGGCACTCAAAACCTGTGCTTTTTTTCAAAAGGAGTTGGGAATTATTCTCGGTAACTTCAGGTCTTTTTCCTGAGCCACATATTGAAATAGCCACAGTATTTCAAGGCGACTTTTTTCCCCAATTTTCTGGTATGCTCTAACGCAGTCTTACAGTCAAGCAATTTAGATGACAACAAGTAAATTGAGAAAATTTGCCATCGTCTTAACTCTTTACCACACGACAAAATTTTATATTGGTTCATATTGAAAGCATTTGCAGATGACAAAAATAAAGGTGACTGAAAAATTGAAATTTGTTCTGGAAAGGGTAGAAAACACTCTGGGAAAAGGAGAAAATGCTGGTTACCAGCATTTTCTCCTTTTCCCACAGTGTTTTCAAAAGGCTTCTTTCTCAAGGGCGTCAAAAGTAGGGATTGTGTGGTAATGGGTTAAATGGCAAAGGCTCGTTATGCCCTGACAATGCAGGCAAAGTCGCACATAAAACAATACAATAGATGGTAGTCTGACCTGGTACCTAATTTTCCTGATGCTCATTATGTACAGCAGTCCAATTATTCCAACGAGGCTGGGGGTGTGTTTTGTTATTGACTACCTTGCACTGGTATTATACGACAATAAATGTATTTAATACTTACTAACAGTTTGTTCCACCAGCGGTTTAAGTTGAGATGGAAACATTGGTTTATAATATTTTTGTCTGTCCTCAGACAGATGATGAAATTGCAATTATGGATTCCTTTCTCCGAAGTTTCATTTGGAGGACTTGGTGTCCTACTAGGGCTTTTTTAAAAATGAAATAACTTACCTGCAGGGTTCCCACGCAGTCGGGAAAACGGGAAAAAGTCGGGAATTTCGTAAAACCCGTTCCCGGTCTTGAAAAAGTCTTGATTTTTGTTATATCTATGAAAAATCGGGAAAAACCCGGGAAAATTACGAAATATTTTGGGTATGAAACAGGAATTTAGGACGATAATAATCTCCAGTCTGCGTTCTCCATTTTTCAGATAAAAGTCCAATATTTCTACAATATATAGAGACCGGTCGAACAAGATGAATGTCCCAAATACATTACGGTCTTTTTTTAGGTTCGCTGGTCCCGGAATAGTTATTCTAATATTCAAACAAACCGGGATCCAGTGTATTGATTTCGGAGAACTCGGTACTTATCTTAAAATTCAATGCAGCTGCGCTTTGTATTTTCCGGGAGACGAGCTGAAGTGAATTGACGTGAAAATGAGCTACAACAGTAAATATTATTGAAAATTGAAACCCATAGGGGTCTGAAAGGTTAAAAGACTTTATGAAGCCACGTTATGATTCTAGTCGGGATGAGGTTGACGAGTCAGAGGAAACTTAAAGTAAGATTGCTTGTCTGCAGTCGTGGATCAAAACACTTGAAGTATTACATCTAACAAAGTTACGATTATTCGTATTTTCAGAAACTTTAAAAGCAGGGATATTGCCCTTTGAAAAGACCATTTTATTTATTCATGTATTTCAGGTCATGAAAACTGAACAATTAAAGTGAAAATAAAACATGGTACTTTTGAATCAGGTTTTAGTTTCAATGACTGAAGAGGGCAAAGAACCTCTATTTGAAGGCTTACATCAAAACTGTTGTGCACTATGATAGTAAATGATATGCAAGGACTTGATTCTGTGTCTTAAATCATAAAGAAAATAATTCCCAACATTAGAAAAAACAACACATTTTTAGCTCGCCAGAGCACAAAGTGCTCAAGGTGAGTTTTTGTGATCGCCCTATGTCTGTCGTGCATCGTCCACAATTTCTTAACATCTTCTCCTCCTAAACCACTTGGCCAATCTTGATAAAACTTAATAGGGATGTCCCTTATTTGAATCTCTACCTAAGTTCTTCAAAAGATTAAATTCCACCCATAACTCTGGCTGCCATGGCAACCAAAGAATAAAATCGAGCAAAATCTTTGAAAATCTTCTTCTCTGAAACTAGAAGGCATAGAGCTTTGATAATTGGTATGTAGCATCTCCTAGTGGACTTCTACGAAGATTGTTCATATATTGCCCCTGGGGTCAAAACTGGCCCCACCCCGGGGGTCACAAGTTTGAACATGGGAATAATAAAAGAAAACTTTGAAAAGTCGTTTTCTCTGAAACAAGAAGGGGTAGAGCTTTGATATTTGGTATGTTGCATCTGCTATTGGACCTCTAGCAAGATTGCTCATATGATGCCCCGGGATTCAAACTGGCCCCGCCCCAGGGGTCACAAATTTGAAACATAGGAACAAAGACGGAAAACTTTACTTTTTTTCTCTGAAACTGAAGTTGTAGGGCTTTGATGTTTTGTATGTACTATCTTCTAGAGGACCTCTACCAAGTTTGTTCATAGGATGCCCCTGGGGTTCAAACTGGCCCCGCCCTGGTGGTCACAAGTTTGAACATGGGAACAAAGAAGCAAAACTATAAAATTCTTCTGCTCTGAAACAAGATGGAATTTATGTACATGTGTTCCTTATGATAGTTTGCCAATAACAATATTTTACATTTTTTCATTAAATGTCATGGAAAAAGGGGGCTTGGTGTATATTTTCACTGTGGACCAATATCTCTTTCATTAAAGGAAAAAATGTAATTAAAGTTCATCTTGTTAAGCCACAGACAATAGTTATTTGATTTTATTTCATGAAACGACATGTTATCAAAAATGAAGACTAAATGTATAATTTCATTACGGACCATTTATGGTCAGTTGGCCCATCCATCCACATTGACGGTTATCTTCTATAGTCCTTGGCATTTATGAAACTTCATACATGTCTTCCTTAGGAAAGTCTTGTGATACACTTTTCTTCTGTAAGATGTGTCATGGAAAAAGGGGTTACCTTTCACATACTGGACTTATCGAGGTCCAATAAATTAATCAGTAATGTTGTGAGCTTTTAGTCTAGGGTTCCCAGTTTGGCTTGATTACTGTCTCAGCCAACATCCTTCGAAATTTGATAAAAAGTTATTGAGACAAGTCTCATTTGTGTCTTAACAATGAGCGAATGATGTTTTTTAATCTGTCATTTGACCACCATTTTGACCAGGAAATGAACACCTTGCCTCTTAAAGTTAATTCAATCCCTGACTATACAATCCTGAATTTCTATGACCCTGAAGAAGAACGGTTGTGGAAGCATTTTGGGAAAAGAAGGGAATGCTTTTTGCACAGTTACATACCCTGTCAGAATTATTTAGCCTTGAACTTCGATATTTGGCATTTATCTTCACTGTCGACCTTTACTGCTTAGTACTCAGGTGAGTGATATAGGACCATCATGGTCCTATTGTTCCCAATTTGCCTGGTTATGTAGTCTTACAAGGATCTATACTATTTGCCTTCAAATTCTTCATTACTTGTAGGAACTGTAGAGAACAGCATGGATCCTTATTAAACTGCCTGGATGGATAGGCTGATCTGAATCTATTTTTGGTCCTTTGTAGTTTTGTAACTGGCCAAGTAAAGAAATGAAATAACTATCATACTATTAGAATGTTCTTTAAATCTTAATTTTTCATTAAAACAAGGAATGTATGTAAGAAAGTAGCTTTGAAAAGGTTTTGCATTTCTAGTTTTTCTATTGCGAAAAACCTTAAATTTTGAAAAAAAATCCTGGAAAAAATCTGGAATTTTGCAAGCAGAAAGTTGTGGGAACCCTGTACCTGATGGAATCAGAAGCCCTAAGTCTTCAATAAGCGTGAATTTTGGAGGCGTGACAGCTCTCCTTGCCCCGTGTGAGAATCATGAAATTTTGAGGCGTGACAGCTCTCCTTGCCCCTTTTGAGAATTATGAATATTGGAGGCGTGACAGCTCTCCTTGCCCCTTGTGAGAATCATGAAATTTTGAGGCGTGACAGCTCTCCTTGCCCCTTTTGAGAATTATGAATATTGGAGGCGTGACAGCTCTCCTTGCCCCGTGTGAGAATCATGAAATTTTGAGGCGTGACAGCTCTCCTTGCCCCTTTTGAGAATTATGAATATTGGAGGCGTAACAGCTCTCCTTGCCCCTTGTGACATTCGTAATGCTCTTTGCTTCCTTCTCAGTCTGAACTCAATGCAGAGGGTTTAATGCCTCTGGAGGCATGATTTCTATAGTCCCTAAGCGAGTCTTATTTAGTACTATCTGCTTTAAGAATTTTGGAGGCGTAACAGTTCTCCTTGCCACTTTTGCGAGTCATGATGCTGTCTGCTTCCTTTTCAGTCTGAACTAAATGCAGATGGTTTAGTGCCTCTAGAAGCATATAGTGAGAATCTTTATTGCTACTTGTTTCCTTGTCAGTCTGAACTAAATGCAGTTCTATTTCTTAGTGCTTCTATTAGCATGAGTTGTAGAGGCTTCCAGCTCTCCTAGTTCCTTTTGAGAGTCTTAATGCCATCTGTTTTCTTTCCAGTCTGAACTAAATGCAGAGGGCTTCGTGCCACTGGAAGCAAGATCTTTGTAGTGCTTCTTACAAGAGCCATAGTGCTCCCTGTATTATAACTTGAACTACAGGTGTTTACTGAATCATTATCCAGCACTTCATTTCACTTTCATAGATATTTTCAAGAGTCTAAATCACTTTTCAAATAATACACTTTTATAAGAAATACTATACATTGAATTTAACTTAACACTAGTAATAACATCAAACACTAGATTTCAGTCCCACTGTGAATTAGACAGAAAGAACATAAAAGAAAAAAAATCCATTATTTTCACACGTATTCTCAATATGTGAAATGGTTACACGTCTTGACCCTTCTGTAACTAACCTGCAATTGACCTCCTGGACACAACATGCATCTCTCACAGGGGCCCATCACATGACCTTGTGCTGAAGGGAGAATTTGGAAAAAACATCCGACTAATAGAAAGGGAAAGTTTAATTTAAATTGAAAATTGATACTTCTTTTTTACGGGACTAAGCCCGCATCTATGATTCGACTTTTATTAAACTTGCATGGCTGCTTTATAATATCAAGAACTTCGAGATTTTTTTTCAAAAAATCAACGATATGCTAGGGAAAAGTAGCTATTACAACTTGAAAATTGTTTTTAACTGGGCATTCTTTTGATGCATTCAATTCTAAATTCTTTAGAAACTTGCAAAAACAAATTTTGTCTTATAAAGAAGCCTAAACCCTATTAAAAACAAGAGCTTCGCAGAGCGGCGCATATACGCCCGAAGGGGTTTCTCCGTGAAATGAGTTGGATTGACGGATGGGCCATGAATGAAGAGTAGTTATTCTCCATAATATGTGAAAAATATTAAAGGGCAATAACTCAAAAAATAAGGGTGGCAAAGTTACAAATTTTGTGATTTGCTCTTCTCCACAAGGTGTTCTATCAGTCTTTGAAGGTCCAAGATCATATCTTTTATATTTTAGAACTTATGGCCAAGACAAAAATTCAGAGTGAAAAGGGCAATACCTCAAAAAGAAGGATAGCAGAGTTCATAATGTGTTTTATTACTCTTTGAAGTTTCAAGATGATGGATTTTGAATTTTGGAAGTTATAGTCTTTACAAAAATTCAAACTGAAAATTAACAAATGGCAATAATTCAAAAAATGAATGTGGCAGTGTTATGGTTCATGTGCAATGCACTTCGATATTTTGTATTCTATGTCGAGTCACGTCATTCAATTGGTGGGTAATTTAATGGAACATACTTTTCATCCGTGTGTTTACTCCAAGTTTGAACTTACTTTCCTTTCATTAAGAATTGGCCATGTTAGAATCGAAATAATCTTCCTTCTATCGTGGTTTAGAGTTCAATAAAACACGTTGTGGTTTATTTGGCGCAATAAATAATGTTAAAATCCAAATAATCTTCTGTCTATCGTGGTTTTTCGTTCAATAAACCACGTTGTGAGTTATGAGGTGCAATAAATAAACCACACGGGCTATTGCCTTCCCGGATTATTAGTATTGTGCCTCATACCTCACAACTGTGGTTTATTGAACGATAAACCACAGTAGGAAGAAGATTTTTTCCTTAATGTCTCTCTTATTACTAAACATAGTTGTTACTGATTTGGACAATTTGCTACCTTCTAAAAGGGAAAATCATGCAACAGGGGCAGGTAACAATCAAAGAATTCTTACACAGTTTTGCCTTTTTATCCACTCAGAAATTTCGCTGAAAATCAAGCACTTGCAGTCGAGCGTTGGACCCGTGTAAGGTGTTATTGTGGTTCTAGTAGCCTTCAAGTTGCCTTTTGCCCCTTTTATCATGAATGATTGATTTAGGCTTGTAAATAAGAAACATGCCAGTAGAGTGACTTAGGCCTTCAATGGCCTTATATTAAGATTTTTTTTTCTTATCTTATCAATGGCTTGAACCCATTTGGTTTTGAAAAAAAAAATCCAATGAACAATACGGGAAACGTAGCCATTTCAAGTTGAAAATGTCCATTTCTTATTCAGGTGATAAAGTCTAAATTTGTTGTCAGATTTTCGTGAAACTTGCGCAGTTTGTTCATCTTATCAATAGCGTGAATCCTATTGATTTAAAAATTTCCAACCATTGGTATGGTAAAAAAGCCATTTTCAAGTTGATAGTCTTCTTTTCTTGTTTACTCGATAAAGTCTGTACTAGATATTCGTGAAACTTTGCACAAAGTCTTTGTTTGGCGTCATACTTTCGTGAAACATGCACAGTTTGTTTTTCTATCAATAGCTTAAACCCTTTAGAATTTGAAATAAAAAATGCATAGGAAAAACAGCCATTTCAAGTTGAAAATTTCCATTTCTCGTTTACTCAATAATATCATGCATTTGTCGTCAGATCTTCGTGAAACTTGCACAGTTGGTTTATCTTATCAATACCTTGAACCCTATTTATTTTGAAAAAAATATCTCACAATCAGAAAGAAAACTAGCCATTTAAAGTTGAATATTTCCATATCTTTCCTAGGTCATAAAGTCCACAGTTTTTATCCAATTCTTTTGAAAATTGCAAAGACCATTGATGTATCAAGAGATCGAGCCCTATCAAAAGTGAATAAATTCTAGTAATTTGTTCAGAAAAAACAGCCATGTGATGACTGTTAACTGAGCAAAGTCATTATTGATCACATTTCTTTGAAATTTGCTAGGACTGTTTAGTACCAGTTGTACTGAAACCTTTTTAAATTTGGCCTGGTTCCAAACAATTATTTTTGAGGATTTGCGCTTCATTTGTTTAACTGTTTGTCCAATCCAACATGCCTACTTTCGTGTCTTAAAGGGTTCAAGCCCAGATGCAAGAATATCTCCCCATTTGTGTGTGTGTGTGTGGTGTTTTTTTTGTTTTTTTTTTTTTGTTTTTTTTATTCCTGAATCCATAATGTAAGCTAGTTAAAAAAAGAACATTTCTGCCAGTAGAGCCCTCAAAGACTTCTAATGTTGTTTTAGGAGTCGCAGTTGTTGTTGCTGCTGCTGCTTTTCTTGTTTTTATTCAAATGTTCATCCATTCATTCATATGTATCGTTGTGTAAAAAGGAAATTCAAATATGGACCTGCCTTACATGTTGTCATTCGATAAAACAATTTAGGCCACTATATTACAAATCATCGTCCATCTCGCTAAATTACTGAATTTGATCTCTTGACATTTCCCAGGTGTTTAAAAGTAACTGATAATAACTTGGAATATCATTTTTATGACTGGCATTGTGACATATTGACAAAAGTATTATCCAACGTTATTCAACGTTTTACAGTCTGATAGAGATTTCAATACGCTGATACCAGAGCTAGGGAATACTACAAGTGAAGAGTGTAATCAAAAAGGTTTCCTGCAATACTCATTCCTTGTTAATGGCAGCTGGGATGATGCTGAAGTAAAATGTGTGATTGACACAGACAATGGTACACTTGAATCAGAGACAATTATCATAGCCATTACTGGAGGTTAGTCCATAATTACATGTACATGTACGTACAAAAAGGCTTTCTAACTAAAAAAATATTTCAGATCTGCAAAGCTCAGACAGGAATGGACTGTGTGATTTAATCGATGGAATTCGTCATCTTTAGAGTGTGTAAATTATGTATGGATTTCAACGTTATCAAAATAACTTCATAAGGAGGAATTTTAATTTTGAAAATTGAATGAAATACGCATTTTTATATTAGCAATGTATGAAAGAAACGTGACTAGGACTTATAATCGATCAGGTAGTAAAGAATAAACTCGACTTATATATCTGTTCCATGTTATGACCCCATTTTCTGGGATCATCTGATTCTTTGAGAATGAAACTTACTTAAGATGAGCCAAATATAGGGAGGCATAGTAGGAGTCACTGTAGTTGAACTTTATATGTGGTTTATATGGATCTTTATAACGACGTGACTTTACTAAATTGCCTTATTGGAGGGTAAGGCTTAAGAGTTGTTGCAACCTGCTGTCCATTTATGGATTTGATGGATTTAATATCCGTAACTGATTAACCCTTGGAAATAATGTTAACAAAAGGAATTTCAAAACATCCTCCTGAAATACTGAAAATCAACTTGACTCAAGGTAAAACACAGAAATGCAAGTAGAAACATGTGTGGCAAAATGATAAAGTACTCTTTTATTTTAGTAGCTTCTATTTTTGGCTCAAGACAAAAATAGATTTGCAGACATTGATGAGAGGCACTGTTTAAAGCTCTCCGTGTCTGAATGCAATTGGGAATAATCGGTGCAGTTCAGCACTGAATAAGAATAACATTAAATTTCACGAACATTATCGGCTGCACTTATAATAGATCTACATTACAATTTCAGTAGTATGTGACGGGCTTCCTACAGTCTTATTTGGATCCGTTATTAATGCATCTACCGAAGATGACCAGATATTTACTGTTGTTTGTGACGAAGGACATGAAAACCTAGGTGATATGAACTTCACATGTACAACCCTCGGCTGGACAGGAGATCCCAACTGTGCCTTACTTGACTGTGGACAGCCTGTAGAATTCAACAACACAGTAATTGAATTTACAAACGAAACAACCACATACAACAGCATTGTGTTTGGATTTTGCAAAGACGATTACAACGTAGAACAGATATTTGATGACAAAACTTATATTGTTTGTGGTGCAGATGGTAATTGGAATATCAGTTTCACGTGCAAACCTGTACAGTGCGAGAATGTCACTGCGCCAATAGCTGGGAGTATTGTATCCAGCAATGGGACAACAGTCAATTCCGTGCTAGAAATAAAATGTGATGAAGGCTTTAACTTAGTAGGAAATTACTCGATGGCTGTTTGTAGTTCCGATGGTTTTTGGGTTAGACCTGGGACTGATAACGATAGTTTTATACCAAGATGCACAGCCATTGGTAAGAAATTATAAACCGAAGCATATTTGTAATTGAAAGAGTAATGAAATGCACGCAAATGACCTATTTTAAATACGAGATAACAGGATTACTTGAAACAATGTTTGATTATTATTTTCGGTCATTTTGTCATCTTGCAACTGACCAAGGTCGAAAATAATTATTGTAAAAAGGCGATGTTTTATGTTTAAGAAATAATCCTCTTCCTGTCGTGGTTTATCGTTCATTCTAACATGACACGCGACTTTGGCTCTATAATAAACACAGTGCAAGGAAAACGTGGTAAAATCTGCGACAATCCATGTAGAGTGACGTTATCCTATATCGAGTGACGTCATTCAGTGAGTGAGTCATTCAATGGAACATAATCTTCATCCGCGTTTTTACTCTTAGTTTGAACTTGTTTTCCTTTCATTAAGAATTGGCCATGTTAGAATCGAAATAGTCTTCATTCTATCGTGGTATATCGTTCAATAAACCACGTTGTGAGTTATGAGGCGCAATGAATAACCCACTCGGGCTATCGCCCTCGTGGATTATTTATTGTGCCTCATAACTCATAACTGTGGTTTATTTAACGATATACCAAGATAGAAAGAAGATTATTTCTTAGATAAACCACAGTTGTGAGTTATGAGACACAATAAATAATCCTCGAGGGCGATAGACCGAGTGGTTTATTTATTGCGCCTCATAACTCAGTGGTTTATTGAACGATAAACCACGATAGAAAGAAGATTATTTCGATTCTAACATGGCTCATTCTTATTGAAAAGAAAACAAGTTCAAACTTGGAGTAAACACGCAGATGAAGATTATGTTCCATTGAATAACTCACTCATTGAGTGACGTCACTCGATAAAGAATGACGTCACTCTTCATACATTGTCGCAGAATTTACCACGCCTTCCTTGCACTGTGTTTATACAGCCCAATTCCCGTGTCATGTTAGAATTATACTTAAACCATGTTCTGGCGAAAAGAGCTGAACGCATCACCGTGATACATCATACCAAGCAACCTGCTACTTTACTTGAGACCCATAAAATTCATTTTGACCTACAACCGGGTGACTCCTGTGGCAGACAGTTCCCTTCTCATGTAGTATATTGACCAACAGCAAAGTGTCTGGACCAGACCAGTTTGCTCGGACTGTGCAGGCTGATACGGGACGATACTTTTTGCAGATACATTTACAGAACAGGGCTCGATATAAGTCTTATCTTTGTGTGTGCAAACCTAAGATACAAAGATTCTTTTCAAAAGTCCATAGCTAAAATATATTGCACGAGGTGATTTTTATGTTAAATTCTTCACAAGACAGCTATTCGATTAGACTGTTTCCAGTCTCTACTGACCTACTTTGTCCACAGATCTCCACAAAAATCTTTTCTATATTTTTATTTGCAGATCACGAAGTATTTGAAACAGAACACATTGTATTCAGTCCATTTCTTGTCTTTTGATACCATTTGGAAATGGTAAAGATCAAGATCAACCTTTCAATATAAGCGGCCTGTACTAGATTATCATTTTTTTATGCAAAAACAATAATTTTACTCTCTATCACACAACCCCGACTTCTAACGACCCTGAGAAAGAAACCTTTTGGAAACATTGTGGGAAAAAGAGAAAATGCTGGTAACAAGCATTTTCTCTTTTTCCCACAATGTGTTCTGAACTTCCAAAAACCAATTTCAATTTTTCAGTCACATTCATTTTGTAGTCTCCAAATGCTTTTCACTCTTTACCACATGACACAATTTTAAACTAGTTCAAATTGAAAGCATTTGCAGACTACAAAATAAATGTGACTGAAGAAGCAAAATTTGATTTGGAAAGGGTAGAAAACATTGTGGGAAAAGGAGAAAATGCTGGTTACCAGCATTTTCTCCTTTTTCCACAATGTTTTCTTAAGGCTTCTTTCTCAGGGGCGTCAAAAGTAGGGATCGTGTGGTAATGGGTTAATTTGGACTGGTCCAAAGTTTTCTCGTTTGGTAAAAAGTAACCCATTACCCTTTTATCTATGGAGTTATAGTCAGACCTTTAATTTGTTCCACTGAATAATAGTATTTAGGTGAGCATTTTCAATGGTCTTTTTTTTTACCTTTACAGGGGAACTGACCTTTGATTTCGAATCCAATGTTACTGCAGTAGAAAGTAATCTGACTGCAACCTGTTCCTTGTTAAATACACCAGACTGGAATAGAATTGGAATTTTTAGGCAACCAGAAGGTGAAGACATTAGTTTTGTTGCAGTTGTTGACAAATCATCAGACAACAGTACAGCTAATGAAACTGTTCTTGGAGTAGAGATTTTATCTAGTTCCTACTTTCACCACGATAGAGCTGTTCTCAAAATACAGATCACCAATGTCACGTGTGACAATGATGGAGAGTACCTTTGTGGGGCGCTTAAAGGCAATATTTCTGTAATTGCAGACGACAACTCCCTAGCGATAGAATCATACGTAACGGTTACATGTAAGTAACTTACGGCTTTGTGAGACATCAGATTCAATCAGATTAAGATTTTAGTAGAGTACTGCCAAGTTTTAGATTGTTAGCCGTAATTAAATTTATTTTAGAGGTATATTTGTTTCCAGATAAAAAAAATGATAACACAGTCTTTTATACACCGACATTATGTAAGCAATCATCCTAACCAAAACTTTCTGAACATAAAGTGCTATATACAAAGATATGGTAGCATATATAGAGAAACGATATAACTATTGCAATGATTTAAATAATCAAAGCGTTGAAAACGCTGAAGTGGTATTTGTCAAGGAAATCCATGTGTGGAATTAATAGTTTGAAAGAAACAGAGACATATTGTTCAGATATTGTCTTAAAAGTCAACCCACCAAGCAAATGAATACCTTTTCGGTTGAAGGGAGAGTATTCATGACAAAGTTTGGTTTATTTTTGTATAAATGGTCTCCTTTTGATCATGAGGAAGAAGCAGGAGTAACGACCCTTGACAGTAGGATGCATGACAAATAGAGAGAAAAATCCTTTTGATATATCGAACAAAATTAAGTTTGTTCCTGAAAACTATAATTATGAAATATCTCTAGCCTTTTACATTCAATTTCCAACATTACAATCAATAGATGGTAAGCGATATTTCCATTTTATCGTAAGTGGCGCACCAACAGTATCACGTGACGCCGGATAATCAAAGCATTATTTCAGTAACAAATGCCGTATGTCCCGTTCGCAAGTCCTTTAAATTTGGACAAATTCATAACTGAAAAGAAAATGACATAGCAAGAAATCTATGGAAATCAATTCTAACACAATTCAAACATATTTCATGATATTGCCTTTGAAAAAGAAAATCACAAACACACAAAATATGCATTTTATAAAATCGTATTTAAATAAAGAGCATGTAGAGACTAAGAACGGACTTAGCCGCTGAAACCTGTATAAAATTCATAATCCTGACCATTAATGATAACCAAAGGGATAAATTAATATGAAACAAAAGATAAGAAGAGTCAATTTAATCTGACACGTGTGTGCTAATCTGTAAGAAGCAAGTACATTACAGCTGTTCTAAAGGTCACCCACTCTGCAATGCGATACCGAGATCAAAGGAACACCGATTTAACCCTTCACCCATTTTTTTTGGTAAGACTTCATTAGATACATATTTTTTATACTCAAAATGAAGCTTAAAAGAAGTTATGGAAGGTCTGAATTTTGATCTGAAGCCACGTTTCTTTTGTGCATGATCGATAACAAGTTATTCGTCAATAGGTACATGCCTGAAAGTGCAACAAGGATGTTTGATAATAGTACTTTAAAATCACTAAATGGACTGTTCCTGAACCTGAAGACACTAAACAGCTAATCAACCTTTTACCAAAGTATTTCGAGCGACCCGTGTAAAAAGGGGGCAGACGTGCTGATTTGTCCCACTGTCTGTTATTTGTCTCACTTTCTCAACCTTTACACACACCCCCCCCCACACACACACACACACTTTCAAAAAATCGAAAACTGAAAGTAATCAATATGTAGTTCATAAACATTTGTGAAAAAAACGAATTTTCAAAGTGTGAGCGAAAATATTTGAGGAAAAAAGGAAGGACTTACAACATGCATTTTCTCCTGTTTCAACAATAGTTTTTTTTTTTTACTTTTTAAAAGACAATTACAACCATTGGACCCACGGTTTATTCAATCGTCTCCATATGCTAAGTATCTGGACGAGTTCAAAGTGTTGTCGTCGGGTGAAAACATTCGCAGTAACTATTTAAAACCCTATGCCACATAACCCAAGTTTTTTACGACCCTTAGAAATATAGTTTTTTAAAAATGTTGTTGAAAAGGGTTAAAATTCTAGTAACCAACCTTTTCTCCTTTTCCCTTGCTATCCTTTCTAAAGAAAATTTCATTTTTAAGCCACATTCAATGTGTTATCTGCAAAGACTTCCAAATTGGGCAAGTCTCAATTTTTTGTTTCGTAAAGAGTTGGTGAAAGATTCAGTGTTATAAAAAATGGGGTGTGGGGGGATAACATCAATATACCAGCAATAGACCTTTCCTTATTTTATGTCTGATTATTCAACCAATGTTTGCGTAATTCTGTAGCTAAGTTTGTAACGTACATGCTCGAAGTCCAGGAATCTGTTGTTTGATTTATTTAAACTATTAAGCCATTACCACACAATCCCTACTTTTGACAACCCTGAGAAAGAAGATTTTAGAAAACATTGTGGGAAAAGGAAAAAATGCTGGTAAGCAGCATTTTCTCCTTTTCCCACAATGTTTTCTACTCTTCACAAAACACATTACAGAATTTCAGTCACTTTTATTTTGTCGTCTGTAAATGCTTTTGCTTTAGACAAGCCTGAAATATTGTCGTTTGGTAACGAGTTAATGTGATAATTTTTCCAAAAAATGGTTCCAGTATCTGCTAAAAGACAGAGACAGTCTACTAACAAAAAACTGGGACATCAAACATTTTGAATTTATAGCAAAAATCTTAACTTTGAAATAACATTTTTAAAAATCTGTATAGTTGCATGTTTGCCATGTTCCTGTTTGAACTACATGTACCTTATAAGTTGACTATCGTAATAACAAAGTTTAATTCAAATTTCAAACCTTCCATTCCCTCTAGAAGAAAAGATGTTACAGATTCATTTTCAGGAAGCGAATACGTGCTATACTTATTTTCATTGAAAAGCTAGTCAAGGGTTAGCTGGGTGAACGTTTGATCTCGGTGTTTCACCGTCAAAGTGGATGATCTATTTGAAAAGCTGTTGTGTTCTTTTTAGGCACCGACTAGTTAACACACACGTGTCATAATTAAGTGTTTATCCCGTTTAGTCTTACGTTAATCACTTGTAAAGGTTTGGAATTGTTAAAAGCTGTGACGGAAGTCTATTCTAATTACTGGTGCCAAAAGATACATTTTTCTGCCTGAACATTTTTTTTTCAAATGCATTATGTAACCTGGGTTAACAGGTCCCACTTTAAACGGTATATTTGCACTAATTTCTTTAGGAATGGAGGGGGTATTTGTTTAATTTAAGTTAAACCTTATCTTACTAAATATATTAAATGCAACTTTTAAAGCCGATAGTAAAACCTCAAAAGGTTATTTCAAAGGAATATCTCGAGGAAAAATATCTCCGTATCAGATAGTGTAGATCTAGGATCAGACTGCACGTTCTTCCTGGTGTGATCTGAATCTATATTGTCTGCAAAAGGTCATTGAGTCGCACTTGGTAGCCAAAGGGTTAATGCAGTCTGCATACAAAAAACTCTATCAACACGCCCGGCAGGAGACAGCGCTTATAAATGATACCGCTTTACTCTCTGAAGTCTACCGAAAAATTGATAAAACAACAGTTCTTTTTTGTTTGTGTCTTCGAAAAAGATAATTGATGAAACTAAAGGCACGGCCGTTTTAGGTTGTTTATTTATCGCATTTAGTGTGTAATCCATTTAAAAATTTTATGACACTTTCACTATTCGGGTATATACAGGAATGGGAAAAATTGTCGGGTGGAAAGGGAAGTAACTCGTGGTGACGCGTCAGTAACGGTATTTGGCAAATGGTCTATTACCTCGATCTATAAATATTCATGAGCAATCAAATGGAGTAGCGTGCAATCATAGGACCAACAAGCCATGGAACGAATTGGTTTTGGAACGAAAAAGCCCAGGGTCAGTTGGCAAATTTGTATAATTTCGCGAGAAGCTAGTTTCAATCAAAAATAACTTGTATCTCAACGATCGATAGCCTCGCCCAATGTATTTTAATATGCCATTTCAAATTACATATTTGAGTGACACCGTAAAAGTCATTTGCCTGAGAAAAAATGAGTTTAACTGGGTTTATTTTCCTTCGGTTTTGCACAAAATGGTTGAACTCTACAAAGTTTGGGTACGCTGTCTCGGTATAGACTCGGTATAGACTCTTAAGAGTTTGGGTACGCTATGACAAAATGGATACGCTGGGATATGTAGAAATATGTATCATATAGAAGATCTGCAAATCAAGATTTAAAGTGAAATGTCGTCCTAGATAGCTGCAAATTAGGAAGAAAATGGCAATATTCATGGATTTAAATTGAACTACTTTATGCCAAGTTTTATATTCTTGCGATAAAGCCCGGGACCTTTCGGAGGTTGATTAATTCATCAGTGTCATTGACGACCGACTTTTTTTGAAAAGGGCTGAGTTATTACACTTGAAATTACGTTTTTCAGCCCGTCTGGTTTTTTTTACGATAAAAGAGCATATAATCATTGCTTTGTCTGTTTGTATGTGGTTAGGACAGAGAACGTAGTAATGATATTCCAAAGCGTTTGAAGCATTTTCAAGCTACAAACATCCGGGATATTCCGGCAAAAGTTAAGCGGGATCTACTTGAACTCAATCTCTTTCTACTGTTCTGTACCTAAACGTGATGGAGTATTAGATTCACGGCACAAAATAAGATACATGGTTATCAAAATTCAATCTTGAACTCATTGTGGTATTGTCTTCGACAAATACCACAAAAATATAGCAATAAAAGAAACTTTACTAGAAATATCATCTACAAAATAAAAAAAAAGTCACACGATGAAAATATTCCCTCTGTTATCACGATTACTTTAACCTTCGTGCCCGCAACTGACAAGAAATCTATTATTAGATATGGTTTCGGAATATCTTCGCCTCCAACCTTAGGGTTTTTTCTTTTCCCTATATGGTTTTCAAGTTATTCGTAAGAGTTTCTTCGAGACGTTTTTGTGTATAAAAGACTTTATTTCGCGTGAAGTTGAAATTAACCTGTTAATAGTACGGTCACAAATCAGTAAATGCCATCTGCCGGCGTGGTAACTGCCAGTTTTCACTCAAATATGGCCGGTGGCAGCCCAATGACAGCTCGTTGGCACGCACAATCAGCAGGCGGCATTTTAGACGCAGCCAGGACGCCGCTGAAGTTTTAAGAAAAAGTTAAAATTCTGTCTGCCACCAGCCGATTTTTTCCAATTGTGCCTGTCGTCAGGGCGTCGGGCGGGCGCATTTCGTAGTCGCGCGGTAGCTATCAAAACGGCAGACGGGCTGCAGCGCGATTTTTACTCGGCCGTCACGGGGTTTGAGGGCCTTCAAACTTCGGCCGGCGATCGGTAGGAACTAAC
This sequence comes from Tridacna crocea, assembly GCA_943736015.1. NCBI lineage: Eukaryota > Metazoa > Mollusca > Bivalvia > Cardiida > Cardiidae > Tridacna > Tridacna crocea. The sequence continues at coordinate 8,900,543 of OX031068.1, forward strand.
TGCCACTCTCCGGCATCCGGCCTGCTACCGGCATGCCACCGAGCGATGTCAAAATATCTGCCGGCGGCAGGGCGGAGATTGAAAAGCAGATGGAAGGCTGTCGGTGTTGGTAGGTGGCAGGATAGCGATCTGCCGAGTGCTGACTCCCGGGCCCCTGAATATAAATCCGAGGCTATTCACAACAAAAAATTGTCGTAATGGCAATTCTAACAGCACAAGGGCGACTCAGAGACTTGCGTATTGCAGAGGTTGAGCTCTGGTCTCTTGCGCTTCGGTGCTGGCGCTTTGTCCAGCCCCCTTGCCTTTAGGAGGCAACTTGTTGGAAGGAAAAATCTCTTAAAAATTGGATCTATTTATCTTGTGGTTGATGATAATGATGAACACTTTGTAGTGATACGGAGCAATCTAGCTTTATATATCCGCCGTAAACCAACCTGCCGCCGGTATATTATCGGGCAGGCGCCTGTCGATGACAGTTCGAACGCCTGATCGCCGGGCGGTGTCAGTTGTAAATGGTCGGTGTCCGCCAGGTTGCCGGGCGGTGGCAGGTAAAATCTGACGGCTGCCCGTCTGTCGCCTTACTGCCACCAGCCGACACCCTGATGACGCTCAACACCCCTCGACCTTAAGAAACTGCCTGGCGCTGCCTGGAACCCGCCAGGCGGCCTTTTACTGGCAGTTATTTATGACCATTCTCACCGATTTGTAAAAAATTGGCCGACGACATGTAATTTTAAGAATCCACCGATGTCTAAAAATCGGCAGGCGGCAGTTTCACATTGTGACCATAGTGCAAGCTACAATTGTAAATAATTCGAAATTTAATTTGCCGTCATGATGAATGAATTTACTATCTTTAGATATAGCGAAACCGGAAGAACTATCACAACAATTTATTTTGAATGTCAGATTTGTGCATGCGGAATTTTGCGTTAAGATACTTGCCGATAGATGTAAAATTTCCTAGATAACAAAAGGTATCAAAATATTTTATTCAGAAAACTTTTCACTATCTAGATAACATTTCCAGGAAACTTTGATTTATAATTGAACACAGAACAGAACACAAATTTTTGTGTCGAATACTAGTCGTACATAGTCACTTTTAACATGAAGTTAAAAATGACTATGTACCACTAGTATTCGTCATTAAAATTTGTGTTCTGTTTGATTTATAATGATAGATTTCCAAAAGTATCATGATATTTATCTCTATTCTCGTGGTAGAAATATGTTAACGCACAGTGAGATGGTATAATATCATCTGTAATATGTTGGTTGCCTATTAGATATGTGGAAATCAGAGACACGGAAAACAAACTGGAATACAGAAAGTTCCCCGACAAGACAGTTCCCCGACACAACTTTTTGAGATAGTTCCCTGACAGATTTGGAGAGAGTTCCCCGACACTTTTATTTCATGGCGAATGACCTTTCATACTGAAGAATTTACACAATTATGATTGATAATCATGAGTAATTATAAATATTCGTGGATAATTGAAGTTGTGATCGAATTATCTGTACCCTGTGAAGAAGATTCTATATAGAATGACACTTAGCTATTGTCTCCGGGATGAATTCAAAACGAATCACGACTGTCATGAACATGAGAGAATTATACGAAGACTTTTAGCCATCGTCAAAGTTGATAAAAGGATAGAGAGGGAAGGGGTTACTAAGTGAAATACCTTTCCTGTCTATCTTGTACACTCGGACGATTTTACATACATGTACATGTATTATATGGATCAATGTATATCATTTAGGAGAATGTGGTCTATTTTGACATTATTTGACATTTTGTGACGATAGGCCGTCAAATTGTTCCGTGGAACAAAGCTTATAGATGTTACCACGATGACCAAATGTACTAGCCAATCACACTGTACAAACACTTCATTTAGTCACAAAAGATTATTTATCCTTAAATTCTTTATCAAACATTGTCTATAAACACTTCAATTAGTCACAAAAGATTATTTATCCTTTAAATTCTTTATCAAACATTGTTTTGATATGTCGAGGAACTGTCTTCAAAAATGTCCGGGAACTCGCTCCAAATCTGTTGTGGAACTGTCTCAAAAACTTGTGTCGGGGAACTGTCTTGTCAGGGAACTGTCTTACTCCCAAACAGACTGTATATTCGTTTACTCGGCAATTTATTATTTTGTTTCAATTTTGATTCTACATACATTACATCAGCATCTGAGCAAAAATTACAATTACAATAAAAATAATTATTTGTTTGTAGGTAAAGAATATAAAATAATTTTGTCTCTAAATAAGCTTTGGACAGGGGATTGTTTTTGTATAATAAGAAAAGTTGTTGAGGTGAGAAAAAGAGAAATTGTAAATAAATCAAAATGTCAATGAAAAACAACGTCAACGCTTTGAAGCTCACAGTAATCCGTGGCTATTGACAAAATGATGAAATAGATCTGTTTGCTTCAAGCTCGTAAAAGTAGTTGTTTAACCCTTTCCCAAACAAGCCCTAGTTTTTACGTGTCTGCAGTAAAAGCCTTTTGAAAACACTGTGGGAAAAGGAGAAATTGCTCGTAACGAGCAATTTCTCCTTTTCCCATAGTGTTTGCTACCCTTTTTGAGAACTTTCTGCCATTTTCTCCAAATCTAAAATTGTCATCTACAAACTCTTTTGGTTTGGAAGAGTCCAAAATTTCTCGTTTGGGAAAGGGTTAAAGCGTAATGACATTTATCACTATATTTCATATATCTATCGGTGTAGAGATTTTACAAGCCTTGACTTTCTCTGAAAATTAACCGAGTAAAAACAATAAAATTATTTGTAGGATTTTTAATTGTTCATTTTTTAAGGTTTAAATTCACCGCCTCAGTCATAAAACATGTATTCACTGTTTTCTTATGATTATTGTCAAATTATTTTCAGCTGAACCAGATGTCCCTATGCTGAACATTCCACAAACATCGTTAGAGCCCGGTGAAGAAGTAGAAATTTCTTGTCAGGGATATGTGGGACAAACAAGTACCAGAGATAACAAAGCCCAATTAGATCTACAGATCAGATATAGCGTAGGAAGCTTCTTTTTCTTCTGAGATATTTTTTGCTAATGGTGCAGAGGTCCCAATATAGAATCCAGTCTGTTACTTTTGCATTTCGATCTTATCATGCTTAACTCGTAGGCTGCTAGGCTCATCTCAGGGCACTTTTATGGCTAGTGTAGATCGAGTAGGTCTACACTCTCTAGCAAGGAAATATTTTCCTAAAACATAGCCTTTACATCGTGTTTTTTTTTTTTTTTTTTTTTCTTTTTTGTTTTTCAATTTGCTGGAACCTTCATCGAACTTTCTGGCAAGTAGAGTACTAATACCTATACAGTAACTAATAAAACTTTGCCACCATCAGAAGACTGGTCGTCTTGCAGCTGTAAATGACTCGTTGGTCCAAAAAATTTCTAAAATACGTGGTGATAAATACATTAAATTGACACAATTAAAAAAGAAACCATTAAAGAAACATTTGAACCCCATAAGCCTCTAAAAATAGTAAACTGACATTTTATGAATTTGAAAAGGTCCCATTTTTTCCCGTTCAACAGTTATTTTCGCTGGGGTGTATGTTTTTGACATTGTAGATCCAAGTGAACAAAATAGCAAATACTGAGTTCATTTTCGTTTTGGGGGTCTTTGAACACGTTTGAAGTTTAACTACGGCCAAAACAAAGACCATTTCATACAGTTTAGTATTTGTTCGGCTGTTTTTGAAGGTAACTGTATGTTATTGTGATAGCGCTGTCGTCATATGCGATTTCAGTCGTTTATTCATAAATGTTTTTTTTTTTTATTTCTGTCGTTTCTTGTTATTTTTTATTCTAACTCTGCCCCGTTATAGACATTCGAAGGGGAAATTCATAATTTTCCCTGCTCTGGCAATCAACAGTATTATGGATCCATGAAATTATTTTTGTCAAACAAGCGACTAAATCATGAGGCACATTGGTCTTTAGACAAGAAACAGTTACCAAATGTAAAAGTTTATTACCCAGATCAGTTTGTGCGACCCGCACAGACTGACATGGGCTCACACTTACGACAGACGCACCAAGCCCCTTTCTATAACACTTTTGCTCCTTTTTCAAGCCGGAAATTCAACTAAAATAGCACGTGTGGGCAAATATTGTTACTTTTTTTATTTATTTGACGGATCAATTTCTTTTTCTACAGGACAAGAGCGACTTTGAAATAATCACAAAGGATACTGAACCAGTAGTGAAAAAGACTGGATGCCTAATACAACATACAAAACGCATGAATTTCACGGTGAACTCTACCTATGATGGAGCAGTGTTACAATGCGTTACTGATGATGGAAGTAGTCCATTGTTGTCTAGTAATGTAACCTTGACAGTAGCAGGCATGTGATATTTTAGTTAAAAGGTTAAGCTTTGAGGATCACCCTTGTTGAGAACCTAACTCAATTCAGACGTCGTGTTTTTTAGTCAAAAATTACTTGGTTTTACACTTTAAATTATATATCTCTGGGTATATAGAGTTTAAAAAAAAGAGGGTCACGGAGATCATTTTATGTTTACCTGTGTACATCTGATGGGAAAATGCTTTTTTTTTTTTCAATAAGGGAAAAAGTGTGAGGTTTATGTACTTGAAAAAAAAAGTCAATCGTGGTTTTTAATAAAATGGTAATTTGTTTAGAAATATAAGCATTGTAATATTTATAGCACCGGATACGTAGCTTAAATTGTGTAGGACATTTATTTCCATTCACGTTGAAAAACCAACAATCGCATAATTAACGTCAAAACTTCTTTTAAAAATGTCTGACAATATTACAGGTTGAAACACTCAGGAAAAAAAAAGGATCCAAAGCTCGTCAAATGTTAATGACCATACACCTACCTTTTTAAGCGAAACACCAAACCATTATACTCCATGCTTTCTCTTAACCCATTCCCAAACCAAAAAATTTTAAACTGGTCCGAATTGAAAGCATTTGCAGGCGACAAAATAAACGTTACTCAAAAAGTGAAATTTGTTTCCAGCTAGATATAAAACATTGTGGGAAAAGCAAAAAATTGCTGGTTGCCAGCATTTTTTCCTTTTCCCAGGATGTTTTGTCAAAGGGCTTCTATCTCAGGGTGATAAAAACTAAGGATTGTTTAGTAAAGCGTTTAACAACTTCGTCTTTTACCAAAACGATGGTATTCGTGTAATTTTGGATGCTTACGCTCCCTCCAAACTGAAAGTTGTGTTAAATGTCTTAATAGAAAAGTATTGAACTTCTTTTTGAGGTTATCTGCCCTTGATTTCAGATTATGTAGCCTGCAAAACGCGGAAAGGGGCATTCGGACATTTTCGTAAAGTGTCGTCTCAGATCAGTGTACGTAGTCCGTTTTTATGTAATTTTCTGTGTTGTGCAAAACTACTAAAACCTAAATTGTAAAGCACAGAATAATCCAAGACAAAACTTTACCCAAATATCCGAATGCCCCTTTTCGCGCGATGCAAGCCATATGGGACGATTAGCCATTATCCTGCTAAATAAGTAACATGAAACATTTGATCAAAACTGAAAAGTTACTATTTCAAAGATATTTGTCAGGAGAAAATATTTCAATATCAAAAAGTATGGATCCAAGATCAGACTGCAAGTTCTATGCTATCTGATATTGACCTACATATCCGTAAAGGAGTGTGTGGAGTCGCGCATAGCAGCCTAAAGATCAAATGTATTTTACAGGTTGGTAGAGTGAAAAAAAACTCTTCTTCATATCATGTTCTTTCCAGTGCTTATATCAACATAAATATCATGTACTGTAATATTCATATGAGTGATTTCAATCGACTGAAAGCGTTCTTATCATGATGAACATTTAGGAGTTTATTGGCAGGAGTTCGATTTCTACAAAGACGCAATGAAAGTCCCCTTAAGTAGTTTTTCCATTATGTGTCTTTTTTTACAGTTGTATGCGATGTGTTACCATCAGTTGATTTTGGCTCCGTTACCAATGGAACTTCCGAAGCTGGTCAAATTCTAGCGGTTGTTTGTAATGAAGGCTTTATAAACCTGGGGGATACAAACTTCACATGTACAGCCTCAGGTTGGTCAGGGAACCCAAACTGCACTTTAATTGACTGTGGACTTCCTATAGATTTTAACAATACAGTGTTTGACCTAACAAATGAAACAACCACCTACAATAGTACTGTATCTGGATTGTGTCAAGACGGCCATAACCTAGAGCAGATACATGACAACACTCCTTATATTATTTGTGGCGCTGATGGTAATTGGAACATCAGTTTCATGTGTAAACCTGTAGAGTGCAATAATATCACTGAACCAATAGCAGGAAGTATAGTATTCAGCAATGGGACAACCTTCAAGTCGGTGCTAGAAATAGCATGTGACGAAGGCTATACCTTGGTTGGAAATCATTCGACAGCTGTTTGTAATGCCAGTGGTGTTTGGGTAAGGCTCGGGACTGAAAATGACGAATCTTTCCTACCAACATGTACAGATTTGGGTAAGAAATAAGATCCAGACATACTTAAATAGGAGAGAATAATGAAATATGCTCAGTTAAAATGTTCATGTCAGTATATTCGAATCTTTAAAAAGTTCGTAAGCCTCAGCGCTTAGACGTTTGCAGAGCATCATCTGAAATATAAAATTTTATATCTAGCAGATGACCTTAATTGAAAAATATTTGCAAAACATACAAAACGCATCAATTTCACGGTGAACTCTACCTATGATGGAGCAGTGTTACAATGCGTTACTGATGATGGAAGTAGTCCATTGTTGTCTAGTAATGTAACCTTGACAGTAGCAGGCATGTGATATTTTAGTTAAAAGGTTTAGCTTTGATGATCACCCTTATTGAGAACCTAACTCAATTCAGACGTCGTGTTTTCTTGTCAAAAATTACTTGCTTTTACACTTTAAATTATATCTCTCTGGCCCTTGTATATAGAGTTTAAAAAAAGAGGGTCACGGAGATCATTTTTGTTTACCTGTCTACATCTGATGGGAAAATGCATTTTTTTTTTCAATAAGGGAAAGTGTTCGGTTCATGTACTTGAAAAGAAAAATCAATTGTGGTTTTTAATAAACGTGTAGCTTAAATTGTGTAGGACATTTATTTCCATGGACGTTGACAAATCAACAATCGCATAATTAACGTCAAAATTTCTTTTAAAAATGTCTGATAATATTACAGATTGAAACACTCAGGGAAAAAAGGATCCAAAGCTCGTCAAATGTTAATGACCATACACCTACCTTTTTAAGCGAAACACCAAACCATTATACTCGATGCTTTCTCTTAACCTATTCCCAAACCACAAAATTTTATACTGGTCCGAACTGAAAGCATTTGCAGGCGACAAAATAAACGTTACTCAAAAAGTGAAATTTGTTTCCAGCTAGATATAAAACATTGTGGGAAAAGCAAAAAATTGCTGGTTGCCAGCATTTTTTCCTTTTCCCAGGATGTTTTGTCAAAGGGCTTCTATCTCAGGGTGATAAAAACTAAGGATTGTTTAGTAAAGGGTTTACCAACTTCGTCTTTTACCAAAACGATGGTATTCGTGTAAATTTGGATGCTTACGCTCCCTCCAAACTGAAAGTTGTGTTAAATGTCTTAATAGAAAAGTATTGAACTTCTTTTTGAGGTTATCTGCCCTTGATTTCAGATTGTGTAGCCTGCAAAACGCGGAAAGGGGCATTCGGACATTTTCGTAAAGTGTCGTCTCAGATCAGTGTACGTAGTTCGTTTTTATGTAATTTTCTGTGTTGTGCAAAACTACTAAAACCTAAATTGTAAAGCACAGAATAATCCAAGACAAAACTTTACCCAAATATCCGAATGCCCCTTTTCGCGCGATGCAAGCCATATGGGACGATTAGCCATTATCCTGCTAAATAAGTAACATGAAACATTTGATCAAAACTGAAAAGTTACTATTTCAAAGATATTTGTCAGGAGAAAATATTTCAATATCAAAAAGTATGGATCCAAGATCAGACTGCAAGTTCTATGCTATCTGATATTGACCTACATATCCGTAAAGGAGTGTGTGGAGTCGCGCATAGCAGCCTAAAGATCAAATGTATTTTACAGGTTGGTAGAGTGAAAAAAAACTCTTCTTCATATCATGTTCTTTCCAGTGCTTATATCAACATAAATATCATGTACTGTAATATTCATATGAGTGATTTCAATCGACTGAAAGCGTTCTTATCATGATGAACATTTAGGAGTTTATTGGCAGGAGTTCGATTTCTACAAAGACGCAATGAAAGTCCCCTTAAGTAGTTTTTCCATTATGTGTCTTTTTTTACAGTTGTATGCGATGTGTTACCATCAGTTGATTTTGGCTCCGTTACCAATGGAACTTCCGAAGCTGGTCAAATTCTAGCGGTTGTTTGTAATGAAGGCTTTATAAACCTGGGGGATACAAACTTCACATGTACAGCCTCAGGTTGGTCAGGGAACCCAAACTGCACTTTAATTGACTGTGGACTTCCTATAGATTTTAACAATACAGTGTTTGACCTAACAAATGAAACAACCACCTACAACAGTACTGTATCTGGATTGTGTCAAGACGGCCATAACCTAGAGCAGATACATGACAACACTCCTTATATTATTTGTGGCGCTGATGGTAATTGGAACATCAGTTTCATGTGTAAACCTGTAGAGTGCAATAATATCACTGAACCAATAGCAGGAAGTATAGTATTCAGCAATGGGACAACCTTCAAGTCGGTGCTAGAAATAGCATGTGATGAAGGCTATACCTTGGTTGGAAATCATTCGACAGCTGTTTGTAATGCCAGTGGTGTTTGGGTAAGGCTCGGGACTGAAAATGACGAATCTTTCCTACCAACATGTACAGATTTGGGTAAGAAATAAGATCCAGACATACTTAAATAGGAGAGAATAATGAAATATGCTCAGTTAAAATGTTCATGTCAGTATATTCGAATCTTTAAAAAGTTCGTAAGCCTCAGCGCTTAGACGTTTGCAGAGCATCATCTGAAATATAAAATTTTATATCTAGCAGATGACCTTAATTGAAAAATATTTGCAAAACATACAAAACGCATCAATTTCACGGTGAACTCTACCTATGATGGAGCAGTGTTACAATGCGTTACTGATGATGGAAGTAGTCCATTGTTGTCTAGTAATGTAACCTTGACAGTAGCAGGCATGTGATATTTTAGTTAAAAGGTTTAGCTTTGATGATCACCCTTATTGAGAACCTAACTCAATTCAGACATCGTGTTTTCTTGTCAAAAATTACTTGCTTTTACACTGTAAATTATATCTCTCTGGCCCTTGTATATAGAGTTTAAAAAAAGAGGGTCACGGAGATCATTTTTGTTTACCTGTCTACATCTGATGGGAAAATGCATTTTTTTTTTCAATAAGGGAAAGTGTTCGGTTTATGTACTTGAAAAAAAAATCAATTGTGGTTTTTAATAAACGGTAATTTGTTTAGAAATATAAGCATTGTAATATTTATAGCACCGGATACGTAGCTTAAATTGTGTAGGACATTTATTTCCATGCACGTTGACAAATCAACAATCGCATAATTAACATCAAAACTTCTTTTAAAAATGTCTGATAATATTACAGATTGAAACACTCAGGGAAAAAAAGGATCCAAAGCTCGTCAAATGTTAATGACCATACACCTACCTTTTTAAGCGAAACACCAAACCATTATACTCCATGCTTTCTCTTAACCCATTCCCAAAACACAAAATTTTATACTGGTCCGAACTGAAAGCATTTGCAGGCGACAAAATAAACGTTACTCAAAAAGTGAAATTTGTTTCCAGCTAGATATAAAACATTGTGGGAAAAGCAAAAAATTGCTGGTTGCCAGCATTTTTTCCTTTTCCCAGAATGTTTTGTCAAAGGGCTTCTATCTCAGGGTGATAAAAACTAAGGATTGTTTAGTAAAGGGTTTACCAACTTCGTCTTTTACCAAAACGATGGTATTCGTGTAAATTTGGATGCTTACGCTCCCTCCAAACTGAAAGTTGTGTTAAATGTCTTAATAGAAAAGTATTGAACTTCTTTTTGAGGTTATCTGCCCTTGATCTCAGATTATGTAGCCTGCAAAACGCGAAAAGGGGCATTCGGACATTTTCGTAAAGTGGTCGTCTCAGATCAGTGTACGTAGTTCGTTTTTATGTAATTTTCTGTGTTGTGCAAAACTACTAAAACCTAAATTGTAAAGCACAGAATAATCCAAGACAAAACTTTACCCAAATATCCGAATGCCCCTTTTCGCGCGATGCAAGCCATATGGGACGATTAGCCATTATCCTGCTAAATAAGTAACATGAAACATTTGATCAAAACTGAAAAGTTACTATTTCAAAGATATTTGTCAGGAGAAAATATTTCAATATCAAAAAGTATGGATCCAAGATCAGACTGCAAGTTCTATGCTATCTGATATTGACCTACATATCCGTAAAGGAGTGTGTGGAGTCGCGCATAGCAGCCTAAAGATCAAATGTATTTTACAGGTTGGTAGAGTGAAAAAAAACTCTTCTTCATATCATGTTCTTTCCAGTGCTTATATCAACATAAATATCATGTACTGTAATATTCATATGAGTGATTTCAATCGACTGAAAGCGTTCTTATCATGATGAACATTTAGGAGTTTATTGGCAGGAGTTCGATTTCTACAAAGACGCAATGAAAGTCCCCTTAAGTAGTTTTTCCATTATGTGTCTTTTTTTACAGTTGTATGCGATGTGTTACCATCAGTTGATTTTGGCTCCGTTACCAATGGAACTTCCGAAGCTGGTCAAATTCTAGCGGTTGTTTGTAATGAAGGCTTTATAAACCTGGGGGATACAAACTTCACATGTACAGCCTCAGGTTGGTCAGGGAACCCAAACTGCACTTTAATTGACTGTGGACTTCCTATAGATTTTAACAATACAGTGTTTGACCTAACAAATGAAACAACCACCTACAATAGTACTGTATCTGGATTGTGTCAAGACGGCCATAACCTAGCGCAGATACATGACAACACTCCTTATATTATTTGTGGCGCTGATGGTAATTGGAACATCAGTTTCATGTGTAAACCTGTAGAGTGCAATAATATCACTGAACCAATAGCAGGAAGTATAGTATTCAGCAATGGGACAACCTTCAAGTCGGTGCTAGAAATAGCATGTGATGAAGGCTATACCTTGGTTGGAAATCATTCGACAGCTGTTTGTAATGCAAGAGGTGTTTGGGTAAGGCTCGGGACTGAAAATGACGAATCTTTCCTACCAACATGTACAGATTTGGGTAAGATATAAGATCCAGACATACGTAAATAGGAGAGAATAATGAAATATGCTCAGTTAAAATGTTCATGTCAGTATATTCGAATCTTTAAAAAGTTCGTAAGCCTCAGCGCTTAGACGTTTGCAGAGCATCATCTGAAATATAAAATTTTATATCTAGCAGATGACCTTAATTGAAAAATATTTGCAAAACATACAAAACGCATCAATTTCACGGTGAACTCTACCTATGATGGAGCAGTGTTACAATGCGTTACTGATGATGGAAGTAGTCCATTGTTGTCTAGTAATGTAACCTTGACAGTAGCAGGCATGTGATATTTTAGTTAAAAGGTTTAGCTTTGATGATCACCCTTATTGAGAACCTAACTCAATTCAGACATCGTGTTTTCTTGTCAAAAATTACTTGCTTTTACACTGTAAATTATATCTCTCTGGCCCTTGTATATAGAGTTTAAAAAAAGAGGGTCACGGAGATCATTTTTGTTTACCTGTCTACATCTGATGGGAAAATGCATTTTTTTTTTCAATAAGGGAAAGTGTTCGGTTTATGTACTTGAAAAAAAAAATCAATTGTGGTTTTTAATAAACGGTAATTTGTTTAGAAATATAAGCATTGTAATATTTATAGCACCGGATACGTAGCTTAAATTGTGTAGGACATTTATTTCCATGCACGTTGACAAATCAACAATCGCATAATTAACATCAAAACTTCTTTTAAAAATGTCTGATAATATTACAGATTGAAACACTCAGGGAAAAAAAGGATCCAAAGCTCGTCAAATGTTAATGACCATACACCTACCTTTTTAAGCGAAACACCAAACCATTATACTCGATGCTTTCTCTTAACCCATTCCCAAACCACAAAATTTTATACTGGTCCGAACTGAAAGCATTTGCAGGCGACAAAATAAACGTTACTCAAAAAGTGAAATTTGTTTCCAGCTAGATATAAAACATTGTGGGAAAAGCAAAAAATTGCTGGTTGCCAGCATTTTTTCCTTTTCCCAGGATGTTTTGTCAAAGGGCTTCTATCTCAGGGTGATAAAAACTAAGGATTGTTTAGTAAAGGGTTTACCAACTTCGTCTTTTACCAAAACGATGGTATTCGTGTAAATTTGGATGCTTACGCTCCCTCCAAACTGAAAGTTGTGTTAAATGTCTTAATAGAAAAGTATTGAACTTCTTTTTGAGGTTATCTGCCCTTGATCTCAGATTATGTAGCCTGCAAAACGCGAAAAGGGGCATTCGGACATTTTCGTAAAGTGTCGTCTCAGATCAGTGTACGTAGTTCGTTTTTATGTAATTTTCTGTGTTGTGCAAAACTACTAAAACCTAAATTGTAAAGCACAGAATAATCCAAGACAAAACTTTACCCAAATATCCGAATGCCCCTTTTCGCGCGATGCAAGCCATATGGGACGATTAGCCATTATCCTGCTAAATAAGTAACATGAAACATTTGATCAAAACTGAAAAGTTACTATTTCAAAGATATTTGTCAGGAGAAAATATTTCAATATCAAAAAGTATGGATCCAAGATCAGACTGCAAGTTCTATGCTATCTGATATTGACCTACATATCCGTAAAGGAGTGTGTGGAGTCGCGCATAGCAGCCTAAAGATCAAATGTATTTTACAGGTTGGTAGAGTGAAAAAAAACTCTTCTTCATATCATGTTCTTTCCAGTGCTTATATCAACATAAATATCATGTACTGTAATATTCATATGAGTGATTTCAATCGACTGAAAGCGTTCTTATCATGATGAACATTTAGGAGTTTATTGGCAGGAGTTCGATTTCTACAAAGACGCAATGAAAGTCCCCTTAAGTAGTTTTTCCATTATGTGTCTTTTTTTACAGTTGTATGCGATGTGTTACCATCAGTTGATTTTGGCTCCGTTACCAATGGAACTTCCGAAGCTGGTCAAATTCTAGCGGTTGCTTGTAATGAAGGCTTTATAAACCTGGGGGATACAAACTTCACATGTACAGCCTCAGGTTGGTCAGGGAACCCAAACTGCACTTTAATTGACTGTGGACTTCCTATAGATTTTAACAATACAGTGTTTGACCTAACAAATGAAACAACCACCTACAACAGTACTGTATCTGGATTGTGTCAAGACGGCCATAATGTAGAGCAGATACATGACAACACTCCTTATATTATTTGTGGCGCTGATGGTAATTGGAACATCAGTTTCATGTGTAAACCTGTAGAGTGCAATAATATCACTGAACCAATAGCAGGAAGTATAGTATTCAGCAATGGGACAACCTTCAAGTCGGTGCTAGAAATAGCATGTGATGAAGGCTATACCTTGGTTGGAAATCATTCGACAGCTGTTTGTAATGCCAGTGGTGTTTGGGTAAGGCTCGGGACTGAAAATGACGAATCTTTCCTACCAACATGTACAGATTTGGGTAAGATATAAGATCCAGACATACGTAAATAGGAGAGAATAATGAAATATGCTCAGTTAAAATGTTCATGTCAGTATATTCGAATCTTTAAAAAGTTCGTAAGCCTCAGCGCTTAGACGTTTGCAGAGCATCATCTGAAATATAAAATTTTATATCTAGCAGATGACCTTAATTGAAAAGTATTTGCAAAACATACAAAACGCATCAATTTCACGGTGAACTCTACCTATGATGGAGCAGTGTTACAATGCGTTACTGATGATGGAAGTAGTCCATTGTTGTCTAGTAATGTAACCTTGACAGTAGCAGGCATGTGATATTTTAGTTAAAAGGTTTAGCTTTGATGATCACCCTTATTGAGAACCTAACTCAATTCAGACGTCGTGTTTTCTTGTCAAAAATTACTTGCTTTTACACTTTAAATTATATCTCTCTGGCCCTTGTATATAGAGTTTAAAAAAGAGGGTCACGGAGATCATTTTATGTTTACCTGTGTACATCTGATGGGAAAATGCATTTTTTTTCAATAAGGGAAAAAGTGTTCGGTTTATGTACTTAAAAAAAAAATCAATTGTGGTTTTTAATAAAACGGTAATTTGTTTAGAAATATAAGCATTGTAATATTTATAGCACCGGATACGTAGCTTAAACTGTGTAGGACATTTATTTCCATGCACGTTGAAAAACCAACAATCGCATAATTAACGTCAAAACTTCTTTTAAAAATGTCTGACAATATTACAGATTGAAACACTCAGGGAAAAAAAGGATCCAAAGCTCGTCAAATGTTAATGACCATACACCTACCTTTTTAAGCGAAACACCAAACCATTATACTCGATGCTTTCTCTTAACCAATTCCAAAACCACAAAATTTTATACTGGTCCGAACTGAAAGCATTTGCAGGCGACAAAATAAACGTTACTCAAAAAGTGAAATTTGTTTCCAGCTAGATATAAAACATTGTGGGAAAAGCAAAAAATTGCTGGTTGCCAGCATTTTTTTCCTTTTCCCAGGATGTTTTGTCAAAGGGCTTCTATCTCAGGGTCGTAAAAACTAAGGATTGCTTAGTAAAGGGTTTACGAACTTCGTCTTTTACCAAAACGATGGTATTCGTGTAAATTTGGATGCTTACGCTCCCTCCAAACTGAAAGTTGTGTTAAATGTCTTAATAGAAAAGTATTGAACTTCTTTTTGAGGTTATCTGCCCTTGATTTCAGATTATGTAGCCTACAAAACGCGAAAAGGGGCATTCGGACATTTTCGTAAAGTGTCGTCTCAGATCAGTCTACGTAGTCCGTTTTTATGTAATTTTCTGTGTTGTGCAAGACTACTAAAACCTAAATTGTAAAGCACAGAATAATCCAAGACAAAACTTTACCCAAATATCCGAATGCCCCTTTTCGCGCGATGCAAGCCATATGGGACGATTAGCCATTATCCTGCTAAATAAGTAACATGAAACATTTGATCAAAACTGAAAAGTTACTATTTCAAAGATATTTGTCAGGAGAAAATATTTCAATATCAAAAAGTATGGATCCAAGATCAGACTGCAAGTTCTATGCTATCTGATATTGACCTACATATCCGTAAAGGAGTGTGTGGAGTCGCGCATAGCAGCCTAAAGATCAAATGTATTTTACAGGTTGGTAGAGTGAAAAAAAAACTCTTCTTCATATAATGTTCTTTCCAGTGCTTATATCAACATAAATATCATATACTGTAATATTCATATGAGTGATTTCAATCGACTGAAAGCGTTCTTATCATGATGAACATTTAGGAGTTTATTGGCAGGAGTTCGATTTCTACAAAGACGCAATGAAAGTCCCCTTAAGTAGTTTTTCCATTATGTGTCTTTTTTTACAGTTGTATGCGATGTGTTACCATCAGTTGATTTTGGCTCCGTTACCAATGGAACTTCCGAAGCTGGTCAAATTCTAGCGGTTGCTTGTAATGAAGGCTTTATAAACCTGGGGGATACAAACTTCACATGTACAGCCTCAGGTTGGTCAGGGAACCCAAACTGCACTTTAATTGACTGTGGACTTCCTATAGATTTTAACAATACAGTGTTTGACCTAACAAATGAAACAACCACCTACAACAGTACTGTATCTGGATTGTGTCAAGACGGCCATAACCTAGAGCAGATACATGACAACACTCCTTATATTATTTGTGGCGCTGATGGTAATTGGAACATCAGTTTCATGTGTAAACCTGTAGAGTGCAATAATATCACTGAACCAATAGCAGGAAGTATAGTATTCAGCAATGGGACAACCTTCAAGTCGGTGCTAGAAATAGCATGTGATGAAGGCTATACCTTGGTTGGAAATCATTCGACAGCTGTTTGTAATGCCAGTGGTGTTTGGGTAAGGCTCGGGACTGAAAATGACGAATCTTTCCTACCAACATGTACAGATTTGGGTAAGATATAAGATCCAGACATACGTAAATAGGAGAGAATAATGAAATATGCTCAGTTAAAATGTTCATGTCAGTATATTCGAATCTTTAAAAATTTCGTACGCCTCAGCGCTTAGACGTTTGCAGAGCATCATCTGAAATATAAAATTTTATATCTAGCAGATGACCTTAATTGAAAAATATTTGCAAAACATACAAAACGCATCAATTTCACGGTGAACTCTACCTATGATGGAGCAGTGTTACAATGCGTTACTGATGATGGAAGTAGTCCATTGTTGTCTAGTAATGTAACCTTGACAGTAGCAGGCATGTGATATTTTAGTTAAAAGGTTTAGCTTTGATGATCACCCTTATTGAGAACCTAACTCAATTCAGACGTCGTGTTTTCTTGTCAAAAATTACTTGCTTTTACACTTTAAATTATATCTCTCTGGCCCTTGTATATAGAGTTTAAAAAAAGAGGGTCACGGAGATCATTTTATGTTTACCTGTGTACATCTGATGGGAAAATGCACTTTTTTTTGATAAGGGAAAAAGTGTTCGGTTTATGTACTTGAAAAAAAAAATCAATTGTGGTTTTTAATAAAACGGTAATTTGTTTAGAAATATAAGCATTGTAATATTTATAGCACCGGATACGTAGCTTAAATTGTGTAGGACATTTATTTCCATGCACGTTGAAAAACCAACAATCGCATAATTAACGTCAAAACTTCTTTTAAAAATGTCTGACAATATTACAGATTGAAACACTCAGGGAAAAAAAGGATCCAAAGCTCGTCAAATGTTAATGACCATACACCTACCTTTTTAAGCGAAACACCAAACCATTATACTCGATGCTTTCTCTTAACCCATTCCCAAACCACAAAATTTTATACTGGTCCGAACTGAAAGCATTTGCAGGCGACAAAATAAACGTTACTCAAAAAGTGAAATTTGTTTCCAGCTAGATATAAAACATTGTGGGAAAAGCAAAAAATTGCTGGTTGCCAGCATTTTTTTCCTTTTCCCAGGATGTTTTGTCAAAGGGCTTCTATCTCAGGGTCGTAAAAACTAAGGATTGCTTAGTAAAGGGTTTACCAACTTCGTCTTTTACCAAAACGATGGTATTCGTGTAAATTTGGATGCTTACGCTCCCTCCAAACTGAAAGTTGTGTTAAATGTCTTAATAGAAAAGTATTGAACTTCTTTTTGAGGTTATCTGCCCTTGATTTCAGATTATGTAGCCTGCAAAACGCGAAAAGGGGCATTCGGACATTTTCGTAAAGTGTCGTCTCAGATCAGTCTACGTAGTCCGTTTTTATGTATTTTTCTGTGTTGTGCAAAACTACTAAAACCTAAATTGTAAAGCACAGAATAATCCAAGACAAAACTTTACCCAAATATCCGAATGCCCCTTTTTGCGCGATGCAAGCCATATGGGACGATTAGCCATTATCCTGCTAAATAAGTAACATGAAACATTTGATCAAAACTGAAAAGTTACTATTTCAAAGATATTTGTCAGGAGAAAATATTTCAATATCAAAAAGTATATATCCAAGATCAGACTGCAAGTTCTATGCTATCTGATATTGACCTACATATCCGTAAAGGAGTGTGTGGAGTCGCGCATAGCACCCTAAAGATCAAATGTATTTTACAGGTTGGTAGAGTGAAAAAAAAATTCTTCTTCATATCATGTTCTTTCCAGTGCTTATATCAACATAAATATCATATACTGTAATATTCATATGAGTGATTTCAATCGACTGAAAGCGTTCTTATCATGATGAACATTTAGGAGTTTATTGGCAGGAGTTCGATTTCTACTGTTACGGGAGACCACTCCTTCCTGCATGGCATACTCCCGATTTAAATACAATACCTGGCTACTGCGTCAGGGAGATATCTCTTTGGCTCAGTGGTTAGGGTATTGGCTTTGCGTCCGGGAGTTCGGAGTTCGAATCCCGCTCCGATCCTTACTTCTGCCATGCATTTATTCATTTGTTTCTTTGTTACGGACTTCGTTCATAAGATGGGGGCTCGTCCGGGATTGGCCATTGAGCCATTAATCCCATTTGTTGTCCAAAATCGGACTTCCTGCCTAATAAGGCTTTGAGTCATCAATAACTCTTTACCACACAAGAAAATTTTAGACTGGTCCAAATTGAAAGCATCTGCAGACGACAAAATAAAGGTGACTGAAAAATTGAAATTTGTTCTGGGAAGGGTAGAAAACACTGTGGGAAAAGGAGAAAATGCTGGTTACCAGCATTTTCTCCTTTTCCCACAGTGTTTTCAAAAGGCTTCTTTCTCAGGGGCGTCAAAAGTAGGGATTGTGTGGTAATGGGATAATTGATGACTTTAAGAGGGGATGTGTTACGGGAGACCACTCCTTCCTGCATGGCATACTCCCGATTTAATACAATACCTGGCTACTGCGTCAGGGAGATATCTCTTTGGCTCAGTGGTTAGGGTATTGGCTTTGCGTCCGGGAGTTCGGAGTTCGAATCCCGCTCCGATCCTTATTTCTGCCATGCATTTATTCATTTGTTTCTTTGTTACGGACTTCGTTCGTAAGACTACAAAGACGCAATGAAAGTCCCATTAAGTAGTTTTTCCATTATGTGTCTTTTTTTACAGTTGTATGCGATGTGTTACCATCAGTTGATTTTGGCTCCGTTACCAATGGAACTTCCGAAGCTGGTCAAATTCTAGCGGTTGCTTGTAATGAAGGCTTTATAAACCTGGGGGATACAAACTTCACATGTACAGCCTCAGGTTGGTCAGGGAACCCAAACTGCACTTTAATTGACTGTGGACTTCCTATAGATTTTAACAATACAGTGTTTGACCTAACAAATGAAACAACCACCTACAATAGTACTGTATCTGGATTGTGTCAAGACGGCCATAACCTAGAGCAGATACATGACAACACTCCTTATATTGTTTGTGGCGCTGATGGTAATTGGAACATCAGTTTCATGTGTAAACCTGTAGAGTGCAATAATATTACTGAGCCAATAGCAGGAAGTATAGTATTCAGCAATGGGACAACCTTCAAGTCGGTGCTAGAAATAGCATGTGATGAAGGCTATACCTTGGTTGGAAATCATTCGACAGCTGTTTGTAATGCAAGAGGTGTTTGGGTAAGGCTCGGGACTGAAAATGACGAATCTTTCCTACCAACATGTACAGATTTGGGTAAGATATAAGATCCAGACATACGTAAATAGGAGAGAATAATGAAATATGCTCAGTTAAAATGTTCATGTCAGTATATTCGAATCTTTAAAAATTTCGTACGCCTCAGCGCTTAGACGTTTGCAGAGCATCATCTGAAATATAAAATTTTATATCTAGCAGATGACCTTAATTGAAAAGTATTTGCAAAACATACAAAACGCATGAATTTCACGGTGAACTCTACCTATGATGGAGCAGTGTTACGATGCGTTACTGATGATGGAAGTAGTCCATTGTTATCTAGTAATGTAACCTTGACAGTAGCAGGCATGTGATATTTTAGTTAAAAGGTTTAGCTTTGATGATCACCCTTATTGAAAACCTAACTCAAAACAGACGTCGTGTTTTCTTGTCAAAAATTACTTGCTTTTACACTTTAAATTATATCTCTCTGGCCCTTGTATATAGAGTTTAAAAAAAGAGGGTCACTGAGATCATTTTTGTTTACCTGTCTACATCTGATGGGAAAATGCATTTTTCTTTTTTCAATAAGGGAAAGTGTTCGGTTTATGTACTTGAAAAAAAAATCAATTGTGGTTTTTAATAAACGGTAATTTGTTTAGAAATAATTTACACACATATCACTCCTCTCTGTACTATTATTTAATCCAAATCATTGGAAAACCATCATATCAACCAAGAGATGACACTTTTTTTAGGATTTTAATGTAAACTTTATCTGCTTCTCTATCTTGTAATTAATCATCGATCTAAGTTGTTACCTGTATCAACTTCAAATATCATTAAAAAAGGATATCGCGTTGGAAACTGTCGACTTTACAATTATCAATGTAATTTGAAAATTAGTCACTGTGGATTGAAGCCTTGGCATTTCTAGAGATCTGGAGAGGAGTAGTTATACGGTTTGTAACAGTAAGTTTTCTTTGTCAAGCTTTTTGTTATGTCGTATTGTACAATTACGGATATGAAGTCCAACTCAATGTCTCAAGGCCAAATGATGAAAAAAAAAAACTTACTAGTCATTTGTGTGAATGGGACATTTAGACAATTGAAATGGAACATGGATAACTGTCAGTCTTGATTACATTTCGGAATTTATTTCATGCTATCTGGTAGGATATCGAGAAATAGCATTGAAAATATTTTTTGATCTTACACTAGTACCACCAGTGAAAATACCGATTTTCACGTTCTTGTTGCCTAGGCAAATTGCGCGTGCCTAACAACCAGATGGGAAATATGACGTCATATACCTTACATTTCTCGCGCTTGACGTAACGTTGCTATGCGGGAGGGGTACGCCACGGGGAATAAGGGAAAAGAACTGTACTGAATTTTGATAGAGCTCCTCCCAGAAAGGGTAAAAAGCATGAAACAAATGTCCTCTATTTATATCAATTCAAGAGTATAACAGCCACGTTTGACACTTATCTATCAATGCATCTTACCCCTTTCCAAATCTCGTGAACACCATCGGTAATATATTCACGAGTGGCGCAGCCACTCGTGAAAATATTACCGATGGTGTCCACTCGATGAAATAAATTTCGATCTTTCACCGAAAAAAACAAATATCTTCTATTTATATCAATTCAAGAGTATAACAGCCACATTTGACACTTATCAATCAATGCATCTTACCCCTTTCCCAAACGACAAATTTTGGACTCTTCCAAACCAAAAGAGTTTGCAGATGACAATTTTAGATTTGGAGAAAAAGCAAGAAAGTTCTCAGAAATGGTAGAAAAAACTGTGAGAAAAGGAGAAATTGCTCGTTACGAGCAATTCCTCCTTTTCCCACGGTGTTTTCAAAAGACTTTTACTGCAGACACGTACAAACCAGGGCTTGTTTGGGAAAGGTTTAATTTATATGATTTTTCAGCATTAAGGACGTTATGTCTATTTCTCTCTGACACGTCATTTTTATCCATTCTATTTCAGTGACTGTCTTATTTACCTCTGACAAATCTGTATTCAGTATTGGTGAGGCCGGTACATTGAATATAAATATACAGGGGGCCACAGCCTGGGAAACAGTGTCTATCTCTAAAACTAGAGATGGAGTACAGACAAGCATCGGAAATATTAGCGAATCTTTCGCAAATGTACAGTTTTTCTCAGACCATCTGAGTCTGTCATCTGATTCAACGTCAAATAAAACTGACGCCAATATTATTATCGACTTTGAGGCAGTCAAGTGTGATGATGATGGTAAATATACAGTAGAAGTTCGGATGGACGACGGGCAATCTGTGCAAGTTGACAAAGAAATAACATTGGAATGTAAGACAATGATTCAACCCTTTTTAAATCACTTTTTATTATTAGAAAAATTGACCTTTACCAGACAAGAACTTATATATGTATTATATTTCATGTGCTTATTTTTAGAAATGTTACGGATAAAGAAATGACGCCATTTAAGCTGGGGGTGCGGGGAATTATTTCCCGGTCACAATGAATATTTTCCTCCTGTCGAAAATCTGGTTAATTAACATGAGATCACTAGTTTTAAAAGTTGTATTCGTTGACAAAATAATCAGAGGAAATATAATATATAATTTATTTCATCAGCTTGTGGTTAATTTGGGGAAACATTTGCCTCAAATGGGCAATCGCTATTTTCGCATACCTTTCCCTTTTTCGGCTAAATATTTTCCCATATTAACCACAAGCTGATGAAATAAACTCTATTTACTAATTCATACTGGAGGTAATTTCAGACAACACATTAAGTACGAAGCTAACTGAGCGATATTTCTTAACATGGATATAATAGGACTAAATAAATATTTTACCTATGTTGGTTTTATCTGGAAAGACATCTTTCTTTGTTTACCGACATATTCTCCAGCAATGTTCTGAAATATCTCCTTCCTTAATGACGTAAAAAATCTTCGATTGTTTGACTAAGAGTTAACGATTAACCTGTCGGTCAATATGCATAGCAACTTCAATAGTATCATGTAACAATAATGCATTTAAAGTAAAGAGAAGAATAGATGAAGGAAAGTAAATCAAGATACCTTGATGGTGAACAGGTTTCATACATTAAAGAGCAGCGTGCAGCCAGGTCTAAGACCAATATGTCTTTACCTTGTGAGATAATTTGCCTGTCAAAAAGTGTGTCTCAGTGCCCAACTCTATTAAGCTAGCCTTCTGTATTACACCAGCGTATGAGTCATGCTGTAACCAAGGGGGATCTGAGTGTTGCATGATGCGAAGTCGTCACATTTTTGTGTAATAATCGACTGAATCATGAAATAAACTGGTCATTTGACTTGCATACAATTGACAAAAACAAAAGAAAGAAAATGTGGGAACAGGTTAGCCCGCGCGGCCGGGGTCGATCCTTTTTGTGGATGCATTAACTCTTTACCACACAACAAAATAAAATTTTAGACTGGTTTAAATTGAAAGCATTTGCAGACGAAAAGATAAAAGTGACTGAAAAGTTGAAAATTGTTCTGCGAAGGGTAGAAAATACTGTGGGAAAAGGAGAAAATGCTAGTTACCAGCATTTTCTCCTTTTCCTACAGTGTTTTCAAAAGGCTTCTTCCTCAGGGGCGTCAAAAGTAGGGATTGTGTGGTAATAGGTTAACCACTCGTTTAACAGAGAATGGCTCAAATATTTAGATCCAAAAAGAGGAAATCATGTTAAAACGCCAACAGTACTTAGCAATAACTTATCTTCTATAATCACCTTTAGTGTCGCTTGGCTTAGTTTAAACGTATTTATTTTACATCGTCAAAAGTACTCAGCAATATCCTATATAATCACCATTAGTTTCTCTTGGCTTAGTTTAAATTTATTTATTTTACATCGATTGAGAAACAAGTTCTTACAACTTATTCAAATTTCTCTCGATTCTACTTCCTGGGAAGTACACCAGTACCCGCGCTGAATGTGAGAGCCAATGAAAATTCCCAAAGTTTTCACCGGCTTATAGGGTATCGAACTCGCGACCTCATGGTTGCGAGGCCGACGCTGTACCTTACAACCCCGGACACAACTTGGCGAACTCCCTTGGCCAAATAACGGGTTGAGATGAACATACGTAAGTTGCTGAGCGTAAAGGTCCGGTTACCGAACACTTTCTGCAATTAACCGCGTCCCTTCGCTGGTTTCGCTGACTCTTTCCAAATTCCTGGTGACGGTTAGTGTGACAATGTTCATTCATCTCTCTCTCTGCTGATAATTACTTTGACGATAGCTAGACCGTCATGCTGCCAGAGGCTTGGAAACAAAATTTATTTTATGGACCCTTAAGACTTTGATGCTGGTATCATACATGGCGAAGATGCATTGGGCCCCTCTTGTCAGGACATAGCTCCAACATATTATTTCATGCTTTCCGGTAGGATATCGAGAAATACCAGTAAAAAATATTTTTCGATCTTACACTGGTACCACCAGTGAAAATACCGATTTTCACGTTCTTTTTGCCTAGGTAAATTGCACTTGCCTGACAACCAGATGGGAAATATGACGTCATATACCTTAGATTTCTCGCGCTTGACGTAATATTGTAATGCGTTGCTATGCGGTGGGGGTACGCTACGGGGAATAACTGAAAGGAACATCACTGGATTTTAATAAAACTCCTCCTAGAAAGGGCTAAAAGCATAAAATAATTTTTTTTTTTTTTTCTGTGAAAGATTTATTTTTTCTTTCATCTCGTGAACACCATCGGTATATTTTCACTCGTGGTTGCGCCACTCGTGAAAATATTACCGATGATGTCCCGTCGATGAAATAGATTTCGATCTTTCACTGGAAAAAAAACAAATATCCTCTATATCTTTTGCAGACACTCCGAGAGTTGAGCTTACACTTCCCGTAGAAATGAGAGAAGATAGATGGAC
Organism: Tridacna crocea; assembly: GCA_943736015.1. NCBI lineage: Eukaryota > Metazoa > Mollusca > Bivalvia > Cardiida > Cardiidae > Tridacna > Tridacna crocea. Next base: position 8,924,821 of record OX031068.1, read on the forward strand.
ACTAAATATCACCTGTGAGGCAGTGTTCCACTCATCAGTCAACAGAACTCTTTCCTGGCTTCGTAAAGGGGGCGGTGACACAGAATTCGTGGAATTTTCGCCAGAAGATATCGTAGAGAAACCAGTAGAATTTAGGCACAATATATCAATGCATACAAATTATGACTGTTTGTGGAGAGTAAAGGAAGATTTTGATTTGAACACAACCTCAGCGGATACTTGGAATAACACACAATTTAGATGTGCCTTGGATTATGGTACACCTGAGCAGGTTCTGTCTGAAGTTGGAACCATTCTACTTGTACCAAGTAAGTGTCCATATACATGTATTTTAAGAAAATTGTGATGTAAAAATTCATACACTTTTTCAATGCAGGTCTCCGTTTGTGATGTAAAAATTCATACACTTTTTCAATGCAGGTCTCCGTTTGTGATGTAAAAATTCATACACTTTTTCAAGGCAGGTCTACGTTTGTGATGTAAAAAATCATACACTTTTTCAATGCAGGTCTCCGTTTGTGATGTAAAAAAAATCATACACTTTACCGCCATTTCTAGTGGGTTAATGAATGAAAGGTATTGAAGATAAGAAAAATGAAGGCAGCTTAGGTCTTTCGTAGTTTTAAATGAACCAGTTTTGTAATTTTATAGTGAAACAACTTCATGTTGACAAATAGAACGACTTCGGTCAAAATTATGCGAAAAGCAGCAATCATCTAAACAAAGAGATTCAAGAAAATATGATTACAAGATAGTTCTTAGCTACTGTATATAGCTTATAAGCCCTTTTCTGAAAATAAATTCTTAACAGTCTTGTTTTTTTCTTGCAAATAGTGCATCGGCTGTTTTTTTTTTTTTTTTTTTTTTTTTTTTTTTTTTCACAAAAAAGAAAACATCGAACGACAGTGATACATCAAATAGATTTCGAGATAACATCATTTCGACATTTACTGCCAAGTCTGACTCAAGAACCTTAACTCATTACCAAACGACAATATTTTAGGCTTGCCCAAATTGAAAGCATTTGTATAAAAGTGACTGAAAATTTGAAATTTGTTTTGTGAAGGGCAGAAAACACTGTGGGAAGAGGAGAAAATGCTGGTTACAAAACATTGTGGGAAAAGGAGAAATGCTGGTAACCAGCATTTTCTCCTTTTCCCACAGTGTTTTCTGAGGGTTTCTTTCTCAGGGGCGTCAAAAGTAGGGATTGTGTGGTAATGTGTTAAGAAGATAGTGTAGATCAAGATTAGAATTTTCTCCTTTTACCATCTTTGCTATCCTATCTGTAAACAGCTGCAACTTTTCAGCCGAATGAAAATTGTCGTCTGCAGATGATTCAATTTGAAAAGGGCTAAAAATTTGTCGTCTGGTAAAGGTTTAAACAACAAAACAAATCAAAATGCTGTAAGCACTGTAATCGGTCGTCACTGAATGATTTTTGGTTGGTTGGTTGTATTGGAGTTTAACGCCACTGTAACAACTAAGGTCATATCATGGCGGTCGATAACGCACATGTGTTTCCTGGATTTCTCACACCAGTACTAACAGAACTTTTCTTTCCAAAGCCAAGCGAGGGATGCTTTCTTAGCTCAGTATTTAGCACTTGTGGCAGAGTTCGGCTGTGAATATCTTGAAGTTCACAGTCAAATAGTAGGATCTTTGGAGATTTCTGTCCTTATCTTTAACCTTACATGAGCATCACATTGTATGATTGAAAAACAAATCCCAAAACCTTTTACTTCCCTATACCTCCTCTCAATTTGACCAGTGAAAACCGTAAAAAACATAAAATGTCATTTTGAGAGTTCTAAACCAAAAGTGGCTTCTTGGCAAAATGATCTGTGAAACTGAAAATATTAAACTTCTATTTTTCATAAGCTGAAAAGCCATATACTGACACTGAAATGCAGCTATAAATACATGTAGCTGTAGAGAAAAATATTGTATTAGGTAGTGTTTTTTTGTATTTTCTTTTTGTTTTTGTTTTCTTTGTTCATCATTATCAACAATTAATGCGTGTAGATTTGCCAAAAAGAGATAAGCTTTGCTAGTATAAGCGGAACCTTCTCCTCTCTTGTTAGATTTCTTTTCTTAACATGTGTAAATCGTGAAATCAGTAAGTTAAGCAGATTGGGTAAACTATAGAATATCTGAATCAAATAGCAGTTGCTTGATCATGTACCTGTACATGATAAGTTTAATTTTGTTTAATGTAAAGATCCAAACAATTTTTTTCAGGAGTTTCGTTGATATTAAAAAGAAATCAAGTAAACAAACGACCCCTGATTTGGCAATCAAGTTCGTTCTGATAAGTTTGATATCCACTGTTGTCCTTAATGATACACTCGTGCAAGTTTGAAATATGGCTTTCAGTAAAAGCGATTTTTCTTGTTTTATCATACAAAGGTTCATGTAAATATACTACTTCCATAATTATACAAATATGATATCCAAGAAGGTGCTTAACAAATGAAATCTGGTACTAGTCAGTATTCTGATATTCGGCAGCTTAAACTTCTGAGTAATATATTTTTTATTCTTATGAACATTAACATGCACGTATCTCCTTTAGCTTTAAAAATCATAACATCAGAAAGGACTTTTACTGGCATGTGAACAGATTTTGCATTGAACATACTCCTCATTTTCCTCTGTCAAGAAACTTTCGGCCCTAGTCCTCGGGATATATATGAATATAAATTATTAAGACTTGTCGTTATGATAAGATGGAAATAATATTCAGGGCGACATAAAACACCAATCATTCAATCGGATTCCTCATTCTGCATACACTAAGTTCATTTAAAATACGCAACACTGAATGAAAATCATACGAAAGATAACCTTTGCTAATATTGACTATACATGTAAGTTGATTTTTTCGTGTCAACTTGAGTGTGTTCGAAAATTTGTCACAGAAAAAAATTAAATCGTCAAAACTTATAATGTCAATCCAAGACTCGTATTCACCAAAATGTTCTTAATAGCATCTTCGGTCTGTTTTAAAGATTTTTCTGAATTTAAATGTTAAGCGCTTTCTCATTGGCTGAGGTAAATGTTTTAGTAAATGAGAAGTTGTTTTTCTTTCTAAGAATGCTTTCTAGTTGGCTTAACTAGAATAAGACCAAGAAAATCTGCTTAGAATGAAAACGAACCTGGACGCTCTCTCATGCAGATACGATTTATAATACCGTGTATGACCAACACATACATTCATTACTACGTTTCATTTCTTTCGACTTGAAAAGATTTATGAAACTATGCAATACTTAGCTTGCAAACCATCCCATTGACACTTTGCTAATCAAGAAAGTATACAATCGGCGGACTTATCATTGAAAATTGCAACGTATGTAAATTTCAGTGATAAAAATATCTTTTAAATTGGTGAGATGTGAAAAATCTAAATACCTGCCTTTAACTCAGTGCTATGCTTCCCGTTTAGTATACTCGATTTCCCACTCTTGGTACACAATGTCCCCGTTTGGTATACACAAAGTCCCCGTTTGGTTTACACAATGTCTCCGTTTAGTTTACACAAAGTCCCCATTTGGTATACACAATGTCCCCCAGTTGGTATACACAAAGTCCCCGTTTGGCAAACACAAAAGTCCCCGTTTTGCATTTACATATTCACATTAAGGAATCTTTGATTTAGGATGCGTTTTACTACTAGAAACAAAATGGACTGTGGTGAAACTGTCAAATTCTTAGTTTGAGTCTCTTACGATGATTAGAAATACAGGTCCCCTATTGGGAGGTTCCTAGCTTAGGTCCCCCTTTGCGGGGTTTTACAAGTATGTGTGTGTGTGGGGGGGGGGGGGGTGTGGGTGTGTGTGTGAGGTGCCAGTAACGAGGACTGATTGATTGGCTTGACCTTTTCATTTAGCTAACCAACAGTTTTGCTAATTTCAAATATGGAAAATTCTTATGAATAACACAAAGCACGTTTTTCTTTTTTAATTGGTTCGTGAAACAGAACCAAGAGGCTATGAATTTGATTTTTTCAAGTAACTAAAAACACCGAGATTCAGCAAACGAAGATTTGAGTAATTGCATTTTGTCAATAGCATTATCATACTGGACCGGTATTCACCAACAAATGACTTAGCCATTCAGAAACATTGTTGCTTTTTATCTTAAGTGTTAGACTAAATTTGATGTCTAGCATAGACCTTCACAGTCGACATCATTATTCGGCTTATGAATTAACGAAACTGACTATAATAGGCAATAGAAAAGACCTAATCATAAAAAAAGCCTAATGCAAGAGCCAAGAGAGAAAAAAAATACAGATTAAGAAGGCATATTCAAGCAAAAGTTTCAAATACTGCTAACTGTAGAACATGTGTTTATTTCCTATTTAATAACTAAAGAAATTCTTTAACGGGTTCAGAAGAAAATGTCGTGTAAAAAAGCTAAATTGCCGGTAACAAAGCAATCTCTTGCCAACAATTCCCATAGTGCTAGCTCTTTGATACATGTAGGAGCAAGAATGGGACGTATGATGATGAGCTGAACCTGATTTTGGTTGTAAGAATAGAAGTGATTTAACGTACATTCCAGGAAACGTTTGTGCTGGCATTGAATCTGGAGAAAATGTGCAAAACCCATTGGAATGCACAAAGAGAGTGCAGTGTAATGCTATGTCTGGAGATTGGGGTTATGTGTTTGCAACCGGGTGTGAGGAGGGAACATGTTGGATAGGGCCAGGTGACAGTGACTGCGAAAATATTTCTATAACAACTAGTAAGTTGAAAACAGCTCCTTGCTTAACTTGCTTACCAGCTTTACATGTAGATTACATGAAAAATTTTGCGGATGATGACGATTATGAACACATTACATTTACATCAAAACCAACGATCGTTTTTCACTGAAAAATATAAAATAGCAAAGACAATTTTCTTTTCTTTATACTAAACATTCCAAACGTAAAAGTTTTCATTCTTTTGATGTTAACAAAGTGATTTTGCATCGAATTACAAGTATGAAGCAGCTAGCAAAGCATTGAACTGTTCGATTCCACATTTTCCACTCAAAAACGATCGATGAATTATGCAGCGTTTTAATTCTTTTAAGATTTTGAGTAAATATGTTTTACATTTACAGATAAATTTCTACAGTCCATTACATAAATATGTTAGCTTTTATTTTAATATTTAACTACAGCTTTATTTCTTTCTACTCTAGCAACCACGACAACGACTCCTGTACCAGGAACGCCCTGTAAGTATTTTGTTTAACCCTGTACCACACAATCCCGACTTTTAACGAACATGAGCGGGAAGCCTTTTGAAAACCAGCATTTTCTCCTTTTCCAACAGTGTTTTCTACCCTGTAGAACACGAAATCCACCTCACGAGCCACAGTGAAACTGTTGTCTGCAAGTGCTTTTTTATTTGGACAAGTCCGAGAATTTGTTGTGTGGTGAAGAGTTAAGTGATAATGTGATGTTTTAAGTATTATTTTTCATTTTTCTATCTCAAAGACACAATATGATGCAAAGAACACACGAAGAGTGTTGGTCAAATTGAAAACAGCATTTTGAGGTTGTTAAAATCAACATAAAATGTTACGTTATACTCGTAACTGAACAAGAGAGAGAGAGAGAGAGAGAGAGAGAGAGAGTCTATGTAAGGAACCGTAGAAAGTTTAAATGCAGAAATTGCATTTTGGTATTCATAGGCGGATCATGAGGGCGAGGAAGGGGTCAAACTCCACCAAAAATCGACTTCGGTAAGAAATCATACACTGTACAGTTTAATATTCATCAAATATGACACAAGATAAGCTTGATCAATATCGCATGCAACTTCAATTTCGTTGATTGCTTTCAATTTCGTTCAGTTTTCGATATTGCAGTTAGATCCCCCCCCCCCCTTAAGATGGACATTTCAATATCTCAGTATTCAATATTTCAATATTCTGTAACAAATATGATTGGTAAATTAGAATTTAATCTCCGCCGTTAAATTCCAACATGATGGTTAGAGTTTTGATCAATCATATTCCTGAATAGTCTGCCGTTTCTGAAATGCCGATCTATCAAAAAGAAAAAAAAAGGATGAAATTAAAGGTCTGCTCCATTCAGGTTAAAATGATGTGAAAATATTGAAAACTGACATTGGATAGTGTTCGACAGGAGCGGCAGTTGGATATCTTGTTATAATTATGAATTATGTAATAGATCATTGAGCCTGAACCTTGTAAAAAATCAAGCGCCTATGTTCAAGAAACCTCCCTTCATTAGTGTCTCGGTAGTGTAGTGATAGCACAAATACCTCCTGTGTAGAGTTTTACAGCTTCTTATCTCTTGACTTCTTTTTTTTTTTAGTATCTCTTAAAAAATATTGACCTTTTACTACAATAATCTTTTCATAGCAACATATTTCTGAAAATCTGGAAAATCAACTTGGACTCAAAACTCAAAGTTTGAAAGAGGATGATCTAGCTTGAATGAAAGTTTTGCATTTCATAACTGTGATGCCAATTACATCCCAAACCTAAAAGCCTGGACCCACGCCCGAAATGTTTACGTTTGGGCAAATGCCAAATTTCATGAGTATCGGACTGACAATATAGCCTCTAGACTGCATACAAGGTTGTTCTTATATTTGTCAAAATAACCTACCTTTTTTTACCGGACATAGCTCATTATCAAACCAATTACTGTACATGGTGATAAGGCTTACAATACAGACATCATTTTGTTTCAGCCAATGAGAATGCCTGCCTTCTAAATTCAAACGTGATTTCTTGCAATATAGTTAATGAATACGAATCCTTGTTTCCTTTGTTTTTCTTTAACAGATATTTTTTGTTCCAACACGATGAGAAGTGAAAAAGAAGGAATTATTGCTTTCTTTCCATGTGAATTGCGGAACATTGATAAAATTGGAATCCTAAACATATCTCTGGATAACGATCCAATTTATAGTGACAGTGATGAGACCAATGGAATATCTGGTGTACTCAGTATTGGCGATGGTATAACTGTGGTTATTGATAAAGATTCTCTCAATGTAAGCATTGAGGCATCGTGTCAGAATAAGGGACTTTATCAGATTGAGATCAACAACGGAACAGACGCCGAACTTTCTCTTGCGCTTATTGGTAAATATTATTTAAGATATTTTACAATTTGGTATATTTAGACTAAAAGTAAGTGCTACATATGGATACTGCTATGCTAAATCAAAGAAAATGATTCAAAATTTAATACTATTGCCATCGCTTGGTGATATTCAAAAAGCCATTTTCAAGTTTACTTCAATCATTTCATGGAGGCCAGAGCTTCTCTTGATAACTTTATTGTGCTTTTTACTACCTCTAATTTGTACACCACTCTTTTTTGTCACTATCTGCTTATCCACATGTAGTTGTGAGACAGGAATAGACCTTGGTCCGATAAATGTTAACCCTTTATGTGTCTTTCTTTCCCGTCCTCTGTCCAGCTGTTTTTTTGTCTATCCAAGTGTCTTTCTCTTTTTCCCCCGCGCTCTCTGTGCATTTTTTTTCTGGAAGTGCGAGGTATCGATCTCGGGTCGCACCTGCTTAATAAGTGAGATGAAAACTTTAAAGGCGATAGTAAAAACCAAAATGGTTCTTTCTTTTAATTTCATTGTATTAATTTTATCATTATTTTATTATGACTTAATCAGGTGGAAGGCAGAAAGTTGATATAATACTGAAAAGCTTCGATACAGGCCTGTCTTTGGGCTTGCATGAAGCCCCCCTCCCACCCCTTTGAGCATGGTTTATACGTTGGTTATTACTATTATATATCAGATATTGTAATAATTTCATTCTTTCTACTCACAGCTGATCCCGAAACACCACAGATATCATTACCTTCTAACATCTATCAAAATCAAAGGACTGACATGACTTGTACTGGAATTGTTGGTCGAGATAAAGATGGAAATAATTCTGCGGATCTTTCATTCGAAATCAGGAAAGCAGTAAGCTGTTGTTAATTATTTAGAGTAAAAATTGTTAATAAGAAATATGTTACGGTATGCTCGTAGCTACTGGTAGTTACAAACATAGCGTTTTTAATGTTATTACTGGATAAACATGTGGTTTTATACCCTTGCAATAAAAGAGTTGAAACAAAACTAAACGAGAATGAGAATTTACTCGTAATACACAAAAAATACTAAGATTTTAGGTGTTTTTGATTTAAGTAAAGAAACATGCATATTTCTGTTTACCCTATGAGTCAGTTGAGCTTGGTAACCTAAAAAGCCAATATGGTAGTTGAATGGTCCTTATATCATAGTCCAAGTGACATCTTCAATCAGTCTTTAAGTCGATATCATTCGAACCGGCGATTGTTAAAGCCTAAGCAGGTTGCAAACTTTGAAACAGTGTAATTATCTTTTTATGAACTTTCACAAAGTACTATCATCTTTGTTATCAGCGTTGGCATCGCTTGCCGAAAATTGCTTGTGTAATTTATCCGACGGAAGACATGATAGGTCCGACGGCCAAGATTCCTGTTTTATTACCTGATTTAGTTAAAAGCTTCATTTTGGATCAGCCTCTTTCAATTTCCTCACAACGTTAAGTTTTGATGTCCATAGAGAAACCCTTCTCTAAATCAATTTTTTTACTCCCAATTTTTAGGTTTTTTATGAAACTGTCGCACATAAATTTTGTGAAATTCTAATATTTGTCTTCCGAAACTTTGTTGTTTTGGGAACGTTGATGACCCTCTTTAAATGTTCCACAGGTAAAAGCCTTTAGAGTTAATATAATAATGCAAACTGCCTCAATGTCATAGCGCTGCAAACTGTCACGAGGCCATTACTCCGTGGTCTGAATATTTGAAAAGCAGATTCCTTGTAGCATCTAAATAATTGCACTCATTATGTAAACCTTTGTTTCTTTGGTCGAATCAGGTCATGTAACAAACAAAATAAAACCATGGCATTTTTCGATGAAGGCAATGGAACTCATTCCGTTTTTCCCAAGTTCTAGTTTTGTATTTTATGCAAGTTCCTTGTGTATTGTTTTTAGATTTCCACCACTGATATCAACCAATTCTGATAAATTGATTTTTATGCTTAAAAAACTTGGGCAAAAAATAATTATCAAACCCGAACAAATCGATGAATAATTATTATCGTTATTTGCAACCTAAACATGTGGTCGTCAAGTATTTGAATGGTCTGCCTCATCGGTAACATCATTTGATACGTCAGTGGTCGAAATCCAGGTCACTGAGTTCAACAAAACGTACTATGTAAACAGAAAATGTACGCTTGTTTAAATGGATTTAACGGAGTTGTTCTGAGTTTGTGTATCACCGGGATTAAAATAAAAAAGCATGGTAAACAGCTGTCTATTGATTAGAAAAAGCTCATCGAAAATTTGTTAAAAGGTGGAGTGAAAGCTAGGAATGTTGTAGAAAAGAACGGAAGAAGTGAATGCAATTTCTTAAGAATTTTAAAACGACGGCTTGATAGGGTTGATATCCTAAACAAGCCCAGAACTGGGAGAGAAAAAAGTAATCAATATATCAAGAAGTGAAGATACTGTAAAAAGAATTGGTAATTAAATAAAACAGACGACTTGCTAAGAAATAACTGGGGAGGTCAATAATTTAGCTACATTTTTGAAGTGTTTGGTAGGGCTGTTCAGCGAACCTTAAATACTTTGATATCGGAACAATGTCACATTATTCCAGGTTATAAATTAATAGCTATGACATCGTTGTTTACATTCAAATAATCGGTTAATAAAACGTTGGCGTCATTCACTTCATAGCTCGCAAGAAAACTCGGATAGTCTTTTGTCGGCTACAGGAGTAGATACCTCTCGAGAACAGATCTGCCCGGGGTGTGTTAACTTTTTCTTTACGAAATATCTATACAAATGTCATTCAAATGAATATATTATCCGCTCAGCCTCAATTTAAGATACTTGACTTGATTTTTCATAGGCAGTATCAGATTTTTTTTTATTTGACAAATCATGGACTGTATTTTGAAGTCCGCATTATGACCGTCTTCGACTTAAAATACATTGCAAAACTGAAACTAGATCACGTATTCATGTTTATTGCCCACGCCACCAGTTAAAAGTCGTTTTTAGTGTCGTATTTGTATATGCTTTTTCATTCTATCATTTTGGAAATTTAGTTTAACTAAACACCGAGTGCAATTTTAATAGCAGAGTGCATTTTTTTGTGTTGCTATCGAGAAATAAAATGCAATTGCCTCACTTCATGGCAAATAACACCCTTTACTTCTCGATAGCAGTAAAAAATATACACGCGGTCCTCAAATAACATGTTCGTCTTTCCATGACATATTTCTGAAAATTTAAATGAAATAATCACCTTAACCCTTCACCTCAAAATTTCGTGTTTAAACGAACAGGGGTAAAGGGTTTTGAAAATAAAAACTATCTTTTTCAAAGACATCTGCAGCAATTTCGTGTTATTGCTTATGATATGATTTAGCTGAACTTTATTGATTATTTCCTTTTAAGGACAGCGATATGTTTCAAGTGGTTGATGGAGCCATTAGCCGAGTGAATGAAGAGAACAACTGTACAATTACTCAGAAAGCAAGCTTGTCGGCTTATTTTGAGAAAGATTTCAACAAGTCAGCCATTAGATGTGTGGCAAAAGCAGATGCGGCGGTTTTGTCAGAATCGGCGTTGTATAATATATCATTAGTAGATCCTTGTAAGTGCATGACATTCATATTTTTTGTATTTTATACACTTGTTCGGAACAGTTATTTTCTCTCTTTTTCGAAAGGTTTGAAACTTTACTTTCCCCATGTATTGCCCCAAAATGGGTTATTTTTTACACTTTCTAATGTAGAAGACCGTTTTTCCTATCTGACCACCATGAATGAAATTAATACGAATACACTTACGACTGATCAACCTTTGAAACCTTTAAAAGGTTTTTTCTTCATGACAAAATAATATATTTGAAGTCCACCCAAAACCTGCAGAAATAGCAAAGAGAGGGGATAAGACTGAGGAAGAAAATGTCTTTTTAAATAACAACTTTCTAGTATTATATCATATGAAGAAAAACATTACGTTGTCAACTTTACGACTATATCAGTTTTATAAATAAATTGGATTTAATTTTGCGGCAGAGAAAGCAAATATTATGCAAATATCTTTTGTTAATTTAAATTGTACGCTTTTCTACAACTTTTTACCTTCTATGCCTCTCAAACGTGAGGTAAAAAACTGATATAACACTGTGTTGTACTTTGTCTTAAAAGTGCAATGATCATTCTTTTATTTTTGTAACTGTTTCAACTTACACTTGTAAATCACTATAATCTTTTTGCAGTACATACGCAGGTGTAAAATTTTATTTTAGCTATATCCTTTGTGGAAGCCAATGTTTCTTCGTTCATTGGAGAGCCATTTAGTCTGGAATGTAACGTGGAGAACGTAGCGAATCTCACTAAATTGGAACTCACAAAAGATGGAACTACGTTGGCTTTTAGAAGTTTAGATGGCGAGTCAAGTGAAGCAGATGTAAAGATAGTGGTTGCACTTATTGGAGATGGATCTGGCAAATTAAAAGTAAAAGTATTTTCTTAAATAATACAGGAACCTTTTAAACTCTTTAATGATTGTGTGTGTGTGTTTTTTTTTTTTCCGATAAAACAATTAAAGTTTTGGAATACAAATGGCTTCTGAAGAATTGATAAAAGCATAATAATAAACATAAGCTGGCAACTTGTTTAAATAATCTATTCATCTGAAATGAGTACCAGCAACACAGGATCCAGTGGAGAAGTGGGGCTTAGCAAAAAGTTAGAGGAACGTACCAAAACAAAAGTACAAGTGCTATCATTTTTGTTTTAGCACACCTGAGCACCAAGTGCTCATGGTGAGCTGTTGTGATCGCCCATTGTCCGTCGTCCGTCGTGCCTCGTCCGTCGTGCGTCGTCCACAATTTCTTTAAACATTTCCTCGTAAACCACTTGGCCAATCTTGATGAAACTTGGCAGGGATGTTCCTTGGATAAAGCTCTACCAAAGTTGTTCAAAAGATTGAATTCCACCGATAACTCTGGTTGCCATGGCAACCAAAAGGTAAAAATAGCAAAATCTTTGAAAATCTTCTTCTCTGAAACTAGAAGGCGTAGAGCTTTGAAATTTGGTATGTAACATCTCCTAGTGAACCTCTACCAAGATTATTGATATGATGCCCCTGGAGTCAAAACTGACCCTGCCCCGGGGATCACAAATTTGAAACATAGGAACACAGAAGGAAAACTTTAAAAGTGCTCTTCTCTGAAACTAGAAGGTGCAGAGCTTTGACATTTGGTATGTAGCTTCTCCTAGTAAATCTCTACCAAGATTGTTCATATGATGTCCCTGGGGTCTAAACTGGCCCCGCCCCGGGGGTCATAAGTTTAAAACATATATATAAAGAGGGAAAACTTTAAAATTCTTCTTCTCTGAAACTAGAAGGTGCAGAGCCTTGCTATTTGGTATGTAGCATCTCCAAGTGAACTTCTACCAAGATTATACATATGATGTCCCTGGGTTCAAAAGTGGCCCGGTCCCGGGGGGTCACAAGTTTGAAACATAGGAACAAGGAAGGAAAAATTTAAAATTCTTCTCTTCTGAAACTAGAAGGTGTAGAGCTTTGATATGTGGTATGTTGCATCTCATAGTATACCTCTACCAAGATTCTTCAAGATTCTTCTTCTACAATGTGTGTTCATATGGTGACCCTGGGGTCAAAACTTTCCCTGCCCCAGGGGTCACAAGTTTGAAACATAGGAACAAAGAATAAAAAATTTGAAATTCTTCTGCTCTGACACTAGAAGATGTAGGGCTTCGATATTTAGTAAGTAGGATCTTCAAGTGGACTTCTACAATGTTTGTTCATATTATGTCCCTGGTGTCAAAACTTTCCCTGCCCTAGGGGTCACAAGTTCGAAACATAGGAACAAAGAGGGAAAACTTTGAAATTCTACTTCTCTGAAACTAGAAGGTGTAAAGCTTTGATATTTTGTAAGTAGCATCTCCTAGTGGACCTCTACCAAGACTTTTCTTAGGATGCCCCTGGAGTCAAAACTTTCCCTGCCCCAAGGGTCACAAATTTGATTTTACAGCTTAGTACTCAGGTGAGCGGTATAGGACCATCATGGTCCTCTTGTATCAAATTTAAGATGAATTCATAACTGTCAGTGCTGGACAGTTTCCGACAAATTGATCTGATAACGTAGTTACTATGACTACTTTTCAAAGATCAAGCAAACACATCACATTTTGCCTTATTTTTACTTCAATAGGTCATTCAAAAACTTTGACAAACGTCGTTTTTTGACATCAGAAATTTCACAAAGAACATCAGATGGAGCTATCTTTTACCCTGACGTAAATTCAAAAGACTGGAATGAGACAATTTTGAAATTTGATCGTTTTTAAAAGCATGACAACAGTCACTTACCGTCGTGCTCCGAGTAGCAAACCTTACACATTCTAAGGTGAAAATAAACATATATAAAGTAAGATTTTTACGTGTTAGTGGACCAAGTCCATAACTACACTACTGACATTCTGAAAGCAGTCGAACTTTAAAGAGTTATGAAGAGTTCCCACGACTTTTTCCTCAGCCCTCATGCATTTATCTTATTCAATGTATGGAGACGTATCTAAAACGGATAATGCACTTAATATGTGGGTGATATAGGAACTCGGTTGATAAAGCACTGACTAGGCTTGTAATATATCTTGGTTTCAAGTAGTGAAAAATCTGTCGGAATTTTTGTCTCGCAACTCGGACAAATCCGGAAGTGGTAGCGCGTGGCCAAAGAATAGTTCAAGGGATCAAATTTCAGAAAAATAACACTTTTTACATCCTAGAGAAACCAAATTCTCATGACAACTGATACTTCAGTTATGACAATTGATGCTACACGCACAATTGTATAAAAACAATTCTCATACGCACTCTGAATACATATATATCATCACTACCAGGATCTCTGTAACATTATGCATCCTCGTAGTTGAGCATGTGGGTGTATGACCCTCTTCTTGACGAAATCGCTAACGTTTGACCTAATTTACATATGTGAATATGCATGTAGAAGGTTATTTGTAAATGACAAACTTTATGAATTTCAACTGCTGCGCTTAGAATAAGTGGGGGTCTTTATAATGGGTTTTTTGCTTGTTTTGTCTGGCGTTTCACGCCGTTTGAACAGCTTGGGTTATACCTACACATGTGTTTCCTGACTTTCTCACACCACTACTGGCATTGCAATGGGAAGATGTTACGAACAAGCATTCATTTTCTTTTCTATGCAGAATGTGTAAAATTATATGACCATTTCTTTAACCCTTTACTCCCTAGATACTCGTTTCTATCATTGCTTGTAGGAGGCTTTGGAAAACATTGTGGCAAAAGGTGAAATTGCTCGTCACGAGCAATTTCACCTTTTGTCACAATATTTTCTATGCTATCAACAGGTGTCCTATACACATAAAAAACGACTTCATCCTTGCATTTAGAGTCAATTGGAGATCCCATAGAAATGCCTTATGGGGTAAGGGGTTAATAAGAAATACGAATTTCATCTCAACATTAAACAGGTTAACTTCTCCATATCTAAATGTTCCGACAAGGGCGAGTACATATGTGAGGCCATCACAACAGCTGGAGTTTCACACAGCACAAAAGCATCGGTCTTAATTCAGAGTGAGTCATGTGATACATATTTCTACACCTAGACTGCATAGTGAATGGTACTGGCAATGTAAAGACAAAGTAAACTAGTAGCAATAAAATTCTAAATACTCGGACAACAAAATTTGCCTTTTGATCTATTATTGCAATGTTTTCAATATCGATGTTCGTTATCAACCAGGTCAGCTTTTTCTTCTTCTTCTTACCAAATATGTGAGAGCTATGAAGGAGGTGTTTCTTATCTTTTGAGTGAAAGCAATGAGATAACAGTTTCTTTCTAAGTAAGTTAAAGACGTGATGTAGGGGTAGAGAGTCGACCTCTCACATAAGGGATTCCAGGTATGAACCCATTGCTGAAATGTTTCAAGCTTTTGAGCCACGGCAGGAATACTTCAGAAAGTCTAAAGAGAGCAAGCACAGATATCAATTAATATTAACAGTATACTTAATAGATGAGTCTGCTCTGTAAAGACAGCATAATAAATCTACAAAAAGGAACGTCCCAGGTCAGTTGACACAGGCTGACCTGGATCGAAAGTGTTTGCTATTTGTCAGTTCTCTGCATGTCATTATTGAGGCAGTTGTTTGACAAAATTGATGGATTCAGAAGCATATGGTTACTTTATTAGTAAATTGTATTCAGAAATAAATTACATCCTTTTTTGCCAGATAGCATCTCATATATAGATACAAAGAAGAAAAGTAAATTGATTAGCAGAATATTGGTTTATTCTTCGTCAAGTATAAAATTAGATTCGTTCGTTGGTTGTATTTATGTATTATTTATGGGATTTACCGCCACTTTAACAGCCAAGGTCGTATCATGGCGGTCGGTTACACACATATGTTTCCTGGCTTTCTCACACCGGTACTAACACAACCGTCTTTCCAAAGCCATCAACTACTTTTCTCACATACTCCAACAGAGTCGAGAGTCGAAAATACGCCGGAAAGATAGTTCGTCACAACCGGGTATCGAACTCACAACCACCAGGTCATAAGTCCGACACACTCACCACAGAGCCACCCGGGCGGGGCAGATTCGTTTGTCTGTTAAGTATTTGCATGCAAAAAGTAAAATGCGACTCAAAAGATCGAAATTATAGAAAACAATTAAGAATACAAAAATACTGTGGGCCACCATTTTCTCTTTTTCCACAGTTTCTTCTCTTCGTGCTTCTTGTAAAATTATTGAATTACTTCTTAAACGGATCTACGTTTATTGTACAGGAAAGCCAGAATTACCACAACTATATCCCTCTCTACAAATCATAGAGGGTGTTAGTCCATGGGCAATTTTCCCGACACAGTGTTACGGTGAAGTTGGATACCCACAAGGCACTGTCAGTTTAGAGTCGAATAGGGACGGCAACGAATTTGCTAGCATTGATAGCGCAGAAGCTGTGTACACTGTAGATGATGAAAAATGTAGTAGTATTGGAAATATCACCTATTACAATACATACACACTGGATTGGGATAATACAGAAATGAGATGTGTAACAAGAAACAGCCTTGTTGGTGACGATGCTGATTTTGTAACCTCTGTGACTAAAACGATTAATGTTATCCCTGGTAAGTCTTTTTTTTCCAGTGACTTCGAAAACAGACGTTAAGTTAAATAAGCCAATACAACCAAGTTTGTATCAAGAGATTGCTTTAAGGACAATGCAAAGCTTTTCATTGAATACTTTCGGCTGCCTTGATATATTATACACCATGTCTTGATGAAGAGCAGGTCATTTCAACAAAATGTTTCTGGGCAAATACAGTACTTCTAACCAGAACGTTTATACATACATTTTCACATTATCATTTTGATATTAGTGTCTTAAAACCAGGAAAAAAGATACTCGATCCATCACCGAACAGCAATACACAGCTCTGATAATTGTATAGGTATAAGTTAGATCTAGATACCATTAAATTATCCTGCTGAACATGCAAAGCACGCGGATAAAATTCAAACAAAAAGAGAAAAAAAAACGTGTCTAAATACATGTTGTGTCAGATAAGGTTCCAAATATGTTATGATACGTCACTGTGTGTAAAACGAATTGACCAATCAAATAAATCAAAGGACTGAAAGTCCTGAAAGCGGATTTGTTGAACGGTTTCAAGCTATGATTTTATGAAAGAAAATTAAAATCTTTTATGAGTTTTATCACATGTAATACATGTAGATCTATGAAATATAAACAATACATGTAAATAGACTGAGCAAGGACAATGATAGTCGAAGCTGTTCTACCAAGTGTGCTGTACAGCAACTTTTATTTTATTACTGTTTTAGAGCTTTATTTTGATCAGAAGTATACAGTGTTTAAAAAAAAAAGTGGAGTTGTGGTGTACTAGCTAAAACTTGAAGTAGAATGGTAAATGTGCAAACATGCAGTCACATAAAAGATGTGCTTTAGATTAAACCTATAACACTGTACGATCTTGATAAAAGAATATTTTTTCAAGGCTAACATTAGCATAAACAGAAGAAGTTTTAGAGATAATTATGGCTCTATATAAACGATCTGTCTAATTTACACTTGTTTATTTCATCAGAAATCTAAGCTCTTCCTTAAACTTTCAAAATCATTCAAACATTTAACATTTTTTTAGCAGAACGGTGTAGTGTAGCTACATGTAAACATACCCGAAAATACAAACATGTTGAAAATAAACCAAGATGTATTTACATAAGTAAATATTACTTATTTGACAAATAGATAAAACACTTCAGTTATTGTTGAGTAAGATAAAAAAAAAACTGTAGAAAATAAGACAGTTTTTGCCTCAAGGACAAATTATCATGATAACTCTGTAAAAACAAAGTATTAGGGTCTACAATTGTTGATCAGTTTTAGCAAACATACACAAACTTGATCAAAGAGTGCAATAAATGCTTAACATTAACTTTCACATGTGTGCAATATGAATTTTTTACACCATAATTATTGTTGAACTCTTGACATGAGGACAAAATTTTTGCCTGTCCCAAATTAAAACCAACTATTCAGATTTTCATACTCTGGCCAAACTAAAAATTGACTTGTCACTGGTTTGTATTTGTAAAGGTTAGAAAATTACAGAAAAAAAAAAAGAAATACTGATGTCTTGTTTTCCAACAATGTTTACATGATCCCTTCTACATAGGACTCATAAAACACAGGAATCATTGCCTGTTAAAAGGCTAAAAAAAGGAAAATCCTCAAATTCTCCCAATTTAACTTTGTTTGACACAAAATTCATGGGTCAAATACTGGTCATGTTTGGATAAACCATAAGGCATTCCATCCAAATACTGATTATTATATATATATATATCTGTAACAGTTCTGCTAAATAGCCCCTCAAGGCTGGGATTGAACCCAGAATCTCTAGGTCCCAAGTCAAATGGTCGACCACATTGCTACAAAAGCTAGTTCTATAGCAAGACAGTATAAGTATCCCCTTATACAAACATAATTAGAATCAATCTGTGGGATAGACCAGTTTACAACATATCCATGTCTGGTCATGGCATCTGAAGGCTGGATCTGGAGAAAATTTTGATTGGGGCTAATTTTTAACACTTAAAAGTATAAATACCAAACACTCTGTGTTAATAATCCTGAAGGAAATAGGCAACTGAAAGCATTATGAGACAAACACAAAATTCTAGAAGGCAGTATTTTAAGGAAATAGGCAATTCAAAGCATTATAGGACAGAGACAGAATTCTGGTAAGCCATATTTTTTTCTAGGTATTTTCTCTTGTTCAAATACTGGTAGTGTTTTCAATTATATGAGTGAACTTCAGTTCATGTACAGGTATCTTTTAACTTTTAAGGGCAACACCTGAAGCTTTGATGGACAGTGTGTATCAAGATCAGTCTGCACTGATAATGCATTCTGATCTCTGATCTCCACTGTTCCCTGCTTCATTGTAGATTCATGACCGAATTGTTTCTTGATCTTGCAGAAGGAATGTACTTTTAGCCTTTGAGACAATGCAATTTATTTGTTTAGCAGTGAAAGAGTTAAAGTGCTTAAAACTTGTCATATGGGAAAGGAATGAACGATGAAATACCATCAATTCGATTACCATATTTGCTTAAAAAACAGGAAGTAACTTATGCATAGATGGTTGACATAGTCTAACCTGAACAATCTTACAAAAATTAACTCCCATCTAATGTGGATCTGGGGTCCTGCATGGCTCACCAGTAAAGTGTAGGTCTTGTTACGTGATGGCCCAGCCTCATTGGATGCACAATGCTTTTTTGCAAGAGTGCCCTTGGGCAAGACAATGCAGAGCCCTAGCCTAGTACATGTACTACTTAAACCCAGACATACATCAATAAGCTAGCTGTAGCAGTCATATGACAGAAATAATGTTGAAAGTGACAGTAAACATCTTTTAGTTAATCAAATGTGAATCTAACATTGGCCTGCAAAATTAAACTTTATCTAACATTTCTGTCAGCCTCACAAAATGTAGCTGTTAAATTTCTGAAAACATTGGTAGACCAACAGATTTTCAGTTTTCACTCTTACTTATCTCTTTACCACACAGTCCCGAGTTAACAACTGTGTGAAAGAAGCCCTTTGAAAACAAAGTGGGAAATGGAGAATATGCTGATAACCAGCATTTTCTCCTTTTCCCACAATGTTTTCTACCCTATTGAAGACATATTCCATCATTTGAGCGACATTAGAATTGTTGTCTGCAAATGCTTTCAGTTTGGACATGCCAAAAATTTCATAGTGTGGTAAAAAGTTAAGTCATTTCCCCCCATCTTATAACACCATTAAGGATACAAGGTAAGTGTGGCTATATCATCCCATTTTGAAAGATGCCCAGAAAAAAACTTTTGAAACCACTTAAATCCAACTGGCTGAGGTGCTTTTTGTCTGAGACATTCCTTTAAATAAGATTGAAAATATTAACAGCTCAGCCTAGGTTTGTAAACATGACTGTGAGCTTATAGATACACTACACATGATAACTCTATCTTTCTTTTCTATAAAATTTTAAGCATTTCTAAATTCATCATTATTCATCATTATGCAAGACTGTTTTAAAAGATTGAAACTTCTGTACTCAGACATTAAAGTTTTGATTTTTACAGTAGCATTTTACAATTCTAGCCTAAGTACAACAATTTCTAAACTTTTATATGGTTAGTATAGTCATATAGACTGCAAACAATTCAAATCTAAAACAGTGTGCCTATAAGAATGGAATTTTACTATGTTAGGCAGTCTGATCTTACTCTACAAGTACACCTGTTACATACTATACAGACTGTCCCCATTCTGAGGTATAAAGCATGCATTGTTTTGAAACTAGTATGGTTTAGTTAAAAAAAATACAGCTCTAGTCCTCTTAGGGTAAAGAAACTGGTATTTTGTATGTAAGTTCTTACTGAAAGTGCATTGTCCTTTCCATAACTCTAAACACATTGAATCCTTTCAAGGTTCCTCTCAATTACCACACAACTTCAAACTATTAATTTAAATGAAATACAAAATCAACCTAGTAACAATAATTTGATTGTTCAGGTACAATGATTTCTTCTTTTCTTTCTCATAAGAATGTTCTTGGTTTCATTCCTGGACTCAAAAAATGTTTTGTAATAGTCTGAAAGGTGAAAACTAAGTGATATGTTCAGTAATTTCCAAGACTTAGACCATGTGTAATTCATGAATATTGAATGTACCTTTCTTCCTTAAGATAAATGAAAATTTACCTTGTGTCTTCATAAGAAACAAGTCAACAAAATAATGATTGTACACAAGAAAGTAAGGTCAACTCATGCAGTGGCACAAAATATGAATTTGAAACCTTCAAGAATAATTTGATGTTGACTATTTTCTGGTGTTTACATTAGTGTCAACACTGTTTCAGTCTTACAATGACAACAATTCATCCATTTGTGTACCTTTTGGGTTTTACTAGGGCTAGGCTGGTTCTGTGCAGTGTCTTATCTATTGGCATTCTATAAAATACTGGCATCTAGAAGAGGACAGAACCTGTGATAATCCGTAAGTGGTCAATACTGGTCAGTAGTAGTCGACTTGTAGAGGTCAATTGGAAATTTATATAGTCAGATGAGTTTTAAAACAGCAATTAGGCTAATTTGTGGATGATTTGTTGTGTGGAATTTTTTCCTCAGATAACTTAATTTCATTAATGTGAAAGAGAGGAGAGGAAAAACTGTTTTGTCCCTGCCAAGGTAACTCACCAGCTGGCCTTTGCCACTTTTCCAAACTGTGTAGAAGTTCCTAATAAGGTCTTTAGGTTTCATGTTTGATATCTTAAGTAATTGCTTGATGATAAGTTATTAATTCATCATGACTACATACAAGTCATTATTTCACGCTTCGGGAATAAAGTCTGGTGTCAAGGATAATACCCCAAATAGGGACACATGATTTGTCCCTTTGGAAGTTTAACTCTTTACCGAATGACAAAATTGTAGGCTGAAAAATTGAAATTTGGTTCAGGACAACCTTTTCTGTTGACCAGCATTATGATCAAATAAAAAAGGACCTTATTAGTAAAGCTATGATACTGATGATAATATGTAACAAACCTTCATGTACAGGATGTAAGAGAACAGCTTTTACTATCAATTTAGAAACCAGATGGGTATGTAAGCCAGTGATTTAACCCATTAACACTCAATCCTTCCTTTTGACAGCCCTGAGAATGAAGCCTTAAGAAAGCATTGTGGAAAAAGGAGAAAAAGCTGGTAACCAGTATTTTCTCCTTTGCCCACAATATTTTCTACTCTTCACAGAACAAATTTTTAATTTTCAGTCACTTTTATTTTGTCGTCTGCTTTCGATTTGGACAAGCCTAAAATATTGTCGATTGGTAATGAGTTAATCACGAAATCAACCACTTCAGTCAACCACCAATTGATCACTTGCGACCAGTATTGATCGTTTATAGCCCGTTCCACTTGCCAGCCAGGTCATTACCCATATTGACCTATTCTTTGCCAACCTTGCACACTATATAACTAAATCATTGCAGGAATAAGTGCAAAAAATATCTGTTGTAGCATTATGAGATACTTGAAATAAATATTTAAACTGGTATAAGGGTTTTTCAGTACATCCAATGATTTTTTTACTGAATCCATTACTTAAACTCATCACACATCACCGCGCAGAACATAGTCCTTTTTTTCAATGTGTGAATCCAAGCCCTTGGTACAGCTGAAGGTACTTTTGCAGCCAGAATGGATCAAGATCACACTCAGTGTAACAAGTTGCCATGTAGAGTGAAACGTGACTTTAACATAACTAAAATAAAACATTCAATTTGAATGTACAAATCCAATTATTGCTAGTTTGAAGTTAATTCTTTGGGGAGAATTCTTTCTTACAAGGCAGTATGAATCAAAGATCAGACTGCACTTTCTGTGCAATCTGATCTTAATCAACACTGTCTGCAAAAGGTCCTTGGGTAGCACTTAGCAGCCTAAGGGTTAATACTTAATAGTATTGTGTCACTCTTTAAAAGTTTAAAAATTATATAGGCATACTTTCATGCTAAGGTTTGAATTACTAAAACAAAGTCACCGTCTTAACCCATTACCATTCAATCCCTACTTTTGACGCCCCTGAGAAAGAAACCTTTTGAAAACACTGTGGGAAAAGGAGAAAATGCTGGTAACCAGCATTTTCTCCTTTTCCCACAGTGTTTTCTACCCTTTCCAGAACAAATTTCTATTTTTCAGTCACTTTTATTTTGTCGTCTGCAAATGCTTTCAATTTGGACCAGTCCAAAATTTTCTCGTGTGGTAATGGGTTAATATGGGTTGAGCAGCAGTTCATAATAAGAATTTAAAGAAGTAAAAATAGTTATATAACTTGCTCTGTAAATGCACTTCTAATTCACAGGTTCAAAACTATATTAAAGATGTCAAATCTATATGTTTAAAAAGAAAGACGTATAAATGCATTCCTGTGGATCCGTTATCATAAATTTATCAACAAATTCAGCTTTTCTTCTTTTTTTCCTGAAAAGTCACAAAATAAAATTCAAGGTATCAGAGGGACTATAAATGGAGTTTACATCTTGAAGACAAATTGTAAGCCAGTCTGAGTCCTTTAGGCTTCACGTAAATAAGTGTCTAGTTCGCTATGCAAGACACGAATTTCCATCAAAAACCTTCAATTAAATTCGTGTCCCGGGTTCGTACTTGATCGGGGCCGTTCGTAAATAAAATATTTCTTACCGTTGATGACAAGAGAGAAATACTGGTTCCAGGCGTTTCCACTACAAGATGCATATAAATCAAACATTAATTTTTTGGATAGACTGCACGATCTCCATTCTATAAAACGTTCTGCAAAAATGTTTCAAACGATTCGGAAATTCATCGATATAGCGCCTAGTCCGCTAACTAGGACTGGTCGACTTTATGGGTACTGTGAATTCATTATCGAAGCAATTTAAATTATTTATGGCCAAATTTTAGCAGGCTATCTGAGCAGTAAAAGATTTTTGATATAAGACATGGTTGAAAATGTGACTTTATTGAGGAAAAACTGCTTAATCTTCTTGTTTGTTTGGCAGCGGACGATAGACAAGTTGTGAATGAAAGTTGTTGAATGAAAACGAAGGTACTAGTGTAAACAATGTTCATACGCTACATTTTGAAAAAATAAAAGAACAAACTTTGTTCCAGTATTTAAAGTATTTCAGATTGACAATTTTTTAGTTTTGGCGAAATTTCGATAAAGAATTCATCCTAATTTGTATGGTTTGTTCAGGGTCAGAGTTGAACTGATTTGTAGGTCTCCGTTATTCGCCCAAATCACCAGCCATGCAAAACTGAAAGTAAGTGCGCATGCGTCGTTACGGATGATGTATTTGGTTCCGGTCAAAACGATCACAGTAAGCGGATTTGCTATAGCAAATCCGCTAAAAAGGCCTTTTTAGATTATCTTTTCAACCCCTATAGTCTATTTCTCATTCTGACCAAGGTTATGGCCCCCAACTTTTCTAACCTATTTTTCCCCGTCACTTTCTATAATTTTCTGTGGATGTATGTTGTACTCTTTGTTCGTGTATCATGTATGTATGATTTGAACAATAAACTTGATTGAAGGAAGGATGGCGTAACCCTTACGCGAATCACGTTGGGATGTGTTTGCAGTTGTAGTGATAAAGATATCTGCCAAAAGATTCAATCATCATTCATGAAAGCAAAGTCTTTACAAATTGAACAAGCAATTGTTTCTTTTTCATCGCTCTGAATTAACAATTGTCCATTACTGCAACACTTTGTCGTTAAAATTTGTAGATTTATCATACATGGAATATTGAGTTTAATTAACCGTCCTGGTGCTTGTAATTGTTACCTTTTTTAACCCATTACCACACAATCCCTACTTTTGACGACCCTGAGAAAGAAGCCTGTAGAAAAAATTGTGGGAAAAGGAAAAAATGCTGGTAACCAGCATTTTATCCTTTTCCCACAATGTTTTCTACCCTTTACAAAACCAATTTCAATTTTTCACTCACTTTTATTTTGACGTCTGCATATGATTTCAATTTGGACAAATCTAAAATTTTGTCGTTTGGTAATAAGTTGAGAAAGTTTTGACATCTCGCTCGACCTTCCGGTCTTGTGTGACATCAAACTTTCTATCCAGGTAGAAAGCGAATATAAGTACTAGCAAAATTACTACAATATAACAATATATCCAACGAGAGATAATTGATTGTCTTGAGTTTAACGCCGTTTTCTACATTATTTCAGAGGCAGCACCTTACGTCAATATTAGATTTTATTCTACAGCAGGCTTGCGTGAAACAGAAAATCGCACACGATCGGGAAGTGCTGTCTCGGATTAGCCTGCACGGACTGCGCAGACTGATCCGAGACAACACTTTACGCAAATGTCCGAATGCCCCTTTTCGCGTGTTGCAAGCCAATTATAGAGTAACACATGAAATCATATAGCAAAGCTTGCCAAGAAAAGATATTTGTTAGAGCTGGCAATAAGAAGAGCATTTGGCTGTTAGTCTTTTTCATTTCCTTTTTCTTTTTTAATTCTAAGGGCAATAATTCAAGCGTGTGATATATGGTAATAGAGGTCATCTATGTCAGTGTGTTCGATTAATAAAACACTGAAAAAAAGTCCGAAGAGGTGATAGGTTATCAAACTAAAAATTGTTTTCAAACTTGTAGCCTCATTTTGTGATGGCAAGGAAAATGGCACAGTGCTTCATCCTTACTACTGCTACGGACGTTTGACATGTACCGGAAATGGACCTCCGACCGCATACCATTTGTGCAGTGGTAACAATACACAGTGTTATGATGAAAGCCGACGCACGTGCGTGGATTGTGAAAGTGTAGACAAGTGTAAGTCAAGACGTATATTATGAGGTTATTTAACATGCTTGGGTACAATACTGAATTCTATTGGATGAGTACACTGTAGAACCAGTCTATATTTTGGACGAGGCGACAGCCGAGTCCAAAATATAGACTGGTTCTGCAGTGTACGAATCCAATTGAATTCAGTATTGTACCCAAGCATGTTAAATGACCTCTTTATTTCACACTTTCGTATTGACTTTAAAGTAAACGAGAAATATAGGGTCATATCAATTGGGAAAAAAAAATCAAAACATATCAAAAGAGGGGTTTGAATTTGCTTTTTTTTTTTTACAACAGACTTCGGTACACTACTCTTCCGGTCCAATATCGATATTCGGGACTCTTGCCTCGTTTTGAAAAATCCGTATTGGACTCAAGCCTCGTTTTGAAAAATCCATATTGGACTCAAGCCTCGTTTTGAAAAATCCGTATTGGACTCTACAGCGTCTAATACAGGCTAAGATATTCTGTACTCACGTGGTAGTATTAAAGCTATTTCATTGGACGTTAAATTGTAGGTGTGAAATAATAAATCTTATCCAGGGAATCCTGGATTCTATAGTATAGATCAAGATCGGAACTTGCAAAGTGTAGTCTGATATTGGATACACACTGTCTGGACAGCTTGTAAAATATTGTACTGAAGACAGCAAGTGTGCTGTAATTCTTAAAAAGATTATGACTGAAAGCGTGTATAATTAACTTAACCGAGCACATAGTGCGCGGGATAAGTTATTGTGACCGCTTATTGTCGGCTGTCTGTCAATCAGTAATTTCACAAATATTCTCGTCAGAACTTATGACGAGTGTATGTAATGACAAAGAGATTTTAAAGAAGAACAACCGAGCCCTGATAAAAAACATTGTTTAAACATAGGAATGATTCTTACAGAGACGTAAATTTGTTCTCGTCATCATTTGGTGGAACACTATTGTTAAATAAATGATCCTTTGGTCACATATGGCACTTCCAAGGGTGTCGCCTAAATACTTTACACAGTACATTAAAGATATACTAGTATCTGTTTTGGACAACGTGGCTTTTAATTTGTATACAGTATCACATAAGGAGCCTTTATTAAAGGCCCAGTGACTATACAATGTAAACGTCCTGCAGTAAAAACGTGAATAGATTTAATTGATAAAATGTAAAAGTATGGATATTGTGTGAGTCTTACAATATTTATCACCATGGACTGTCAAAATTCCAGTTCCTGGAAGAAAATGTCATCCATCACGCGAAAAAGGACAGACAATTATAGTCCAGGTCAATTTAAGTTGATAGTTCAAAAATGAAAGTAAAACAAGTTAGAATTACCTTTTTTATACAGAAGATGACATATAAGCACAAAATGTCGACCCTGATCAGCCTACGCAATTCGTGCAGTCGGATTAGGGTTGACACTTTTGCCAGTTCCAAGATGGTCCCTTGTTACGTGATCGGTCGCATAATTATGAATTATGGAATTAGAACAAAACTTAGCAACTTTTGTTGTACCTTTATAATACATTTGTCTGCCTGCGAATGGAAGTTCCTTTGTCATATTTTAGACGAATTACACCTTATAAACTAAGGTGATTAGCAATGGACCATCATTATCCTCTAATTAACATCAAACCTTGCATTACTGAATGTAGATGAATTTTAGATTTTAGTGCATATTAGAGGATTCTTTCCTACAATGCTTAATCTGCAACTTTTCTAGAAACCAAGCTCCGTACTGGAACAATCAAAGTATAAAATAGGCACTTTGGTAACTAGGTTTCTTCTGCAGAAGTTGAAATTGACCTTGCACATGGAATTTTCGCCGCAGCATGTTGCATGAGATACTACTATTTAGACTAAAACAAATCGAGCATCCGAAACTGTTTGATCTGTATTTGTAACTGAATGTGTTGAATGTCTTAAAGTTTCTTACTTAATCAGCAAAATGGTAGACTTCAAACGGTCTGTTAATTATGTTTCTCTTTCGAAGGTAAGTTTCAAACGTTGTGTCTGTACAGGATTTCAAACCGTAACTGAAGTCTGCGAATGTTATTGAAACGCGCTCGTTTCAACGAACTTAAGTTAAAAACTAAATCCATTCGCGGATTTGAGTAAAGAGTCTTTAGTTGTTTTCGTGAAATCGAGCCAGAAAATATCTAATTCATTGTATCTAGAGGCAAATTTACGTGCCTTGAAGTACATTTGACAAAGCAGCAAAAGATAATCACCAATTTCTTTTTTCACCACAATCCTTTACTCTTATTTGCATATCAAACTTTAATTCATTTTCATTATATGAGTGTATGTTTTCAGCAATCTTTCATAATTTATTTAGGAGGTTATGAGTTTGTCAAACATAATGAGAATTATAGACAAAGCAGACAAAATGTTTTTTTTTTTTCAATTAGGCTCTAATTAGGTTTGCAAATAAAACATCACAATTTTACTTACAGGTGACGTTGGATCCACACGTAAGTACAATTCGTGTAACATTTTTGACAATTTCGATACCAAAAAAAAAAAAATTCATATTTTTAAGTTCACCTGAGCGAAAAGTGTTCAAATGTGTGCTATTTTATAGTTAATAATATTTTTATCGATTGCTTGAAAATCTCCTGTCGTTCCTCGTTTGTCTTTAAAAAGCAAATGCGTAGTTGTTACAACAGAAATCCTATTTTTTGCTGTCATCTCTATACATCTTCACAGGAATTTGTATCTTGATTAGATCTTGAATAGCTTTTGATATGGATTTCTCTAGTTAAAGATGCCGTTTACTTCAACTATAATTTTCACAGAAGAAGTAACAGTTTTGTTGACAATTTTATGAATATCTCCTCCAATTCATTTACCTTCTCTGGATCTCCATTTGTTATCTTCCAGTAAAAGTGAATCTACAGTATTTTGCCAGAGTTATACATTTGTGTATTTTTTTTTCCAAAACGGACAGTGATTAGTTATTAATTTACATTTCAGCTGCCCCAACTCTTCCGCCTGGAACTCCCAGTAAGTTGGTTTAATAATTTCGAATAATACATTTTCAGAATATATGGTAAGATGAAAATGTGAGTTCAGAAAGCCTTCAAATTGGTGTTTAAAAGAATTGCCTCACTATCTCTGTCACTTTCCCAGTCTAAATCACATTTCGATTTGGGTTTAAGAATATTTTTGAGGTAGAATATAACTTTGAGAAAAGGAATGGACACAATTCTGTCAATAGAGAATTTTCCTTCTTTTTGTAAGCCTTTCTTGTGTATAAACAACTATGAAAAAAAATCTAAATCTGTTACTTTAATTGTTATTGCAGTTATGAATTGTACCAATGAAGTAAAAGGCACAAAGAATAGTATAGTGACAATTAACTGTGAACTTACGAACATAAATGTGACCCTTGCCACGCTGAACTCTTCCAACGTTTTTTTAACACGCAACACGGATGGGAGCGTTGTTCTTGATACTGCGACTGCCTCCAACTTCTCTACATCTGAATCAGAGTATGTGTATACAGAGGGTCCCGTTACAGCGAGTATAGCCTCAAGCATGATTCAAATCCAAATGAATCTTACAGAATGTGATATAGCTGGGGACTATACAGTTCGATATAATGGAAAGTCACTAGTTGAGGATAATATCAACTTTGTCATAACTGGTATGAAATTTTTGTTAGACTTATTTCCACCTATTACCTTACATTCTTAGACCTTTCACCTGTCAGTACATTGCAATGACATCAACGAAACCCGCGCCAACCATTAGTCATCTTTATTGCTCGACAAATAACCTTAATCGATAAGGTTTCAGATAAAATTGGTTTTCATTTCACTGATTTAACCCACTTTTGACGCCCCTGAGAAAGAAGCCTTTTGAAAACACTGTGGGAAAAGGAGAAAATGCTGGTAACCAGCATTTTCTCCTTTTCCCACAGTGTTTTCTACCTTTCCCAGAACAAATTTTAATTTTTCAGTCACTTTTATTTTGTCGTCTGCAAATGCTTTGAATTTGGACCAGTATAAAATTTTCTTGTGTGGTAAAGAGTTAAGTAATCAGTGAAATGCATGATCCGCAGCGTGGTACTTCTAACAACATTGTGGAAGACGGAGAAATCACTTTAAAAGACAAAAAGCCGCTGCATTATGTCCGGTGACTTTCAGATGCATCAAGTTTTAAAAGTATTGTCTGAATGAGGACAACTTTTGCTCTTGTGTTAACTTAACCCTTTCCAAATGACAAAATTTTAGACTGGTCTAAAATGAAAGCACTTGCAGACGACAAAATAAATATAACTCAAAAATTGAAATTTGTTTCCAGCAGGGTAGAAAACATTGTGGGAAAAGGAGAAAATGCTGGTTACCAGCATTTTCTCCTTTTCCCACAATGTTTTCAAAAGGCTTCTATCTCAGGGCCGTAAAAACCAGGGATTGTTTGGTAAAAAGTTAAGAAGGTTGCAAAATCCATTAAAAACTGATTACATCCGTTGCACCAAATATAAACCTACTATGCAAAAAGAAAATGTAATCGAACGCCAAAGCACAACTTTTCAAAATAGATTTTGGAGTACTAAAAAGCTTATAAAAAAGCAATGACTCTTTTCATAAATATTCATATGCTATTAATTTTTTTTATAAATGACACATTTTCCAATGCGCCGAAATTATCTACTCCGTGTTGTAATAGGAGTTAAGTGTTGCTACGTGTTGTTAATTTTGTACCTCTAAAGAAGCACGTGTTGTAATCGGATAACCTTTGCCTTTTGGCCTTTCTTCATTGTAGCTGACGCAGTTCCTCCTGTTTTAAGCCAAAGACCTAACGTTTTTTACGCGGATCAGTCAGCCACAATACAGTGTACTGGTAACGTTGGTAGTCCTGCAGGAAACCTTTCATTGATTTATAAAACAAGTGAAACCGGTGAATGGCTCGATGTTGAAGTTGGAACTACTGAGGAGACTGAGGATGAGGAAACCTGTGGAATCATTGTAACAAAGATTCGTGAACTAGATGTTACTGAGGATCTTGATGGTTACATCTATGCCTGTGAGACTGTAACACGAGACAATCAGACATACAGGTCGGGTCAGATACAGGTCTCTGTTCAAGACCCAGGTGTGTATTGCTATAAAAATATTTCAATTTTGGTGAGTCTGAAATAGATAATTTATGTGGCTACTCTGTCATCCTCGACTTCGATCGTGTTTATGATAGTAGAAGGAAAGACCTATGTGATACGAATAGGTTTCTTTTCCTGAAAAAAAGTGATTCCTTCCTATTGACCTTTCTTCCCAACATACAGTCTCGACTTTGGTTCACACTGTCAATATCAATCATAGAATTATTATTGGAAAATCAGTCCGAAAATGCAAACATTGTTGATGTTTTAGTCATAATTGTTGTGGTCGTCGTCCCTTCTGATTAATGCACTTTAAAATTCCTTTCAGTATTACTATTCAGAGAAGCGGAAATAACAGCTGCTATAGGAAACCCATTAGCTTTAGCTTGTACCTGGAATAGAACAATCATAAATGCATCTGCTACCATCAGTCGCAGTGCAATCGGTTTCGGCAGTGAGGAAATCCTTCTTATCTACGAGTTTGGCGAGAATGTGACCAGTCAGAAATCGGGAGTCAATGGTAACTTTCAAATAGGAGATGAAGGTAGGCCGAACAATCTGTCTCTGACGTTTGACGAGATCAGCTGCGAGGACGAAGCCATTTATTCTTGTAAATTGCTGGTGGATGATGAACTAGTGGCTGAGGCCAAGGAGACCATTTATGTCACAAGTAACACTTACTTACAATTACTTCATTATCAGGGGACAAAATACTAGGCCATTCCATGTTGGAGACATTTGTAGACAAGAGAATACATGTGACTGGGATAATGGGATTTGGCCCTGAAAGGGTAGAAAACATAATCGGATAAAGACAAAATGCGAGCTACAGATTTACTTAAAGCTTCCTTCATCCTTTAACACACAGTATTAAAATACAGTTTTGGTTATATACATGTAAGATTTCAAGAAAGAAGTGGTCGATAGTTATTTATACAATTTGCAGAAAAAGATAGCCTTTCCCTCGAGTTTTGAATTTGGAATAGGCGGCTAGCCGCTGCTGGTTCCCCACCCCCAATTTTTCCTGCCCCCCCCCATCCCCCAACGACATTAGTATTTCTTTAGTTTCAGTCGTTTTTCATTGCGAATAAATGCATTCATAATTCACATAAGTTGATTTATTATTCTTGTTAATGGCCAGTTCTTTTTGAGATTAGGCAAATACAGATATGTAGCATTTATTTTGCAATGAAGCTAACATTCTGAGTCTTTGTCCCCTCATATTAAGAGCAGTATTGCAGGTATCTTTTCGTTACCCAGGTTACTTTTATCCTGTTTCTTATTGTCATTATGTCGACATCCATTTGCAGATGACATGTAATTTTGTCAGAATCATAACACTATGTTCAAATATTATTGATTGATTCCTGCCGTATACTTGTTAATAATTAAAAAAACAGCTTAGTAAACTAACACCAATTTTGTGTAAGTTTTTAATATCGTTATTTTCAACTTGAAAAACGTTCACTAGTAGTTAAGTGCTGTATTTGCCATGAATATTTTTTTTATCAATTTACTTCTGACTTTTTGTTAACTCAGGTAACCACAGTACTCCTACCATGATACTTCCCAAACAACTTGTATTGGATCAACCTACTCTCTACGACGACTTCCTGAAATGTAATGGCAGTGTTGGCTATCCATCTGACAATTCTGTATTGAAATTAGAATACTACAGTGAAGATGGACAAACTGTGAATGAGTTTGACATGGGAACTCTGGTCGAAAATAGAACTGAAACAGATGACTGTATGACTGAGGGAGAACTGTCTTATCGGACCATCACGTTTGATTCTAGTTGGAATGGTACTATATTTAGATGTGCACTGTATGACGGGGCTGACATTCTAGATACATCTGACAACCAAACACTTTTGTTATTTGAAAGTATGTTATCAGGTTTTTGTTCCCAATTTATACATGATTTGTTCGTTTGTGTGTTTCTTATCGGCATTTCAATAATACTCCATTTACTTCCTTGTAGCCAAGGCTTTCTTTGGCTTTCTTTTATCAGTAATTACCAAAATATTCTGTTAAGGTCACTTGCAACCACAATAAACAAGGTCGAGACAATGTTCAGTGGCGAGAGACGAGATGAATTATGTTGCAATGACTATAATTAACCCGTGGATAGAATTCAGCTGACCTTATGAATTGAACAAGTTACCAATGGGTATTAAGCCCTGTAAGATTCAAACATAGAGCTCTACGGACCTCGGCAAATTTTAAGCAGGAAGTGTTCTTTTAGGAACTTTCATGAGTGGTCATGGCCTTTCAAAGGACTACAATATTTGTAGTGTTGAGATTGGTCAAATGAATACAGAGGTCGATCATAATGACAGAAAATTAACTGTTGACCAGTCAAAACAATAATATTGTAAACCATACAGATATAGATTTTAACAAACAAACCCCTGATTTTTATATCACTTGGGACAACAGATTAAATAAATAATTTTAAAACCTGAAAGAATACTGGTCACAATAATTTTCTCCCATAGCAAAGTGGTTTTAATAACTTTCAAATATGAGTATTTTACTTTTCTACTCCTGGATGGGAAGGTTCATTTTCCTTATTTAGCAGGTTAACGGTTTCAAGTGGCTGTCTTACGATAGGCTGTAGTGTGAATGATAAAAGCTCAAGACACAGCATATAGTTTATTGAAACTGACACTTTTTTTTTTCAGATAACTGTGATGCTGAGAACGACGGGCAACATTTTCAACATCCCTATGATTGTCACCTGTATACCAGGTGTTATAACAATGGAACCATTGTTGTCGGATCATGTGCACCCGATTGCCCAAACTTTCTCAATAACAACACATTAGTCACGTGCAATAATGCTTGTGATGATTTGAACTGTCCATCCACATGATTATCGTTATTATCATTATTATTATTACTATTATTACACCATTATTATTATTATTTGATTTTCACTTCAAGAACTATCTGAATTACGATAATCATTCATTGCATAAATCCGCTTGTTGTCGATGTAAGACAGCCATCACGAATATTCTTGTCTAGCACACGTGTGAGATAAGAAGACAGTGCCGAATGCGGTCAACACACTGCAATCAAACCCTTCAACTCCGGCCAATATTTTTGTCAAAACTGATCATCATGACATAGTTGCAAATCCTAGAATCTTTACATGTTAAAAAACCTTTATGATTATGTAAGTCTCTTCGGAAATATTTTTTGTCTATGATGTATAAATCTGTCAAAGTACAAATAAGCTTTAGGTAAATTTCAATATACATTGTGTACGCACATGTAGGCCTATGTTTTAACACCTCGTGCACTGTAACATCTTGAGGAACTGCTAAATGATAAAAAGGATCTGACATTCATTGGCTTTTAATGACGTTTGGTATAAATGTTCACGCGCATCCATACTGCGTATGTGTATTTCTCACAGATAGTAAAACTATCAGCGCTACTGTGTATTTTTCACCCAATCTTGAAATGCTTCCTACGTGGCTGCATTCTACGGATGGTACCAGTACGGTTGCACCAGCCATAGTATTCAATGGTCAAAATAAAATGGGGAAGTTTTCATCAAAAGGAACGCTTATTTGTCGTGGAAAAAGGAAAGTTTTACGCTATGTCAGCCATCCAACGGGGAAAATGATACAGCTTCTGACGTTTTCCTGACAATGGCAGGCCAGTTCTCATGCTACCCTTTCAGGAATAAGGTGATAGCATCAAAACTGGCCTGGCAGTGTAAGGATGATATGACTGGTAAAGAACTAGCTGGAAAGAAAGTGCAGTTACACAGCAAACAATGAAACAGGCAGAAAATTGAAGCTGTTGAAGTATACCTACTTGTTGAAGTAAAGCTATTTCCTCTTTGAAAAATACTGTGGGAAATGGAGAAATTTCTTCTACTGAATGTTTTTTCCTTTTTCCATCATGTCTGCCGAGCTTTCATCCCATTTTTTCCACAGACATTTCTTTTTTGTATTTCTATGAGCCATATGGCCATAATCATGAATGCAAATTTATAAAAAAAGAACTACATGTAGATAATTAAGTGTTTGGTATGAATTTGAGGTATATAGGCTATGTTCATTTCTTGAAGGAGTATAGGATCCAAAATTAATGTGGGAAAAGGAAAAATCGCTTTTAATGAGCATGAGAAATTTCTTCTTTCCCTCTATGTCTGCTGAGCTTCTATTATATAGTTTTCCTTGGAAAAAATTAACTTCCAACGTAACCTTCATCCCTGTTTCCTGGGGAAAGAAGCACGGGTAGGTGCCATTTTTATTTTTTCTTATTGTCAAGATTTATAAGTACTATGATTGTGGAAATTTAAAAAAAAAATCTGTCCGTTAGATAGTATGTTTTTATTGAAGATTAACCCTTAACCCGGTCAAATTATCTCCCTTTTCACTCAATGGTCTATATATACATGTAGAATGCATATTGGTACATTTACCATGCTCAGAACCAGGCGTTCTCTTGTTTTTTGTGCAAAACTGAATTATTTTTCTTTAAAGTGATGTATATTTGTAATTTCTTCTGGTAATTTTCCTGTTTAATTGACTATTAAAGGAAAGTGTGTTAAATCCACTATTTTGGAACTGTATATACCCTTTTCACAGGCGAATTTCTCAGAAACGATCACGGGGACTCCCCCTTTTTTCATTGTAATCTACAAGAGACATGATGAGCTTTGTACGTGCAAAGTTTAAAAAAAATCTGTCAGTTGGAAGAATTTGTCATAAACGTCTTTAAAGTAAAATTTTATTGAACTCTTCGTAAAGAAATATTAAGCTCGCCAAAAGCTCACTAAATAATATTTGTCGCAGACTGTTTTTAAGAATGAAATGCCTCAAACACCAACCCATGTCAGATCTTAAATGTATTTGATAAATGTCAATTTTGTGCTTGCATGATATACAACGTTTTAAATCAAGAAATTCTTCAGTTAAGGTAGTACCATTCTAATAGAAAATTCCATCATTTGATCTACGTTTAATTATCGTCTGTAAATGCTTTTAATTCAGATAAATCGACATTTTTGATTTTTTAAAAATCAAGTTTAATTAAACGCATATGCCTTTTTGCTACTAGAATCATAAGAACCGGGAGATAATGGTGGAAAAAAAGGGCTTCTACTCAGAAAGGCCGCGTGCACATACAAAACACAATAGATCTTGTATGTTTCTATCAAAGGGGTCTTTTTCGGCGGAGGACCATCATTTCAACGAAATAACTTGTTTTCGATTAAAAGTTAACAAACAGAGGTAATTTCCATCGTATTTCTTACTTTGAGAAGAAAGCAGTCAAGAGCTTTGGCTAAAGCCAATGGATTGAAATGGTCGGATTGGACCGGATTGGACTTAATAAACGAAATGTACCAGTGGAAATGGCATCGAACGTGCCGTATGATCTTGTATCTATACCGTGCACCACCTGGGTCCGTATTCACCAACCATTCTGAAGAACATTCTTTGTCTTGCTCTTCAAGACTTTCTAACTGTGAAAGTAACAGAACTTCTGATTGGCTAAACCAAATGGTTTAGCCAATCAGAAGCTATCTTACTTTCACATTGACAAAATTCTGAAGAATAAGACAAGGAATATTCTCAAGAATGGTTGGTGAATACAGGCCCTGATGCTGAATTTTTTTACCAAAAATAAAATTAGAGTCAAATGCAACGATAATTTCTTATAAACAGAATCCACTTGGTGGGCAGCAAAGAATACAATAGAATATAATACAATATATTTTATTGCTTGTAAGAGGCCTCCGGCCCAAAACACATATCATTTTGGATAACATATCCAAATGTACATCATTATTATGCCCTTAACATTAGGAAAAAGTTAAAAGGAGTTTGAAATGTTCTCTTTTTTAAGAATACGAAGCGATCTCTTCTCTGCGATATCAATTGTTTTTTTCATTGCTCTTGCTTATGTATTTTGAAATGTTTAACTATTAAAAGTTTCATGTAAATAAAAATATTGTTAATTTCAACGTCGTCATTGTTGTTGTTGCTGCTGCAGCTGCTATTGTTTTTATTGTTGTTGGTGGTTGAGGTAATTGTGAAGTAATACGAAAATCTTGTCGTTTCGATCATGTCGAAACAATGTGCTCTGTCATATTTTTGCGACGATAAGAAGCCAGTGGCTAGGGAAGAAGATTGTAGGTTTACCATTAACCCATTACCAAACGACAATATTTTAGACTGGTCCAAACTGAAAGCATTTGCAGACGACAAAATAAAAGTGACTGAAAATTTGAAATTTGTTTCGTGAAGGGTAGAAAACATTGTGGGAAAAGGAGAAAATGCTGGTTACCAGCATTTTCTCCTTTTCCCACAATGTTTTCTAAAGGCTTCTTTCTCGGGGGATTCAAAAGTTGGGATTGTGTGGTAATGGGTTAATAGTTGAAAATAGTTTAACTCTTTACCACACGACAAAATTTTAGACTGGTTCAAATTGAAAGCATTTGCAGACGACAAAATAAAGGTGACTGAAAAATTGAAATTTGTTCTTGGAAGGGTAGAAAACACTGTGGGAAAAGGAGAAAATGCTGGCATTTTCTCCTTTTCCTACAGTGTTTTCAAAAGGCTTCATTCTCAGGGGCGTCAAAAGTAGGGATTGTGTGGTAATGGGTTAAAGACTTTGCTAAATTGAAAGCATTTTCTATAGAGTCATTATCGCTGAAACCGTATAAAAAAAGTTCTGGAAGAGTAGAAAATTGTAGTTAACGGTATATATTTTCTTCTTTTCACAAACTGTTTCAAATGTTTGCCTCTTGCGGGTTGTTGAAACATGGGATTCTATCTCCCTTGTGTACTAGGATTTTTCAGCGAGGTGAATGTGCGGGCTTTTGACCCACTCTTTGATACTGTTTGCGAATGCATAAATAGAGGATATTTGTCTTTTTCGGTGAAAGATTGAAATTTATTTCATCGAGTGGACACCATTGGTAATATTTTCACGAGATAAAATAAATTTCGATCTTTCACCCCAACCCCCCCCCCCCCCCAAATATTCTATTTATTTCATGCTTTTAACCCTTTCTGGGAGGAGCTTTATCAAAATCCATTACAGTTCTTTTCCGTTATTCCCCGTGGCGTACCCCTCCCGCATAGCAACGCATTACAACATTACGTCAAGCGCGAGAAATGTAAGGTATATGACGTCATATTTCCCATCTGGTTGTTAGGCACGCGCAACTTATCTAGGCAACAAGAACGTGAAAATCGGTTTTTTCACTGGTTGTACCAGTGTAAGATCGAAAAATATTTTCACTGCTATTTCTAGATATCCTACCGGAAAGCATGAAATAAATAGGAATCTGTGATTGGTCAATGATTTAAATAGAGCTCCAGATAAAAGGGTGTGATTTTTTTCTTAATCCATTATTTCTCATCAAAACCCTATGTTATGGGTACTCATTGGAATCGTCTCTTCGAGACGATTCTAATGACTACCCACAACATTGGATTTGGTGGAGAACAATTAATATTTTCCATTTTGAAATGAGAATCACTTCCTCTATTTGGAACTCTTAGTGAAACATACATATTCTAAGGGCTGTTATGCCTACTTGCCAGCAAATTTTCGCTGGCTATCTTTTACAAAGATATGTCTGTTTTGTCATTCTAGAGCAAACCACTTATAAAATATTTTGTGTTGAAAAGATGAATTAGATCTACTCGGATTGATTATATTCTCCACTTTTTTCAGATTTAGAGTGATACAGAATCTTATCCCATAATTGGCTTGCAACACGGGAAAAGGGGCATTCGGACATTTGCGTAAAGTGTCGTCTCGGATCAGCCTGCGCAGTCACTTTACGAGTACAATAGATCTCTTGCTACAGTAGACTTTTACAAAACAGAATATTACGTAGAAATGGAAAGCGTCGTTTCGGATTAGCCTGCACAGACTGCGCAGGCTGATCCGAGACGACAATTTACGCAAATGTCCGAATGTCCCTTTTTGCGTGTTACCGCCCATATAAATAGAGGATATAGAGAATATCTGTTTTTTTTTTTTGGTGAAAGATCGAAATTTATTTCATCGAGTGGACACAATCGGTAATATTTTCACGAGTGGGGCAGCCACGAGTGAAAATATTACCGATGGTGTTCACGAGCTATTTCTCGATATCCTACCGGAATGCATGAAATAATGACCGCTATTTTACTAGGACGCCTCCAAACTTGTCCACAGTTTGTTTCAGGACAAATACCAATGAACTCATTCCATCAGCGCCAAATTTTTCAGCTTGACCTCATTCTATAGCTTAAAACACTATTCACTGAAACCCAGAAAGACAGGGTTTTTTTTTCAGATTATTTTTTATACAAGATTGACTCACCAAGCAGAAGGCATAGACTTAAGATCAGACTGCAAGCTCTGTGCAGTCTAATCTTGGATCTGTTACCGCCGGTGAAAGCACCGGTCTTGTCCTATGGCGCAGCGGCGCTTTAGTATGTTCATCTCATACTTTTAGTTTTACTTTCAAAGTTTATGGATACGCGCGAAATAAAGATCACAATAATCCTTAATAATATTACCTGATCTATACGATTGACCCACTTTAACCTTTTACCAAACAATCCCTGGTTTTTACGACCCTGAGATAGAAGCCTTTTGAAAACATTGTGGGAAAAGGAGAAAATGCTGGTAACCAGCATTTTCTCCTTTTCCCAAAAGTTTTCTACCCTGCTGGAAACAAATTCCAATGCTTAAGTTACGTTTATATTAATGTCTGCAAGTGATTTATAATTTTGGCCAGTCTAAAATTTTGTCGTTTGGTAAAGGGTTAATTAAATCCGATCAATCCGCCTTAAACTGTATGTCTTAGGTAAAGGGGATTATCCGACAGATTTCGTAAGAGATTCGTGTTGGAAAGTTCTGTAAGTTATTATATTTACTTTGTATTTTATGCGATTGCAGGTCAAGATCAGATTGAACAGAAATAGCAATCTGATTTTGGATTTTTGCTTTCTTTTTTAGGATTTAAAGAACTTTGAAATTTCAACATGTTTTTTTTTTGTTAAACATTGGCTGGGGAAAAGTATGGCAACAATAACATAAAAAGCGGGTTTTAGACAAATAAACAAAAAATAGACATGTACTAAATCATTAGAATTTTATCAAGTCTTAATATCTATCAAAATAGAATAAATTGATTGCTATTTTTTTTCTTTTTTTTGTTGTTGGGGGTTTTTTTTATTCTAAGGCGCAATTTTCTAATTATAAATCATACGTTTCTTTAAGACTTTTCTAAGCTTGACTAAAAATATTAGCTAGTTCAAATAAAATTTACAGACCACCGATCAGATTTGGTTTAGATTTCCTGATTTTTCTTTGAGATACTATGAAATGGTAGACAAGAGAGTGGGAAAAGGAGTAAAAATATTGGTAATTAGCGAGTTTTTTGCCGTTTTTTTCCAAAAAAATCTTCTACATCGTTAGGTTCTAAACCCTTGTCCTTCTACATAACCAAAATTAATTTTCAATTTGATATTAATAACCCAAATATTGCTGTTTCAAAGTTATGTCTTGCGGAATAATATCTCCTTATCGGACAGTGTAGATCAAAGATCAGACTGCACGTTCTGTGCAATCTGATCTTGATCTGCACTGTCCGTAAAAGGTCAGCGAGTCGCACTTAGCAGCCGAAGAGTAAACACTTTATTAGAGTAAGACAATAAACTTTAATATTCCAACAAATTGAAAGCATACGCCAACAACAAATGAAATAAATATTTAACGCCTACTTCTGTCTCAAAAATAGTAGGAAACTTGTTTTGGGAAACGGTGAAAAACGTATGATATTCAAATCTAAAACAACTGAGAAACCATCGTCAAATTAACAAATAAGTCTTTTGTTTCATCCAAGTTGAGAAACGAAGCCTTTTAAAAAAAAAGAGGGGAGGGGTCTTTCCTTCCTATCTAAAATAATTTCTTTCCTTCCTATCTAAAATAATTTCTTTCCTTCCTATCTAAAATATTTTCTTTCCTTCCTATCTAAAATAATTTCTTTCCTTCCTATCTAAAATAATTTCTTTCCTACCTATCAAAAATAATGTTCTATATTTAAAGATTTAGACTACATTCAATAATTATGTCAACTGTAGTGCAAGCGTGATTTCAACATCTGTATTTATACAAGTTGGCTTCTTTAAGAAAGAAGCCAGGAGAGGTCAGCATCAATGTTTTCAAATAGTTTACTGGCTTTCAATTTCAATATACATGTAGATCTATTTTGGTAAATGTAAACAAACGAGTAAAAAAGCCGCCGCGTAGAAACCTCATATGCTTTACATGATGGTAATTTGACCTTCTTGTCGCGTTTTCAAGTTGCATGTTCTTGTCCAGCGGTCTTCTTTTTCTTTTTAACGAAATTCTTCTTATTTTTTCTTCTGCTTGGAATATTTGCTTAATAAAACAAACTACAATTATCAGAGAGGTTGTTTGCAGCCATGGCAAATTACTAAATTGAATCTTTTCTGAAATTCGTCATTTATAAAATCAAACCACGTCTATTTCCTGTTTCGGGGTTGGGTTTTTTTTTTTTTTTTGTTTGTTTCGCTTAATTTACAAAACCATGACGAAACAGACTGCGTATCAGAACAATTACGCTAGAAATCAAAGTACTGAAAGTACTAATAGAAGGTGATGGTAGAAATTTGCTACTCGGTTTTAACACTGGTTCAATTCATTAAACATTTCATTCATCCGATGGTGATAAGTTGATAACATCTTTTTCTCAAATTCTTGTCATTTTTAGCTCACCTGAGCACAACGTGCTCAAGGGGAGCTTTTAGGATCACCCGGTGTCCGCCGTGCGTCGTGCGGCAGTGCGTCGTGCGTCGTGCGTCGTCAACAA
The DNA here is from genome assembly GCA_943736015.1 of Tridacna crocea. Taxonomy (NCBI): domain Eukaryota; kingdom Metazoa; phylum Mollusca; class Bivalvia; order Cardiida; family Cardiidae; genus Tridacna; species Tridacna crocea. The sequence continues at coordinate 8,965,856 of OX031068.1, forward strand.
TTCTTCAAAAATCAACTCCTCCTAAACCGCTGGACCAATTTGGACCAAACATGGCTGGAATGTTCCTTGGGAGGTCCTCTTTAAAACTTGTTCACAGAATTTGATTCCGTCGAAAACTCTGGTTGCCATGGCAACGAAATGGAATTTTTTAGGAAATTCTTTTAAAATATTCTCCTCTAAAACCACTGGCCAGATTTTAAAATAATTTCACAGAGATAATCCTTTAGTGACCCTTTTCAAAAATAGTTCGCAAAATTTTGATCCGTCAAGAAACATGGCTCTGGTGAATGGGGGCTTCTTGCACTATACAGAAATGAAGAAATTCTTAAACATTCTTCTTCTCAGAAACCGCTGGCCAGATTTTAAAATAATTTCACAGAGATGTTCCTTGGGTGACCCTTTCCAAAAACTGTTCGCGAAATTTGATCCGTCAAGAAACATGGCTTTGGTGAATGGGGGCTTCTTGCACTATACAGAAATGAAGAAATTCTTAAAAATTCTTCTTCTCAGAAACCGCTGGCCAGATTTTAAAATAATTTCACAGAGATGTTCCTTGAATGACCCTTTTCAAAAATTGTTCGCAAAATTTTGATCTGTCAAGAAACATGGCTCTGGTGAATGGGGGCTTCTTGCACTATACAGAAATGAAGAAATTCTTAAACATTCTTCTTCTCTGAAACCGCCGGTCAGATTTTGAATTAATTTCACAGAGATGTTCCTTGGATGACCCTTTCCAAAAATTGTTCGTGAAATTTTGACAGGTCAAGAAACCTGGCTCTGGTGAATGGGGGCTACTTGCGCTATAGGGAAATGAAGAAATTCTTAAAAATTCTTCTTCTCTCGAACGGCTGGTCGGATTTTGAAATAATTTCACAGAGATGTTCCTTGGGTGACCCTTTTCAGAAACTGTTCGTGAAATTTTGATTCATCAAGAAACATGACTCTGGTGAATGGGGGCTACTTGCACTATAGGGCAATGATAAGAAAAAGAAATTATTAAAAAATTCTTCTTCTCTGAAACGGCTTGTCAGATTTTGGAAAGTTTTCACAGAGATATTCCTTGGGTGACCCTTTTCAAAAACTGTTCGTGAAAGTTTGATTCGTCGAGAAACATTGCTCTGGTGAATGGGGGCTACTTGCACTGCATGTATATGGAAATTCTTGAAAATTCTTCTTCTCTGAAACTGCTGGTCAGATTTTGAAGGATTTTACAGGTGATCTTTTAAAAATTGCTTGTCAAAATGTTGTTTTTTTTTTCCAGTGTTTCAATACCTTCAAAAAAAAGGCTATCGTCCTCTCAAAAATTCAGGTGAGCGATCCATTTTGGCTTTCTTGTTTATAGAGTCTGCTCAGCAATGACCAGAATAAATGCTGATTTTTAACTTTATTGAACACAGGTTTGCATATGGCTTGGGGACTGTAAAAACGCAGAAAATATAGAACATAGAGTTAAGCAGACAAAATACACAAAAGAGGGTAATGGGACAGGTAATAAAAGACAGCCAATATAGAAAAAGAAGACAAAAACGTTCAAGAAGGTTTTCTGAAATGCCTGTTAAATGAGTACATAGACTTTGATGAAATTTTCATTGATTATACATATCTCAATTCATTACGTTATACCAATTAGTTCAATTGTATTTATTTACAAATCAGTGTATAAAGGGGGTGTTGTTACTTAAGTTTCATTTCAACATACATTTTAATTTGAAGGTAGACTAAACATAAGGTGATATCTATGTTTCGATTACTTTGACTGAAATGAATCTACCATCTCCATTTGGTCCATACGAATCTTTAAATGGATAGATTATTCTGTATTTTTCACCTGGCGTAGCTTTTGAATATAGGTACCTGTTTTCACCATTTTGCCCTGAAGCAATGAATTAATAGTGTGGGGGCGCTGTAAGTGAATGTTTCAAGAAATCTTGTTTTAAATGAAGAGATATTTGGCCAATAACCATGAGGAAAGTCTGGTATTTCTGAGTACATTGAACTTATCCCTTTTGCATGTAGCCCTTATAAAGTTATCTACAATGTCAGCGTTTAATCACCTGTTCCATTATCCTTCTGTGTGTATATTGTCTGCTTAACTCTGTGTTCTATATTGTCTGCCTTTTATTCCCACCCCTTGGGTTGTTTGGATTGATAGTACACCAGTATATCTAAAGAATTAAGTGTATTTATTTTACTTTTTCACAGGCTTTTTTACATTTCTTAGTCCAAACTCTTGGTTTTTGGCTTTTCAACACATACATGTATATCGGGGGTTCAATTACTGTAATTTGGAGTGAATTTTCTATAAAACTTGAAAATATTAAGTTTTAGTTGACAATACCAAGTGTAGGAACATGCACTATGAATCCATCTTCCTTTTGGAAGGATAAATGAGATCCTTATTTACCCTAAAATCAAAATATTCAACCTCATCTTGAAGTAAAAAACACTTTTCTTTCCTAACTGAATTTAATTTTTATTAGGGCTTGTCTTTTCAACACTGACTCATCATTATCATTTTGAGTTGATATACTAGTGATATAATATTCTACGCAAAGCACAGAATCCAATGTTTTCAGCACCATGATCATTAACTTTGTTGGAATATTGCAGGTGAAAGTCCATATGTGTACATGTACCTGGATATTATGTGTGTGTGTGTGGGGGTGTGTGTGTGTGTGTGAGGGAGTTTGTAAAACCTACCAAACGGGCAACTTTTTAAGAATACACACCAACCAACCGGGAACCACCTACCAAAGGGGACGTCCCCGTTTGGTTTTTAGTATAAATTCGTATTCCAGACCCTCTCATTATCAACATTTACAGTTTGCCCTACTTTCTAAACCAATGAAAACGCCGGATTTCGTTCAAAACTGCTCGATTTAATTCCATACAGACTCAATATGTTGCAATTTGTGACCACTTAATCATTAAATGGTTGACCTATATACAGTTGTATCCCGGTTAACGAAAAGCTCCGCCCACAGTATTTTAGCTGGTCTTTGTAGGGTAAATACCAATCTAATGCATACACTGTAGTAAAAGGGGTGGGGACTATTCTAACTAATTGCATCATCACCAAAAAGTGACGTAATTTCCACGTGAATATCGGGACTTAACAACTGGTACTTGACCACGTGGTATTTAACCCTTTACCAAATAACCTCTGGTTTTAACGATCCTGGTAAGGAAGTCTTTACCAGGCTGGGAATTTTGGCTTGGGTCCAATTTTAAAACCGTTTGCAGACAACAACTTGGTACTTGCTCAAATTAGAGGATTTGTCTGTGGAAAGAAAAAAAAGAAATATACCAGGAAAGGATAAAATGCTCCTTACAAGCAATTTCTCCTCTACCCGCAATGTTTTCACGCGCCTTCTGCCTCAAAGCAGTAAAAAACAGGGCTTATCCGGTATGGGTTAAAAATGAAACAGATCATGGGCAGTGAGCCACCTTAGAAGGACATGTACACAGTTTTGTTAGCGAGACGTTGCCTGTGTCGGGGAAAATATTTTTTTTTATAAGATTTCTCGTCGTCAACCGGCTCAAAGCATGCATCCATTGCTGAATCTATCGCTTCAAAGAGCATGAAATTCGGCCGATTCCGTACCTACATCTAATCTCGTCTGTATAACGGTCGTTTATATTTGAACTGCGCGTCACGTGGTCCTATACATGGCAGGCCAATGTGATTCGTTTAGCAACGACATAAACGACCTCGATGAAGTTATTCACATCTGTCTATCTGTCGGTTAAAACTTCAATCGGAATTGATAAAAAATTAATGTAGATCTATGAATTGTTTGTCGCCTGAAATATGGTTCGAAAGATTTCGATAGAAAATTAAAACTCAAATTTTCTTTTGGAAGAGTCTGACAATTTTCAGAACGGTATACCGGCGTATTTCCGGGTGTACCGATCTGATGCATATCAATCCACTCGATACAGACGAGGGATATGATGGCTACCATCACCCGTGATATGCCGAATGAGCCTGACTGCAGACAATTGTCCTGAAACTAGTTCAAGGACAACCTGAGTAACAGTGTTAACGCCGTACGACAGAAAACGCACGTACGTACAACCGTCAATCAAAAAAGGCGTGTCGAACCGAGCTTTCTGTCGTTCTTGTATGGCTCTTTCCACCCATCCTTAGCTGTCAGTCAATTAGAAAGTAGGGCAAACTGTAAGTTAGTTACTGATCATATATTTCATTTGTATGAAACTAAATCGTCGGTCGGCTTCGCCTCCCTCCGATTTAATTTCATACAAATGAAATATATGATCAATAACTTATACGTAAAATTTAATTAGTAATCAGACACGTTCCCCGACATTGGACTGTTAGCAGCACACACACATTATACACATATTTAAGGAATGGAGAGAATTTTATTTTTGTACAGACAACATCCCCCACAGAAATAATTCAAACTTCATTCATTTGAATCTTTAGTTTTAGATATAATGTTGCAGTTTTTAAAGTTCCTTCCACTCATATTTTTATGGCGCAAGAATATAACAATTAAGGAAGCAGTTTTCAGATCCCCAATACTAAAAATTAACCAATAGAATGAAAGTAAAGGAGCAAAGCAGTTTGTAGGACCCGCAAAAGTAACCTTCTGCAAAAGTAGTTCCAGCACAAGGTGACTTTTTTTTCATGGAGCTATGAAAAAAAAATCCAGCCAATGAGAACTCACCAATGTTCATGAAGACAACTGATATTAAATTATTCTGATATGATGCGAATGTGTGTGGACCTATTGGAATGCAGGTCCCCGTTTGTACTGTAAAAATTCATACACTTTTTCAATGCAGGTCCCCATTTGTGCATCTTCGCTAGCCAAGGCTGACGATTTACTACGCTACTCTACCCTTGGCGGATTGAGCTTGATTTTTACATTCCCCCGATACGCTTTTTCATTGGATGCAGCCAGCTCCAGCTGCAACGAATGGAATCGCTCGTAGCATTTCATATCGGGCTCAATCAACCAAGGTAAGATCCACGTAGTAATTGTAACTTTGGCTCGCGAAGACGCCGTTTGTGCTGTAAAAAAATACACTTTACCGCCATTTCCAGTGGGTTAATGAACGAAAGGTTTTGAAGATAAGCAAACTGAAGACAGCATAGGTCTTTCGTAGTTTTGAATGAATCAGTTTTGTAATCTTATAGTGAAACAACGTGATTTGAAAATTATGAGGATTTCTCCTATTTAACGACCTTTGGTGAAACTTATGCGAAAAGCATCTCTCTCTCTCCTCTCCTCTCCTCTCCCTCTCTCTCTCTCCTCTCCCTCTCTCTCCTCTCCTCTCCTCTCCTCTCTCTCTCTCTCTCTTCTCTCCTCTCTCTTCTCTCCTCTCCTCTCCTCTCTCTCTCTCTCCTCTCCTCTCTCTCTCTTCTCTCTCTTCTCTCTCTCTCTCTCTCTCTTCTCTCTCTTCTCTCTCTCTCTCTCTCTCTCTCTCTGGGAGGGGGCTGGGGCCATTGGTCAAATTGAAAGGAACACCACTTTTGTGGAGCTCAACTTTATGCCAAGTATAAGGCTTAAAGGTATGCAAAATGTGCAACTTTTATTCACAATTTACAAGACGACACTACGGTTTGTTCATTTTGAAAATGAAACAGAGGTTTGTCGACACCTCAACAGTTATTCAAGAATAGTAAATGTTTTACTTTATTTCAGCTTGTCTTTACCTACTCTACTAAATTGATTGAATAAAACGATTAGATAGAAAGAAGTTATATACGCCCGTCTGTCTTTGATACCAAACATATACTTAAATTCTGTTTTAAAATTAATACAGAAGAATTCACCCAACAACTATAAATAGAATCAAAACACTTAGCCCTGGAAACCCGTACTGGCGTGTTGATAGATGTAGCCCGGGGGTACTAACTGTTGATACTAACAGAACAAAAGAAGTGAATATTACCCGATATCGATTGAGAAAAAATCTGTTTGAAGTTGCTCCCGTTTTCTTCGAATTTCTTCTTGTAAAAATGAATACTTAATTAACAAGAATTGTCATACAATAATACTGACTTTGACAGACAAGCGATCATTGTGGAGAAAGGAAAAATTGTTTGTAGGAAAAAGGCATTTGAAACGTAAAGAGTGAGGGTTATCACGATGTTTGCAAACGCCATGTTTTAAATGTCCCCAGCTCTGGCTCCCTTTCTTTTTCTTTCATATCCTCTCTCTCTCTCTCTCACTCTCTCTCTCTCTCTCTCTCTCTCTCTCTTATTTTCTTTGTTTCTTTCTCTCTCTCTTTATTTTCTTTCTTTCTCTCTTTTTCTTACATTTTCCCCCTCGCTCCCTCTTTCTTCATCAGTCTTTCATGTCCGACAAAGTCCATTGTTGTTGAAAGACTGAACTTCGAAAAGGTCTTGAAAAGCAGAAATATGTGCACTGGCCACCTCAGTACAGCTGAAATTATGTACAAAACAGTCATTAACACGACAAAACCAAGAATAAAATTATATAAAATCAAACCTTTACCACGCAATCCGAAGTAACATAGGGAGAAAGAAAGAAATTGAAAAGCGGGGCTTTCTTTTGAGTAGCAATTTGTCTCGGAGATCTCAAGTGGACATTTCCAAGAAATAACATGAAACCTTGGTCACTATCGTTTCCACCCTCGTCTGCAACTTGTCCTCTTGAGTGTCTTTTCGTCCGTCTATCTGTTTGACTTCTAGTTCGGTTGTCTGTCTGTATGTATGTCTACGAAAATGTATTTTAACAAGAAATATCGTTAACCCTTTAGCAAACGACAAAATTTTATACTAGTTCAAATTGAAAGCACTTGCAGACAACAAAATAAACGTAACTCAAAAATTGAAGTTCGTTTCCAGCAGGCTAGCAAAAATTTTGGGAAAAGGAGAAAATGCTGACAGCCCAGTGGCCGCTTTCGTTCGTATGGCGTTTAACGTCATTTTCAACATTATCTCAGCTATATTGCGACAGCCAGTGCACCATGATATCGTTTTTTCGAGTTTCTATTACTAGTGCTCGGTGCAAGTCATTATTAGCTACTGGCAGCTTTTGCATGTAATCCTCTTTGATCAACAACGGAGAGAAAGGAATGAATCCTGTCGCAATGATTATCATCAATTCTCGGAAAGGAAAAGGCGGGGCTGCAATTTTGAAGAGCACCTAACCCTTTACCGCACAATCCTTACGTTTAACGCACCGCAAGAAAATGCCTGGTAACCAGCATTTTCTTCTTTTTCCAGATTGCTTTCTTGCCTCCCCAAACAAAATTTAAATTAAGCAGTCACTTTTATTTCCTCGTCAGCAAACGCTTTCGATTTGGACTATTCTTAAAAAGAAAATCCGTATGGTAAATATACTATTATATCTTCCGGGAAAAATGAGAAGGAACACGTACATTTGTTTGTTTGTATTGGAGTTTAACGTTGCTTTAACAGCTTAGGTCATATCAAAGTGTCAAATGCACACATTCATTGTGTTTCCTGGCTTTCTCATACAGGTAATGAGAGAGAGAGAGAGAGAGAGAGACAGACAGACAGACAGAGAATGAGAGAGAGAGAGGCGGACAGAGAATGAGAGAGAGAGAGAGAGACGGACAGAGAATGAGACATACAGAGAATGAGAGAGAGAGAGAGAGACGGACAGAGAATGAGAGAGAACAGAGAGAGAGAGAGAGAGACGGACAGAGAATGAGAGAGAGAGAGAGAGAGAGAGAGAGACAGGGACAGAGAAAGAGAGAGAGCGGGACAGAGAATGACAGAGAGAGAGAGAGATCTAGAACCACAGCTTTGGGCAGGGACAGGTCTTTAAAAAATATCGTGTTAAAACATCGTGTAAAAAAGAAAAAATACTACTTTCTTACGTTTCAATTGCCTTTTTTTTCTACAGACATCTTCCTTTTCCCACAATGAGTGCTTTTTTTTTTTAAGAAAGTACTATTGCATGACAATTTTCGTTAATGAAGTGTTCTTTTACAAGAAGAAATATGAAGAAAGGAGCTACTGAAAGAAGTTTTTTTTTTTCATCGATATCCGGTATGCACAGTGTTCACTTTTTTTGTGTGTGTTTTGTTGTTTAATTCTTCACTAGACGACAAATTTTTAGCCCTTATCAAATTGAAAGCATCTGCAGACGACAATTTTCATTCGGCTCAAAAGGTGCACTGTTTATAGATAAGATAGCAACCATTGTGGCAAAAGGAGAAAATGCTGGTTACCAGCATTTTCTCCTTGTCCCACAATACTTTCAAAAAGCTTGATTCGAAGGGTCGTCAAAAGTCGTCGTTGTGTGGCAAAGGTTTAAACAGTTAGTACCCCCGGGCTACGTCTATCAACATACCATTACGGGTTTCCAGGGCTTAGCGTTTTAATGCTATATATAGTTGTTGGGTGAATAAACTTTTCGTTTTGATTTTGAAACACAATTTAAGTATTTGTTCGGTTTCAAGGACAGACAGGGGTATTTAACTTCTTTCTATATAATCGTTTAATTCAATCAATTTACTAGAGTAGTTAAAGAAAAGCTGATGTACAGAAAAACATTTATTATTCTTGAATAACTGTTGAGGTATCGACAAGCCTCTGTTTCATTTTCAAAATGAACAAACCGTAGGGTCGTCTTGTAAATTGTGAATAAAAGTTGCACATTTTGCAGACTCTTAAGCCGTATACTTGGCATAAAGTTGAGCTCCACAAAAGTGGTGTTCCTTTCATTTGACCAATGGCCCTAGCACCCGCCCCGCCCTCCCCTCCCCTGCCTGCCTCCCTCCCTCCCTCTCCCCCCTTCCCCCTTCTCCCCCCCTTCCCGAGAGAGAGAGAGAGAGAGAGAGAGAGAGAGAGAGAGAGAGAGAGAGAGAGAGAGAGAGAGAGAGAGAGAGAGAGAGAGGCCAATTCCCTCTCGCCTGAAACTTGGAGGAGTTCTTGAAAATGGATAGACTTTGACAGACATTAGAAACAGTATATGAGCCGAGTAATACAAGGAAAAAATATTTTAACAGTTTAACAGTTTCATTAAATAGAAAACCATGTCATACATGAAATTATATAAAACGTTCTATCAATTCGATCAATATCCTTATTAATATTCCTATAAAAAACTATGTAATTCTTTGCAGCACAGCAAAGTTTTAGACCAGTCCAAATTAAAAGCATTTGCAGATGACAAATAAAACAGGGCACAAATGACAGTATCTGTCTAACCCTTTCCCACACAAACATTTTAGACCATTCCAAATTGATAGCATCTGCAGGCAACAAACCAGACAGAGACACAGATGACGTGTAGTTTTATTACAGAGTAGAAAACCTGTTGGTAAACGGAGAAAATGCTGGTAACCATCATTTCATCCTTTTCCAACACTGTTTCAAAAGGCCTCTTCTTCAGGGTCGAGAAAAAAAGGGACTGTCTGGTGAAGGGTTAACTCTTTAGACTGGTCCAAATTTAAAGCACTTGCAGACAACAAATTAAAGGCAACGCAAAAATTGTACATTGTTTCTAGCAGAATAAAAAAAAGAACATTGTGGGAAAAGGAGAAAATGCTGATTACCAGCATTTTCTCCTTTTCCGGCATTGTTTTCAAAAAACTTCTATCTCCGGGTCATAAAAACCAGGGATTGTTTGGTGAAGGGTAAAGATTTTGAAAACAATATGGAAAAAGAACAAAATGCTGGTTACCAACAATTTTTTCTTTTCCCACAATGTTTTCAAAAGCCTTTTTCTACAGGGTCTTCAAACCCAAGAGTTGTGGAAAAGACTTAAACATGTTTATTGTTTCCCAAGCTCTACTCATTCACATTTTGGATGAAAAACATTATGGGAAGAGGACACATTACTCGGTTGAATCGTTATCTTGTATATTTTACCCTTTACCACAAAACAAAATTTCAGACCTGTTTGAATTGAAAGCATTCGCAGATGATAGTTTCAGTGTGGCTCATATCAAATGATTCTTCTTTGATAGGGTGGAAAACTGTGGGAAGGAGAAAATGCTGCTAACCAGCATTTTCTCCGTTTCCCACAATGTTTTCAAAAGCTTTCTCTTTCAAATTGTTAAGTCATCATTGTGCAGTAAAGGGCTAATCTTCCAAACACTATTATTTCAACATCCTGGACAGAATTGTTTGCTGAAAAAAATTCTGTTTACCAGGTAAGATAATTTCTTACTGTCAAATTGAAAGCAATTGCAGCAGACAAATATAGGTAATGCCTTAACTCATTACCAAACGACAATATTTTAGGCTTATAAATTCAAATTGAAAGCATTTGCAGATGACAAAGTAAAAGTGACTGAAAATTCAAATTTGTTCATTCTCCTTTTCTTACAATGTTTTCTAGGGCTTCTTTCACAAGGTGGTCAAGAGTATATAGGAATTGTGTGGTAATGGGTAAAAGGATGTAAATAATGTTAAAAAGTAATGAAAATATTTTGTCAAAGGGGAAAAAGCTTATTACCAGCTTTTTCTCACATTGCCACAATGTTTCAACTTTCTCATGGTAAGAAAAACCTAGTTTTTTTCAAAACCAAAATTTTGACTTTGGTATACTTCTGAAATTTGGCCATTCTCCCTCATTTTAATTTTCAGACACCAAAGTTTGATGTTGATTCAGAGGGTGAATTTTGGACATTCTTTAATTTCTCTTCTCCTGTTATTCCATAGGCTGTGATTTTCTGTAGATCTTTTTATGGCCTTTTTGGAGATATCTCGCTTACATAACCTGACCTTTACAGCTATGACACTTGGCATTCTTGTAAAAACAATTCTGACTGTCACAACTAGCTTTACCATCGTAAACCACTGTGTGAACACTGTATCATGGGCCCTTTGTTTCTGATGCTTCAGTCTCTACCAATTTCATACTTACAGCCACATCAACTGCCTGTTTCAAAGTCAACTCTTCTTCTAACAATAACGTTCTCTGAATAATGTTCAATGTTCTGTAACACGCTGACAAAAAAACCCACTCAACGTATCTAAAATTGTCCCAAACTCACATGATTCACTAGGCAACACTGATTCTACCAACTTCTGGTTTACAGTTTCATTTTCACTTCGCATCTTACAATGAAAGTGAAATCTTTCTGCCATCATGAGAGTTTCGGTTTGCAGGTTATTTTAGATATTAATGGGTCGAAAGTCTTACCATTAAGCTTTTGAGGTGTAACAAAGTTACAGAGCAGGCTTAAGTCTTAGATCCACATAGAGATGATAAAAGAAACAGCTGTCATCATCATCGATGCTATTCGCTACATAAAACCACAGAGCTTAGATTAGCGTATTCCTCAGTGTAACTGTCAATGTACGTTCGAATTTGTTGTATTTTACCCAGCGTTTCATATTTCAGGTTATATTTACTGTATACGGACGGGTTGAAATATCCTTGTCGCTACTGTTTTAGGGTCCGAATAAAGCAGTAATCAGCATTTCAACTTAATTGATCATAATCGTTATCTACTTTCGGTTTCTATCCCAGACACGTACGCCATATTATCTCCCGCTAGATGGGATTCTCAATTAATCAAAGTACATTAACTACTTCGAAATTAAGCGTATGAAAGAACTAAAATACTATAATTGATAGCAAAAGTTCATGGCTGATTCCCATAAAATCGTGTATCTAAGCATTTTGCATGCAGTTTTAAATGTTAGATTTTTTTTTAGGTGTAATGGCATAGTTTTGGGTAATTTTCGAGTGTTTTGGGGTATTTTTCAGTGGTTTTGGGTATTTTAGAGTGTTTCATCTGAGACGTACTTTACAAATTAGGTCAAACTGCGGAACGAGACAAATTTTTGAATTTAGAGCGAGTTCTATAAGATTTAATTCTGAAATTCATTGTTTGTGTGAATGGCATGCACTGATTTTTAATCCGCTTATTATTTGTACATATCAAATGACAGAGAGGCGTCTGTTCATTGATCTTTGAGGACCTATTTTTTTCGAAACTGGGGTGTAATGCGTGTTCGTGTGGAAAAACCCTGTCGGATGGCATAAGAAGGTGATGCTGAGTCATCACCTTCTAAAAATGGAATTAGAAAATTCTGTGACAGTCTGCCTTTTAAACTCACCACTGTTGGAGAGGTCTGATGAAGCCATTGCTCTTTTAACCCTTGTCTGCTAAGCCCGACTAGCTGATATTTTGCGGACAGTGTAGATCAAGATCAGACTGCACAAAACGTGCAGTCTGATCTTTGATCTACACTGTCCGATGAGGAGATAGCATTCCCAACAATATAAGTTTGAAACAGCAATATTTTGGTTATCAATATATAATTAACCCTTAAAGTGCTGGAACCAAATTAACTTGGTTTTGAGGACAGTGTAGATCAAGATCAGACTGCACAGAACGTGGTCTGATCTTAGATCTACACTATCCGCTACCTTATTACATGTTATGGCTGAAACAATCTTGAAATAACAATATTAGGGCTGCTTTTCCTACTTGAAAAGGTTTAACTCATTTATTCAGCGCTTTAAGTGCTAAGAATGTGGTTTTATTTCTATAACAGGATAAGGATCAAACTGGCATCTGCAAAAAGTATCGATTCAGGTGAGGCTGCACAGTTAATGCAGGTTGAACTGGGTCGAAGCTCTGTGCTTGTGGTAAATTTTCTGAGCTTCAAGTAACCATTCTACCTCACGATTCCATCAGTTTTGATTGTTTTTATGGGACAATGAGTTATGTGGTGACTTGCTTGAAATCATAAATCGGATGTACGCTTTACAACCCAGAGCATTGCTTATAACTTATCGATAGGTGAGTGCAACACTATTCTAAGTGCCTGTACTTAGAATAGTGTTGCACTTACCTATCGCTATACATTCAATATTCTTTGACAAGGAGACACGTGGAAGCCAGCTTCTGACCTGGATACAGAGATGTTTCTGCACCTGGTGTTCATGGTAGCAGCCGTGGTAACCGTTTGTCAAGGTAAGATTTCTTTGCAGATTTGTTGCCCTTGAGCAATTCTAAGAAAGGTAAATCAAAAGGAAATTGAGCCGTGCTTTGTGAAAAGGGAACTTCGGACATCTGCTAAAAGTATCAACCCAGTCCATGCAGACTGACTTGGGCCGAAATTGTTTGCTATTGATCGATTTTCTCCTTGTCAAAGGACCAGCGTGCTACTGATTCAGTTGCTTCTTACAGAAAGTGGATTTTTTATTGATCCATTATTATGATTCAATTGGCATCATGGATCACAAACATTCATCAACCCCCCTTTTGTCAAAGCATGGCTCATTTATATCTACATTTAATTAAGGTAAGACCTGTGTAATGGAAAACAGAGTTCTATTTCCACTAAAATGTCAGCCTGCAAACTTAGCTATAATTAAAAATGAGTATTATTGAACTACTTTCACCGATTCATTTTTTTTTTCCATTTTTTCCTTCTTTGAATTATCATTTATAAATCTTAAACCACTATATTCTCAATTCAAAAAGAGATGATAATTACCTCCCTTTTCAGAAAACTAACAAAAGTATAAAAAAAAAATACTTTCAAGATAGACATAAACGGAATTTCTGATCCGTTAGAAATGTGCAAAAATATTATTTATGCATAACTCCTTATTTATCCTTATTTATCAACCAATTAGAATTTTTGCCCCATGTTCACCGGAAGTGCTTTACACAGGTCCTACCTTAACTCATTACCAAACGACAAAATTTTAGGCTTGTCCAAATCGAAAGCATTTGCAGACGACAAAATAAAACTGACTGAAAATTTGAAATTTGTTTTGTTAAGGGCAGAAAACGTTGAGGGAAAAAGAGAAAATGCTGGTTACCAGCATTTTCTCTTTTTTCCCCACAATGTTTTCTGAAGGCTTGTTTGTCAGGGTCGTTAAAGGTAGGGATTGTGTGGTAATGGGTTAACTAGATGATACTTCCTTTCTATGTATATTTAGATATTATGGATGGATGGATGGATGGATATTTGGTGGATGGGTGGATGGATGGAGTGATGCGTGGATGGATTGATGGATGGATGAATGGGTGTGTGCGTGTGTGGGTGAATGGATGGATGGATGGGTAGGTGGGTGGATTGGAGCGTGGGTGAATGGATGGATGGATGGGTGGGTGCGTGTGGGTGGATGGATTGATGAGTAAGTGGGTGCATGTGGGTGGATGGATGGATGGATTGGAGCATGGGTGAATGGATGGATGGATGGATGGACGGTGGGTACGTGCGTGTGTGGATGGGTACGTGTGTGGGTGAATGGATGGATGGATGGATGGGTGAGTGAGTGGGTGGGTGTGTGGGTGAATGGATGGATGGATGGACGGTGGGTACGTGCGTGCGTGCGTGCCTGCGTGCGTGGGTGGGTGCGTGTGTGGGTGAATGGATGGATGGATGGATTGGTGCGTCTGTGGATTGTGCGTGTTGGTGGATGGATGGATGGATTGGAGCGTGGGTGAATGGATGGATGGATTGGAGCGTGGGTGAATGGATGGATGGATGGACGGTCACGAAAGCCTCGAAATAAAACAACTTTGGGCCAAGCTTTGGCAAAAGAAGGCCTAGTGCATCTCTGTACTGCATTGCATCAAGCACGACATCACATGATAAGGGATCCATGTAATCATTTTTTTTCTAAACAATGAACGAATCATGGGTTACACATGTCCCTTGATTAGCAGACATGTGACGGATAGCAAACAGTGTCAGCGCGGGGAAGCCTCCACTGGCTACGCAGGCTGGCCTCGGTCGATCCTTTTTGCAGATGCATTTAACACCCTTTTCCAAAGGCAAGGCTCATATAATTGGCCTGCAACACGCGAAAAGGGGCATTCGGACATTTGCGTAAAGTGTCGTCTCGGATTAGCCTGCGCAGTCCGCGCAGGCTAATCCGAAACGACACTTTCCGTTTTTATGCAATTTTCTGTTTTGCACAAGTGTACTGTAGCACAAAATATAATGCAACCGTAAAGTGCCGTCTTGGATTAGCCTGCGCGGACTGCGCAGGCTCATCCAAGACGACACTTTACACAAATGTCCGAATGTCCCTTTTTGCGTGTTGCATTCCATATTATAGTATTTACATGTTTCGTATATTATTTCATGCTTTCCGGTAGGATATCGAGAAATAGCTGTGAAAATATTTTTTCTATCTTACACTGGTATACCACTAGTGTAAATACCGATTTTCATGTTCTTGTTGCCTAGGTTAATTGCGTGTGCCTGACAACCAGATGGGAAATGTGACGTCATTTAATTTACATTTCTCGCGCTTGACGTAATAATCTAATGCGTTGCTATGCGCGAGGGGTACGCCACGGGAAATAACGGAAGAGAACTGTACCGGATTTTGAAAGAGCTCCTCCCAGAAAGGGTTAAAAGCATGAAACAAATAGAATATTTGTTGTGTTTTTTTTCGGTGAAAGATCGAAATTTATTTCATCTCGTGAACATCATCGGTAATATTTTTACTCGTGGCTGCGTCACTCGTAAAAATATTACCGATTGTGGCCACTCGATGAAATAAATCTCGATCTTTCACCGAAAAAGACATACCCTCTATTTATTTCAGCGAGAGAACACCATCGGTAATATTACCGATGGGTGTCCACTCGATGAAATAAATTCGCGCCACTCGTGAAAATATTACCGATAGTGTCCACTCGACGAAATGAATTTCGATCTTTCACCGCAAAGCGCCACTCGTGAAAATATTACCGACGGTGTCCACTCGACGAAATAAATCTCGATCTTTCACCGAAAAAAAAAATAAACAAATATCCACTTTTTATTTCAAGCTGCCACCGAAATATCTTTCTATCTGCCATATCGGAGTGGAGGCGTCAACTATCAACATGTAGATCTCTACAACAGCGGGATAAGGCTTGCAGGCCTGACAACCATGAATTTCCGGATAAAGGCCAGAAATGATGCTCACATCCTGTTGCAAAGAGACAGAAATAATTACTATAGCAACGTGATAGAAATTGTGATTGGTGGGTGGGGTAACAGCAAAAGCGTCATCCGTAATGCTCAACAAGGGAGTCCAAGAGATGAACATAGGGTATGGGTAGATATATGGCTTGCAACACGCTAAAACGGGCATTCGGACATTTGCGTAAAGTGTTGTCTCGAATCAGCCTGCGTAGTTTGTGCAGGCTAATCCGAGACGACACTTTACGACTACAATAGATCTTTTGCTTCAGTAGACTTTTACAAAACAGAATATTACGTTGAAACGGAAAGTGTCGTTTCGGATTAGCCTTCATGGACGGCGCAGGCTGATCCGAAACGACACATTACGCAAATGTCCGGATGTCTCTTTTTGCGTGTTGCCGCCCAATTATATGGTTTTACATGCTAAGATAGATATATTAACCCGTTCCCAAATGACAAATTTTAGACTGTCCCAAACTCAAAGTGTTTGCAGATGACAATTTTGAATTTGATGAGTATAGCAGACAATTTTCCTATAGGCTAGAAAACACGGTGGGAAAAGGAGAAATTGCTCGTCACGAGCAATTTCTCTTTTTCCCACAGTGTTTTCTAAAGACTTGTAGGCCTACTGCAGACACGTAAAAACCAGAGCTTGTCTGGGAAAGAGTTAAGCCTTAGGCTGTTAAACGCCATTCAAGGACCTTTTGCGGACAGTGCAGATCAAGATCAGACTGCAAAGAGCGTGCAGTCTGATCTTGTATCAATCCTGTCCGATGAGATATAGAAATACTCATGAAAAAACTAAAAAAAATGGCTTTTACTATCGACTTGAAAGTTTCAAGTCAGTGATATATAAGGATAACAGTCAGGAGTCATTGTCACCAAAACTGGAATAAATTATTATCCTGCAAAGAAATTTCTCGTGATCTGATTGGTTAACATGCCGGGAACATATCATGTTCCCTGGCAAAAAACACGTAAAGTCAGATTCCCTTTGGAGTGCCCCGTAAACATCACTACACGTGCAGCACAACACCCAAAATGGTGGCGTCGATCGCTCACTAGACTGCACATTTATGCACCAAACTGTACGTTTTAGTGACGTCAGTTTCCAGTGACGTCAGTTTTCCTTGAATTGGGGCACTCAGAAGGGAATTTCTATTTTGTCAGCATACTCGATTCGTGAAATTAAAAAACAGGAAAATTTCGTTTAACGCGCTTTAAAAGGATAGAACTTTGCAGTATAATAAATTCGTTGTACGGTCAGGTGACTGCGGACTTGGAAACTTGTTCACGGCTGTGATAAATCATGCGCGATTCAAGGACCTTTTGCGTTCTTCGGCTCGGGGCGACATCATTCACCACAACCGTGAACAAGTTTCCAAGTCCCTTGCCACCTGATTCGGCTCGGGGCGACATGATTCACCACAGCTGTGAACAAGTTTCCAAGTCCCCTGCCACCTGACCGTACAACTAATAAAGCAATCGATTCGGAAAACGCAGAAAAATTATTAAACCTGATTACGAAACACACTCATTTCACTCCAATTGTACAAAAACAAGATATTTTTCTTATCTCTTTTTTCTATCTACGAGCTAGTATCTTCTTCACGTGACAGAAGAATCACATAGCCAGTATCACACAAGTTGAAGATACCATAGACATGTAATCACAAAATTTTAGAGGAAAAAAAACAATCTGGGAGCTTTTCCTGACACTGAGTAAATGCAATAATCTTGATATCACAAGAACATCAGTGAAAACATAAAAAAAAAAGAATATCGAAAACAACAATTTTCACAGGACTTTAGAGAAGGAATTCATAGAGTGATGCGATTATATAATAAATTACTACCATTAATGTAATATATTATATTTCATGTGTCTTTTTTCAGAAATCTTATGGGTAAAGAAATGACGTAATTTAAGCTGGAGGAATTAATTCCCCGTCACAGTGAATAATTTCCTCCTACCGAAAATCTGGTTTATTGACCTGAGATTACTAGTTTTAAAAGTAGCATTCGTTGACAAAATAATCAGATGAAATATAATATATAAATTTATTTCATCAGCTTATGGTTAATATGAGAAATATTTGCCGAAAAGGGGAAAGGTATGCGAAAATAACGAGTGCCGTAAGGCACGAGTTATT
This sequence comes from Tridacna crocea, assembly GCA_943736015.1. Lineage (NCBI taxonomy): Eukaryota > Metazoa > Mollusca > Bivalvia > Cardiida > Cardiidae > Tridacna > Tridacna crocea. The sequence continues at coordinate 8,983,883 of OX031068.1, forward strand.
TTCGCGGACCTTTTCCCTTTTTAGGCAAATATTTTCCCATATTAACCACTATAAATAAACTCTATTTTCATCATGGACAATTATGTAATTTATGTTTCTTTTATTCTAATTCATTTTTCTATTTATGTAATACTCCTTCCATAAGTTTGTTATAATTTAATTTCACAGGAAAGTGGAATCATGTCTACGAGCGTGTACCGAGATTTTTGGGTCAGTTGGGCCAATGGCTGCATTAAAGTAAGTATTTTACTTAGGCTAATCGAAGTTAGCTCTACCAAACCGTCTCAATTGTTAACTGCGTTTGAAAAGAGAGCTTTCGAAAACCTTGTGGGAAATGAAGAGAAAACTGGTTTAGATAGCATTTTCTCCTTTTTTCTACAATGTTACCCTCCCATCTTTACAAGTCTTATCGCCGTAACCATGTTTGCTTTGTTGTCTGCAGTTGCCCTTTATTGAGAGGACTACAAAGTTTGAGTATGCGGTAGGGAGGGAAAGTTGACCATTAAATTCGTGTTCTAACTTCAATTTTCTTTAATCTGTGATGTTAAAACATTTCTCATCTTGAGCAATTTTTGTCTTCTAACCCTTTACCACGATGGCAAAATTTTAGACCTCTCCAAATTGAAAGCGTTTGCAGACGACAATTTCACAGTGTCTCACATGACGAAATATGCCTTTAATACGGTGAAAACTTTATGGGAAAAAGAGAAAATGCTGGTTACCAGCATTTTCTCCTTTTCCCACAATGTTTTCAAAAGGCATCTTCTTCAGGGTCGTCAAAAGTCGTCATTGTGTGGTAAAGAGTGAATTAAAACGTGCCTTCTAAACAGTTTTCTAGGTCGTCTTTAGTCATATTGCGTAGCTAAGTAGCAAAGCTGTAGATACAGCCATCCAGTAGCAACAAGTTCGACCTTCACTGAAGGCACAAGGGACTGTTCCGCTGGCAGTACACATCAGAAGCCTTGTCTGGTATGTTTGTGAACTCATGGGAGCTCATGCATGACCGAGATGTTGCAATACAACTGAAATATTGTTGAAATCAGCATGATCAATCAATCAATCAATCAATCAATCAATCAATCACTCGAGCGACTGTGCATTTGTATGAAAAAATGCAATTTCGATTTGGCAATTCAGAGATAAAACTAAATTCAACCGATGTTGTATATGATGTTGTGTATGTTTGTTACATATGTACAGGTAGGGAAAGGTCACACTCCGTATTCCCAGGAGTTTATGTCGTGGTGCTCGCTGGCTCATGCCTGTAACTACGTGTCTATTGGTGCTGGGTATGGTAGCGACGGATCGTACATCTTTCTTCAACCTAGTAAGTGTATAATAGGCTTTCGAACACATATGTAACATAATGCGTCTAATGTCTCGATCGTATAGTGGATTTTAGTTCGTCAAATATAATAGAAACACGAATCTGCTATTCTCCGTGTTTATTAATTACGACACAAGTAAACTACTCAAACATGATATTAAAACATGAATCAGTTACTCAGTACAACTCTTCTTAGTTAGTCAAATCAACTGTTCTCTCATTCCAGATCTTATCACTTTATTTAGATGGTAACACATTCTGTCCTGATCTTAACCTTCTCTCTACAGAGATCTTAATTCACTCTCTGTCCTCACATCTCCCCCCCCCCCTCCCCGATCAAGCATCCTACACCACATATATAGGAAACCAAAACACTCCCACTGTCAATATCAATATTCATATTGCTAGTCAAGCAAATAAGGCATCACTAGCCAAAATCTGAGAAAATTAGATTCTCGAAAAACACGCCTCCTCAGTCAGTCTAGAGTTCTTGGTATCTGAGTTCTAACTCATTATGTTACACATACGTATGAAATATGTTCTGAGTGATACCTAATACATCTGCAGAAAATTTTGAGGCATGTAAGCCTGCGCACTCCGGGCAGGCTGACATGAGTCGAAAACTTTTTTATATGTAAGATTTTTCCATGGCGAATAACTGTTGTTCTTCCAGATGCAGTCGAATATTAGCCTAAATGGATTTTGTGACTCCATAATTATGTGTTGACTTATCACATTTTGTGATGCATCACGTAAATGCACATGGTCCCCTTTTGCTAGAGTATGGCTGATGGACAATATCTAAATTAGCCATCATTATAATAATTTGGCTTGCAACACGCGAAAAGGGGCATTCGGACATTTGCGTAAAGTGTCGTCTCGGATCAGCCTGCGCAGTCTGCGCAGGCTAATCCGAGACGACACTTTACGTCTACATTAAATTTTGTTTCTCAGTAGATTTCCACAAAACATAAAAAATCATTAAAACGGAAAGTGCCGTCTCGGATCAGCCTGCACGGACTGCACAGGCTGATCCGAATGTCCCTTTTGCAAGCCATATCTTGTGAGACTAGTGCCTTGGTAGGGCTGCCCTGGTCTTCCAAAGTGGCAAGGTTACTATAGCTACTGATACAATGTCAGATCTGAAACTGGTAAAACAGGGTCAGTATTCACTTACCATTCTTAAAAACGTTCTTTGTCTTATTCTTCAAGATTGTTTAACTGTGAAAGTAACAGACCTTCTGGTTGGCTAAACCAAATGGTTTAGCCAATCAGAAGGTCTGTTACTTTCACTCTTAACAAAATTCTGAAGAATAGGACTAAGAATGTTCTTTAGGATGGTTGGCGAATACAGACCCTGGTCTTCTCGGAATGGAAGAAAGGTGTGCAAAGGCTTTTGTCATTCGCTAAGTGTGCCATGGTTTATGCCATTCGATAAGCTGAGTCAGAAAGCTTCAGTTCATTATATAATAACAGATCTACAATACACAGCCTGCACTGTCCATTCAGTTTGTTTGAAGTCAATAATTCAACCTACCTTAAAGTAGAACTTAACCGTTAAGCCTCTAACTGCATTTTGAGTTGTCATTTTCAGACACTTAACCCATTACCAAACGACAATATTTTAGATTGGTCCAAATTGAAAGCATTTGCAGACGACAAAATAAAAGTGACTGAAAATTTGAAATTTGTTTAGTGAAGGGTAGAAAACATTGTGGAAAAAGGAGAAAATGCTGGTTACCAGCATTTTCTCCTTTTCCCACAATGTTTTCTAAAGGCTTCTTTCTCGGGGGCGTCAAAAGTAGGGATGGTGTGGTAATGGGTTAAATAGATCAAGATAAACTGAAAGCAAAGCAACAAATTAACTCAATCATTTTTCCCAGTGCAGCTCGTAGAATCTACAAGAACAAATATGTTGTTTATTTCAGCCCCCTGTGACAGTAGCCCCTGTCAGAATGGAGCCTCATGCACTGATAATCAGAACACGTTTACATGTTCATGCGCACCAGGTTATACAGGAACTACATGTTCGGAAGGTACACGTTAAAACTTTCTATGGCCGAGATAACCTTACATTAACCCATTACCAAACAATCCCTACTTTTGACGCCCCTGAAGAAGAAGCCTTTTGAAAACACTGTGGGAAAAGGAGAAAATGCTGGCAACCAGCATTTTCTCCTTTTTCCCACAATGTTTTCTACCCTACACAAAACAAATTTCAAATTTTTAGTCACTTTTATTTTGTCGTCTGCAAATGCTTTCAATTTGGACCTGTCTAAAATATTGTCGTATGGTAATGGGTTAAAATTGCAATATTCGAGTTTTTCGTAGAGACCTGACATTATTTGTATTTCATTAGTATTACGTTGTTAAAAAACTCTGCAAAAAAATGATTGTAATAAACGTGTAACAAGCAATTCTTAGGCTGCTTTTTAAACATCATAGAGGGTCCTGTGTGGCTCAGTGGTAAAGTGTAGGTCTCGTAGCCTGGAGTTCGAGGTTCCCAGGTTCGAGCCTCGCTGGCTCCACTGGGTTTTTTTCACAGGAGTATCCTTGGGTAAGACACTTCAGAGCCTAGCCTAGTACTGGTGAAACCCAGGAAACATGAATATGTGAACTGTCGCCGTGATATGACTGAAATACTGTTGAAAGCGGCGTAAAACACCATTCAAATAAATAAATAAATTAATTAAACGGCATAGACCAAGAACTGACTGCAGAACCATTTATATTCAAAAAATGAATCCAAATGCCATCTCTTTGGTTTTACTTTAGATCTAAATGATTTGTTTGCATTTTACAAATATTTAGTCGTCATGTGTTATCATGGTATCAATACATGTACTAGATACGTCATGCTCTATTAACCCAGTACCAGACGACAATATTTTAGACTGGTCCAAATTCAAAGTATTTGCAGACGACAAAATAAAAATGACTGAAAATTTGAAATTTGTTTTGCGAAGGGTAGAAAACATTGAGGGAAAAGGAGAAAATGCTGGTTACCAGCATTTTCTCCTTTTCCCAAAATGTTTTCTAAAGGCTTCTTTCTCAGGGGCGTCAAAAGTAAGGATTGTGTGGTAATGGATTATAAGGGGGCTCTTCAAGCGTACTCTTCGAAAATACCTTGATTCACATCAGCCGTCGCAGTGCGTAGGGTCTGACCTTGGATGGCCCTTCTTTTTGCCTTTCTTTGGTAAATTTTCATAACCTCCAGAGACTATTTTACCTCAAGAATGAGATGATTGTTAATGACGACTTCCTTACATATTTTATTCATCAGTAAATAACAATTAGTAACAAACGTTAGTCATATTACACATGTACTGAATAAATGGATCAGAACGGAAGCTACAGCTTATAAAGTTCTTCTCCAATTTCCAGACAACGGTTATGGTACATGTATTTCATAGTCAATGCGATAAAAATAATTTCAGAGTAGAAAGAAGTAGAAAGAAAACAATATTAACAAGAACAAAAAAAAAAAACATTAGAAGTAGATTGAAACAGAATGATCTGGAGCGTTAATGGTAGAGATTTGTCTTCCTCGATGACTTCCTTGATATAATTCTTGACGAAGATGCAGTAAGCTTTTTTAGCCAGTGCAAGTCTCCCATTAAATACATAATGAATTTGTCGTAAGTAAGAAATAATATAGAAACAAACTTTTCTAATAATGATTGACTCTTTACCAAAAGATGAAAATGGAGACACACCTTAATCCATTACCACACAATCCCTACTTTTGACGCCTCTGAGAAAGAAGCCTTTAGAAAACATTGTGGGTAAAGGAGAAAATGCTGGTAACCAGCATTTTCTCCTTTTCCCACAATGTTTACTACCCTTCACAAAACAAATTTCAAATTTTCAGTCACTTTTATTTTGTCGTCTGCAAATGCTTTCAATTTGGACCTGTCTAAAATATTGTCGTTTGGTAATGGTTTAACCCTTTACCCCATAAGGCATTTCTATGGTATCTCTAATTGACCCTAAATAACAGCAAGGATGAAGCTGTTTCTTATGTGTAAATGACACCTTTTGATAGCATAGAAAACATTGTGGCAAAAGGTGAAATTGCTCGTCACGAGCAATTTCACCTTTTTCCACAATGTTTTCCAAACGCTCCTACAAGCAATGTGTAAAAATGAGTATCTATGGAGTAAAGGGTTAAACCTTCTTCCTGTAAGTCGTTGGAACTCGGCATTGTGTTGTGAAGGGATCAGTAAATGTTCTATGTTTTACAGATTACAATGAATGTTCCAGTAACCCTTGTGCAAATGGAGGAGCCTGTACTAATGGTCAGAACAGATTCACATGTTCTTGTACATCTGGTTGGACTGGCACTACCTGCAGTGTGGGTGAGAGGTTCTTTTTTTTTTCAAATAACTCTTCTTCAAACAAAATTTCGGGTTCTTTCTTTTTTCAAATAACTCTTCTTCAAACAAAATTTCGGGTTCGTTCAAATTTAACCCATTACCATTCAATCCCTACTTTTGACGCCCCTGGAAAGAAAGCCTTTTTGAAAACATTGTGGGGAAAAGGAGAAAATGCTGGTTACCAGCATTTTCTCCTTTTCCCACAATATTTTCTACTTAATCAATAAACAATTGCACCATTTGAGCCACACTGAAATTGACGTCTGCAAATGCTTTCAATTTGGACAGAGCTAAAATTTTGTCGTCTGGTAAAGGGTTAAAAGGTATATAAACAACAAACTAGATGTGACTATAGTGATGAATTTCGCCTTTGAAAGGGTAGTTCTAAAACATCGTCGGAAAAAAAGAAAATGCTGATTACAAATAGTGATTTTCCTTTTCCACGATGTTTGCAAGTTCCCATTGTCTGTGTATGTCATATTCTTCGAAGCTTTAATTTGTCTGCAATGACGCATCCTATACTGTAGAAGATAAATGTTAATATTCTTTTTTTTTTTCAATTCAATTATTTATTCAGTACATATTAGGCCTCTGGCCCATTATAAAATCACTTCAGAAATCAAAACACCTGGGAGTGCCGCCCTATCTACAATATATATATATAAGACTAAAACTTAGGGAACCTATTGCGCACGAGCCTAAGTATTACGAATATCAACATAAGTTTTGCGTTTTTCGTTGGCCAAATACAAGAATTTTGACAGTTTATAAATTATATGAGGTTCATCACTAGACATTAAAATTATAAAATCCTGCATGGTTCTATGGTTTGAAATTAAGTTTCCAATAATATTTCTTCTTAAGTCATTATAAGCCTCGCATTCAATCAAAAAATGAAATTCTGTTTCTACAATGTGAAGATCATTTGAAAGACAGAAGTTGCAAACTCTATAGTTACGATCAATTCCTATGTGTCGTCCTTTTTCTATCATGAGATCGTGTGTTGATGATCTAAATCGCACTAGTGCTTGTTTAAATATAAAAGGTAGGTCGATAAAAAGATATTTTTCTGGGGATAAAGGGATTTATAGCATTTGTAAGAATCTGCTTTACTAGTTTCGTGTAGTGTTTCATTCCATTTTTGTGCATAGATGTCAGTGACTCGTTGTTTAAATATTGTTATAAACTGGGTACTGTCGCCTACATCTTGTGTCAACCATACAAAACCAAAGCCAAATGAAAACAAAAGTTGCTTTATATTACTAGCCCATGTTTTTCTACCTCCATCGTCTAACTGTTTTAACATTTTGTAACATTGGAATGGGTAGCGATGAGTATCCATACGCAGAAGTTTAATCCAGTACTTAACAGATTGGGTCATATAATAAATGCAAAGTGGTAGTCTGCCACATTCGCCGTAAACAAAAACACTCGAAGTTTCTTGTGGAAGTGAACAGTATCGCTTGCAAAAGCTGAGGTGAACTGATTCAAGTTTCTCATTATACTGGTAGCCCCACACTTGGTCCCCGTAGCTTAAGATTGGTCTGACCATACTATCAAATAGCTTGAAAATTTCGTTTGGTCTAAAATAGCCAAATGACACTTGATAATTAAAAATACATGTAATAGCTTTGTTTGCTTGCTTAATTGAACACTCATGTGTTTTAGCCCATGATAATTTAGGGGTCAAATAAACTCCTAGATACTTGTAAAACGACACACTTTCTAATAAAACATTTTTAAAGTATCATTTTTCATATTTTCTAATACACATTCTGAAACCGCTAGAAAAGTAGCAACGGAGTTCTCTAAAATAGCTATAAAAAAACACTTCTCAAGAAAACCTGGCCTGTTTTTCATTCCAAATTTCTTTAAAAAGTTCAACAATTTCAAAAGGAGAAAATAATTTTGCAAAATACCATAGCTTATTGCAACTCTTTGTAAACAGTTTACAAAATATAGATTTAAACCAGGATTTTTTTTTTTCACAGACTTATCAACAAAAACGGTCTGTTTATATTCCCAGGCCCATGTCTATAGTATATTCCCAGGCCCATGTCTATAGGGGCTATGTTTATACACGATTAGTACATAGGTTAGGCCTATATGCAATTTTAACTTACTGTAACTGGATAAGTCGTATATTTAAAGAGTAAACGCTGAACATTTGAAATTCAAAGTAACGGTTGCCGTAATGAACAGTTGTCCGGTTCTGAACCCAGAATGCCCAGATCCAGATAAATATGCCTACTTATTGCAAAGACAATTACAAAAACTAATCTTGGGTACTCAGTGTAATTTTCAAGACAAATCCAAAGATAGCAAACACATGACACATTTTGTGAGGAAGAACTGATGCATTCAGAGTTTGGGTAGGCCCACATCCTTTTTCTGTTGAAGGCACATTGTTGAACTAGGGAGAATTGTCCATAGTTGCTCGTCTCTACTTTCATTTTGACTGTGTCTACTTTTCTTACAGATATTAACGAGTGTACCAGCAGTCCATGTCAGAATGGAGCCACGTGTAACAATGGGCAAAATAGGTACACATGTACTTGTGCTGGAGGATGGACTGGGACAAACTGTCAAACTGGTAATTTTTAGATCGGAGTATTCTATGTGTATTGAACTTTTATTGTTGTTACATCAATCCTTTCTAAAAGAAAGTATCCAAACAGCTTTTATTCAGATTTTCTAGCCGGACTCTAAAATTGATAAAGAATGGATTTTCTACTGAATGCATTGACCCCTTTCCAAATGACAATTTCTTAGACTTGTCCAACTTGCAGACAACAAATTAAACGTGGTTCAAACGATAAGATTGTCTCCAAAAGTGTTGAAAACGTCGAGTGGCAATAGGAAAGAAATGCTGGTTACCAGCATTCCACAAGGTTTCAAAAAGCTCTTCACTGCGGTCGTATGTGATAATGTGGTAAAGGGTTAACTTTACGGGTATATATATTCATCTTAGAATCCTCCTCGCAGACTATTTTCAGTTGACTGGTTATCACTGATTACAAGTTACATTAGAAAATGAAATGATTAACGTGATTTCAATGATACAGAGATATTGTGACAAAAGAACCTAAAAGTTGTATCAAGCACTTTCTTCTTTGAAAACCTGTTAATGTTCGTAAATAGTTAAATAAGTGGTTAGACTTGTGCAGCAATTGATCAGTGTATCATTGTGGCGCCGCTTGAGCGGTGGTACTATATTTTTATTCAGTTTTGTAAAGTGCCTATGGAGGCAGCCATATTGAACTGGTTCCATGCTTTGTTTTAACATCCATCTATATCTACTGTACTTTGATTACCAGATCGGGGTCCATATTAACTCTTTTAATTATTTGTGGGATTTTTTTTAATATATAATATAATTATTGTACTTTCATTGTTAGATGGATAAAAACCCGGATCGTAGACATATCAACATTTTCCTTTCGACAAATAATAAGAAATAAAGATCCATTTCGAAAAATGAGTCACGTGATAAAAATTATCTGTCACAAATTTTCGAAGCCGCCATTTTAAATGTCTTACGCTGGAAAAGGTTAAGAGGTATTTTCGAGCTCTTTGACCCTAAAGCACCCTATGTGGTACTTGTGACCCCAGTTATATTTTTGATCTAGTGTTGTATGGATTGTAGAAATATTGTTTTTCTTTCGCGATCGTGTTTTTAAGACCAGCTAACTGTAACTAGGTCAATGATGGAGCGCCTGACATGACTGGTATCATACCACCCCTCTACTCTAAATAGATATAATAAGAACTTCATTCAAGTCTTTATTATATCTATAAAGAAGACTTGTATGATACTAGATATTTGTGTTAGAGTGTCAGATAACTGTCTGTTTATATTCCCAGGCCCATGTCTATAGGGGCTATGTTTATACACGATTAGTGCATAGGTTAGGCCTATATGCAATTTTAACTTACTGTAACTGGATAAGTCGTATATTTAAAGAGTAAACGCTGAACATTTGAAATTCAAAGTAACGGTTGCCGTGATGAACAGTTGTCCGGTTCTGAACCCAGAATGCCCAAATCCAGATAAATATGCCTACTTATTGCAAAGACAATTACGAAAACTAATCTTGGGTACTCAGTTTAATTTTCAAGACAAATCCAAAGATAGCACACACATGACACAGTTTGTGAGGAAGAATTGATGCATTCAGAAACTGGGAGGCCCACATCCTTTTTATGATGAAGGCACATTGTTGAACTAAGGAGAATTGTCCATAGTTGCTCGTCTCTACTTTCATTTTGACTGTGTCTACTTTTCTTACAGATATTAACGAGTGTACCAGCAGTCCATGTCAGAATGGAGCCACGTGTAACAATGGGCAAAATAGGTACACATGTACTTGTGCTGGAGGATGGACTGGGACAAACTGTCAAACTGGTAATTTTTTGATCGGAGTATTCTATGTGTATTGAACTTTTTTGTTATTATATCAATCTTTTCTAAGAGAAAGTATCCAGACAGCTTTTATTCAGATTTTCTAGCTGGACTCTAAAATTGATAAAGAATGGATTTTCCACTGAATACATTGACCCCTTACCAAATGACAATTTCTTAGACTTGTCCAACTTGCAGACAACAAATTAAACGTGGTTCAAACGATAAGATTGTCTCCAAAAGTGTTGAAAACGTCGAGTGGCAATAGGAAAGAAATGCTGGTTACCAGCATTCCACAAGGTTTCAAAAAGCTCTTCACTGCGGTCGTATGTGATAATGTGGTAAAGGGTTAACTTAATGGGTATATATATTCATCTTAGAATCCTCCTCGCAGACTATTTTCAGTTGACTGGTTATCACTGATTACAAGTTACATTAGAAAATGAAATGATTAACGTGATTTCAATGATACAGAGATATTGTGACAAAAGAACCTAAAAGTTGTATCAAGCACGTTCTTCTTTGAAAACCTGTTAATGTTCGTAAATAGTTAAATAACTGGTTAGACTTGTGCAGCAATTGATCAGTGTATCATTGTGGCGCCGCTTGAGCGGTGGTACTATATTTTTATTCGGTTTTGTAAAGTGCCTATGGAGGCAGCCATATTGAACTGGTTCCATGCTTTGTTTTAACATCCATCTATATCTACTGTACTTTGATTACCAGATCGGGGTCCATATTAACTCTTTTAATTATTTGTGGGATTTTTTTTAATATATAATATAATTATTGTACTTTCATTGTTAGATGGATAAAAACCCGGATCGTAGACATATCAACATTTTCCTTTCGACAAATAATAATAAATAATAAATAAAGATCTATTTCGAAAAATAAGTCACGTGATAAAAATTATCTGTCACAAATTTTCGAAGCCGCCATTTTAAATGTCTTACGCTGGAAAAGGTTAAGAGGTATTTTCCAGCTCTTTACCCCTATGTGGTACTTGTGACCCCAGTTATATTTTTGATCTAGTGTTGTATGGATTGTAGAAATATTGTTTTCCTTTCGCGATCGTGTTTTTAAGACCAGCTAACTGTAACTAGGTCAATGATGGAGCGCCTGACATGACAGGTATCGTACCACCCCTCTTCTCTAAATAGACATAATAAGAACTTCATTCAAGTCTTTATTATATCTATAAAGAAGACTTGTATGATACCAGATATTTGTGTTAGAGTGCCAGATAACTGTCTGTTTATATTCCCAGGCCCATGTCTATAGGGGCTATGTTTATACACGATTAGTGCATAGGTTAGGCCTATATGCAATTTTAACTTACTGTAACTGGATAAGTCGTATATTTAAAGAGTAAACGCTGAACATTTGAAATTCAAAGTAACGGTTGCCGTAATGAACAGTTGTCCGGTTCTGAACCCAGAATGCCCAGATCCAGATAAATATGCCTACTTATTGCAAAGACAATTACAAAAACTAATCTTGGGTACTCAGTGTAATTTTCAAGACAAATCCAAAGATAGCAAACACATGACACATTTTGTGAGGAAGAACTGATGCATTCAGAGTTTGGGTAGGCCCACATCCTTTTTCTGTTGAAGGCACATTGTTGAACTAGGGAGAATTGTCCATAGTTGCTCGTCTCTACTTTCATTTTGACTGTGTCTACTTTTCTTACAGATATTAACGAGTGTACCAGCAGTCCATGTCAGAATGGAGCCACGTGTAACAATGGGCAAAATAGGTACACATGTACTTGTGCTGGAGGATGGACTGGGACAAACTGCCAAACTGGTAATTTTTAGATCGGAGTATTCTATGTGTATTGAACTTTTATTGTTGTTACATCAATCCTTTCTAAAAGAAAGTATCCAGACAGCTTTTATTCAGATTTTCTAGCTGGACTCTAAATCAGTGACAAAGAATGGATTTTCTACTGAATGCATTGACCCCTTTCCAAATGACAATTTCTTAGACTTGTCCAACTTGCAGACAACAAATTAAACGTGATTCAAACGATAAGATTGTCTCCAAAAGTGTTGAAAACGTCGAGTGGCAATAGGAAAGAAATGCTGGTTACCAGCATTCCACAAGGTTTCAAAAAGCTCTTCACTGCGGTCGTATGTGATAATGTGGTAAAGGGTTAACTTAATGGGTATATATATTCATCTTAGAATCCTCCTCGCAGACTATTTTCAGTTGACTGGTTATCACTGATTACAAGTTACATTAGAAAATGAAATGATTAACGTGATTTCAATGATACAGAGATATTGTGACAAAAGAACCTAAAAGTTGTATCAAGCACTTTCTTCTTTGAAAACCTGTTAATGTTCGTAAATAGTTAAATAACTGGTTAGACTTGTGCAGCAATTGATCAGTGTATCATTGTGGCGCCGCTTGAGCGGCGGTACAATATTTTTATTCGGTTTTGTAAAGTGCCTATGGAGGCAGCCATATTGAACTGGTTCCATGCTTTGTTTTAACATCCATCTATATCTACTGTACTTTGAGTACCAGATCGGGGTCCATATTGAGGGATTTTTTTAATATATAATATATTGTACTTTCATTGTTAGATGGATAAAAACCCGGATCGTAGACATATCAACATTTTCCTTTCGAAAAATAATAATAAATAAAGATCGATATCGAAAAGTAAGTCACGTGATAAAAAATTATCTGTCACAAATTTTCGAAGCCGCCATTTTAGATGTCTTACGCTGGAAAAGGTTAAGAGGTATTTTCGAGCTCTTTGACCCTAAAGCACCCTATGTGGTACTTGTGACAATTATATTTTTGATCTAGTGTTGTATGGATTGTAGAAATATTGTTTTCCTTTCGCGATCGTGTTTTTAAGACCAGCTAACTGTAACTAGGTCAATGATGGAGCGCCTGACATGACTGGTATCATACCACCCCTCTACTCTAAGTAGATATAATAAGAACTTCATTCAAGTCTTTATTATATCTATAAAGAGGAATTGCATGATACCAGACATATGTGTTAGAGTGTCAGATTTAGCACGATCCGATAACAGACTTTTTCTTTCGTTAATGTTTGGAAATCAAACCCGACAAATGTTTGTGTGTGTAGACAAAATCTTACAAGGGCGACGATTTTCTCCACATATTGGATGTTAAACGTGACGAAATGAGTCACGTGATCAACAATGTGATTCTGCTGTTAAACGATCACGTGATTTCCATAAACGGTTTAACGCGGCCCAATGCATCGTGCCCCGTTACAGAAATAAGTGGCGCCATTGATGTTCAGCATCAATATTTTCTTGTTTTATATCTGTAAGATGTCAATGAGTGTTCAAGCAGTCCTTGTCAAAATGGTGCCACATGTCACAATGGACAGAACAGGTACACGTGTGAATGTACCGGAGGATGGACTGGGACAAATTGTCAGACAGGTATGCACAGATTTCAGTTCAGGAGTCCAAACTCAAAAGGTTTATGAATGCCAGAAAGATACGTGTAAGTCATTAGCCCTTCTTTTTGAGGAAGAGCAAGCATTGAAGTAAATTCCTTGAGGACCAAGTGCTATAACGAGCAAGGTGAAAAGCATGTAGATTTGGTTTCCTTCTAGTAACAGCATGTTGTTATTGTTACATGCTTCAATTTGTGGGCAACAATTTAATAGTAATTTTTTCTATCCCCCGCCGAAGGCGGAGGAATATAGTTTTAGCGTTGTCCGTCCTTCCGTCCGTTCGTTCGTGTGTCCGTCCGTCCCGGCAAACATCTCCAATACCGTAGGACGGAATTTCGTGAAACTTTTTTACATTGTGTACAATAACTCATTCTGCCGAGACACTTTTTTTTTTATTCGATGCAGCTGGGGGCGATTTTAAGTTACCCTTAAGTTACACTTAAGAACACTTTTGATGTTTGGAGTCTTGTCTTCAAAACTGTACAAAGTTTTTACACTGAACTTGTCACAACTATCAACCACCATCAGGAAATGCAGGAGAAAAAGTTTCACCCAGATTGACCGTGCAACACCACAGTTATATACCCTTGTTTTTGTAACAAGGTGTCATGGAAAAAGGGGGCTTCATGTTCTATTTCATTTCATTTCTTGTGAATGCTACTCCTCCCACATTTCTTGACGGAATTGAATATAATTTTCACAGGATGTTTCTCATCATGTGACCAATTGCATCATGTGAAGGTTTTGCAATTTGTAGCTGCATCATGATAGAAGGGGGCTTCATGTTTTATTTCATTCTATTTCTTGTGAAAGCAACTTCTCCCACATTTCTTGGCAGATTTGGATAGAATTTTCACAGAATCATGTGACCTACCGCATATTGTCAAGGTTTTGGGATTTGTAGCTGCATCATTGAATAAGGGGGCTTCATGTTATATTTCATTTTTCATCAGTATCTAATTACTGGACATATCTCAATAGATTTGCATGAGATTTTCACAGATCATGTGACTCAGCGCATTTTGCTAGGGTTTTGCCATTTATCTCTGTATCATGGAAAAAGGGGGCTTCATGCCAAATTTAATTTTTTATCAATGTATCTCCAACTTTTGGAAATAGTTTCATGAAACTTCATATTTTAATTGGTTGATCAAAGCTAGTGACCAGTGAATCCATTATGCATCCATCTCTCCATCCATCAGTCTGTTCGTAAACCTTATAGATCACAAGTAACACCATATATCCATTCAGCTACCCAGGCAGGTGCTAGAAATTTCAACAATTTAGTCTCTAGCTAGCTGCTTGAAATGGCAGCAGTGTGGTGGTGTATATTTTGAGTGGGATATCTTCTAAAGTCCTCAACAAAAATTTATGAAACTTCATGTATGTCTTCCATTGGATATAGTCTGTCGATACATTTTTCTTTTTCATATAGATATAATGACATGTCATGGAAAAAGGGGGTTTATGTATATTTTCTTTATTTGTTTTCATTTCATGAAATGTCAAGTTCTGCAAAAAGGGTACTTAACATATAATCCTGTTATGGACCTCTTAAATATTTTTCATGTAATCAAATGCTGTGCCATGGAACAAGGGAGCTAATGTATAATTTCATTATGGACCAATAACAAAAACACCACATGTACATTCAAAACACAATACCTCCAATATGTTTGTATCAAAAACAGTCTTTTTCGGCGGGGGATATCATTTCAATGAAATTGCTTGGTTTTCTTTATTTTGTTTATCTATATATTAAGTTCAACAAGTGTTATCCTAATTCTTTTGCTGCTTTAAATAACTGTAATTTATCACGAGAAATTTGATTAGCAAGGCTCACAAGTGTAATACTTACTCTCTGGGTTTACGCTCTCTGGTAACTAATCCTTTGCCAATTTGTAAACTGAAACTTCTCTAAATCGAAAGATACTGCATAAACTGAATTGTCTGTTAAAATCTCTGTTCTTATGAATATGACGATTCGAAAAGTATGTCAAAACGGTCAAGATCTCATAATACTTTCTACTTTCATGTACGTAAACTTTGACGTGAGAAAATCTAGGAATTAATTTTCATCATTTTATTACAGATATAAATGAATGTTCTAGCAGTCCATGTGCCAATGGTGGCACCTGTACAAATGGACAAAACAGGTTTACATGCTCATGTCCCTCTGGATGGACTGGCACTACTTGCTCATCTGGTAATTAGTCGTAAATTGTATTTCGTTCTAAAACATAGATGTATTTGACACATCTTTTCTACATAAACCATTCAAAGGTAGACAATGGGTTCACATCAATACTTGGAGGAAAATAGTAAAGGAATTTTCAAAGTGTTAATCTGGTTGATTGATATCACTCCCACTTTCATTGAATTAAAAAAGTCTGAAACAGCATGACTGTGTTCAAGGTAAGCTACAGGAATAATATTCTCCTCTTAACACCAAATATATTAAATAGGATATTTGACAAAGTATTAAACATTATGTAAACAAACTTTTCTTTATCATTCTGAGCCCACTTAATTTCAAATATCTGTTGGACAATTTCTTTTATCCTTTTCATAGGTGTAAATGAGTGTTCCAGTAATCCCTGTCAGAATGGAGCCACGTGTAACGATGGTCACAACAGTTATACTTGCACATGTGCAGGAGGTTGGACAGGAACATTGTGTGAAACTGGTATGTAGCTTTGGTAAAGTGATTTCACAGCATTTCTTCATTTACTTTATTGTATCAAATGAGTATTCCTTTTTACTTTCCTCGCACAGAAAAAGCTTTGGCATACTGTATGAGTTCAACATGTATAGAATGTTGACACAAGTTTTCATACCATTTTAACCCTTTACTCCATAGATACTCATTTCTACACATTGTTTGTAGGAGCCTGTGGAAAACATTGTGGCAAAAGGTGAAATTGCTCGTGACAAGCAATTTCACCTTTTGTCACAATGTTTTCTATGCTATCAAAAGGTGTCATTTACACATAAGAAACGGCTTCATCCTTGCTGTTATTTAGGGTTAATTACACATGCCATAGAAATACCTTATGGGGTAAAGGGTTAAAGTGATCAGTTTCATCTCAAGCTTGTTGTATCCCTTACCTCTGTCTTTTTTGGAATTACACCTGCTTTATTACACCCCCAGGAACCATATACATGTATGTACTTCTATCATTATATATGATTTTTTACATCAGAACAAGGACCAAGCCTCTGTCAATAGAAACAATCTTTTTTTGCCTAGGCATTGTCCATACCAATACCCTTAAATCTATTCAATTTTTCATCCAAATTGAGACAACACTGTGTCAGTTGTCTGTTGTCTGTTGTCATCTTCACTTTGTTGACGCTCTAGAGACCACAGTTTCAATCTGATACTATTAAAACTTTGCCAGAATCTTGGACAAGTTTGAAATTAGGACAGGTGGGCTTTAAAACCAGATTAATGGGTAAAATCTTAGGGCCATCATGGCACTCTTGTTTCATAAAACATGATAAGTTTCTTTGACAGTTTGCTGCATCAAAGCATGATCTATAAACTTGTATTTATATTCATAAGTGTATATTTACTTCTTTTTTAACATCATTTGTTATACATTTATATATGCAGGAAGGCTACTTTTTCCTTCACACATTTGCTATATCCATGCAGGAGATATATATACATGTGTATATATATCTGGGTTTACAGATTTGTGAGATATGCTGGACCATACAGTCTCTATTTTAACATATTTGTTATATCAATGCAGGATTCAAACTTCTGTCTTCACATATTTTTTATAGTACCACACAGACTTTAATGCTCTGTTTGGACATTTGTTATATCCATGCCGGGAAAATATTTTTGTTTCTTAGCATTATTTATTAACATAAAGGGGCAAACCTTTGTTTTTTAACACTTGATTTATTAGGTTCTTGAAGGGACCATACCTAATTCTCTGCACTTTTGTTATAGTCATGTAAGGCTCATACTTCTGTCTTGAAACATTTGTTAAAATCATGCAAGAATTGTACCTCTGTTGTTAAACATTTGTTATAGCCATTCAAAGGCTACACCTCTGTTTTTATACATTTGTTATAGTCATGCAAGGCTCATAGCTGTGCTTTTTTATCTTTGTTATAGCTATGCAAGGACAATGTCTCTGCCTTATTAATAAGTCTGAAGAGCCATGCAAGGACTATACCTCTGTCTTTAAACTTTAGTTTTAGTCATGCAAGGCTCATATCTCTGCCTCTATACATTTGTTATAGCTATGCAAGGACTACACCTATTCCTTATACATATGACTGATATAGCCATTCAAGGACTTTACTTCTGTCCTTAAACAGTTGTTATAGCCATGCAAGGACTATACCTTTGTCTTTTAACACTTGTTATAACCCTGCAAGGACTATACTTCTGTCTTTATGAATTTGTTATAGCCATGCAAGGACTATACCTCTGTCTTTATGAATTTGTTATAGCCATGCAAGGACTATACACCTGTCTTTTAACATTTGTTATAGTGATGCAAGACCCATAGCTCTGCCTTTATACATTTGTCATACCCATGTGAGGACTATACCTCTGTCTTTAAACCTTACTTTTAGTGATGCAAGGTTCATAGCTCTGCCTCTATACATTTGTTAAAGCTATGCAAGGACTATGCATCTGCCTTATAAATTATATATGTCTGATGTAGCCATGCAAGGACTTTACTTCTGTCTGTAAACATTTGTTATAGCCCTGCAAGGACTATACCTCTGTCTTTATAAATTTGTTATAGCCATGCAAGGACTATACCCCTGTCTTTTAACATTTGTCATAGTCATGCAAGACTCATAGCTCTGCCTTTATACATTTGTTATAGCCATGCAATTACTATAACTATGTCCTTAAACATTTGTTATACTAATGCAAGACTCATAGCTCTTGTTTTAGCCATGCAGGGACTATACCTCTGTCTTGAAACATTTATTATAGTCATTCAAGGCTCATAGCTCTGCCTTTGTATCTTTGTTATAGCCATGCAAGGACTATACCTCTGTCTTGAAATATTTGTTTTAGTCATGCGAGACTCATAGCTCTGCCTTTATACATTTGTTATAGTCATGCAAAGACTATACCTCTGTCTTTAAACATTTGCTATAGTCATGCAAGGACTATATCTCTTTTTTTAAACATTTGTAATAGTCATGTAAGAACTAAATGTCTGCCTTCATACATTTGGTTTATCCATGCAGGAAAGACAAGTCTATTTTTAGATATAACTCATTATATCCAAGGACAGAAAGACTTTCTGTCTTTACACATATTTTGCTTTTTTTGTTTAACCGATGCAAGGATCATACATCTGTCATGTAACATATTTTGTTCAATCTATTCTGGGAATATACTTATGACATTACTCATTATTTGTTTTGTGTAAATAGGGCCTACATATTAATCATTATATTTGATTTGTGTACATCTATGCAGGAACTATACCTTTGTTAAAGCATGATTTGTAATATCCATAGATGGTCTATTCCTGAGTTGTTACAAATGATATCTTGGATCAATGCACCCAGTGTACCTCTTTGATTACTCATGATACATTATATCTATACATTATATCTATGCTGAGATTATACCTAGAATCAAAAGGTATGATTTGATAGATATGTAACATATCCATACAGGGACTAAACTTTTGTCAATCAGACCTGGGGTCAATTTCATGATAATGTAATTTACTAATTGACCAATTCCTAAATTACTATTATAATAACAATGTTAAGGGTGTGTTCAGAAACCTTTTCTGTGAGGTTCATTAAAAGTCTGGATTGTGTAGTAAAGGGTTAAAGTTGTCAAAACAGTTTTGTTTGATAAAGGGGCTCTGTAAGCTAATCACTCTTCACCATTTGTTACTAGATATTGATGAATGCTCAAGCAGTCCTTGTCAGAATGGTGCCTCATGTGTCAATGGACAGAATGGATATACATGTCAATGCACAGGGGGATGGACAGGGACTAATTGCGAATCAGGTATGTTGTATGCTCTTGTTCATTATTCCAGTAAACAACACATTTATTTTACTATCTGTATTTTTTTCTAATTTTGACAGTTTCTTAACCCTTTACTCCGTAAATACTCATTCCTACGCATTGCTTGTAGGAGCATTTGGAAAACATTGTGTCAAAAGGTGAAATTGCTCATGATGTGCAATTTCACCTTTTGTCACAACGTTTTCTATGTTATCAAAAGGTATTTTATACACATAAAAAACGCCTTCATCCTTGCTGTTATTTAGGGTCAATTAGAGATACATGTACCATAGAAATGGCTTATGGGGTAAAGGGTTAAAACATTTTTGAAACAGATAAAACAAACATTGAAACAGTCATACTGTAGACAAACATAAGTGTAGAAAAAATATGTGTTTTGTGTTGAAAAGATTATTTTGCAAAGGTTTAAGTAATATGCAATCAGTCTAGTTGTGATCCTTTGATATATCCTTTTATCGATGCATGGCCTATTTTGTTTCTTGACAGACTTTGATGAGTGTACCAGTAATCCTTGTGCTAATGGTGCCTCGTGCACAAACGGTCAGAACAGATATACATGTACTTGTGCCCCAGGATGGACTGGAACTACTTGCAATACTGGTAATTATAATAATTATACACTTTAGACCTGTCCATATTAAAAGTGGCTGGAGAAGACATATGAAATAAAGCTAAAATTACAAGGGAAGATCAATTAGTTCGTAGAACTCAGTATTTTTCCATACAATTCAAGATTTCTTCTTTCATTTTTTTGCAGTATTTCTTTGTCAGTTGAATGATTACAGCCATTTAGTCAGCTCTTACTTTTTTTTGCTCTTACTTTATGTTGGCAAACCTATACCCATAGGCAAAAATAGAAAGTCAGAAGCCACTCTGTAGCAGCCTTGAGCTCATTATTGTCAGGAAACCTCGCTCCAAGCAAGTGGGACGTCAAATTTGGGAACGGACAATAATCACATGGGGCCAGGTCTGGATTGTATTGAGGGTGATTTAAATGCTCAAACTTTCACTTATGAATAACCGCTTGTGCAACTCTGGACTTGTGCTCTGAACTCAATATTCTGACATTTCATTTTTGTCTATGGGTATAGGTTTTCCAACAAAAAGTAAGAGCAAAAACTGTAAAGTGGTGACTGAATGGCTTTTATCATTCAACTAGCAAAGGTTTATACTGCACAAAGAACTAAAAAAAAAATTAATTGTAAAGAAAAATAATGAGTTCTGCGAACTTATTGAACTCCCCTCATAGATACATACATGTATATGTATATGGATATAGTAGAGCCTTGCTTTGGTAAAATGGGCCTTAACTCATTACCAAACAACAAATTTTAGGCTTGTCCAAATTGAAAGCATTTGCAGACGACAAAATAAAAGTAACCGAAAATTAAAAATTTGTTTTGTGAATAGTAGAAAACATTGTGGGAAAAGGAGAAAATGCTGGTTACCAGCATCTTCTCCTTTTTCCACAATGTTTTCTTAGGGCTTCTTTCTCAGGGTCGTCAAAAGGAGGGATTAATTGTTAATGGGTTAAAATGCCTTTTCCTGATGCATTATAGCATATATATGTCGTAGGCCAGATTGGAATCCAGGCAGATCCGGAATCGGCCTAGGCAGATCTGGAATCTGCCTAGGCCAAACTAGAATTCTAGTTTGGTCTAGACCAAAATAGAATTCCTGTTTGGTCTAGGCAACTTCCAGATCTGCCTAGGCCAAATGAGAATTCCAGTTTGGCTAGGCAGATACAGGATCTGCCTAGACCAAATTGGAATCTTTTCTTTCTTTGGAATCTTTTCAGTAAATACCCATTTTAACACAAAAAAAGCATTTCTTTATCACTTGAATTTTGATTTTTACACCTTTTCTGTAAATGCTTTATTAAGTAAACACTTTTATACAAAAGGAAAAAAAAGTAGTAAGTTACAAATTTATCCTCATTCTTCTGTTTATGTAGTTCCCAACTTAAATCATATATTTTGTAGGAAGTGTAGACAAAGATCAGCATGTACATTAATACAGATTGGACTTTTGTCTATATAATAATATTATTATTATTATAATTATTATTATTTGGGCATTTATTATTCATGAACAAAGCAATTATTTACAATGAATTATTTCAAAAACAAAAAAATGGTTTAGTAAATGTGACCCTTCATGTAAAAAAGGACCATCTAGAAACTGCAATAAATATCGACACTGGTCAGATTACACTGACTGCATTGGCTGACCAAGACTGAAATTTCACTTCACGTAGATTTTCTGTAGATGATATGTTTACCTATCTAATAAACAGTCATATGTTTGAAACTATTAACCCAGATATATGTACAGTTACACTGTCTGTGATCTCTCTAATTTCATGTAAAGGGTAACCAGATGGTCCCTGTATGTGTGATTGGTCAAAAAGATACCACACATTCATACCTTTACAGCTACATTAACTATTTTTGCAATTAACCCTTTACCAGACGACAAGCCTTGTCCAAATTGCAAGCACTTGCAGACAACGATTTCAATGTGGTTAAGATTGAGCATTTTTTCTTTGGTAAGGTAGAAACTATTGTGGGAAAAGGAGAAAATGCTAGTTACCAAAATTTTCTTCTATCCACATAATGTTTTCAAAAGGCTCCTTTCCCAGTTTTAAGAGTCAGCATTGAGTGGTAAAGGGTTATCAATATTTTCACAATTTCAACTTTCACTGGTCTTCACACATCATAATTATACTTGTGCCAGGTAGATATGTTGACCCATCACATATTATAAATTACCATTTATTGGGAAAAGATATAAAGAAAATACAGTATGAATGATTCTCCTTTTCCCATCATAATTTCTACCAGATTTATTAATCATTTTTCTCATTTTGACAATATCAGTCCTGCAAAAAAAAAATAAAACAGGTTTACAAATACAACTCTGTGGTAGAATTCTTATGAAATTACAAAAAAAAAAAAAATCTCCTTTTCCAACAATGCTTACTACTTTATTATTGGATTATTTCTTTCTATTAATCAAACAGATTCACATACATGTATGTTTACAACTAAGATGTATTTCTAGTTAAAGCATTATCTTTTTTTCCCCATTTGCTCCACTTCCTACATTTTTTCCTGCTAAAATGCAAAACATTCAACACTAAGTCTTACTTTGAATTTCTGATGAGCAACCCCTTTTATTTTTGGGTTTAAATTAAAAATTCCAATTTGGTCTAGGCAGATTCTGGATCTGCCTAGCCAAACTGGAATCCTAATTTGGTCTAGGCAGATCTGGAATTCGTCTAGACCAAAGTAGAATTCTAATTTGGTCTGGACCATAATAGAATTCCAATTTGGTCTAGGCAGATTCCGGATCTGCCTAGATTCCAGTTTGGACTACGACATATGTCGTATATACAAGGTGTGATCAAAAAGTTCTCCGCCCCAAGTGCTTCCGATTATCAGGGAATGAAAATCTGGTCATTACTTTTCAATATTATCCACCTTCACGGCAATGCACTTAGTCCATCTCTGTTCGAGCTTGCTTATCCCTTCCAAATAGAAGTCTTTTTCCTGGTCCCCCAAGTACTCATTCACTGCCTCTATGACACCTTCATTGCTTCCAAACTATGTTCCACGAAGGTTGGATTTCAATTTTGGGAAGATAGAAGTCAGAAGGGGCCATATCAGGAGAATATGGGGGGGTGAGGAAGGACTTCGAATCCGCATTCAGTCGCAGCAGTCATGGCAACTTGCAACGTGTGAGCAGGCGCATTGTCCTGCAAGAGCAGAACACCTCGAGTCAGTTTTGCAAGTTTGACACACTGTCCTCTTTAAATACAGTACTGTCATACAAAAGCAATCAAGGGTGACCAAATGCTTGTTACTCTCCAAATGACTTTCAATTAGAATGACAGACTGAACAAGATTCTTGTCCAAGGAAATGCCTTGAAGCGTATTAGGCCGAAAACATTCTGATCACACCTCGTATGCAGACGTTGTGAGAAAAGAATAATGTGCTAGTACATGTATTCAGATTTTTCTCCTTTTCCTTATTCAATTGAGTGACAAGGCAGCTGATGGGAATATTTGCCAGACCAGGACAGCTCAAATTGTATTCGCAATCCTGTGTAATAAGGACTAACTCATTACAAGATGACAAACAAGTAATTGATGACGAATTTTTCTTTAACTCATTACCAAACGACAAAATTTTAGACTGGTCTGAACAGAAAACATTTTGGGCCCAAGCTGACATGGGTGGAAACCTTTAGCTATTGGATACTTAGTAATATGTCCGAGGACTTTCTTACCTCATGTTTTGACAGTCAGTTGATTAATAAAATTGAATTTATAAGTCAATAGTTATGTGACATGATTTCCTTTGAATAATAATGTGTCATTGAAATGTATTAAGCCCCCTTTTGTCAGGGCATGGTTCATGTATATCTGTATGTTTTACTTCAGATATTGATGAATGTACCAGCAGTCCATGTGAGAATGGAGCTACTTGTAACAATGAGCAAAATAGGTACACATGTACTTGTGCTGGAGGATGGACTGGGACAAACTGTCAAACTGGTAAACATTATACCTACATGTATATTCGATGAGTACTTTAACTTCCACATAATCCCAACTTTTAAGACCCTGAGAAAGAAGGTTTTTGAAAGCCTTGTACAAAAAGGAAAAAAACTGCTGGTAACCAACATTTTCTCCTTTTTCCCCACAATGTTTTCTACCCTTCCGCAATCAAATTTCAATTTTTGAGTCATATTTATTTCGTCATTTGCGAATGTTTTCAATTTGGACAAATCCAAAATTTTGTCATTTAGCAAAGAGTTAAAAAGTCACTTAGCTTTGTTCTAGTTCCTGTAACCCTTTCCTAAACGACAAATTTTAGACTCTTCCAAACTGAAAGAGTTTGCAGATGACAATTTTTAACTTTCATAACAATGGCAGAAAATTACCCGAATGGGCAGAAAACACTGTGGGAAAAGGAGAAATTGCTCGTTACGAGCAATTTCTCCTTTTCCCACATTGTTTTCAAAAGACTGGTACTGCAGACACATAAAAACAAGGGCTTGTTTGGGAAACATTTAAGCATAAAGTGCTCATGATGAAGTGCAAGAATGTATTAGGGTTTGGCACTCACCTTGCACAATCTGTTATATCTTATATATGGTGTATCATCCTCCTAAAACAGTATTTAGTTCTCTTAGTTCCCTTCATCTTCGCGAGCCAAGTTTACGATCACTAGGTACATCTTACCTTGGCTGATTGAGCCCGATTTCGAGATTCCTGCGATGCGCCCTCTATTGGATGCTTGTTATTACCCCCATTTACATTATATTTCTAAAAGCAAATGAAATATCGTTTTACAAACCGCTTACAAATACACATGAAGCGATAAGCAGACGTCAATGTGGGTTTCCATGTTTAACTTCTATTCAAAAGGTAGAGATCTTGTTCTATTTTTATCAAAGATGAAATGCTACGAGCGATTTCATTCCTTGCAGCTAGCGCTGGCTGCATCCAATGAAAAAGCGTATCAGGTGAATGTAACAATCAAGTTCGATCTGCCAAGGGTAGAGTAACGTAGTGAATGTCAGCCTTGGCTTGCGAAGATGAGTTCCCTTCCCATTCACTTAATCTCTTTCAACTGCTGAGAAAACAATCTACATGCAGAGACTGATTTTACTGTTTTGATGAAAAAGATTGGATAGTACATATAGATGAAAGACCAAACAACAGGTTTGATGAAGAAATGGATTTCGATTCCAAAAAATAGTGTTTGAAGAATTTGAAAATTTGTTGTTGTTTATCTTTTGTTCAGAAATGGATGAGTGTTCAAGTAACCCATGTCAAAATGGAGCATCATGCACGGACCATTTGAACAGATATTCTTGCACATGTACAGGAGGCTGGACAGGAACTAACTGTGATGAGGGTCAGTTTTATTTCCTTGTTTTATGTTAACTCATTACCACATAATCCCTACTTTTGATGACCCTAAGAAAGAAGCCTTAAGAAATCATTGTGGAAAAAGGAGAAAATGCTGGTAACCAGCATTTTCTCCTTTTTCCTTCAATATTTTCTACCCTTCAAAAAACACATTTTAAATTTTCAGTCACTTGTATTATGTTATCTGCAAATGCTTTCGATTTGGACAAACCTAAAATTTAGTCGTTTGGTAATGAGTTAACCCTTTCCAAAACAAACCCTTGTTTTTACGTGTCTACTGTACTATCTTTTGAAAACACTGTAGGAAAAGGAGAAATTGCTCATAACGAGCAATTTCTCCTTTTCCCACAGTGTTTTCTTCCCATTTGGAGAACTTTCTGCCATTTTTATCAATTTGAAATTGTCGTCTGCAAACTCTTTAAGTTCAGAAGAGTCTAAAACATGTCGTTTGGGAAGGGTTAAGGAAACAGTATCATGTGTATTCACCTTTACAGTCCAGCCATTATTAATCAAGGACCTGATGGACACTCAAAATGTGCTTGCTGCATCAACTCCTTCGGTACTAATTAGACAAATTCAACTTTTTTCAACGGTTTAAAAGACAATCCACTAACACTCAGATCACTTCTTGTCCTAAATACTTCATAGACATAACTTCTATTACACACACCATGCACATGTGTAATGTAAAAAAAATCG
Source organism: Tridacna crocea (assembly GCA_943736015.1). NCBI lineage: Eukaryota > Metazoa > Mollusca > Bivalvia > Cardiida > Cardiidae > Tridacna > Tridacna crocea. Next base: position 9,010,123 of record OX031068.1, read on the forward strand.
AAAGTATGTCATAGGTTGCCTCTTTTTGCGTATTTTTCAGTTTGGCCACAGAGCAGTCGAAACAGTTTACCATACATATAACTTATTTGATTTATGCAGCAATATCCAAATTTTGATACAATGTAAGTTAAATATTAGCCATATCCTGCAACAAGCTAAAGCACAATCAAACCTGTCTCTGAAAACCAAATTTTTACCTCAGAAGAGGCTCGAAGTCGTTCTACAGCCATCTTGAATATCGAAATTTTCTTGGGGGAGGCCCCCATAAACCCTGCCCAACACCATGCCCCACCCCCCTCCCTGTGCCTATTGCTTTCATGCACGCCTTTGGCGTGCATAAAATTTACATTTTTTCTTGGTTACGCCCCTGCGACCTGACAAGCATACAGTATAGATACAGTATCAGACTGTACCCTAGCTACATGTATGTGCAGTTTAATCTTGATCTGAACCATTAACTGAAGCCCATGTTTTCATTTGCTTAAATGTTTTAGCAGGTGTTTGCTTAGTTCAGGTGCTTTTTGATAGTTTGTTTCTGCTGGAAATCACTATATACTTACTTAACCATGTTGCACTGTTTGTTAACCCATTACCACACAATCCCTACTTTTGACGCCCCTGAGAAAGAAGCCTTTGGAAAACATTGTGGGAAAAGAAGAAAATGCTGGTTTTCTACCCTTCACAAAACAAATTCAGCCACTATTATTTTGTCGTTTGCAAATGCTTACAATTTGGACCAGTCTAAAATATTGTCGTTTGGTAATGAGTTAAGTGTAGCGCTTAAAATCATTTAGCTACTGGTCTTACTTGTTAGCATTTAAATTCTGTACATGGCTTGATGATAGTCACACAGAATTCAACTGTTTTCCACAGCTATAAATTCTTTCAGAGATGTTTATGTTTGAAATTAGCCAGTGCCTTGTAAATGATGTTGTTCAAAGTGATTGCAAAATAAATACTTCAAAAGCATGGATAAATGCTCTTACTACATTGACATAAATGAAAAAATGTTGAAAAAAGACTGAACACGAAACAAAAAAAATCAATATGTACAATTCCTTTTTGATACAAATTGATTGCTCTGTTCAGATGGCCACTGGGACAGGGTTTCTTTTTAATATAACATTTCCTAAATAGAAATAGAAAATCTTGATGGCCTTCTATATTTCAGTACAGTACATATTTTGTGCTTTTCTCTACACAAAGTCATTATGATCAATTTTATACTATTTTCTAGATGTTAATGAGTGTTCCAGCAATCCATGCAACAATGGTGCGTCCTGCAATAACCTACAGAATCAGTACACATGTACTTGTGCAGGGGGCTGGACAGGGTACACATGTGATGCAGGTAGGATTTTTTTTTATCTTTATGGTATACTTTTTAGATACTCTCTATTTTTCTTCAAATACAAATGACATTTTTTTAACTCTTTACCAAAAGACAAAAATTTATACTTGTCGAAATTGAAAGCACTTGTAGATGACAAAATAAAATTTTTAATGTGGCTCATAAATTGAAACTTGTTTTGGGAAGGGTAAAAAACATGGTAGGACAAGGAGAAAATGCTGGTTACCAGCATTTTCTCCTTTTCCTACAATGTTTTCAAAAGGGCTTTTTTCTCAAGATTGTTAAAAGTTGGGATTGTGTGGTAAAGAGTCAATGAGATGGTAGAAAGTATTGTTTGAGAATGGAAATGCTGGTTACAAGCATTGAACCTTTTCCTGAAATGTTTTGAAAAGCCTTACTCCTCAGGGTCACTGATCCTTTGCCACACAATCTCGAGCCTGAATGATCCCGAAGTAGAAAGCTTTTGAAAACATTGAAGAAAAAGGAAAAAGTGCTTGGAGTCTGCATTTCTTTCCGTTAAATAACACTTTTCTTCTTGTGAGCCACATTTAAAGGTGGGTGTTTAGATTTTTTACATTACACCAAATTAAGAAATATATATAGCACTGAAATTTATATGAGAAACAATACAAATCATCCTTATTTAAGGATCATAAAATTAATAAAAAAAATTTTTGATGGTATTCCCTTAAAAGGCTACGTCGTCTTTTAACCCTTTCCTAAACAACAAATATGGGACTCTTCCAAACCAAAAGAGTTTGCAGACGACAATTTTAGATTTGGAGAAAATGGCAGAGAGTGCTGAATAAGGGTAGAAAACACTGTAGGAAAAGGAGAAATTGCTCGTTACGAGCAATTTCTCCTTTTCCCACTGTGTTTTCAAAAAACTTTTACTGCAGACAGGTAAAAACCAGGGCTTGTTTGGGAAAGGGTTAAGCTATTTTTAGATTTCCCGCCAAAAATCAAAAAAGTATTGAATGTTATGTTACTGGCACTTGACTAATGACTTTTAAACTCCATAAATTAAAAAAAATGTAATTATTTTCCATAATGTCTTCTTTGGATGTTACATATGTTTGAAGCTTCGTCTGTATATTTCCGTTATGTAAATGAGCGAGTTGCTCATGTAAAAATAGACGTGTTTCCCTTCGGTGTCAGCCTGGGTTGTAGTAAATCTCTAATTTCTCTTGTTGGTGGATGGTTTTCAACTACTGGGGTTTTATGAATTAAAATCAAAAGGCTTTGGGAGTATAAGGATAATTTTTTTGTACTTTTGTAAATTTTTTGTCCCAAAATCTGAAGGGCCACCGTAAGTTTGTTTTCTGCATATGGTTTATAATTGGACAAACCCAAACTTTAATTATTTGGTAAAGGGTTGATCAATTGATGGAAATGTAGGGTAAAGGCTTAAGGACATCGAGAAAAACTTCTTTTACATGAAACATGCACTTATTTTCCCTGTACTTACCTTTTTTCAGATATAAATGAGTGTGATAGCAACCCATGCCAAAATGACGCCACATGTAACAATGAACAGAACAGGTATACATGTACTTGTGCCTCAGGATGGCAAGGCACCAACTGTCAAACAGGTACGGTTGCACATGTTTTGTTATTTTTTTTATAAAAACATCTAAAGTACTCTTGGTGGGAAAAACTCTCAAAAAGAAAACATGTATGTTAACCCTTTACCCAATAAGGCATTTCTATGGCATCTCTAATTGACCCGAAATAAGAGAAAGGATGAAGCTGTTTCTTATGTGTAAATGACACCTTTTGATAGCTTAATAAACATTGTGACAAAAGGTCAAATTGCTCGTCACGAGCAATTTCACCTTTTGCCACAATATTTTCCAAAGGCTCCGACAAGCAGTGTGTAGAAATGAGTATCTATGAAGTAAAGGGTTGATACAGGAAAAATCTGGCAATCAGCATTTTCTCCTTTGCAAATAATGGTTCTAAACTCTCAGAGACAAGTCTAGTTAACTGAACCTCATTTGTCAAAGTGGATTTTGTTCAACAAAATGGACAGTATGGATCAAACATCAAACTTCACATTTTTTGCAGTTTGATCCTGATCTACACTTGCTACAAAATCTACCATAGGTGTAAATGGTATTTTAATGTTTAACTCTTTATAAAGATAGCTGACAACAAAATTTTAGAATTGTCCAAACTGACTGCATCTGCTGACAAAAAATGAACTCAGCTCAAATGATGGGGTTTATAGGAAAAGATGAGGAAAAAGAAGCATTGTCTCCTTTTCTAGCACTGCTTCCAGGTGTCATTTTCCCAGAGTTCATTAACAATCCAATTGTCTTGTACAGGTTTAATTAAGAATAGCTGCATTTCTTTCAGATGTAGATGAATGTGCCAGTAACCCATGTCAGAATGGTGCCAGCTGTCACAATAACAGAGACCACTATACATGTACCTGTGCTCCTGGTTGGACTGGCTATAACTGTCAGACAGGTGTTTGTTCATGCAGATATTTTAAGGATTATTATATCCATTGAAGGGCCTTTCATGACTTCAGTTCCCATCATGGTCACTGTGCATCAAGATCTTTGATCTACACAGTCAGATCGGTCAAACCATTTTGACCATAAACAACATAAAAAAATTGCAAATATCTAGACCCACCTGGGCAGGTCAGTGGTAAGCTGATGGTTGCTGGTTCAATACTCGGTTTAGGCACCATCCTTTGCAACAGTTGTTTTCCTCTCACCTCTGATGCATGTTAGAAACCAGTAAGTAGCATAGAAAAGTTTTGTCATTACCAGTGTGAGAAGGACAGTAAACACACATTGTATGTGCACTGGTTTTCTAGACAAAAAGTGGCTGGTAGTCTTATCAAATGGTTTGTTTGGGGTAAAGCCTTGCTGTTTCTTTTTATCTGAACCCTCACCATACAATCCTGAGTTTTAACAAGCCAACTGTAGAGAGCTTTAGAAACCACCATTTTCTTCCTTTTTCACAATGCTTTTTACCTTTCCTCAGATGACTGTTCCTTTTTTATCTACCTTTAAATTGTCGCTTGCAATTGCTTCAAATTTGGACAGGTCAAAATTTTTTTTGTTTCGTTAAGGGTATAAATAAAGGTGTTGTCAAAGGTCGGTCTGTTCTATGTATATTTTCTAAAAAAAAACCTGTATCACAAAAAACTTGACATATAATTATCAGATATCTCTTTCATCAGTGAAGATATCTACTTGAAACATGGGCTAGTTGCTACCTGTCAGAAGGGAAACCAGAAAGACAAATGCCTTTGTCAGAGTTATACCCCTTTTTTGACCTAGAATTTCTACCAAAAAAGCAACTGCCTCAGGGCATAGGTACCCATTATTTTATTGTAATTCAGCAAAGAAATTTCTTATGATGGTCTGATTGGATGATATGCCCTCAACATATATATCATGTACACTGGCAAAACCAACGTAAAAGCAGTTTTCCTTTCGGGAGCCCTGTATACATGACTACACTGTCACCACAATATCCAAAATAGCAGCATCAATCAACATTATGCTCCAAGATGCACAATTTAGCATAGATTACCAAGGTTTCAGTGATGTCAGTTCCCAGTGATTGCGCAAAGATATACACAAAATTTGTTCACTGACTGCTTTGGTTAATGTATGTTTGTTCCTAAACCAGATCATCCCTGGGCTTGATCATCCAATGATAGCAGGCAATTTCATTTGATTGTGCATGAATATTGACAGGCCGAAAAATTTATCGTAATTTTTGAAATTAGATCTTGACTGCCAAAGATATCTCAAAATCATAGTTTTCAGGTATAAACTTAGTTTAATTCAATATATTTACTCTCTCTATCCATCGTGCATCCTACCGTCCAGGGACATTACTCCTGACTTCTTCTGAATAGTCAAAGGGATAAAAAAGATATACTAATTTGCCTAGATTGTTGATATTTAAATATTGAAAATATTTCTTTTTTGTAATATCAATTCCACACGTTGTCCACCTTGACAAATGCCATGTCAGTGTTTTGAACACTTTGATTACTTTTGTCATCAGTAAGTCATCAAAACAATTTTTGTCTATTTTCAGACATAAATGAATGTGACAGTACCCCATGTCAAAATGGAGCCACCTGTAACAACAACCTGGATTACTACACATGTACCTGTGCAGGTGGATACACAGACTACAACTGCCAAACTGGTAATGTGTTCTCTCCTTTTCTATTGTCATTCAAACGAAGGCTTATTGTTGACTGCCATTTGAAAGGGGAAATCATAAGGGTGGGTAACCTTCACAATATTTGACACAGTTATGCTCTTCTCACACACTTAACCCTTTCCCCTACAAAAAACTTTTGCACTAGACTAAATTGAAAGCATTTGCAGACGACAATTCAACTATTGCTGAAAAGATGATTTCTGTCTATGATAGGGCAGAAAAGATTGTGGGAAAAGGAGAAAATGCTGGTTACCAGCATTTTCTCCATTTCTCACGATGTTTTCAAATTCAACTCTTGCTGAAAAGATGATTTCTGTCTATGATAGGGCAGAAAAGATTGTGGGAAAAGGAGAAAATGCTGGTTACCAGCATTTTCTCCTTTTCTCATGATGTTTTCAAAAGGCTACTATTCCAGACCCGTAAAAACCAGGGATTGTTTGGGAAAGGGTTAAATGTTTGCTAAAGGTGCACAGAGTTGACAGCCACAAATGATGCTCTTGTTCATGCATGATGTTAATTTATATTTCTAGACATCAATGAATGTGCAAGTAACCCGTGTCAGAATGGTGCCACTTGTCATGACGAGATCAACTATTACACATGTACATGCGCACCAGGATATTCGGGATATGACTGTCAAATTGGTAAGACTAGTCATTGAAATACCTTTTTGTAGCCTCCACCTCATCTAGGCTATAATTTAAACCCTTAAAGGTGGCCCTTCAGAATTTGGGACGAAAATTTTACAAAAATACAAAAACATCATCCTTATACTCTCAAAGCCTTGTAATTGTCATTCATAAAACTCTAATAGTCGAAAACCATCTGACAACAAGAGAAATGAGAGATTTACTATGACCCAGGTCGACATCGACTGGAAACATATTCTATTTTTACATGAGCAACTTGCTCATCAGCATACCTAAAATATACAGACAAAGCTACAGACATAGTGGTTGAGGAGGATATTATGAAAAATAATTACATGTTTGTTATGTAATGGAATTTAAGTGTCACTAGTCACGTGCCTTTTCAACAACTTACGTTACTCTTAGCTCAGTGTATGTCAAACTCAGACCATCTTTGATGGATAATGTCAGTTTTGCTGAGACAATCCACAACACCTTGAAAATGTTTAGATCCTGAAAAAACTTTTATTTTTAGAGTCAAAATTTTTGCAGAGTTTATTGACACTCTCCAATGGATCTTGTCTCTATTTGCCTGGCAAGTTTAAATTGGCTGATTTGATTGTCTGACCTTGTCTTTCTCATAGAAGCCTCTTATAATGCCTCTTTACTTTCTCCTCTTTGTTTTCTTACCAGTACTCTTACTTTCTCTCTCTCTCTCTCTCTCTCTCTCTCTCTGTCTCTCTCTCTCTCTCTGTCTCTCTGTCTCTCTCTTGCTAATTTTGCAAAGATAATCCTTTATATCTCAGATATCAACGAATGTGCAAGCAACCCGTGTTTCAATGGTGCTACCTGCAATGACCTTGTCAATCACTACACCTGTACTTGTGCTGGAGGCTGGACTGGAACAAACTGTGATCTGGGTAAAACATTCTATCCTTTGTACATGTGTGCAAAACAGACATGATGACAAAAAAAAGACAGCTTGATGGAGCATAGCTCTAATATTCATGTGGCAATATTGTCTGAAATATTGGTGTTGATGTTACATACATTTATATTCATGTGGAAATATTGTCTGAAATATTGGTATTGTTGTTACATACATTATCTGAAATATTGGTGTTGATGTTACATACATTTATATTCAAGTGGCAACATTGTCTGAAACGTTTGTGTTGATGTTCCATGCATGTACATTCATGAGGCAGTACTGCCTGAGATGTTGGTGTTGATGTTGCACGCATCTACATTCATGAGGCAGTACTGCCTGAAATGTTGGTGTTGATGTTGCATAGATCTACATTCACGAGGCAGTACTGCCTGACATGTTGATGTTGATGTTGCACGCATCTACATTCACATGGCAGTACTGCCAGAAATGTTGGTGTTGATGTCACATAGATCAACATTCACATGCCAGTACTGCCTAAATATTAGTGTTGATGTTGCATAGATCTACATTAATGTGGCAGTATTGCCTGAAATATTGGACACATTAAATCGAAGATCAGAGACAGATTATTCTATAGACCTGGCAAGCTTTATACATAGTTTTCAAATTAATGTCTTTATCATACTGCAAAGAAGTTTCTCGTGATCTGACTGCTTAACATGCCAGGAACATATATCATGTTCCCTGGCAAAAACAACGTAAAACCAGTTTCCCTTTGGAGTGCCCCGTAAACATCACTACACATGCAACACAACATCCAAACTGGCGGCGTCGATCGATCACCAGACTGCACATTTATGCTCCAAACTGCACTTTTTGGTGATGTCAGTTTCCAGTGACATCAATTTTCATTGAATTGGGGCACACAGAAGGGAATTTCTATTTTGTCAACATACTTGATTGGTGAAATTATGAAATAGGAAAGTTTCACTTAACACGCTTTGAAAGGGTAAAACTTTGCAGTATAATAAATTCTGCCAACTGACCGTACAACTAATACTATATGTAATTAACACCAGGATCAGCTGATGTGATTTGAATTTAAATGCATTTTATCACCCACTTGTTTTAATTTTGGCGCTATTGTTACTCAAGTTTTAAAGAGTAAACTGTAAACATTATTTTCCTCCTCTTTCTCCCTCAGATATCAATGAATGTGACAGTAACCCCTGCTTCAATGGTGCCACCTGCAATAATCTACAGAACAGGTACACCTGTACATGTGCGCCAGGATGGACTGCTTATAATTGTGATACAGGTACCAGTATGACAAATGTTTAACCCATAAAGCACATCTGTCAATCCATCAACAATGTCAGAGATCATCTACTCAGAAACTCTTTGACCATTTAGGCTTAATTTCATTTACTCTAAAGGAGAGAAAAAAAATAGTTAGGTTACCTTGGTCACATGACCTATATGGCCTCAGTAAGTGCTTTATTTCAGAACCAAATGGCAGTCAGCTTTGAAACTTGGCTTTGATAATTAATGATGTAGCACTACAAGAACATATAACCCTCTCCAAAGGGTGCCCTCCGAAGAATCTTGTGTATTAACGAACCTGATAGAGGCTGTTGAAAGCATTGTTGGACAGGTAAAAATGCTGGTAACCAGCAACAATGGGTTATTAACCCTTTCCCAAACAAGCCCTGGTTTTTACGTGTCTGCAGTAAAAGTCTTTTGAAAACACTGTGGGAAAAGGAGAAATTGCTCGTAACGAGCAATTTCTCCTTTTCCCACAGTGTTTTCTACCCTTTTTGAGACCTTTCTGCTATTTTCTCCAAATCTAAAATTGTCGTCTGCAAACTCTTTCAGTATGGAAGGGTCCAAAATTTGTTGTTTGGGAAAGGGTTAAAGAAATAGCTTTGCAGTAAGATTATATCATTCTATGGAAAGTTTTTTTAAGATTGATTGTTATATTTACTGATAGCCTGACTGGTATTGAGATTTTCACTATTTTTAATTTCAGATATTGATGAATGTGCAAGTTCTCCTTGTGTAAATGGAGCCACTTGTAACAATGAACTGGCCCAGTACAGTTGCACTTGTGTACCAGGTTATACTGGTACTAACTGTGATACAGGTAGGCTCAACAGTATTTTTAACCCTTTCCCAAACAATCCCTGGTTTTTACGGGAAAGGAATAGAAGCCTTTTGGAAACATTGTGGGAAAAGGAGAAAATGCTGGTAACCAGCATTTTCTCCTTTTCCTACAATGTTTTCTAACCTGTCATATAGAAAAATCATCTTTTAAGCAACTGTTAATTTGTCATCGGCAAAATGCTTTGAATTTGGTCTGGTCCAAAATTTGCCGTTTGGGAAAGGGTTAAAAGGATAAATATAGTATCTGACATGAGTTGACTTTTGAGGTAAGATTTTATTAAACAAGTCTAGGGAAATGTTATTGTGGTAATTTTACTGGTTTGACTTTAGCCATTCCCGCATGTGCATAGTGAGCGCCGGAGAATCCCGCGTCATAAAGGTAGCCTCAGACGATATCGAGAAGCCAAGTTGTTAAAACGTGTTTTTGTACCTTGTGTTTGTTCTTTTGCGGCATCTGCCTGTAGAAAAGATGACTAGCAGTTTTTGTGACCCTCGGAGGCGGACCAGTTACAAATAGGCAAGTCTGATTTTACAACAGTGGCGCTGCGAGCAATTCGAATCGCATTTGCGGAGAATTGTTTGCATTAAATTGTGTTTTGCATTTTCTTTTGTTGTTTTGAGGCGGCGTCCATTTGTCACGTGGGTGGGGTTTCCCAGTGAATTTGAATGCTGTTTTCAAAAATATTTCTGTCCATTTATTGCATTTGAATATCGTTTTTTCTGTTTTTTAACTGCTAGGGTTGGTGGAAAAAAGCAGTTAGCACGATATTTTGTATTTTTTTTTTGTGAATTGTTTTACAGGGTTACCTCCCTTGTCAACAGTTGAAAACATTGTGGCAGTAGCAACTTAATATTTTGCTTTTTCCATTGCCTCAGTTCAACATTTGGATTTGCAATATTTGCCCAAATTGTTGTAGGGTCAATTGACTGTTGCTGGTTCAGGGTGTTCATTATTTTCGACTAATTGAAAGTGAAAATAGTAACCCAGTTGTTTCAATTTTATTTTCGACTAACCAAAAGTGAAAATAACTAGTTTCTGGCTTTTCAGTGAAAACATAATTTGAAACATTTCTTTACAGCATTCCACTTTTTACAGGGAAATTGCTTACCTCTTTCTTCTCAAATAGAGGAAGTGTTAAAGGGGAACTGCTACACTTTTCCTGTTTGTTAAAGGGGAAGTGAACAATTTTCTGACTTGGTATAAAAAGCAGATAATTGAACATTTCAGTCTATTGAAACATCTAGCTGTCAACAATTATTAACAAATGGTGATTTATATCACGCATACTTTTGGTTTTCATTTGAATTCATAAGCTAGATCATCTTACAATGGACAAGGTACTTATTAATTACTGTTTGGGACGTGAATTATTAGCTCTGCCAGGAATTGGAGAGCGCCTAGCTGCTGAAATTTTGAAAATGAGGGAGGAGAAAGGAAATGTAGATTTAGAAGAGCTTCGATCTATTCGAGGACTCAGAATCACAGATGAATTGATAGACCGGATAGACTTCAAACCATATGAGCCGTCTTATAAAGAGGTTCAAAAAGATACCAGAAGGCAAACATTCGACAGTCAAAGTCCAATAAATCGGTCTATATATTTCAATGAGAATATTGGTGCCCCTTTTAATCCTAGTATTCCCTCACCGGTGGCTCACTACCCTACACGAACCTCTGGTGCCTATGGCAGTACATATTATGGAGATCATGAACGGAGATCATATAACTCGTTCTATTCACAGTACACTCCCAGAGATGCTTATAGTGTCGGCCACAAAACTAATTGGGTTGACGACTGCAATGCACAGAGACATGATTTGTTCTATGAGCCAGTAACGGTTCCAAGACACATCAGCTATGATGGCACTGGTTCATGGCCATCATTTTTCTTAAAATTTTCTACCTTCGCTGAAGAACAACAGTGGACAGGAAGGGAAAGAAAGAATAATTTGTGCTGGTGTCTGCAAGGTAGAGCAAGTGACTACTTTGCTATGATCATGGACAGGGAACCAAATTTGGAATATTTTGATTTGGTTCAAAGACTAGAGAGAAGATTTAGTTCTTCTGATCTTCCCAGCGTGCTGAGGATGCAATTTGTAAATCTGCGCCAAAAATGTGATGAAAGCATTTATGAATGGGCAGACAGAGTGGCATACTTAGGCACAAAGGCCTATAGAGACATGCCAGAACATCTCCTACAATACGAGCTTGTACTGAAATTTTGCCAAGGTTGCATAGATACTGATTCCAGTCACTATGCATTAAATATGAAACCACAAACCTTGGAGCAAGCAATAGGCCATGTAGTGTGGAATCAAAACACTACAAAATGATGAATGCGGGTCGGGTTAGACGTCCAACCCGGAAAGTGTATGCAGATACAGAGGCAAGTGAAGAATGCTCTGTTGATTCTTCAAGTAAACCAGAGTTAGAGGAAAGAATAACTACTCTGGAGGGGAAGATGAGTCATGTTGTGACAGTAATAGAAGAATTGAAGACTGTCATCTTATCAGACAGTGAACAAGGGGATAGATCTAGGTCGCCAGAAAGGGACCCAGATAGGCCTACTTGTCACAGCTGTAATGAAGTGGGCCACATAAAGAAAGATTGTCCTAAGCAGCACAAATCTGTAAGGTTTCACGAGACAGCAGACTCGTTAAACGACCAAGGGTTGAGGGAGAAGGCCAGCCTTCAGCCCAAGCAGAATTGAATGGCCTGAAAACTGAGAACAGAGTAGCTGGACTCAAAGAAGAGCCTGCAGATACTGCTGATAGTGAGTTACACTCAAAGAAAGGTGAAACACATGGCGAAAAATTGAACGCATATACGGAGCAATTCATTGTCTGTAGACTTGATTCCCATTCAGCCTGTACAGTTACCTGCAAAGTGCAATCTCTACCAATAACAGCAATAGTTGATTCAGCTGCTGAAGTTACAGTAATTTCGGATAGGATTTATAATCAACTACAGCCAAAGCCCCCAATCAAAGGATGTGCCATCATACTTGCTGCAGGGAGAGATGAGAGTATCAAAGGTTACACTGTGGGCCCTGTACGTGTTCAAGTGGGCATTTCTGCATTTGAAGAGGACATTTATGTCGCTCCAATAGAAGATGACATGCTGTTGGGGTTGGACATAATACATGAGAGGAAGATTGATATCAACACCTCAGAATCCTGCCTACAAATAAAGGAGGAAAAGATACCAGTGATAATAAACATTGAAAAAGAAAGATCAAGGGTATCAAGAGTGTATGTAATTGCTAGTGACCAAGAACTAACTAAACCTTTTGAAGTGGTGGAATGTTCACTTAACTCATTACCACACGAGAAAATTTTAGACTGGTCCAAATTGAAAGCATTTGCAGACGAAAAAATAAATGTGACTGAAAAATAGAAATTTATTCTGGAAAGGGTAGAAAACACTGTGGGAAAAGGAGAAAATGCTGGTTACCAGCATTTTCTCCTTTTCCCACAGTGTTTTCAAAAGGCTTCTTTCTCAGGGGCGTCAAAAGTAGGGATTGAGTGGTAATGGGTTAAACACATAGATGAAGATATCCTTGAACCAGTTAGTAAAGTGGACCTGGTATTACCTGGAACAGCCAGTAAAGTGGAGAAAGAGCCACTGAGAGGTGCCATAAATATTTCTAATACAGACCATACTTTAAATGAGAGGCACAAATCAGAGAATGACCATGGTAAGCAACAGACAATGCTTAGAAATACAGATGGTTCTGAACAGCTCCCATGTGGAGGCTGCAATAATGATAGGAAAGTACACCAGGACTGGAAATACTGCATGGGAATAGAAATTGACAAAGTGAATGCAAATTGTACCAGGAAGATAGCCAGAGATCTACAGTTAGAAGAGAAAAAATTCAAATACCAGCAGAAATGGTTGTTCCATATAAAAGAGCCACCAGATGGAGAAGTAACGTTGAGTTTGATACTGGAGAAGTACAGTCAGACCTGTAGGGGTGTCTCCATTCCCGCAGGCTGCATGTTGTGGAAAAGGGATTCAGAAAGACTGAATGGAGTACTTCTGGCTCAGAAAACAAGAAGAAAGCTGATTGGAGTCAAATTGGTCATCCCGACACTAAGAAATGTGGGAATCAGCATAATGAGCATTAAAGTGCAAAATTCAGCTAGGTCAGATCCTTGCCCAGTTAGAAGGGAAGGATCAAATAAATGTAGGTAACTGTCTCTGACTTTCTTACTTCCAGCCTGAATGCCAGTCAGGGAAATGGATTCAGGGGGTGAAAGAAGAATGTTGGTATTAGTAGCGAAAGTAGCTATTAAGCTACCTTTTGGTAGACAGGCCAAACTGAGATCAGTAGTTGGCATACATCCAAACAAAGTGGGTCTTATGAGTAATGACGCCAGAAAAATGGGTCACATATGAGAAAAAGATTCACAACAGTACAGTAGCAGATATAAGCGAGATATGCATGCCTCGACTTCTCTGCTCAGAGACTACTGATACTTTGGTTTATAGAAGATTTGGGAGAGGATCCTTAGAATGGGAGCTGCAGGTCCTTTATTGGTAGTCCACCTAAGAGAAGAAAAAGGGGACGCAAAAGGGTGACTAAATAGAAAGTGCCTTCAAGCCATATGAACCGCTGTTTGTCATATCAGAGGATCCATGGTCACATAAACCGGCTCTTACATTATGGCTAGGGAATTCATGGAGACTTTTCCATACTGTGGTTTTGGTTTTCTCGGGGGAAAAACACTCATTCCAGCCAAAGGAATTTTCTAGAAGAAAGACGGTTTAGACATATTTTTGGTGGGAAAAGATTTGCTCCGATAACTGGAAATGGAATTAGAATGAATACTTCCACCTTTAAAGGGGAAGTTGCTGCCCTAATTGCCAGACTGAAAGTGATGCCTTTGTCAGTGGTCCTTTCAGTAAGTATCAGTTATGTTTTAGAGCTAAATGGCCGTGTATGTAGAGAAACAGGCCAAATCCACCTAGACAAGCCGCAATTTCAGACTTGGGCTTCTGTATAGTTGCTGAAAGGGTGCTGCATTAACAGACTCTATATAAGATGGGGCTTTTCAAAATGGGGAAGTATGTGGTAATTCTACTGGTTTGACTTTAGCCATTCCCGCATGTGCATAGTGAGCGCCGGAGAATCCCGTGTCATAAAGGTAGCCTCAGACGATATCGAGAAGCCAAGCTGTTAAGACGTGTTTTTGTACCTTGTGTTTGTTCTTTTGCGGCATCTGCCTGTAGAAAAGACGACTAGCAGTGTTTGTGACCCTCGGAGGCGGACCAGTTACAATAGGCAAGTCTGATTTTACAACATTATTAAGCGAGCCTTTGGCCAGCTTAATAACATTTTCCTTGACAAGTTTAATAAAATTCTATCTCAAACGCGCAGGAATGTCAGATTCTTTTTATCACATAACAATATTTCACAAAATATAGATTGGATGATGCAAAAACATTCGTAAATGCACCCGCGGTATTTTACATGAGACTCATTCATTTGTATGAAATGCGTACAAAATGACGTCAAAATGACGTCACACAAATGTGATATCATAGAATGTGTAAGATAAGAAAATTCGTAATGTGTATATTACACTGAAAACAAGGGAGGTTATGTGACAAAATACTTTTCTTGCATACTATGTCATGGAATTTTAAAATACATATCCAGGTGTAACATTACAATTTCACCAATATAACTTCACTACTTGAATGTTTTTTTATGGACTGGATTGTTGGTATCATTGACATAAAATAATTAGTGACATGAATTTGACATGAACTCATGAAAACAGAAACAACTAACAAAAACAAGGATAGAGAGATGTTTCCACAAAAAAAATCTAGTTTGAGCATTTTGGAAAAAAGGAAGTATTTTCTTAAATGTAAGAACCAGATATGTTTCATTCTTGTACACCCAAACTTATCATGTTCTTGTTTGATTTTTGTCATTCTGAAAAAAAAAAACCTCTTAAAGTCATCATTTATTGATAACTCAAAGCCTTATTTGGCAAAAAGTCGAATTTTGGACAACAAATGGGAATAAAGGCTCAGTGGCCAATCTGGGACAAGCCCTCGTCTTATGAACGAAGTCTGTAACAAAGAAACAAATAAATGCATAGCTCAAATACAAACCGCATCATGTGGGATTTGAACCCTTGGAGGGACAAATATCCTCATTTTTCAGGGATTACGAGGGTCAGTCAAAAATAAATGAGCACTGCCTAATAACTTTTAAAACTACATAGTAAACAAATTACGTGCTTATAATCCCTCAAAGTAATCTCCCCTGGACTGGATGATAGAATTCCATCTCCTTGGCAATGCTTGGATGCCGGTTGCTAGGCTACCAAAGTTGATTCATCGTACCTCCCTGTTCACGGCACACTCAAATTCATCCAAACTCTTGTAGCGTATTACCCGTAAGGGCTCCTTAAGTTTAGGGAGCAAATCAAAGTCAGGGGGGCTCAAGTCAGGGGAGTAGGGGGGATGATCAAGAACTTCCCACTGGTATGACTCCAGCAGCTCCTTGACAACGTTGGCTTTATGGGGTGACACGTTATCGTGTAAAATTAGCGGTGTGCGGTCAATCATCTCCTGGCGCTTTCAGCGTATTTCTGGACGAAGTATTGTTCCAATATACATCTTATAGTACTCTTTATTCACAGTCTCACCGGTTGGTACCCTGTGTGCCGTCAATACTCCACGAAAATCATACGCAAAGATCATCAACATTTTGGCACAGTTCTGACTTCGACGGAATTTTACGGGTCTTGGGGAGTTTTTTGTATGCCATTCACTGCTTTGGCACTTTAATTCGGGTTCAAAAGACCGAATCCATGTCTCATCGATTGCAACGATTCGTTGAAACATTTCATCGCCATCTTCACCATATCTTTTTAGAAGTTTACGGGCAATGTTTACACGTTGGTGTTTTTCATTTTCCGACAGCATGTGGGGCACCCATTGGGCCGCGATCTTTCTCATTTGCAGACGTTCCCTTAAAATTCGATGAACTGACCCGTGACTTATATCCAACTCATGAGCAATTTCATCACATGAATATCTTCTGTCATCGTTCAGCAGTTTTGCAACATTTTCCACATTTTCACCATTCGTTGCCGACAAAGGCCTTCCGCACAGGTGCTTGTTGCTAACTGTATTGCGCCTGTTGTTGAATTGTCTTACCCATCGGGTGAAAAAACTATATGGAAGTACAAACTCTGAACCTACTTCCTCAAGTGCTTTCTGAATTTCTATCGTGCTTTTACCCCGCCTAGCCTCAGCCTTAATATATGTTACTTGTTCGTCGCGCGTCAGTGTGAAAGCACGGTCCGCCATGACACTTTTGTAATGACATCATATTTACGTGACGTCATGTAACATTGTTTTTTTCACACTCAAGTTTGGCACGAGACATTAATGAACAATCGTGCCAAGTTTTGTTAGCCTAAGTAAAAAAAAAAAATAGTTATGAGGCAGTGCTCACTTATTTTTGACTGACCCTCGTAAAAGACTAATACCATAACCACTGAGCCAAAGAGATATATATATCTTTCTGGTGCAATTGTCAGGTATTGTGTTTAAGTCTGAACAAAGCCATGCATGAGGGAGGTGTCTCCCGTGACAATACACCTAACAGTCAACTGAATAATTAAATAATGCTCTTGTCAGTGTGATCTTGTTTCTGTTTGTCTTTTGTCCACTTCATTTTTTCTGAGGTACATGTCCCAAGAAAATAACCAGATACTTTTCCAGATGTTGCATATCAAGATCTGACTGCTCAAAACAAACAGCAGCATGATTTCTGATCTGCACTTTCTGCAAAGTCAAGATATATTGACCAGGAACTGTTGAATGACAATGTCTGGTTGATGTGTAAGGCCCCCCCCATCCCTCCCCCAGGCTGACCAAAGAATGTCATCTTTGCAAGCCAAAGTTACAACAATTAACAATTACTATGTGGATACATGTATGTGGATCTTACCTTGGCAGATTGAGCCCAATTTCGAGATTCCTACGATGCGCCCTCTAGAGGATGCTGGGTTTTACCCCCCTTTACATCATATTTCTAAAAGCCAATGAAATATCATTTTACAAACCGCTTACGAATACACATGAAGCCATAACAGACATCCACGTAGGTTTCCATGTTTACCTTCTATTTGAAAGGTAGTAACCTTATTCTATTTTTATCAAAGAAGAAATGCTATGAGCGATTTCATTGCAGTTATAGTTTGCTGCATCCAATGAAAAAGCATATCCGGGGAATGTAAAAATCAAGCTTGATCTGCCAAGGGTAGAGTAGTGCAGTGAATCGTCACCTTAGGCTTGTGAAGATGCAAGAATGTAGGCTTTTGCTTATAATTACATCTCCCCTCAAATTAGTTTAACAGAGACGTGTACTCAACAAATATGTTTTTGAACTGTGTGATTCTTGTAAACTATGCCCTCCATATCTCCTGAGCTTCATATCTGAAATTTAACTCTAATCCTGC
This sequence comes from Tridacna crocea, assembly GCA_943736015.1. Taxonomy (NCBI): domain Eukaryota; kingdom Metazoa; phylum Mollusca; class Bivalvia; order Cardiida; family Cardiidae; genus Tridacna; species Tridacna crocea. The sequence continues at coordinate 9,027,854 of OX031068.1, forward strand.
TGAATATGTGATGTAAAAATGTTAGATATATAGGATCTAACATGAGTTGACTTTTGAGATAAGTTTTTATTAAACCAGTCTAGGGAAATGTTATTAAACGAGCCTTTGGCGAGCTTAATAACATTTTCCTTGACGAGTTTAGTAAAATTTTATCTCAAACACCTACGAATGTCAGATTCTTTTTATCACATAACAATGTTTCACAAAATATAGATCGGATAATGCAAAAACATTCATAAATGCACCCACGGTATTTTCCATGAGACCCATTCACTTGTATGAATTGCGTACAAAATTGACGTCAAAAATGACGTCACACAAATGTGATATCAGACGTGTGTAAGATAAGAAAATTTGTAATGGGTATATTACATTGAAAACAAGGGAGGTTATGTGATAAAATATCTGTCTTTTTTTTTTTCTTAAGATATTGATGAGTGTGCCAGCAATCCATGCTATAACGGTGCAACCTGTAATGATTTTCTTAATTATTACACCTGTACGTGTGCGAGTGGCTGGACTGGTACAGACTGCAATGGAAGTAAGTATATATACTACTCAACATTTGCTAGGGATTGCCATATTAGATACACTCTAGTTCTATATGTGGCATGTATCATGTATGGTTTTACAATATGTTCCATTGCCACACTGCTTAACTCATTACCAAACGACAAAATTTTAGGTTTGTCCAAATTGAAAGCATTTGCAGACGACAAAATAAAAGTGACTGAAAATTCAAAATTTGTTTTATGAAGAGCAGAAAACATTGTGGGAAAATGAGAAAATGCTGGTTAGCAGAATTTTCTCCTTTTCCCACAATGTTTTCTAAAGGCTTCTTTCTCAGGTTCGTCAAAAGTAGGGATTGTGTGGTAATGGGTTAATAAAATCATGAGTGGAAATGGATCTTTAACCCTTTACCTCATAATGTGGACTCTTACAGACACAGAGAAAGAAGCCTTTGGAAAACATTGTTGGAAAGGAGAAAATGCTGGATACCAGCATTTTCTCCTTTTCCAACAATATTTTCTACCCTTTGACAGACAGCACTTTGTATATCGCATTTGGTTTTTAGTCAGCAAATGCTTTCATCGTAGACAATTCTAGAATTTTGTATTGTGATGAACAGTTTCTGCAATACTGCTGCAACATATACACCCATACTGAAATGGTGTCTCCCCAGTTCGCCCAATTCCATTTCGCCCATTCCCATTTCGCCAAACTTTTCTTCCCATTTCGCCCTTTGCCGTCTTGTCCCCTACCCATTTTGCCCTTTTTCATTTTGCCCCATTGCAACCTCGCCCAATTATCTTTTCGCCCAATTACCGTTTCGCCCTTGTGCCAATTCACCCTTTGCCGATTCGCCCAATGTCATCTCGCCCCTTTATCATTTCACCCCTTCACCACTTTGCCCATGCCATTTTGCCCAGTTATCAGCGTGCTCCATCATCATTTTGGCCCTTACATGTTGTAGCCTACACCCTGTTCCTTTACCACAGGCCTATAATAATAACCCTCAAAATAAGGTCCATGAATTGAGGAATTAACTTATTAGAGAACTTTTCACTAGTTTTGGGCCCAGATATCAGAAAAATGGCGTTTGGGGGAAATGGGAAGGGGCCTTGTGGGAAAAGGGCAAAATGGTCTTTGGGCAAAATGGGAAAGTTGGGCAAGATGCCTTCTGGGCAAAATGAAAAGTGGGCAAAAATGAATTTGGGCAAAACGGGAAAAGGGCAGGACAGATATTTGGCGAAATGGGAAAAGGGCGAAGTTGAAAGGGCGAAAAAAAAAATGGGCGAAACGGGAAAAATTCTGGTGAAATGGGATTGGGTGAAATGGGAATAAACCTACTGAAATATGTAAGTGATCCCTACCAAACAGTGAGTAGTATGCTCTGTTATAAGGGGTTGAACCCTTTACCATACAATCCCTGGTTTTTACGACCCAGAGATAGATGACTTTTGAAAACATTGTGGGAAAAGGAGAAAATGCTGGTAACCAGCTTTTTCTCCTTTTCCCACAATGTTTTCTACCCTACTTGAAACAAATTTCAATTTTCGTGTTACGTTTATTTTATCATCTTCAGGTGCTTTCAATTTGGACCAGTCTGAAATGTTGTCGTTTGGTGAAGGGTTAATGCAAAAGAGTATCCAGCACTCAGAAACCTTTTGTTATTTGTAAATTTATCCATATTTGGGGTCCATTCTACCCCATGATTCAGTCAATTGTTAGAGAGAACAGGTTTTACAGATTGATAATCATGTGATGACTTACTTAACTCTTTACCAAATGACAACATTATAGACTTGTCCAGATTAAAAGTATTGGCAGATGACAAAATAAGTCTGATTCAAAAATTGAACGTTGTTTTTGAAAAGAAGAAAATGTTTTGGGAAAAAGGAGAAAATGCTGGTTACCAGCATTTTCTCCCTTTCCCACAATGTTTTCAAGAGACTTCTTCCACATTAAAAGTTATAATATTGTTAATATAATACATTACAGAGATGCAGTAACACTTTATCATCACATGAAAAAATTTCAGACTTTCCCTTATTGAAACTAGTTGCAGAAAACAAATAAGATATCACTTAAACCATTACCACACAATCCCTACTTTTGATGACCCTGAGAAAAAAACCTGTAGAAAACATTGTGGGAAAAGAAGAAAATGCTGGTAACCAGCATTTTCTCCTTTTCCCACAATGTTTTCTACCCTTCACAAAACAAATTTCAAATTCTCAATCACTTCTAGGTTTTCGTCTGCAAATGCTTCTGATTTGGACAAGCCTGAAATATTGTTGTTTGGTAATAAGTTAAATGAGACATTGGGTTTTTTAAAACAGAAAAAAAGACACATTGTGGGCTATGGAGAAAAAATTGGTTTCTAGCATTTTCTCCTTTTCCCAAAATGATTTCAAAAACTTTTAGTTATTTAAAGCAGAATATTGTTTGGTAAAGAATTAGACTTTCTTTTCCAACGGCATAGCTGATATAAATGTACAGATTGAATGTGTGGTGTTTATTGCCATTTCCAACAGTGTTTCAGTTATATTGCGGCAGCCAGAGCACCCAACGTGGGATCTCTTTGAGCAGTCCTTTGCATAATTTTCTTTCCAAGCCACTGGCAGCTTTCCTTCATAATCATCGTTGAAACAACATTGATCAGTGGTGGGAAAGGAATAAATCTTGTCACACTAACTATCATCAATCTGCAGAAAGATATTTGGCCAAGTCAGTGTTCATGGCAAGGGATCGAACCCTGGACCTAGTGTTCTAAAGTCTTGCACGCTACTGACTGAGCTACAGGGCCTCATCTATAAATGTTCAGTGTATAGTGTTTCAGAACTCCAGATAGAGGGAGTGATTTCAATTTCAAAACTGAAAATATTGATCATTCTCCACTAAACCCTATGTTGTTGGTACTCATTAGAATCGTCTCAACGAGACAATTCTAATGAGTACCCACAACATAGGGTTTCGAAGAAAATAAAGGATTTAGTAAACCATCACTCTCTCTTATCTGGAGCCCTGGTGTTTGTACATTCATTTATTCTAGTGATTTTTGACAAGTAACTGTGATACAGTGTCTCTTAGAGCGACTTTAAGGTATAGGACATGCAACTTGTTCCAAAATCCAAAAGATGTTATCTATAAGAACGATATGTACATGAACTTTAGAATCCAAATGGTCTTTGTGAATCCTTTACCACACAACCTTGTGTTTGATTGACAGTGAGAAAGAATCTTTTTGAAAACATAGTGGGAAAAGGAGAAAATGCTGATAATCAGCATTTTCTCCTTTTCCCCTCAATGTTTTCTACCTGTTTAACCTGATAGGCCAATTTGAGGCTCTTTCATTACAGCAGCAAATGAAGACATGATGTCAAAAATCATGGACAAATGAGTAAACAAATATCTGATTGAGTGGAAAACATTGTCGGAAAAGGAGAAATTGCTCGTTATGAGCAATTTCTCCTTTTCCTACAATGTTTTCAAAAGCTGTCTGTTGTTGATACGTCAAAATGAGTATCTATGGAGTAAAGGGTTAAGGATAAATACTTATTTTTAAGAAAAAAAAAAAAAAAATAAGATTTCTTATTTATAAATTCTTCTTGTATGGACGAGTCTAAAGTTTTGTTATGTGATTTACAGTTAAATTATAATATTTACAGATATAGATGAATGTCTGAGTAACCCCTGCCAAAATGATGGTTCATGTTTGGACGGTGTTGACTTTTTTCTGTGTGATTGTCCCTCACAATGGCAGGGATCTTTTTGTGATACAGGTAAATATATTACTTTGCTGTCTTTTCCATGTTTATTGATCAACCCTCCACCACACAATCCCACGTTTCAAGGGCTATGGAGAAGAACCCTTTTGAAAGCATTGTTGGAAAAGAGGAAAGTGCTAGTAGCCAGCATTTTCTCCTTTTCCAAAAATATTTTCTACTCTATCAAAAACAGAAATCATCATTTGAGCTTTGTTTAACCCATTACCACACAATCCTGACTTTTAACACCTCTGTGAAAAAAGCATTTTGAAAACATTGTGGGAAAAGGAGAAACTGCTAGTAACCAGCATTTTGTCCATTTCCCACAATGTTTTCTACCCTTCCAAAACCAAATTACAATTTTTCAGTCACATTTATTTTGTCATCTGCAAATGCTTTCATTTTGGACCAGTCCAAAATTTTGTCGTTTGGTAAAGAACTAAGCTATGTTTTAATTTGTTGTCTGCAAATGCTTTCCGTTTGGTTCAATCCAAAATTTTTATCATGCACTAAGGAGTTAGCCATACACCACATAAGCCAGGGATTTAGCTACCGTGATGAAAAAGACTTTTGAAAGCATTGTGGGGAAAGATGAAAATGCCAGAAACCAGCATTATCTCAAATGCAGGCCTATAGTCCTACTATTTTTTAACGCTTTAACCTATTTCTATGGTATCTCTAATTGATCCTAAATAACAGCAAGGATGAAGCCATTTTTTATATGTATAGGACACCTTTTAATAGCATAGAAAACATTGTGACAAAAGGTGAAATTGCTCGTCACGAGCAATTTCACCTTTTGCCACAAAGTTTTCGAAAGGCTCCTACAAGCAATGCGTAGAAACAAGTATCTATGGAGTAAAGGATTAACGAAAGTGCACTCTTATGGGATTCTTGTAACATCGCTTTTCACTGCCAAAAATAAAATGTACAGCCTAGGTATCAGATGATCCGTATTACTTCATGCTTTCCAGTAGGATATCCAGAAATAGCAGTGAAATATTTTTCGATCTTACACTGGTATACCACCAGTGAAAATACCGATTTTCATGTTCTTGTTGCCTAGAGGTTAATTGCGCGTGCCTCACAACCAGATGGAAATATGACCTCATTTACCTTACATTTCTTGCAATTGATGTAATATTGTAATGCATTGCTATGCGGGAGGGGTACACCACGGGGAATAATGGAAAAGAACTGTACTGGATTTTGATAAACCTCCTCAAAGAAAGGGTTAAAAGCATGAAATAAATAGATTTTTTTTTCTGTGAAAGATCAAAATTTATTTCATCTCATGGACACCATATTTTCACGAGTGGCACAGCCACCTTATTAATCAGCTGATACACACTGGCTCCCAACATCAATTACTGATTACCAAGTCTTAGCCAAATTTTACGATTTTAGCAATGAAAACCAATGTTACATAATCCTCATTTGTACGAAGCAACTGCAGTGATGGATCAGAACCTACTTGTTGTGTTCTTGCCGCTAGTTAGATGATATAAAAGTTTGTTCAATTTCAGATGTTGATGAATGTTTGTTGTTTGCCCCTTGCAACAACAATGGACTCTGTACCAATACCCAGGGGCTCTATGAATGTGCATGCTTGCAAGGATGGAAGGGGGAAAACTGTGATATAGGTGAGTTTTTAACCCTTAAAGTGCTGGAACCGACTTAACTGGTTTTTGTGGACAGTGTAGATCAAGATCAGACTGCATAAAATCAGACTGCACATTCTGTGCAGTCTGATCTTGGATCTACACTATCCACTGTTTTGTTACATATTCTGGCCAATAAAGCCTTGGTACAGCAATATTTCAGATGTTTTTCCTATTTAAAAATGTCTCTTGTATTAATTCAGCACTTTAAAGGTTAACTCTTTACCACACGAGAAAAGTTTAGACTGGTCCAAATTCAAAGCATTTGCAGATGACAAAATAAAGGTGACTAAAAAATGTATGTTCTAGGAAGGGAAAAAAACACTGTGGGAAAAGGAGGAAATGCTGGTTACCAGCATTTTCTCCTTTTCCCATAGTATTTTCAAAAGGCTTCTTTCTCAGGGGCATCAAAAGTAGGGATTGTGTGGTAATGGGTTAATAAGATATTGTGCATTAAACTTTCATTACATGTGTATTTTTTGTGGTTGACTGTAATACATAAAGGGAAACTGTATAAAGACAGCTTACACTTTGCATAAGCCTTATATTGTACAACCTTATGAAGTATTTCAACAAAGTGAATGAAGACGACATTTTGGCAAAAGAAGAAAATACTGATAACCAGAATTTCTTCTTTTTTCACAATGTTTTTTACTCATTTATATGGAAATTCCTTCATTTGAGCCACATTTGTTATCTGCAAATGCTTTCATTTTGGACCTGCGCAAAGTTTTGTGATTTGGTAAAGCATTGATGTTGTATTTTTACTTTCTGTCAAAATGTCATGGAGAGGGGTTAGATATATAGGCACTTGAAACCTGCCTTGCTGTTGAGCTAGCTTTTCAAGCAATTTGGTTTGGTGTATTTCTCTCCGTGATTGTTAAGCAACATGCTTTGGGTTAGTGCAGGTCGTTGCATGTTACATTTGGTGGCAGAGGTTGGATAATGACAACTGCCAGACTGGAGTTGCCTTACCCACGTATATTCCAGTGGTCTTTCTGTAGATGCTTGTACATAGGTCTCCGGGTCGAGACTTCTCAAAGTGGGGAGTAATGTCACAAAGAAAGGTTAGATATATAAGCACTTGAAACCTGCCTTGCTGTTGAGCTAGCTTTTACAGCAATGTGGTTTGGTGTATTTCTCTCCGTGATAGTTAAGCAATTTGCATTGGGTTAGTGCCTGAAATACAATTACACTACAATTACAATTCACATAATAAAGATACCCTGTTCTGAAGTTGTAATACATAACATAAATCAGACTGTTAAAATTGTATTTCTTTTCTTTCTCAGAGAGCTCCGCGATGAGGACAGGACAGAGCATTTACCTGACACTTTTGGCAGCATGTATGACAATTGGAATAAAACTATTTCTTGACAACATGTGAACAAGGAAATGAAGAGGCCCTAAACTCTCTTTTCAACTACGTCTTTAACCTTTCACTATACAAGAAAGCTTAACACCTGCCCAAACCCAAAACATATGCAGACACCAACTCAAACAAGGCCCAAATTGCATACGTTGTCTTTGATAGGTGGAAAACATTGTGGAAAAAGAAGGAAATGCAGGTTACAAGCATTTTCTCCTTAACTCACAATGTTTTTCAAAAGTTCTCTTTCTTAAGGTTGGCATTTTTTGGTAAACAGTTAATTTGGCAAGCTCTTTGTACTCCTCATGAAACAGCAAAAGTTTGAATCGCCATATTCAAAGCATTTGTAAACAACAAAATATATGTGGGTCAGTTGATGGTTTGTAATCGAAAGGATAGAAAAAATTGTGAACATAAGAAAAACTGACCAACATTTTGTCTTTTTTGTTTCTGTTTTTGGAAGCCTGCTTTCTCAGGTTGCTAAAAGATGGCATTCTTCGGGGTTGACAATATCATTTTGTTTGTATTCATGAATATCTCATTGAGTACCTTTTTTTTTTCAATCATTGTTTATGTCTGTACCACTTACTTGTTGATCAATAAGGGCAGACATGGATGATGATAAACAGCTATATCGACCATACTGAAGTTCTGAAAATTTGCATAACCACATATTGTTACAGGCAATTAGTAGTATCACCTTCTTTCTCAGGGTCGTCAAAAGTAGGGATTGTCTGGTAATGGGTTAATTACATTATAAACTTTGTACATCATGTATGTACAAAATTGGCATATGATATAAATTTGTTGCATGTGCAAATTGCATTTAGTCTTTCTCAGAAATAGGTCATTATCAAAAATACCTAATTGAAGTCATGATAGTCTCTTAAGCATGAAATTAAGAAATTTTGTTGTGATGTTAAGACGATCCTTTGTATATTTTGAGAAAAAGAGCTTGAGAAATCCCTTGTGCTGATTGTTGGCGATGGTAGTGGCATTAATAATCAGTGCGCCTATGTTGGGTAATTTGATTTTGCAATCATATATCATTAATCATAACCACTGATTGCTTATATGGGGCTTTTATGTTTTGGGGAATGGAGCAAAACACAAGACAAAACCTGGCTGGAGTTACTCCTTTTTTCTTTAACATGCTCAATGCACAGCAGTGTCACATAGCCCTTAGATTTACTATCTCGTTCGAGGGAGTACTCTTTAGTTGGTTAGCTGTCTGAATCAAACACAGATATACATGTAGGTAAATCATTTAGCTCTATCTTCAGAACTATGTTATCTAGATATTCTAGACTGTTGTGATATTGTTCATGGTCATTTGTGATACAGTAATTAAATTTGAATGTTAAATGCATGAATTGTGTTTGTTGTTTGTATGGTATCATGAATGTCTTTGTATATATTATCTCCATAAAAAATCCTCTAATCATTTGAACTACTGTATGTAGCGCCAGGCGTTGTGAAGAAAAAGGAGTGGTTCTTTCCATTGGTAAATATGACAAAAGTTTAACCCTTTACTCCATAGATACTCATTTTGACGTATCAATAACAGACAGCTTTTGAAAACATTGTGGGAAAAGGAGAAATTGTTCGTAATGAGCAATTTCTCCTTTTCCCACAATGTTTTCCACTCAGATATTTGTATCCTCATTATTTTGTCCATATTTTTGACATCATATCCTTATTTGCTGCTGAAATGGAAGAGCCTCAAATTGGCATATCAGGTAAAGGGTAAAACAAAAAACTTTAGTCTGGTTTATATTGAAAGTATTTGCAGGTGCAAATAAAGCTTGACTGAATAATTTTTCTGTGATTTAGAAGATGTTAAACTCTTTCAAAGATGACAAAAATGTACAGTTGTCAAATCTTAGGCATTTATTGAACAAATATGCAAAGTCCAAACCAATTGTTGCACCTCACTTGGTGGGACCTGACTTTGCAGTATCACCAGGGTCCTCAGAATACTGTGTGATAAAGAGTCAACATATAATTCATTGTTCTTTTGTTTCCAGCATTTTGTCTTTTCCTTAACCCTTTACTCCATATGGCATTTCTATGGTGTGTCTAATTGACCCTAAATAACAGTAAGGATGAAGCCGTTTTTTATGTGTATATAACACCTTTTGATAGCATAAAAAATATTGTGACAAAAGGTGAAATTGCTCATCACGAGCAATTTCACCTTTTGCCAAAATGTTTTTCAAAGGCTCCTACAAGCAACGCATAGAAATGAGTATCTATAGAGTAAAAGGTTAAGGTTAAATTTTAGTCTCAAAGTCAGAATTTATTTACTCACTTCCAATGCTTTACACATTTTAACTCTTTCCCAAATGACGAATTTTAGACTCTTCCAAACTCAAGGAGTTTGCAGACGACAATTTAAAATTTGAAAAAAAATGGCAGAAAGTTCTCCAAATTAGTAGAAAACACTTTGGGAAAAGGAGAAATTGCTCGTTATGAGCAATTTCTCCTTTTTCCACAATGTTTATAAAAGACTTGTACTGTAGACACACATGATGGCCGTGAAATCCCTCACCCGAGTCTATTGACCAAACATGAACCATTTTCAATATAGTTTCCCAGTGACCTAGTTTTTTATCAGACATTACCCATTATCAAACACTTTTAAGATATCAATAAGACAAACATTCTGACCAACTTTCATAAGTGTTGGTCTGAAAATGTAGCCTCTACAGCATACAAAAGGTTTTTCTAAGATTTGACCAAGTGACCTAGTTTAGGACCCAACAATTACCCATAATCAAACTATTTTGAGACATCACCAAAACAAACATTCTGACCAAGTTTGAATAGTATCAGGCAGAAAATGTGGCCTCTAGAGTGTACACAAGGTGTTTCTGGTATATTACCCAGTGACCTAGTTTTTGACTCCACATGACCCATTTTCAAACTTACTCATGGTATCACCAAGACAAATATTATGAACAAGTTTCAGGAGTATCAGACTGAAAATGTGACCTCCAGAGCATACACAAGGTTTTTGTAACATTTGACCTATTGACCTAGTGTTTTGAGCCAACTTGACCCATTTTCAAACTCATCCAAGATATTATCAAGGCAAACATTCTGACCAATTTTCATGAGTGTTGGACTGAAAATGTGGCATCCAGAACGTACTCATGGTTTTTCTAAGATTTGACATAGTGACCTAGTTTTTTACCCCGCATGACCCATTTTTGAACTCGACCGAGATATCATAAAGGCAAACATTCTGACTTTCATGAGTATCAGACTGAAAATGTGGCCTCTAGAGCATACACAGGGTTTTTCTAAGATTTGACCTTCTTGTAGTAACCTAGTTTTTGACCAGACATGACCCGTTTTCAAACTAGTCCGAGATTTCATCAAGGCAAACATTCTGACTAACTTTCATGTGTATCGGACTGAAAATGTGGCCTCTAGAGTGTACACAATGTTTTTCTAAGATTTGACCTAGTTTTTGACCCGACATGACCCAATTTTGAACTCGACTGAGATTTCAGCTAATAAAAACAAGGGCTTGTTTTGGAAAGGGTTCAAGGACATGCCATCTTTTGAGAGACTTTTGATATTTTTTGTTTACCTGATGCTTTCAATATGGAAGTAATTAGACAAAAGATAAGACCTTTCAATATTAAAAGCAGCTACAAATGAAGATTTTGTACCAGCAATTTCTCCTTTTTCCACATTGTTTTCAACCTATTTCTAAATTAGAAATTATCCTTTGAGATACATTTAAGCTGTTGCATTGCAGCAGGCTGGGTAGTTCTTGTTCCAGATCCTATATTTTTTTCTCGATGTAAATAGGGTTTGGAATTGGTATCAATTGGCCTGTGGGACCCTGAAACCACTGCAGTCCTGCGATCGTCACATCTGTCATGTCATCTGGCGGAATAAACGTACAGCATGCATGTCATAAAGGCGACAAACGGGGCATCATTTTGTGTTTTATCCATTCCTCATTTATCATATTTGTCTTATGTTGTTGCACATGTATGTTACTTTTACCTCGCATCATTGTTTACTAAGTAAGTGCGCCCAATAGGACCCAAGTTGTCGACGGGCCTTAAAACGCTATTCATTCATTCATTCATTCATTCATTTAAGCTGTTGCCTGCAAATGCTTCCTGAGCATGTTAACCTGAACGATTGTTCATTTCATGATAGATTTTATAAGGCTCCTTCCGAAAGATCGTAAAAGCAGGGGTTTGTTCAGTAGAGATTTGAGGAATTTTTTGACAGATGTAAACAAAAAACAATGATCCAACCTCCAAGGTCTTATGTCAGGCTTTTAGCTGAAAAATATCAATTGTACCTGTAAGGTGTATACATGTACATGCCAACACGTACTGTTGGCCAACCGCCTCTTCAATTGATGACCTTGAAGAAGAACCTTTTAGTAAACATTGTGATGAGAAAATGCTGGTATGCTCCTTATTTTCCCTTACCAGTAAGCTGCATTTTCTCTTTTTAAGTGAACATTTTCTACATATTCAGCAACAGCATTTATAGCACCATTTGAGTTTGAAGTTGCCTGCAGTATGGTCAAGTCTAAAATTCATATGGGAGACTTAACTCTTTACAAAAGGACAGCATATTATACAAATTGGTCCAAATTAAAAGCACTTGCAGACAATATAAACATAACTCAAAAAGTGAAATTTATGTAGAGCAAGGTGGAAAATATTGTGGGAAAAGGAGAAAATGATGGTTACCAGCATTTTCTCCTTTTCCCACAATATTTTCTACAGGCTTCTTTCTCAGGTGCGTCAAAAGTAGGGATTGTGTGGTAATGGGTTAACTCTTTACCAAACAACAAAATTTTAGATAGGTCCAAATTGAAAGAATTAATTTTGCAGATGACATATAAAATGTGACTAAAGAATTGAAATTTATTTTAGGAAGGGAAGAAAACATAGTTGAAAAAGGAGAAAATACCAGCATTTTCTCCTTTTCCCACAATGTTTTCAACAGACTTCCTTCACAGAGGTGTTAACTCTTTACCACACAATCCCGACTTTTAGCGACCCTGAGATAGAAGCCCTTTGAAAACATTGTGTGAAAAGGAGAAAATGCTGGTAACCAGCATTTTCTCCTTTTTGCACAATGTTTTCTATCCTGTCCAAATCAAATTTCAATTTCTGATTCACATTTATTTTTGTCGTCTGCAAATACTTTGAATTTGGACAGGTCTAAAATTTTATTGTTTGGTAAAGAGTTAAAAGTAGGAATTGTGTAATAACGGGTTATGTGATGCTATTTGTTTAAAGTGTAAAACTTACAGGACAATGCATTACTCTGATGCTTATTTACACAGCACCATTTGTTTTACGTTTAATAGTTTACGATGGAAAATATATTTCATGTTTTTTCACGCTACCCACCTGGGTGGCTCAGTGGTGAGCGCGTTGGACTCATGACCTGGTGGTTGTGAGTTCGATACCCGGTTGAGGCAAATTTTCTTTCCGGTGTATTTTTGCCTCTCACCTCTGCTGATGCATGTGAGAAAAGTACTTGGTGACTTCGGAAAGGAAGTTAGTACCGGTGTGAAAAAGCCAGGAAACACATGTGCGTCACCGACTGCCATGATATGACCTTTGCTGTTAAAGTGGTGTTAAACCCCAAAACAACCAACCAACCAATTTTTCACGCTGGTCAGTGCACGGAGTCATGCCTTTCAAGAGGTTATTTCACCAACATTTGGCATAGCACTCCAGACAAGTCATTGGCTGCTTTCCCACAAAAATAATATAACATTAGTGGATCTTCTAAAAATTCATGCTTGTTAAACTTGGATTAGAACTTGAGACCAGACATTAACAATGAAACAACAGCATCAGGTACACCAGTTGCAATTTCTACTGAAACTTCTGAAATCAAAAAGGGGCAAAATTGGTTCAAGTAGATTTTCCAGTAACCTTTTAGGTAGCAAATAAATTGCCTATGTTTGAAGTAAATACCTTCGTTAACCCTTTGCCTTAACCCATTACCACACAATCCCTATGTTTGATGCCCCTGAGAAAGAAGCCTTTATAAAACATTGTGGGAAAAGGAGAAAATGCTGGTTATCAGCATTTTCTCCTTTTCCCACAATGTTTTCTACCCTTCACAAAACAAATTTCAAATTTTCAGTCACTTCTATTTTGTCATCTGCAAATGCTTTCGATTTGGACTAGCTGAAAATATTGTCGTTTGGTAATGAGTTAATAAACAAAAAAAAAAACAAAACAGCCTCGATTTGATCTTTGCAGACATGTTTGATCCAAGATCATACTGCATGTTCTGTGCATTCTAATCTTGGATTAACAGTCTGCTATCTTGCGTGATACTGGCAAGAAAGACCTGTTTTTCTCAAACCGATAAAGGTTGATTGTTGGAGTTTAATACCACTTTACCAGCTAAGGTCATATCATGGCGGTTGGTGACGCACATGCGTTTCCTGGCTTTCTCACACCAGTACTAACACTACTTTCTTTCCAAAGCCACCGACTACTTTTCTCACATGCTTCAGCAGAGGTGAGAGGTTGAAAATACGCCGGAAAGAAAGTTTGCCTCAACCGGGTATCGAACTCACAACCACCAGGTCATGAGTCCAACGCGCTCACCACTGAGCCACTCGGGCGGGCCAAACTGATAAAGGTCCACTTCAACAATTCAATAATATTAAGAGTTACGAAAAAGAATGCAAGCCATGTAAAGTTCAATATATACAAGCTTTAATCATTAAAACATGAAATGTAAAAATAATTTATGACAACATTAATTCATTGCATACTAGGTACTGTCTGTTTCTTGAATGCGTAACAAAGAATAGCAAAGTCAAATTATGATATACACCTTCCCTTCACCCCAAAAAAATAATTAACTCTGTACTTATTTAATCTCTTTCTTAATACTATAGCATGCAATATTCTGGTAGAGAACTTTTTAGAAAGTTGACTTCTAAATGAAAAATAAAACAATTGAATGCCTACAAGTGCTCATTCTGTCAGAGTATTTGTTAACCAAATAATCTAGAATCTTAAAAACCCTATTTAAGAATTTTTTTCAAAACAATGAGGAAAAAGGAGCGAGTGTTGGTAACCAGCATTTCCTCCTTTTCCCACAATGTTCTCTATCCTATCTTAGAACTTCAGCACACTTGTACCAATTTCTATTCTATCATGTGCAGATAATTTAAACTTGGAAAGTTCTAAAAGTTGCCCTTCAGGAAAAGGGTTTATCTAGCAACAGTTACAGAGACACAGCTGGACCAACAATTCATAAATGTGTAATAACCATTTCAAAAAACAGTGCCAAATAAATGACATGGACTTTTTTTTCATAAAAAATTCAGAAAAATTCCTCCAATTCAAGGGCTGAAAATTTCACACAAACATAAAAGTACATGTATATAACTCTTTACCACATTATCCTGACTTTTAACGACCCTGAGAAAGAAGCCTTTTGAAAACATTGTAGGAAAAGGAGAAAATGCTGGTAATTAGCATTTTCTCCTTTTCCCACAATGTTTTCTATGCTTCCAAAGACAAATTTCATGGGTTAAGTATGTATATCCAAAGACCAGTCCGGACCATAGACATATTCTAATCTTCATCTTCCTTTTCCTTGAAGTAAAGTCAGTTTGGCACACTATGGCTTCCCTCTTTATCAGATGATACAAAGTTGGACTGGTACAAACTCAAAACATTTGTTGATGACTAATTACTTTAACCTTTTCCCGAACAAGGACTTGTAATTACGTGTCTGCAGTAGAAGTCTTTTGAAAACACTGTAGGGAAAGGAGCATTTTCTCCTTTTCCCACAATGTTTTAAAAGGCTTCTTTCTCAGTGTTGTTAAAAGTCCGGATTGTGTGGTAAAGAGTTAATTAATGTACACAATCCCATGTTTCGACAGCCCTGAGAAAAAGGCATAAATAGTCACAACAGTGTTCTTTTTTTTTTCCTTTTCCACAATACTTTCTTACCTTTTATGAAAATATCCACAATTGTGGCCCATTTCACCTGTACTATGCAAATGCTTTCAATATGGACAAGCCTTTTTTCACCCAACAAAGGGGTATGGGGAAGGTAAGGGACCTTCACAAACCATTCCACTATAAAATTTAATATCTGGTGTTGCCCTTTCAAAAAACCCCCGACACACGTTACCTGGGTTCTGCAAATTCTCCGAAACATGAAAAAATTAACCTGTTAACACACAATTCCGACTTTTGATGACACTAAGAAACAAGCCTTGTAGAAACATTGTAGGAAAAGGAGAAAAAGATGGTTACTGCCATTTTCATCATTTCCAACTATGTGTTTAACCCTTTACCACACGACAAGACTTTAGACCTGTCTGAATTGAAAGCATTGGCTGATGACAGTTTCAATGTGGCTCATATGAAATGATTTTTCTTTGATAGGGAGGAAAATGTGGGAAAAGAAGAAAATGCTTGTAACCAGCATTTTCTCCTTTTCCCACAATGTTTTCAAAAGTCTTCTATTTCAAGGGTGTCAAAAGTCATTACTGTGTCACTCATTACAAATGCCTCCTTGTATTTCATGTCTTCAAGAGTCTATAATTTGACATATTCATACCAAATTCACTGCATGATACTTTTAAAAAGAAAAACACGGTACACTTCGATACTGGAAGAACCTAATTTCTAAGCCTTGTGACTTTCTTTTGTCTAAAAATGAAAAACCTGATGGTCCATTCAACAATGATCAAATGGGTGATCTATATACAATGAACAACATGGAAACAGAATATTGGAGGTTCAAGAAAATCTATGAAAGATAGTCCTTCATTGAATTTATATAGAGCTTATATCTGACATTGTATTTTATCCAGGGTCAGTATCTGAAAATGTTCCATAACCCTCAGTGCGCCAAAAAAAAAACCAAAGATATTTCTAGTCTTGAAATTGGACCTTAACCCTTTACCCCATAAGGTATTTCTATGGTATCTCTAAATGACCCTTAACCCATTACCACACAATCCCTACTTTTGACACCCCTGAGAAAGAAGCCTTTTGAAAACACTGTGGAAAAACTGTAGAAAACTCTTTGAAAAAAAGGAGAAAATGCTGGTTACCAGCACATACTCCTTTTTTTCAAAGAGTTTTCTACCCTTCCCAGAACAAATTTCAATTTTTCAGTCACCTGTATTTTGTCGTCTGCAAATGCTTTCAATTTGGACCAGTCTAAAATTTTCTCGTATGGTAAAGAGCTAATAACAGCAAGGATGAAACTGTTTCTTATGTGTATATGACACCATTTGATAGCATAGAAAACATTGTGACAAAAGGTGAAATTGCTCGTCACGAGCAATTTCACCTTTTGTCACAATGTTTTCCAAAGGCTCATACAAGCAGTGAGTAGAAATGAGTATCTATGGAGTAAAGCGTTAAGGAATTACAATATGGACAAATTGGACTGTATAGATCAAAGATCAGGCAGCTCAAAACATGCTGTCTGATCTTGATCTAAACTGCCAACAAAGGCAACAATAGTTGTGTAGGACTCTTTAACCCTTTCCAAAATGATAAATTTTGGACCCTTCCAAACTGAACCCGTTTGCAAACGACAATTTTAGATTTGGTGAAAATGGCAGAAAGTTCTCAAAAAGGGAAGAAAACACTGTGGGAAAAGGAGAAATTGCTCGTTACGAGCAATTTCTCCTTTTCCCACAGTGTTTTCAAAAGACTTTAACTGCAGACACGTAAACACCAGGGCTTGTTTGGGAAAGGGTTAAGAATTATATTCTAGCCTAAACCTCAAGAGTGTTTTTAAATTTCAAAGTAAATGCAACACAATTTCTAATAGGTTTGTTTCAGCCAATCGTATATTGATATGCTTTCTAGATCTAAAATAATGTTTGTTACTTCCTAAAACTTATAATTCGATGAAGATTGCAAATTCAAAATGGCTGAAGGAGGAGGAGTTTCATCTAAAATATTTAGTTCTTTTCTTGAAGCTATATTGTGAAGAATTCTTATAAGTACAGCTTGGATTACACTACTGTAGTGAGTACCCACAACACAAGCATGCATAAAAAAGCATTTCAAATCTTAAACCGAACTACAAAACTTTTTTACTTTTCCGTATTGAAATCATTTACCTATGAAAACAATATGGCAACAAGAATGGTCTTTTGGATGTCTCTTTCAAAGGGTATAAAACATTTTGGGAAATGGGAAAAAAATGTTAGCATTTTTTAATTCTTTTTTCTCACAATCTTTTCAAAGCATTTCTCCCAAATTTCTAGACACAGAGCTTTGTTTTAAATAGGAATGAATACCATTGGTGGTTCAAATATGTGTGTGTATTTGATGTTGGGGGTTGGGGTGGGGGTTGGGGTTGGGGTTGGGGGGGGGTTGGGGGTACACCAATTCCTTTTCTTCCACTGGTTACTTTGGTTAGTTCTTTACAATAACCTATGTTATGGGCACTCATACCTTTAGTTTCATGAGACATTGATAACTGTCCATATCAACGATACTGGAAAAGTAAGTCTTATTGCCTACCCCATCAAGTAATACTGGCGTTTTCTGTATTGTGGGAACAACTTTTTATCGAAACCCTTCCAACACAACCCTATGTTTAACTCTTTACCAAACGATAAAATTTTAGACTGGTCCAAATTGAAAGCACTTGCAGTCAACAAAATAAATGTAACCCAAAATTTGAAATTTGTTTCCAGCATGGTAGAAAACATTGTGGGAAAAGAAGAAAATGCTGGTTACCAGCATTTTCTCCTTTTCCTACAATGTTTTCAAAAGGCTACTATCTCGGGGTCGTAAAAACCAGGGATTGTTTGGTAAAGGGTTAAAGAAGGCTTTTGAAAACCTAATAACATACCCGGTAATGGTGTTCAGCATTTTTTCTCTTTGTCTACAGTGCTTTCTACCCTAACAAAGACTCTTCCCTACTACAGACAAATCATGTCATTCCATCCATAATTTGTATGCTGCAAACACTTTTTATCTGGAGAGGTCTAAATTCTTTGTCTGGTACAAAGTTGATATCACTCAGAGCTTCAGATAAGGTGCAATGGTATCCTAAAGTCATTACATGTATATCTCTTTAAAACCCTACACTGTGGGTACTCATTAGAATCATCTCAATGAAACAATTCTAATAATGAGTATCCACACCATAGCGTTTTGTGGAGAATAATCAATATTTTCAATTTTGAAGTTCGAATCACCCCGTCTATCTGGAGCACTGTCACTGTTTTCACCATTTTGTTGACATCAATTTCAAAACAAGTGTACTGGTGTAGTCCCTTGGTCCTCTAATCACAATTTATTGAGTATCTGTACAGCTCATATTCTTAAATCACACTTGTTGACTTAGTTGTTTTCTTCAATTTCATATTCCCCTGCTAAAATAATCTTTGAGGCAAATCCAGGTGGCACGGCTAAAACATTCTAATACTCTGAATAATCTGGAAAATTGCTGAAATGTAACAAAAGAACAACTGCTGAGGCAATTTTCAAAAAAACAACATTTCAAAAAATAGTGTAGGTCTGAACAACACAATAAATATTTGCCACTTGTACATTGTTGAAAATATTTTGCAGGTGACAAAGCAAGTTTGACTCAAATAATGTACTGGACTTAGAAATAGTAACTCAGTGATTAACTCATTACCAAACGACAAATTTATAGACTGGTCCAAATTGAAGGCATTTGCAGACGACAAAATAGATGTGACAGAAAAATTGAAATTTCATTAGGGAAGTGAAGAAAGTACTGTACATTGTGGGAAATGTTTAAGGTTCATCCAAATCGAAAGCATTTGCAGACGACAAACTGAAAGTGACTGAAAATTTGAAACTTGTTTTGTGAATGGTAGAAAACATTGTGGGGAAAAGGAGAAAATGCTGGTTACCAGCATTTTTTCCTTTTCCCACAATGTTTTCAAAAGGATTCTATCTCAGGGCCTTAAAAACCAGTGATTTTTTTGGTAAAGACTTAATCATATTAACAAGATAAATGTTTTCAAATTTCACTGAATGATCACAGTACATGTGAGTCCATTCGCAATGTAAATTTACTCTATCTAGTTCACTGGTGGTAATCCGTAAGGACGGTTTGTATTGGTGACAGGTCTACTTAAAAATGAATCAAGCACGTACCTGAGCCACATACAACAAAGATAAACAATGCCAATAACCAAGGTCCTACAGGGTATTTTTCTTCTGCTGGTTTCTGAAATAAACAGAAGACACCATATATATAAACTTTTACTTTTTTTTAACCCTTTACCCCATAAGGCATTTCTATGGTATCTCTAACTGACCCTAAATGACAGCAAAGATGAAGCTGTTTCTTATGTGTATATGACACCTTTTGATATAATAGAAAACATAGTGACAAAAGGTGAAATTGCTCGTCATGAGCAATTTCACCTTTTGCCACAATGTTTTCCAAAGGTTCCTATAAGCAATGCGTAGAAATGAGTATCTATGGAGTAAAGGGTTAAAAATTACAACCACCTCATCATGAAATCATTTACCATTATACACAGTTTTAGACTTCTTTGACTTGGAAACTAAACTGTTTAGTAGCCAAATATTTTGTCAGTCAAAACCCAGGTTCAGTCAATGAATGTAAAACTGTATCTTCATCTTTGATTGTGTTCATGACATTGGTCTTTTGTATAGCTTTCTAGATACTGGTGTTTCAACTTCTTGGGAATTTCAGCATCATATCATGGCAATTTCTTTCACTTAAATTGGCTAAAAAAAAAAGATGTGTTTTGCAATTGGGAAGTCATCGAATATTGGCCTCTATTAACTCTTTACCAAACGACAAAATTTTAGACTGGTCCAAATTCAAAGCATTTGCAGACGACAAAATGAAAGCGACTGAAAATTTGACATGTTTTGGGAAGGGTAGAATACATTGTGGAAAGAGGAGAAAATGCTGGTTACCAGCATTTTCTCCTTTTCCAATAATGTTTTCAAAAGGATTCTTTCTCAAGGTCGTTTAAAGTCGGGATTGTGTGGTAAAGGGTTAAAGAAAGAAAAAAGCCCTGCACTAATATACTATATGAAGTTGTAATAAAACAGTTGCAGACCATTTTCCATTTTTTTGCCTTGACGCAACATAGTTACTTTAAAAGGACCTTGACTGATCCCCACCTGGACCGTGATAAGATCTATAACAAGTCCTTGGCAATAGGTATGAATTCAATGAATTCAAATAACCTCTTGTCAAAGGTTGGTTGGTTGTATTGGGGTTTAACGCCACTTTAACAGCTAAGGTCATATCATGGCGGTCGGTGACGCACATGTGTTTCCTGGCTTTCTCACACCGGTACTAACACTACTTTCTTTCCAAAGCCACCAATTACTTTTCTCACATGCTTCAGCAGAGGTGAGAGGCGAAAATACGCTGTAAAGAAGTTCGCCTCAACCGGGTATCGAACTCACAACCACCAGGTCATGAGTCCGACACACTCACCACAGAGCCACCCGGGCGGGCCTCTTCTCAAGGGAACAATATGGATTTATGAAAAGGAAATCATGTCAGCTTCAACTTCTACAATCAACTGATGACTGGTCAACTGCATTGGACAATCACTTGGAAACAGACTAGTGTTTATTCTAGGGCAGAATAGCAGGGCGTAGCACTCTGCCCCTTTTTTACTCTGCCCTTGTGCCCTCGAATCTGTAAACACCCACCCTGTTGCCCTCATCGAGTGTAGGACAAACCCCCCCAGGACAAAAACCCCCATAGGATAAAAGCCCCCTAGGGCAAAACCCCCATCATATTAAAAAGGCGTCAATGACGCAGGATTTGTGCATCATGGAAAACCCTGTTTATCATTAGTTACTCGTGTTGTTTACGTTCCCGAAAACATACAAAATGGCTGCTATGCACTACAAATTTCGTCAGTGATTTTTCGGAGATAAACATGTTATAAACGACTTCTACAAGCTCCTTATGTGATGCATAGTTTAACAATTTACTTTTGGTCATGTTTATTACTAAAAGTTAATTGCATTTTGCTGCAAAACAGATAAAACTGATAAAACAAAAAAGTCAGTATAGCGCTCTATATCTGCTATCGGAAAATTTACGATGGACTTGAGACCGTACGGTGTACAGTAAATGTCCAAATGTGAAAAAGATCACCAAAGTGTATCATTATTGAGACTAGTATGACCTAAGCATTTTCTAAAGTCTCAATTTACCAACTCCATACTGAATGAAAACCATTATTTGTCTAAAATATAACTCCATACTGAATGAAAACCATTATTTGTCTAAAATATATCTTGTAACTCTTCAATAAGCATTTTATTTTTCCTTCTGTGTATATGTAATTCTTCTTTGGAACATGTTGATGTGCATTCTATTGTAATCAGAAAGTAAACAGATGTTCCAAGAGTGAAATGCTTATAATTTATCATTTTGTAATGTAAACAATATTTCTTACCAATGACTTTGGAACATTTCCACGAGCTTGAATGTTTTTACTGTGTTTTTCATTTTGTAGACGCATTCTCTGCTTGGCAGGCATTTTGACAGAGGTTGTGTTGTTGTCTAAATAGGAGAAATGTGACTGGGACTGTCTGACGTCGCAACTCTTTTGCTCTTCCACCACGTCAAGAAAAATGCGTTAAGCGGTTTTCATTATGAATTCGCGAAGAAAATAACCCGTAACATTTCAATTACAGTAGATAATTAAGCAACATAACGCTCGAAAGATATTAAAAAACTTGTCGAAATTTAATTTGTTACTACATATTTTTGTTGTTTTTGTAAAGATAATACTGTGAATCCTTCAAAAGGCGTGCGTTGTATTTGCGACGCGGATTGATATCAGTAACGTTTCACTTCCCAGCAGTCAACATTAAATATGGCGCTCCCCATAGCACGTGAGTTTGACAGCCGGGTTGTCTCAGTGTTCCCTGTGTAGAGAAATATTTTCCAAAACATTATTCTTTTGAATGAAAGTATATTTCCATATCAACTTTAAATAATGTACGGAAGGGACTTGACAACGACAACGCTCTGTCATGTAAACGATTGTCACCACTTTTCGCGCTGTTCACCCAGTTAAACATTTGTAATTCACATTCACAAGTTTCCGAGGCCAGGTACATCTCAGTGGAGGTGTTTATAAGTATTTCCATTTCTGGAAAGGCCGTTTTGAAGTCATTTTTCCCGTATTTCTCAATCAGTGTCTTGTTAAAACTTCTTGGTTGTCGCTTTTAACTAATAATTAATTCGAGACTTCCAAAGTTGCGGAACAAATTCTTATCCGTGCAAATTAAGTAGTCTAGTTATTTCCAGCTGCAAATATGGTATATGTAGCTGAATTACAATTTCATCTGGTTTAAATACTTTTTGGGGTATTTCCTATCGAAATAACTCTTTAAATACATGTACTCAAAGTAATTACCAATACTTTTTAGGCAGTGGCTAGAGATACGGTACCGTACCTCTAGCCTATATTAAAGAAATGGCTAGAGATACGGTACCGTACCTCTAGCCCCAGAGTCTAAAGATACGGTACCGTACCTCTAGTCATTCTTATGATATAGGCTAGAGGTACGGTATTTTGTAGATACATGTAAGAAATTATAAATTTACCTCAGTTTTGATTATTATCGTTATTAGTATGTATTTGTAGTAATTGATCGGCATCAAAGGACAGAAACTCATCAAGTTGCAGTGTGCGAATGTGCACTGATGAGCGAAAATAATAATTGCGATGATTATTAGGTGAACTTGATTACTTAACCCAGGGATTCTATATAACATGTATTATCCCTGCTTAACCCTTTCTCAAAAGACAAATTTTACACTCAAATAATTTGTAAACAATTTAAATTTTGATGGAAAATGGTCATCCGAAAGGGTAGAACACACTATTGGAAAATGAGAAATTAGCATTTTCTTTTTTTCCTTCAGTGTTTTCAAAGGACATGTACTGCATATAGGAAAGCAGTCAGTGGCTTAGAAAGAATATTGTGCCGAGTACTGGTTATAAAAACTCGAGGAAAGCATGAATAGGTGCACTGACCGATGCAAAAGTACTGAAATACTTTTGAAAAACAGCGTTAAACACCATTCATTCAATCAAATTCCTAAAGTTATTTACAACCATGTGCAGGCCTAGCCCCAGTCGGTATAGCGTACCGGAACTGAGAACAGGAGATCGCCGTTCGATCCACGGCTCGGCTAATAAACTTTCCGAGGATTGATGACAGTCATTGCGACAGGATTCATTTCTCTCTCACTGCTGTCCAGTGTTTCGACGATAGTTTTGTGGGAAAGCAGCCAGTGGCTTGGAAAGAATATTGTGCGGAGAACTGGTTAAAAGAACTCATTGTTCACATTATTTTTTGGCCTTAATGTTTGCAATAAATATTTATATATAATTCATGCCGTAAAATTCTGCTTCTACCATACATAAGCAATAGCCCACACCAAATTTCAGTTCGAATCGTGCTTACCAGACCCGAACATAAGCACGCAACTCTATCCACCGCTCCCAACCCAAGAGTAGATAAATAAATGAATAGATAAAATAACTTAATAAGTATAAATAGATGGATGATAGACAGACAGACAGATAGATAACCTTTATTCTCTCACTCCTGTCCCTCTGGCTTTGAAATTCTTGCCACCATGAATACAGTATTCAAAGCGATATCCCGTAATACTTTATCCTTTCTTTTATTTTTGTTTGTACGCGCGGCTGGGCTTTTTGTATAGTCCTAGAATCCCTCTAGTAAAACTGCACACTTTCTGCACTTCGATAGCACTCTATTGCGCTTTTAAATGTTTGAAAATCTTCAAATTTCTTCCCGACGTGAATACTATGAGCCATTTTGACCGTATGATACAAAATTGGCTTGAAAGTGCTTTCAGAAAATTTTCCGTGATTGAGTGATTGAGTAATAGATTAATTATCAATTTCCGTGATTGAGTAATTGATTAATTATGTTGTTTTCCATAGTCAATTAAGGAACAACAAAAGTTAAAATAATGTAAGATCCGCATACATCTTAAGCAATTAAATTCACCAAACTAATCAACGCAATTATTATTTTCGCGCATCGATGCAAACTCGCATACTGCAACGAGTTTCTGTCCTTTGATGTCGAGATTGATACTAAGCCATACTAATAACGATAATAATCAAAACTGAAGTAAATTTATAATTTCTTACATGTATCTACAAAATACCGTACCTCTAGCCTATATCATAAGAATGACTAAAGATACGGTACCGTATCTTTAGACTCCGGGGCTAGAGGTACGGTACCGTATCTCTAGCCATTTCTTTGATATAGGCTAGAGGTACGGTACCGTATCTCTAGCCACTGCCTACTTTTTATTTGCTTTTAAATAAATTATTATTATTTAATCAAACTATTGACAATGGTATACAAATTCAACTCTTTACCACACAATCCTGACTTTGAAAGACCCTGAGAAAAATGCCTTTTGAAAAATTTGTGGGAAAAGGATGAAAATGCTGGTAACCAGCATTTTCTCCTTTTCCCACAATGTTATCTATTTTTATTAAATCAAATTTCACTTTTTCAATCAAATTTATTTTGTTGTCTGCAAATGCTTTGATATTAGACCAGTCTAAAAATTTGTCGTTTAACCAAGAGTTAAGCAAACAGTCAGTCAGCGAGTATAATTTGCGAAAAACAATTATTGACTTCAAACAAATCAAAAGAAACAATTTTATTTAACCAACATTTTGTTTCATAATTAGCATTTATTCAAGCAACATGAAAGAAAATAAAAGTAGTCCTGCCATTTTGCTCTTGACTTACAGTCAGACAAAGAGGGATAATCCACTTGCCCTCACCAAATTTTTACCATTATCTCCTGCTAGATGGCATTCTATAAATACTCATCTATCTGATATGGGCATCCTGGGTACAGAACCGAACCACTTTCCTACGCGACAAGCGTTACTCTGAATTTAAAACAAAAAAAAAAAGGTTTACCCAATAAATGCTACCTCGTGCTCTTCACTCAACTATGATCACCAGTTTAGAGAAATCTGTTGCTAAAGAAGGTCTCATTTCTCCTCAAACGTATTGAAACGTAAAAGCTATTTTCAACATTGCTACTTTATAGAGCGTAATGTTACAGTCAGCCCGCTTTCGGGGCTAGCAGTGATGCGTCATATAAGACGGTCGAATCTTCGAAGAATATGACATGCCCTCACCAAATTTTTACTAGCAAGGTCGAGTGGATTTTTTTTACCAAACACGCTCTCGTGGCTTTCTTAGCAATAGTTAACTGGTAGGTTTTTAAAAGTACATTCCAGGTTGAGATTTAACCCTTTCCCAAACGACAAACTTTTGGACTAGATCACATTGAAAGCATTTGCAGACGACAATTCAACTCTTGCTGAACAGATGATTTCTATCTATGATAGGGTAGAAAACATTGTGGGAAAAGGAGAAAATGCTGGTTACCAGCATTTTCTCTTTTTCCCACAATGTTTTCAAAAGACTACTATTCCAGACCTGTAAAAACCAGGGATTGTTTGGGAAAGGGTTAAGAAAAAGGCTGACTGGATCATAATCATTTTTTTGTTTGAAATTGAACTCATATCAGTAATACATTGACTTTTGATATAATGTAATGAAATAAATTGGCAAAGAAAACAATAATAACAGTCATGGCAAATACTGTCTGACTATCAAGTAATAGGACCGATTGAACTATCCTTACCATCAAATTGACAGTCGGGTGTCACCCAGAAGATAAAAAGTTATTATTACACTGTCTTGGACAAATCGCAGCTTACTTTTTCGCAAAAAGGATTAATACACAGGGACTTGCAGCTCATTTTTTGGTTGATTTTGTTTAACCCATTACCAAACGACAATATTTTGGACTGGTCCAAATTGAAAGCATTTGCAGACGACATAATAAAAGTGACTGAAATTTTGAAATTTGTTTTGTGAAGGGTAGAAAACATTGTGGGAAAAAGAGAAAATGCTGGTCACCAGCATTTTCTCCTTTTCCCTCAATGTTTTCTAAAGGCTTCTTTCTCAGGGGCGTCACAAGTAGGGATTGTGTGGTAATGGGTTAATTACACATCTTACATGTCTACACACCATATAATGCTTATCAGGCTAGCATACAATATCTTCTGGAAACAAGTCTGGTAGCAGAATTTAGTTAACACTCATAATTTTTAAAGCCATGCTTTCGTTTTGCTTTATATCGTGTGTTAACCCATTACCACACAATCCCTACTTCTGACGCCCCTGAGAAAGAAGCCTTTAGAAAACATTGTGGGAAAAGGAGAAAATGATGATAACCAGCATTTTCTCCTTTTCACACAATATTTTCTACCCTTCATATAAAACAAATTTCAAATTTTCAGTCACTTTTATTTTGTCGTCTGCAAATGCTTTCAATTTAGACCAGTCTAAAATATTGTCGTTCGGTAATGGGTTAATCAATGTACATGTATCACCAGAATATTTGGTATGATATTTAGCCACAACCTGCAATGGGCTGGGGTAAAATTTTGGAATGTTGTTTGACTTCTTTCTGTGTGCTGAACAAAAAAGATAGACTATTTGACAAGCAAGAGCAGTTTTTAGTCCCCTATAGGCAAAAGCCAAATAGGACATTAGGTTTGTACCCATGCGATTGTGTGGGAAAGTGTTAAATAGGCGTTACTTTCATTGTATGATAACTGCAGAATAAAGAATGTGGAAAGATTTTCCAAATTGTAATATATTATCCTAGATAATACAAAGTCTTTCATGTGTGTTTCAGGTTCCACTTTTTCATTGTGAATGTTTTGACTGTTTATTTACAGTTAGGGGTTCAGATGGAATCCAGATGGTTAATGGCCCGCCTGCTCTCAAGACAGAACCTCCATTTCAGAGGTAAGAGAAAGCTAGCATTTACTTGTTGAACATGAGGACACATCTTTTAATCATTTACCAAAGAATCGTCAGTTTTGACCACCATGAGAAAGAATACATGTGAAAATGTGGGCAAAAGAGAAAATGGTATTTTTAGCTTACCTGAGCACAACATACTCAAGGGTAGCTTTTCGGACCAGGGTTTGTCCGTTATCCATAGTCCATCTGCAGCATCAACAATTCTTTAAACATCTTCTTCTCCTAAAACACGTGGCAGACTTGGGCCAAACTTGGTTGGAATGTTCCTTGGGAGGTCCACTTTAAAAATTGTTCACACAATCTGTTTTCATCAAAACTCAAACAGAATTTTCCAAGAAATTTTTCAAAAATCTTCTGCTCTGAAACCCATGGTCAGATTTTGAAATAATTTCACAGAAATGTTCCTTGGGTGACTCTTTTCAAAAAGCGTTCGTGAAATTTTGATCCGTCAAAAAATATGGCACCACCCATAAGTTTACCTCTGTACCACACAATCCTGAGTTTTAATGACCCAGTAGAAAATGGCTTTTGAAAACATTGTGGAAGAAGGAGAAAATGCTGGTTACTAGCATTTTTTTCCTTTTCCTGTAACGTTTTCTACCCTATCAAGGACAGAAATCGTAATTTGAGCTACTTTTGTCATCTGCAAATGCTTCTGGTTTGGTCAAGTCCATAATATTGTCATTTGGTAAAGTGTTATAGACAGAGCTCCAGGTAAGAGGGACTTATGGTCTTCTAAATCCTTTATTGTTCTTCCAAACCCTATGTTGTGGGTACTCATTAGAATCGTCTCGATGAGACGATTCTAATGAGTACCCATTACATAGGGTTTAGTGGAGAAAAATTAATATTTTCAATTTTGAAATCAAAATCACTCCCTCTATCTGGAGCTCTGATAGAAGTATACAATGCTGCAATTGTTCTCTGATCTCCTTTCATCTTTCAAGGGAAACTAGTGCAGCATGCAAGGTAATGGTGTATAGTAAAGATGGAAGTTTCTTTGCCTGGTGCAATGGAAAAAGGTAGGTGTAAGCAGGATTTTTGTTTCACCAACAAAAGAGAACTCCAGTACCTCATATTCTTTTCCTTAACTCATTACCACACGACAAAATTTTAGACTGGTTCAAATTGAAAGCATTTGCAGACGACAAAACAAAGGTGACTGAAAAATTGAAAATTGTTCTGGGAAGGGTAGAAAACACTGTGGGAAAAGGAGAAAATGCTGGTTACGGGCATTTTCTCCTTTTCCTACAGTGTTTTCAAAAGGCTTTTTTCTCTGGGGCATCAAAAGTAGGGATTGTGTGGTAATGGGTTAATTCTTCTTCCTTCATCTCCTGAGGAAAATGCCTTTTAACCGTTTACCAAACAATCCCTGGTTTTTACAACCCTAAGATAGGAGCCTTTTGAAAACATTGTGGGAAAAGGAGAAAATACAGGTAACCAGCATTTTCTCCTTTTCCCACAATGTTTTCTACCCTGCTAGAAACAAATTTAAATTTTTAAGTAAAGTTTATTTTGGCATCTGCAGGTGCTTTCAATTTGGACCAGTCTAGAATTTCGTTCTTTGGTAAAGAGTTAAAGAGCATGTTTTCAAAAGCCTGGTATATTTTTAGCACGCAGAAAAGTTTACGGAAAAGAAAAGAACTGAACTGTTCTCTCAGTTTAAAAGTCACATTCCTTTATTGTGGCAAATAATCCATTCCAATTAAACATCTATCTACTGGCAAATTTGTAAACTTTAAAGATGCTTGTCTTCAACCGGTGAGCAGAAATGCTATTAAATTTGAAAAAAAAAGAATGGTAAAGAAATCTGTCCTTTGTGTACACAATGATAAATTACTGACATATATGGTGTAACTGAAAAAAAGAAACACAGGGGTTTGTATTAAATACGGAATATTGGTCAGAAGAAAACTGGCTGACGATCAAAGCTGTAAACAATAGCGGTGCGTCACGGAAATTTATCATTGGTTTTTGCCTAGAGTCGGGTGTAGTGTAACATGCATATAGGCCCTGACCTCCATCTGAAAATCAAGGCTGCAACAGAGAAGCCTACATTTTCCTTATTATACGCAGGGCAAAGGTCAAATATAGTCACATGACAGAATGCATGATCATCATACGAATCTACCCAAGTGTATAACAGATAACAAAAATCTTCGATTCAAAAACCAGCAACGACGAGTCTGTTTACATTGAAGGCTGCAACTCAGGGAAATGCATTTTCTATCGACCGTAATCTAAGCAACCTTTCAACCGTCAGGCGCAATATTTGGCCTAAAGATATAAGAATGACTATATTTTGATAAATAAAAACAAAATGAGTTAGAACTGGCTTAAAATGAGTATTAGGGCCTCTTAAAACTTCTTATGACAGCTGAAAAGTCAATCCACAAAAACTTATATATAGAAATTTATCTTATTGGTTTGTTATAACAAGCAGATAGTATAGATTCAAGAGAAGAAATGCTCAAACTGCGTAGTCTGATCTTGATTCATGCCATGTTTTTAACCCTTTACTCCGTAAATACTCGTTTCTACACATTGCTTATAGGAGCCTTTGGAAAACATTGTGGCAAAAGGTGAAATTGCTCGTGAGGAGCATTTTCACCTTTTGTCACTATGTTTTCTATGCTATCAAAAGTTGTCTTATACCCATAATAAACAGCTTCATCCTTGATGTTATTTAGGGTCAATTATAGATACCATAGAAATGCCTCACGGGGTAAAGTGTTAAAGGTGGGTATTTAGAATTTTTACATCTCACCATATTAAAAGATATACATTTCACTGAAATTTATATGAAAACATAATACAAATCATCAATAATTAAGACTCGTAAAATTACAAAAAAAACTCATTACCAAACAATATTTTAGGCTTGTCCAAACCGAAAGCATTTGCAGACGACAAAATCCTTATCCCACAATGTTTTCTAAAGGCTTCTTTCTCAGGGGCGTCAAAAGTAGGGGTTGTATGGTAATGAGTTAAAAGGCTACGTAGTCTCTTCACTCATTACCACATGAGAAAATTTTGGACTGGTCCAAATTGAAAGCATTAATTTTGCAGACGACAAAATAAAGGTGACTGAAAAATAGAGATGTGTTCTGGGAAGGATAGAAAACACTGTGGGAAAAGGAGAAAATGCTGGTTACCAGCATTTTCTCCTTTTCCCACAGTGTTTTCAAAAGGCTTCTTTCTCAGGGGCGTCATAAGTAGGGATTGTGTGTTAAAGGGTTGAGGTATTTTTAGATTTTGCGCAAAAAATCATTGGTGTCAACTGGGCCATAGTAAATCTCTTAATTTCATGCAATTTTGGATAGTTTTCGACTACTGGGGTTTTATGTACGTAAATTAAACGGCTTTGGGAGTACAAGGATGATTTGTT
Source organism: Tridacna crocea (assembly GCA_943736015.1). NCBI lineage: Eukaryota > Metazoa > Mollusca > Bivalvia > Cardiida > Cardiidae > Tridacna > Tridacna crocea. The sequence goes on from OX031068.1 coordinate 9,058,468, forward strand.
TGCATTTTTGTAAAATTTTCGTCCCAAAATCTGAAGGGCCACCTTTACAGTGTTTGGGAAAATGAGAGAAATTATGGTACCCACTATTCAAAAATTGTTTCGCACCCTTTCAAAGGTACATCTAATAATTTGAGCCACATTAAGTTTACCATCTGCAAATGCTTAACCCATTACCACACATTCCCTACTTTTGATGCCCTTGAGAAAAAGGTCTTTAGTAAACATTGTGGAAAAAGGAGAAAATGCTGGTAACCAGCATTTTCTCCTTTTCCCACCATGTTTTCTACCCTTCATAAAACAAATTTCAAATTTTCAGTCACTTTTATTTTGTCATCTGCAAATGCTTTCGATTTGAACAAACCTAAAATGTTTTCGTTTGGTAATGAGTTAACCGTTTACCCCGTAAGGCATTTGTATGGTATTTCTAATTGCCCGTAAATAACAGGAAGGATGAAGCTGTTTCTTATGTGTATATGACACCTTTTGAAAGCATAGAAAACATTGTGACAAAAGGTGAAATTGCTTGTCACGAGCAATTTCACCTTTTGTCACAATGTTTTCCAATGGCTCCTACAAGCAATGCGTAGAAATGAGTATCTAGGGAGTAAAGGGTTAAACATTGGTATAGATTTGCTTGTTAGGTACAATTTTGATATCTTGCATTTGTTTTTCAAAGAGTAGGAAACATTAAGGAAAAAGGAGAACATGCTGGTAACAGGCATTTTCTCCTTTACCCATTATGTTTTCAAAGCCCTCTCTCAAAGGCTCATTAAAACATTGGTTTGCTATGCAAAGGAAATAACTTCTATATTTCATCTTTCAGCGTGAAAGTGATAGACACTAAGACATTTAAGGAGGTCCTAGATATCCCAAAGCCAAAGACAGCCAGTATGGGATTTTCACCGAAAGGAACTTTACTAGCTTTGTGGGAGACATACACAGGTACTTTAACTCATTACCGAACGGCAAAGTTTCAGGTTCGTCCAAATCAAAGCCTTTGCAGATGACAAAATAAAAGTGACTGAATATTTGAAATTTGTTTTGTGAAAGGTAGAAAACATTATGGGAAAAGGAGAAAATGCTAGTTACCAGCATTTTCTCCTTTTCCCACAATGTTTTCTAAAGGCTTCTTTCTCAGGGTCGTCAAAAGTAGGGAGTGTGGTAATGGGTTAATCTAGATTAGTTTCAATAAAGAGACGCCACGGTGATCTTTTTTCATATTTGGACATTACTGTACACTGTACCGTCTCAAGCGCATCGTAAATTTTCCGGTAGCAAATAAAGAATGCCATACTGACTTTCTGTTTCGTCGGTTTATCTATATTGCAGCGAAATACAATCACATTTTGGTACTAAACATGATCTAAATCGAATTGTTAAGCCATTCATTGCATAAAAAGCTTGTAGAAGTGTTTATCTCGGAAAAATCACGGGCGAAATTTATTGTGCATGGCGGCCATTTTGTATGTTTTCAGGATTGTAAACAACTCGAGTAACTGGTGAAATTTTTGTTTTTTCTCACGATCTGCGTTAAGATTGAAAATATTTGTATTTCAAATGAAGGAATATTGAATATGCAAGCCACAGGTATGATTAAATCCTAATTTTGTGTAGTATTTGGGAAATTATAAGCGTTCAAACTTGCGCACAAAATCTGTGCGGAGCTTTCAACTGATTTAAAAAATTTGTCTTGTCTCTGTACCCAGAGGCGACCAGTCAAAAAGTAACATCACCTTTGGGGACAGTTATCTCTACTGAAATCTAGATCTGCTAAGGTTTTCCTCTGTCAGTATGTAACTAATTTTGGAACAGATAAGATCCGAGTTCTGAACTCACAGAATGTCAGTGTATGTTTTCTGTGCAGGGTGATATTTTGTGCTCTTTCATCTTAGCTCTGCACTAACCAATTTTCTTCCAAATATAAACTGTTTAGACCAAACCAAACCTGAAACAGATTTTTTATTTATAAACTATTAATTTTGTAATGCCCTGTCTGAATTCTTTATCGCTTTAGTTTAACCCTTTCCCAAACAATCCCTGGTTTTTACTACCCAAGATAGAAGTCTTTACAAAACATTGTGGGAAAAGGAGAAAATGCTGGTCACCAGCATTTTCTCCTTTTCCCAAAAATGTTTTCTGCAGTGCTAGAAACAAATTTAACATTTTTTGAGTTACATTTATTTTGTCGTCTGCAAGTGCCCTCAATTTTGACCAGTCTATATTTTGTTGTTTGGTAAAGGGTTAAGCATGTAAGTTAGTATTCTTGGAGAAAAAGGCTTTTAATAAAACTTTTGCAGACAGTATTGAATGATGAAAATCAGACCGCTTAGACCATGCAGTCTGATCTTGGATCTACATCTTCTGCATTGGTATTCAAGCCTACATTATCGAAGTTTTCACAATTTTGACGTAATTGTAAGAGAGCTGTCAACAAAAACCGACTTTTGTTTTGGCATACTACTTTTGAAGTACTGGTAGTTGTAATAGTTATTTTGATAGAGTTGAATTCCTCTCTTACATTTTTACCCTTTATCCCATAAGGTATTTCTATGGTATCTCTAATTGACCCTAAATAACAGCAAGGATGAAGCCATTTCTTATGTGTATATGACACCTTTTGATGACATAGAAAACATTGTGACAAAAGGTGAAATTGCTCGTCATGAGCAATTTCACCTTTTGCCACAATGTTTTCCTAAATCTCCTATAAGCAGTGCATAGAAATGAGTATCTATGGAGTAAAGGCTGAACAAAGTTTTGACAAAAACTAAGTGGAGAAGCTCCAGTTTCTGGAAAAGAATATTCGGCGATATACTCATAAAAGCAAGCATTAAAAAAAATTGTTGGATGCACTGTCAAAAATTGAAATTTGTCTTGGGAATGGTAGAAATATTGTGAGAAATGGAGAAAATGCTGGTTAGCAGGATGTTCTCCTTTACCCACAATGTTTCCAAAAGCATCTTTCTCAGGGTTGTTAAAAGTTGGGATTGTTAATATTAGTGATATTGATATTAGAGTTAATATTAAAGTGCGCAGAATTTGCAGACTGATCTTGAATCAAAACTGTTTCATACTTTGAAAGATACATTATTGACAAAGGAGGGGTGTCCATAAGGCCCTTTTCATGGCCACTACCGATTTTCTTTAAATTTTGTACACTGAAACCTATACATATTGGCTGTAATATTATGCAATATTGAATCAATTAGTAAAGGTTTATAAGATGTGTGCAGGTTCAAAGTGGGTGGGGTAAATCTGACCCAAAGAGGGGTCTGTTAGGAAATCGATGATATTTTCATTGTTATGCAGAGCTCAAACTTAATAATTTCATGCTTTCTTAAACAATATCAGATATAAAAGCTTATGCTAAAATCTTTGAAAAATTCTTTTAATAAATGTGTTTTTACAGAATTGACTGACATGCCTAAATTTTAGCTTTTTTCAGTTCTCCAACTTTACGAAAAACCACAACATTGTTTTATATGTGGAGGGATTCCAATGATATTTAGCATACTTTCAGTATATTAAATGGTTATTGTAAAATTATGATGAAAGTTTTCTATAGCTAACGGTTTTTGAGTTATCTCCCCTTGAATTTTGTTATTTTTTTTACAAATTTTTAAGGTTTTCATTTTTCAGTTGGACATCATGAAAATACAGTTATTTAATGCAGAGGAACTCTTTCTATTACCTATATGTAGATTTCTGTTTACAGATTTATCCTCATTTGATTTGGACAAACAGGTTCTGTGCTTCAGTGACTTTTTGGGTGATTTCAACTTTTCAGTTGGAACTTTAACTAATTCAGCCTTATATTGAAAACAAGAACCTTTCCTTCTAGGAGCAGATCTTAAATGGTTGTTTTTATGGTGTTCAACAATGTGTTCAACAACATTTCAGTTATGTCACGGCAACCAGTGTATCTATTAATGCTTTCCTACATTTTTTCACCACCAATCCTCTGAAAAAATAACCAATCCAGAGAATCAAACAGCAATCCCCTAGTGTCCAATGAAATATCACGCTAGGCACAATCTAAATATCAATCTATTTCTCTGTTAGGAAGTACTTTTGTATACATGAGCCTGTGGATAGTGACATATCTGTAGTTTATAGGATTTATGTTCAATCTCTTAAGCCAAGAAGAGTTGCTTTGCAAAACAACTAATCATTTTAAAAGAAATAATTCCTCTACTTTTGAATAACTTGAGGAAGTGTGGGTGTTGATAATGGCATCTAATAGGCTTTAAAACTCATATGAGATATGTTTACTTTTGATGTCAGTATTTTCTGACTGGTGATTATTGCAACCTAAGTACCAAAGCTATATGCGCACAACAATTGACTATAGTTACTTGCTTCGGGTATACATCTGCAGTACCACTCGGTGATTGGATTTATACCTTGATTTTAAATCATAAATTGTGTGCTTTACTGGGAGTTGTGTTTTTTATATTTAAGACCGACCTTTTCTGGGGTAATATATCCCCATTCCTAATTTTTGTGTCACTTGATTTGAATGTGCCCATGTAGTAAATGTGAAACCCTGTACAGGAGAAGTGTGGAACAAGCATGCTTTGTCTGACACTTTTCAAGTTTGTCATTAGTAGTTATTTGTACATATCAGTTACAGGGAATGGCAACATATTACATGTACATGTGTAAATTAAAAAGAATGGATTTCCACATAGAATGAGCTTGCTTTGATAGTCGTTGCACATAAAGCACACTTTTGAAACATGCCGTGCAGTTTGCATCCGAGTTACACACAAACATAAGGCCTCCTGATTTTTTAGTTAAGATAGGCGATACAATTTGAAGTATTAAGGGAAGCACAAAACATATAAAATCTTTAAAAGTATAACGGGCTATCGTGAAGTTGTCTTATCTTACAATATTATTTTGGCGAAAAGTCAAAGCTCAGAGCTCTGAGATGACGAATGGGGGTATTGCAGAATTATAACATTAATAAAAAGGTTGCAAGATAAGAAACTCACAGTACATGTGATAAGAATTAACCCATTACCACACAATCCCTACTTTTGACGCCCCTGAAAACCAGCATTTTCTCCTTTTACCACAATGTTTTCTACCCTTCACAAAAATTTCAATTTTCAGTCACTTTTATTTTGTTGTCTGCAATTGCTTTCAATTTGGACAAGTCTAAAATATTGTTGTCTGGTTATGAGTTAATGAATGATAGAAAGCCTCTTGATGTTTTCATTAAATTCAAAGAGCAAAGTAAAGGCATCTGAAAGAAGGCTTTAAGTCCAAAAGTGGCCCAAAAGTAAAAGAGTGGTTGTTAAAATGCATTTATATTTAATTCATGCCATTTAAAAAGAATAGAAACTATTGTGAAGATAGGGTAGGTCAAAAGATGCCAGGTCACTTTATTTTTTGTTTACTTTTTACCAGGTTTTAAGACTCATTTTGCTGCCGGCGATGAACAATTGGAAAACTGACAATGCCAGATAACAGATTGTCAAGGTCTATATTCAAATGTACTTTAACACCCACATTGTATGCTTTTAGACACTATTGGGGCTTTTAGCCCTAGCAGCAGAATCAATCATATTCCAATAAACATTTTTTTTCAAATACAATGCCAAAAGAAAATTGACAAAAATTAAAATCAGAAATTGATTCCATGAAAATGTCTGAAATGAGATATATATATTGAACTCATTGCTGTCGAAACAAAACATATATTGAACTCATTGCTGTCGAAACAAAACAAAAAAGGTAAAAATCAAGAGTCATATCTGCCTTTAATTTCAAAACATATTTCAGGAGGAAAACAATCGGGGAAAGAAATGCATGCAATGATTAAGACACTAGAGACTAAGTAATATAAAAGCACCATCTGATTGATTTTCAAAGTTCACCTGTTTGAAATTTCAAAAAAATTGTTATGTGAGCTGCGGGTTAAAAACAGTAAATAATTTAAGAAGGATAAATTTAAATTGAAATAGTAAAGTATTGTGATGACTCAAACTAGTTTGAAGACTTTGTTTTGAGAGGAAAAATGTAGAAATAAAAGAATAATAACTCTGTAACTCTGATAAAGTAATGTTAAAAAGAAAAGAGTAAAGTAAAGGGGAGATAACTCAAAAACCGTTAGCTATAGAAAACTTTCGTCATAATTTTACAATAACTATTTAATACACTGTACATATGCAAAATATCATTGGAATCCCTCCATATATAAAATGATGTTGTGGTTTTTCATAAAGTTGGAGAACTGAAGAAAGCTAAAATTTAGGCATGTCAGTCAATTCTGTAAAAACACATTTATTAAAAGAATTTTTCAAAGATTTTAGCATAAGCTTTTATATCTGATATTGTTTAAGAAGGCATGAAATTGTTAACTTTGAGCTCTGAATTACAATGAAAATATCATCGATTTCCTAACAAACCCCTCTTTGGGTCAGATTTACCCCACCCACTTTGAACCTGCACACATCTTATAAACCTTTACTAATTGATTCAATATTGCATAAAATTACAGCCAATATGTATAGGTTTCAATGTACAAATTTTTTAAAAAATCGGTAGTGGCCATGAAAAGGGCCTTATGGACACCCCTCCTTTATTAGTCTTGAAAATTTTGCTAAATGGATAATTTGTATACTGAAAATATGAACCATTCATTGATTGAGTGCTCAACAAGTTAGTACTTAGTATGTTGCGAAGGTCGCAATAATTTTAATAATTAAGACTAATTCATGAATAATTACGAAAAATGCAGGTATGAAGCAGCCTTCATGACTGTGCAGTCTGATTCTTATCTCTGTTTTTCGTATTATTATACTCCGTTCCAAAATGTTCACTCACTATAGTTGTTAATCAAATGTGTACGCTCTGTTCCGTTGTTTACGTCTTCTCCGTCTCATGGTTTGCTACGTTTCCACGAGTTCCATGTACTTCACAGGATTTATCTTCTCGGCGAAGTATATACCGGTAAACCTCATGTAAATCAGCGTTAGTTAGAGAGGGAAAATTTAGGAACAGGAAAACAGAAACGTACAACAACATGCGCTACTATTTTTAAGTTTAAAATTGCTTATATTGTGATTGTAAAATAAAGTGGATTAATTCTAAGGACACATTAATTCATTATTTCTCTTAAAAAGTTCATTCCCTCTCTCACCGATGTGGTTCGATATTAACCAGGGCTGATCAAAATTCACGACCACACAGAAGACGTTATAACAAACCTTGCTTTTACATTCTGATGACTACAGCTTTGAAAAACATTGTTGTTTAGTAGCATGGTAAAGAATTACTGCTGTACCAAAGGACAAAATTTAACCCTTTACTCCATAGATACTCATTTCTACGCATTGCTTGTAGGAGCCTTTGGAAAACATTGTGACAAAAGGTGAAATTGCTCATTACGAGCAATTTCACCTTTTGCCACAATGTTTTCTATGCTATCAAAAGGTGTCATATACACATAAGAAACGGCTTCATCCTTGCTGTTATTTAGGGTCAATTAGAGATACCATAGAAATGCCCTATGGGGTAAAGGGTTAAGACTTGTCCAACTTGTAAATATTTGCAGGCCACAAAATAGATGTGAGTCCAATTTCAAAGATTGGTTTTGGAAGGGTAGAAAACATTGTGGAAAAAGTAGAAATGCTGGTTACCAGCATTTTCTCTTTTCTCCACAGTTTTTTCAAAAGGCTTCCTCAGGGTTAACCCTTTTCCTTACAATCCCTGGTTTTTACGGATCTGGAATAGTAGTCTTTTGAAAACATTGTGGGAAACGGAGAAAATGCTGGTAACCAGCATTTTCTCCTTTTCCCACAATGTTTTCTACCCTATCATAGACAGAAATCATCTTTTCAGCAAGAATTGAATCGTCGTCTGCAAATGCTTTCAATTTAGTCTAGTCTAGTCTGTTGTTTGGGAAAGGGTTAAAAAAGTTTGGATTGTGTGGTAAAGGTTAATTGCTTTTACTTTCAGTTGATAAAGACACCAATGTTGGACAACCAAATATGAATATATATGATATAGCATCAGGCAATTGTGTGAAAGGATTCATACAGAAGAAACCATTTTTTTGGTTTGTATGTTGCTCTGTTCATTAACCCTTTACTCCATAGATACTTGTTTTTATGCATTAATTGTAGGAGCCTTTGGAAAACATTGTGGCAAAAGGTGAAATTGCTCGTGACGAGCAATTTCACCTTTTGCCACAATGTTTTCCATGCTATCAAAAGGTGTCATATACATATAAGAAACGGCTATTATTTATTGTCAATTAGAGATACTATAGAAGTGCCTTGTGGCCAGGGTTAATTTACATGTTGCCAACTAACAAAATTTTAGACTCATTCAAATGGAAAGCAAGTGCAGACAGTTAAAAAAAAATGTGACCCTAAAACTGAACTTTGCTCTGGGAATAGTAGAAAGGATCAAGGGAAAAGGAGAAAACACTGGTCATCAGTATTTTCCCCTTTTCTGACGATGTTTTTAAAAGCCATATTTCTCAAGGTCATTAAAAGTCAGGATTGAATGGTAAAGGGTTAATAGAAGAAGTCGCATTCTAAAAAAGCTGTTTATTCACCAAGACCTTTGTGACATGTATTCTTTAGAACTGTTTCAAATTTACAGTATTCATTGTATCTAGCATCTTCGCGAGCCAAGTTTACGATCACTACATGGATTTTACCTTGGCTGATTGAGCGTGATTTCAACATTCCTTCGATGCGCCCTCTATTGGATGCTGGTTATTACCCCCCTTTACATCATATTTCTAAAAGCCAATGAAATATGGTTTTACAAACCACTTAGGAATACACATGAAGCGATAAGCAGACATCCACGTGGGTTTCCATGTTTACCTTCTATGCAAAAAGTAGCAGCCTTGTTCTATTTTTATCAAAGATAAAATGCTACCAGCGATTACATTCGTTGCAGTTACAGCTGGCTGCATCCAATGGAAAAGCGTATCTGGGGGAATGTAAAAATCAAGCTTGATCCACCAAGGGTAGAGTAACGTAGTGAATCGTCAGCCTTGGCTTGCAAAGATGTGTATCTAGTGGAGTCCTGTAGATCAGTTGGTAAAATACATGCAAAGAAATTCAGGGTCTGTGCTCACTCTTTAACCCTTTACTCCATAGATACTCATTTCTATGCATTGCTTGTAGGAACCTTTGGAAAACATTATGGCAAAAGGTGAAATTGCTCGTCACGAGCAATTTCACCTTTTGTCACAATGTTTTCTATGCTATCAAAAGGTGTCGTATTCACATAAACGGCTTCATCCCTGCTGTTATTTAGGGTCAATTAGAGATACCATAGAAATACCTTATGGGGTAAAAGGTTAATCTCCAAGAAAGCTTGAATAGGTGTGCTGGCTGCTACGATATAAGTGAAACAATTTTGAAAATGGGAGTTATACAACAAAAAACAAGCTATCACAGTATTCAACTTCTGTGTACAGGACACCACAGTGGTCAGATGACGAGCAAGTGTGTGCTAGAAATGTTAACAATGAGCTGCATTTTTATGAAGGTGGAAACTTTGGTAAGTAGACTTTTAGTCTAGTATCGTCTATAACATTTACAAGAAGTTAACTCTCTGATAAAATTAAAAGTCAAACCATTCAAGTAAAGGAAGTTCATGAAAGTAATTTCTGTGAGCAGGAAAATTCATTTCTAATAACTTGTCTACACTGTTTTTTATATGGAGAGATATTCTGCTGTATACAGACTTGAAATTGCAACAGATTAGTTTTGCCTACTAATTAAAATATATACTACTCACACTTTGATAGGGGTCACTTACATATTTCTGTATGGGTTTATATGTTACAACAGTTTTGCATAAACCCTTTACCATACTGTAAAATTATAGATTTCTCCTAGTTGAAAGCATTTGCTGACCAAAAACTGTATGCAATGTGCACTATGCTGTCTGTCATGGGGTAGAAAACATCGTTGAAAAAGGAAAAAATGCTGGTATCCAGCATTTTCTCCTTTTCCAACTATGTTTTCCAAAGGCTCCTTTTTCAGTTTCTTTAAAAGTCAGCATTGTGAGGTAAAGGCTTAAAGATCCATTTCCACTGGTCATTTTCATTGATCAGTGTGGTAACATATTGTAAAAGCATCTATGATAATGCCACATATATATTTAGGCTGAATCTTTTAGTGTGATCCCTAGCAAATTTTGAGTAGTATATTTCTAGCACAGAGTAGTATTTCAGAAGTTAATTTTAAGCTTTGGCACAGACATAAATTTTAGGCAACTAAAACACTTGATACACCATGCATAAATATGAATAGTCCACATTGACTGTTACTAGTATTGTAAAAGGTATGAAACAACCTGCATCAAATCTGAGAGAGCAATCAAGTCAGAAATTACAAGCAGTTTTTGTAAAAAAACGTTCTTTGTTCCCACTGTGGATAGGAATAACTAGTAAACAATGTCTCTTCTTGATTTGCAATTTTAACAAAAAAGTCTTAACCTTTGCATTTTGTCCAATTTCCACCATTTATCCACAGACACAAACCTCTGTGATTATCCAGTCTTGCTACATGTATCTATGAAATGGTTTTACTGCTTCGTTTTTCAGCTATAAAACTCATGGAATGCAAAGATTTTTATGTGTTTTTGGTTTAACTCTTTACCACTCGACAAATTTTAGACTGGTCCAAATTCAAAGCACTTGCAGACGAAAAAATAAATGTGACTGAAAAATCGAAATTTGATTTGGGAAGGGTAGAAAACTTATATTTTCTTTATCTAACGTCATTAAAATTGCAGACACAATCAAGAATAAGTTACAGATTCAGAAAATAGCTGGTTACAGTTTATCAAACGCTGGACCCCCATACATGGTTGCTGGCTACGTGCCTGGAGCAAAGGTAACATTGTGCATGCACTTTTTCTCTCTGAAATCATGCGTTTAACTGACCCTAAAGGAGCCATCACACCATGGCATTCTGGTCAATGTTTTCTGATGTTTGAGGAAATGTTGTTAGTTGCCCATGGTCGCTGGGATAGTGCCAGAAGAGCGTTGTGTGAGCGCTAGGGAACGTCAGTAAATGCCGGGAATCAGCAGAGAAGACTAGTCCGAGAAAAAAGTTTCGAACATGCACAAAAGTTCTCACTGACACCAATGTTCTTCAATGTTTAATTTTAAACACTGAAGATCGTTAAAGAACGTTTGTGGAACGTTTTACTAGTGTTCATTAAGCATTGCACACGTTCGGCTATCTTTAGTGAGTCGTTACTCTAGCGTTACTTGGTTGTTACTAATCGTTTGCTTTGCAGTGAACGAGTCACTGGCAACCTGTCAACGACCGCTGAACAGTCTCCTAGCGCACGCAGCGAGTGATTAAAGTGAAACAAACGTCCTTTTGGTGTCCATTGAGCGTCATTCGAGCGTTTCCCGAATGTCCATGCATACTTACTTGGTCGCTGTTACACGCTTCTCGTGTGTTGGATAAACGCTAGTCATGCGTTGGGCACACGTCAATAACACGCCAGATGTGCCATCCTCATTCTAGAACGCTCAAAAATCAAACGATTGAAATGCTCAGAGAACGTTGACCAGAACATCATGGTGTGATGGCTCCTTAAGGGAGAAAGCTTTCGAAAACATGTTTTGAAAAGGAGAAAAGGCTTTTTTTTATTTTCACTCCCTTTCTAAACAGGTATTCAAAAGCTGTCTTTCTTGGAGTATAGAAACTCTAGACCATTTGATTGAGTTTAACTCTTTACCAAACGGCAAAATTTTTGGTCCAGAATGAAAGCCTTTGCAGACGACAAAATAAATGTGACTAAAGAATTGAAATTTGTTTTACGAAGGTAAGAAAACATTGTGGGAAAATGAGAAAATGCTGGTTACCAGCATTTTCTCTTTTTCCCTCAATGTTTTCAAAAGGCTTCTTTCACTGGGGTGTTAAAAGTCGGGATTATGTGATAAAGGGTTAAGTGGCAGAACATGCAGTCTGATCTGGGATCTTTCTTCTCCTATGCCATGGTAAAAGATATAAACAGTTTTTAAATTTCATTGTGAGCATTTTTTCTTAGAATGTCAATTTCATTGATTTAGCACCAAAAGGGTTTAACCCTTAACCCTTTACCAAACAACAAATTTTTAGATTGGTTCAAATTGAAAGCACTTGCAGACGACAAAATAACCATAACTCATAAATTGAAATTTGTTTCCTGCAGGGTAGAAAACATTGTGGGAAAAGGAGAATATGCTGGTTACCAGCATTTTCTCCTTTTCACACAATGTTTTCAAAAGGCTTTTATCTCAGCGTCGTAAAAAACTGGGATAAAGGGTTAACCATATGATTCCAAAGTTTTGTTGTGTGGTAAAGGGTTAAGAGTGAAAGAGAGCTGTTCATATTTTTACAATCTCACTAGACTTCAGAAAAGATTTTTCCCTAAACTGAGTAAAGCTATAAATGTAGAGAAAAAAGGCAAAAGTAAGAAAGAAACATGTTTCAGTTGTATTTCCATAATGGACTATGAAGCCTCAATGTTCCTTGGGTGACCCTTTTCAAAATGTGTTCGTAAAATTTTGATCCATCAAGAAACATGGCTCTCGTGAATGGGGGCTACTTGCACTTTTATGGAAATGAAGAATTCTTAAAAATTCTTCTGTCTGAAACTGATATTTTGGTTCCAATGTTTCAATACCTCAAAAAAAAAGAAATAGGCTGTAGTCATCTAAAAAATTCAGGAGAGCAATCCAGGGCCATCTTGGCCCTCTTGTTAGTTATGTGTATCTTCAGATTTCATTCCAGAATTTTGCAAAGTCATCAGGAAATGTCATGTAATAACCATGAAGATTATATTGATGGCATAATTGTCTTATCTAATGAAAATAGACAGACTTACTTACTCCATTCAGCTTTAACTCATTACCAAACGACAATATTTTAGACTGGTTCAAAATGAAAGCATTTGCAGACGACAAAATAAAGGTGACTGAAAATTTGAAATTTGTTTTGTGAAGGGTAGAAAACATTGTGGGAAAAGGAGAAAATGCTGGTTACCAGCATTTTCTCCTTTTCCCACAATGTTTTCTAAAGCCTTTTTTCTCAGGGGCGTCAAAAGTAGGGATTGTGTGGTAACCTTGTGTACAAAATGCAATACATCACTTTCTGTCTTATTGCAAAAGAAAATATATGTGGTTGTATTTTTTGTTGTTTTACAAGAAGTTTTGAATTATGGCAACATTAAAAACTGAAAAGCCCCTTTAACTCCTTGCCACACAATCCCCACTTTTAATGACCCTGAGAAAGAAGCCCATAGAAAACATTTTGGGAAAAGGAGAAAATGCTTGTAACCAACATTTTCTCCTATTCCCACAATTTCTCCTACTCTATATCAAGGACAATTTCTGCCATTTGAGCCATCTTTAATTTGTCGTCTGCATATGCTTTCAATTTGGACCAGTCTATAATTTTGTCGTTTGGTAAAGAGTTACTCTTTTTCACGCAACAAAAATATAGATTTGTCCAAATTGAAAGCTTTTGTGGGCAGTAATATGAATGGATATGAATGGAATTTGTCTTTGATAGTGTAGATAAAATGATGACCTCAGGATCATTAAAACTTAGGAATTTTTGGTGGCAAAGAGTCAAAGAACAAACTTGAATATCTCTACTCGAAAGAATTGATCAAAGCTGATTATATTCTGTAAACCAGGCCTTAATATCATAGTTTAACCCATTACCACACAATACCTACTTTTGACGCCCCTGAGAAAGAAGCCTTTAGAAAACATAGTGGGAAAAGGAGAAAATGCTGGTAACCAGCATTTTCTCCTTTTCCCACCATGTTTTCTACCCTTCTCAAAACAAATTTAAAAATTTTCAGTCACTTTTATTTTGTTGTCTGCAAATGCTTTCAATTCGGACAAACCTAAAAATTTGTGGAGTGGTAATGAGTTAACTCTTTACCAAACGACAAAATTTTTGGACTTGTCCAAATTGAAAGCGTTTGCAGATGACAAAATAAATGTGAATCAAAAATTGAAATTTCATTTGGAAAGGGTAGAAAACATTGTGGGAAAAGGAGAAAATGCTGGTTATCAGCATTTTCTTCTTTTCCCACAATGTTTTCAAAGGCTTTCTCTTTCAGGGTCCTTAAATGTCGGGATTTCATGGTAAAGAGTTAATTGAAACACAGTTCTGATGATCACACAAATACATTTACAGGGACAACCATCCTTTGTGAGAGTTTACAGGTATCCTAATTTTGGTGGCCCTAATGCAGCCTTGGCCAACAGAACGTTTTTCAAAGCTGATGAAGTCAAGATGATGTGGAATAAACAAGGCACTGCTGTTCTCGTCTTGACAACGACAGAGACTTCCGAGTCATCCTACTACGGTGATCAGGGTTTATTCTACTTGGGGACGAATGGCGAGGCGAGCATGGTACATCTTGGCAAGAATGGTCCCGTTTATCACGTAGAATGGAGCCCGAAGGGGACAGAGTTCTGTGTTGTATATGGATGTATCCTTTTAACTCTTTACCACACGACAAAATTTTAGACAGGTTCAAATTGTAAGCTTTTGCAGACGACAACATAAAGGTGACTGAAAAATTGAAATTTGTTCTGGGAAGGGTAGAAAACACTGTGGGAAAAGGAGAAAGTGCTGGTTACCAGCATTTTCTCCTTTTCCTACAATGTCTTCAAAAAGTTTCTTTCTCAGGGTTGTCAATAGTAGGGATTGTGTGTTATTTCATGCTTTCCGGTAGGATATCGAGAAATAGCAGTGAAAATATTTTTCGATCTTACACTGGTACCACCAGTGAAAATACCGATTTTCATGTTCTTGTTGCCTAGGTAAATTGCGCGTGCCTCACAACCAGACGGGAAATATGACGTCATGTACCTGATAAAGCTCCTCCTAGAAAGGGTTTAAAGCATGAAATAAATAGAATATTTGTTTTTTTCTGTGAAAGATCGAAATTTATTTCATCTCGTGAACACCATCAGTAATATTTTCACTTGTGGCTGTGCCACTCGTGAAAATATTACCGATCGTGTTCACTTGATGAAATAAATTTCTATCTTTCACCGAAAAGCACAAATATTCTCTATGTAATGGGTTAATACAAGCATATTCTCCTTGTAACACAATGTCTTCACAAGGCTTATTCCTCAGGGCTGTTAAAATTTGGGGTTGTGTGGTAAAGGGTTAAGTAGATGACAAAATCACGGATTTTCACAAAAGGAAAGCATTTACAGACAGAAAATTAGACGAGTCTATGAAATTATAAAATTTTTCCATGAAAAGGAAGAAAATATTGTGGGAATAGTAGAAAATAGTAACAAGCTTTTCTCCTTTCCGTGAAATGTTTTGCAATGTTATCTTTTTCAGGGGCATTGAAATATGAAATGTGTTTGCTTAACCCTTTACCATACAACAAAATTTTAGACTTTCCTAAGTTGAAAGCGTTTGCAGACGACAATTTCAGTGTGGCAAAAATGATGCATTTTTCTTTGATAGGATACGAAACATTGTGGGAAAAGGAGAAAATGCTCTCCTTTTCTCACAATGTTTTCAAAAGACTTCTTTTTCAGGGTCGTTAAAAGTCAGGATTGTGTGGTACAGGGTTAACCCATTACCAAACGACAATATTTTAGACTGGTCCAAATTGAAAGCATTTGCAGATGACAAAATAAAAGTGACTGAAAAGTTAAAATTTGTTTTTTGAAGGGTTGAAAACATTGTGGGAAAAGGAGAAAATGCTGGTTACCAGCATTTTCTCCTTTTCTCACAATGTTTTCCAACGACTTCTCAAGGGTTGTTAAAAGTCTGGATTATGTGGTACAGGTTTAAAGGATAAATCCTTATGAGCAAACAAAACTATAGACTTGGTCATATTGAAAATATTTCTAGATGACAATATAGATATGGACTTTTCTTTGACAGGGTAGAAAAACAAAAAAAGAAATGGAGAAAATACAAGATATCATTCTTTTTATTTTCTCAAATATCCACAGTTGAACAATCTCTTTTAACTCATTACCAAACGACAATATTTTAGACTGGTTCTAAATGAAAGCATTTGCAGATGACAAAATAAAAGTGACTGAAAATTTGAAATTTGTTTTGTGAAGGGTAGAAAACATTGTGGGAAAAGGAGAAAATGCTGGTTACCAGCATTTTCTCCTTTTCCCACAATGTTTTCTAAAGGCTTTTTTTCTCGGGGGCTTCAAAAAGGTAGGGATTGTGTGGTAATGGTTTAAGAGCCTATAGAATTTCTGAATGTGCAGTAAGGGATTGAGACATAAGGGGAGTGTAGATTGAGATAAGCAAAAAGAATGCAATCTTTGATTCTAACATTGTTTGTGTATTTCCTTAACTCTACTCAGTTATGCCTGCTAAGGCTACATTGTATAATTGTAAAACAGAACCAGTATTTGACTTTGGGACAGGACCCAGAAATTTTGGGTTTTATAATCCACAGGGAAATAATATCCTTTTTTGTGACAGTAGTAGATTATTTTGTTTATTGAGAGAGAGAGAGTCGTGCTTGCTGATCTAAGACTGGCCCTTGACTAGGACCCCGAAAGGTTCCCGATCGTAAAAATGACAGGAACTGGATGCTTCGGCACATCTTCACAATGATCGGGAACCGTTCTTGGTGTTTCTTAAACCCATCTGGAAACATTCTTAGTGTGTCGGGGCTGTTTCGGGATCAAAAAAGTCTCGGGATCCAAATTTTAAAAGTTTTAAAATTTGGACGCCAATCATTGAGTTTGGGGAAGCGTTGGCACCAACGGCATCCCTTTGGGTAACCTTCAGCGATCATTCTGGACATTCTGAAACACATTGCGCATAATCCGACAGCATTCGGTGAGGTTTCTTATTCACCGTGTCACCCCGAGCAGTTCAGGAAAGATAAATCGCCTATAAAGCCCTATATATACCTTGGCACTCACATCACCAACATGTCGGCATTGATTATGCCCCCCTTTCGAAGAAATGGGGGTATATTGCTTTGCAATTGTCGGTCGGTCCGTCGGTCCGTAGACCAAAGTTTGTCCGGAGCATAACTCAAAAACTATTTAAGGTATCATCTTGAAACTTCATAGGTGGATAGATCTCATTAAGGAGAAGTGCAGTGCACAAGAACCATAACTCTGCCCATCATATTTTTGGAGTTATTGACCTTTGTTGATTTTCATACTTAATTTTTGTCCGGAGCATAACTCAAAAACTATTTAAGGTATCATCTTGAAACTACATAGGTGGATAGATCTCATTAAGGAGAAGTGCAGTTCACAATAACAACAACTCTGCCCATCATATTTTTGGAGTTATTGCCCTTTGTTGATTTTCATACTTAATTTTTGTCCGGAGCATAACTCAAAAACTATTTCAGGTATCATCTTGAAATTACATAGGTGGATAGATCTCATTAAGGAGAAGTGCAGTGCACAAGAACCATAACTCTGCCCATCATATTTTTGGAGTTATTGCCCTTTGTTGATTTTCATACTTAATTTTTGTCCAGAGCATAACTCAAAAAGTATTTTAGGTATCACCTTGAAACTTCATAGGTGGATAGATCTTATTAAGGAGAAGTGCAGTGCACAAGTACCATAACTCTGCCCATCATATTTTTGGAGTTATTGCCCTTTGTTGATTTTCATATTTAATTTTTGTCCGTAGCATAACTCTAAAAGTATTTCAGGTATCACCTTGAAACCTTATATGTGAAAAGATCTTATTAAGGAGAAGTGCAGTGCACAAGAACCATAACTCTGCCTATCATATTTTTGGAGTTATTGCTCTTTGTTGATTTTCATAGTTAATTTTTGTCCAGAGCATAACTCAAAAAGTATTTTAGGTATCATCTTGAAACTACATAGGTGGATAGATCTCATTAAGGAGAAGTGCAGTGCAGAAGAACAACAACTCTGCCTATCATATTTATGGAGTTATTGCCCTTTGTTGATTTTCATACTTAATTTTTGTCCGGAGCATAACTCTAAAAGTATTTCAGGTATTATCCTAAAACCTCATAGGTGGATAGATTATACTAAGGAGAAGTGCAGTGCACAAGTACCTTAACTCTGCCCATCATAATTTTGGAGTTATTGCCCTTTGTTGATTTTCATAGTTAATTTTTGTCTGGAGCATAACTCAAAAAGTATTTTAGGTATAACCTTGAAACCTTATAGGTGGATTAACCTTATTAAGGAGAAGTGCACTGCACAAGAACCATAACTCTGCCCATTATATTTTTGGAGCTTTTGCCCTTTGTTGATTTTCATACTTAATTTTTGTCCAGAGCATAACTCAAAAGGTTTTTCAGGTATCATCTTGAAACCATATATGTGGATAGATCTTATTCAGGAGAAGTGCATTGCACAAGAACCATAACTCTGCCCATTATATTTTTGCAATTACTGCCCTTTGTTGATTTTCGTACTTATTTTTTTTTCCGGAGCATAACTCAAAAAGTATGTGAGGTAAAATCATGAAACTTTAAAAGTTGATAGTTCACTTAAATGGGAAGTACAGTGCCCAAGAATTGTTAATTTATCATTAATAATTTTTGACTAATTACCCTTTGTTCGTTTTTACATTTTGAACGTAAGAGATTATAGGGGGGCATACATGTTTTACAAACATCTCTTGTTTTTAAACGCTTCTATATGTTCTGCAAGCAAACTGCAGCCATTCTGCGTGATCGACAATCCTGGACCGATCAGCATTTTTCTGTACTGGATCCGCATACTTCGGTAAGATTTCGGCAACCTTTCACATACTGTTCCGCGTATCACTGCCGAACAAAGCCCGTTTGCCAAGCTCCACCCATTTTCATCCCGAAAGCTCCCCAAAGTTAGCCATTTTTCATCTGCAACCCTTCGACAAGCAATTGGGGTTGTAGTGGATGGCAGGCCTAAAATTGCCTGTAGATCCTGTCTATATTACCAACAACAGAATTCACCAGCTTGTGTAATTTGAACTCATAACCAAACCACAAAATTTTAGACTTGTCAAAGTTTAAAGCATTTGCGGACTACAAAATACATGTTACTCAAAAATTGAAACTTGACATTAGAAGAGAAGAAAACATTGTAGGAAAAGGAGAAAATGCTGGTTACCAGCATTTTCTCCTTTTCTTACAATGTTTTCAGAAGGTTTCTTCCTATGGGTAGTAAAGACCAGGGATTATTTGGTAAAGGGTTAAAGTATCTAATTCTAAGTATGACAGATCAAATTTTTCTCAAACAATAGGCTTTGTCTCAAATAATAAGGGATAAAGAGAAAAAGCTTGTTGCAAGCATTCTTCCTTTTTCCAACAGTGTTTTTATCCAAAGTTGTCTTTCTGAGGGCTGTTAAAACATGGGATTTCTTAATGTATGTATAAGGTGAACAAAAAAAGAAGATGCGAAAGAAAATTTATTTGAAAAAAGGAAATTTGCAGAGGAGGGATGAAATGGAAAAGCTGTGATATGAATTTTATCACATAGCTCTCCTTGTTTTCAATGTTATACAGCCATTATGAATTTTCTTGTCTCACACATGTGTGAGATAAGAAAATATCGCTGTATCTGGTCAACACTATGTAATTATACGCTTCATTTCTAAAACATCGCTGACCTAGGTTTCTGAAGGAAATCAGTGGTCAAAGTTCTTGTAATGATAAAGTTGTTAATCTAATCAATGTTAGACTCAAACAAAATCAATGTTATGCAAGTTTTTAAGAACTATTTGTGTTCATAATGTACCTGTTAAAGTAAGTGCACAGGCTTCATATAAATTTCACTACACATGATACATGTATGCCTCTGGTTTAAGACATTTTGGACTATAATTCTTGTTAATCAGTAATGTGATAAAAAGAATCAGACATTCGTTGGTTTTTGAGGTAAAAATTTATTAAACTCATCCACGAAAAATGTAAAGCTCGCCAAAGCCTCGCTTAATAACATTTTTGTAGACTAATTTGATAAATTTTTATCTCAAAAACTAACTCATGTCAGACCCTATATATCTTGTACAGATGAAGAAAACATTTAATTGACCCTTTACTACACAATGAGGACTTTTAACGCCCCTGTGGAAGAAGCTTTTTGAAAACATTGTGGAAAAAGGAGAAAATGCTGGTAACCAGCATTTTCTCCTTTTCCCACACTTTTCTACCCTATCTATTTGGAAAGGTCTAAAATTTTGCTGTGTGGAATTGGATTGAATGAGCTGGTGTTAAAGATATGATGATTCTGAAATTAAACAGTTGAATATTGTGTTTGATTCTACAAAAGCCCAATAGCTACCTTCACAATAGACATGAATTGCAAGTTGACCAACAACTCAACCAAAATGATAGCTACACAGTATGGCCACTATTACACAGAATTCAAGCTGGACCCCTTAGGCATTGACCAGATCAACCCATCTGGATGTCGTTCTGGAATATCCTGCCATTCCTGTCTATAAAGTTGGTCAAGGTGATGGAGGTTCTGAGGCCTAATATTTCTATTGTTGACACATCTACCATGAATGTCCCATGCATGTCTAATCCATTTAAGATCTGGAGCTGGACATCTTGATCTGGTCACTGTCCAGAAGAGCTCAAGTTGTATTCATGGTAATGGTGGCCATACTGTACTGACTGTGTTCTGGTTGCAGGTTGAACGGATTTGAGACATTTTAAAACATTTGGGTAGTGTGGAACCACATTTTTATACCACCACAAAGGAAGTTTGTGGGGGGGGGGGGGGGGGGGGTATACTGGAATCAGCCTGTCTAGCAGGCAGTCTGTCGGTCGGTTGGGCGGTCTGTCCTCAAAATCTTGTCCGATAACTCCTTCTACACTTTCAATCCAATTTCCTTGCTACTTGGCAGAAGTGTTCATAAGGAGCTGTAGATGTGCAAGACAAATACTTTGTAAAAATTCCATCAAGAATTACTGAGTTATTGCCCCTGATTTGACTTAAAAATGCTTGTCTGGACAACTCCTCCTACAGTTTCAACCCAATTTGCTTGATACTTGGCAGAAGTGTTCTTTATACCCCCACAAACGAAGTTGTTTGTGGGGGTATACAGGAATCAGCCTGTCGGTCGGTTGGGCGGTCAGATTGTCTGTCCTCAAAATCTTGTCGGGACAACTCCTACACTTTCAATCCAATTTCCTTGCTACTTGGCAGAAGTGTTCATAAGGAGCTGTAGATGTGCAAGACAAACACTTTGTAAAAATTCCATCAAGAATTACTGAGTTACTGCCCCTGATTTGACTTAAAAATGCTTGTCTGGACAACTCCTCCTACAGTTTCAATCCAATTCGCTTGATATGGCAGAAGTGTTCATTAGAAGCTGTAGATGTGCAAGACACAAATTTTGTAAAAATTCCATCAAGAATTACTGAGTTATTACCCCTGATTTGACTTAAAAATGCTTGTCCGGACAACTCCTCCAACAGTTTTAATCCAGTTTGCTTGATACTTGGAAGAAGTGTAAAAAATGTCATCAAGAATTACTGAGTTATTGCCCCTGATTTGACTTAATGTTTGTCCGGACAACTCTTCCTACAGTTTCAGTCCAATTTGCTTGATACTTGGCAGAAGTGTTCATTACAAACTGTAGATGTGCAAGACACATATTTTGTAAAAATTCCAGCAAGAATTACTGAGTTATTGCCCCTGATTTGACTTAAAAATGCTTGTCCTGACAACTCCTCCTACAGCTTCTGTCTGATTCACTTTGAACTTGGCAGAAGTGTTCATTAGGAGTTTTAGATGTGCAAGACGCAATTTTTATGAAAATTCTATGAAGAATTAATGACTTATTGCCTCTGTGACATGAAATATAGGGGCGGGGGTATTTATCACCTTTAGTGATAGTTGTTCTAGTTGGTTTTTGAATGTAGATGGAGACTGTGCCTTACTTCAAAAGCCAGAAAGTGAGGAACAATATCTGATAAAAGTACAGAATTACTTGGACTGGTTTGTAACTCAATACTCCTTACATTTATACAATGAAATTGTCTATGTTTGTAATTTAAACATTTAAGTGAAGCGATATTATTCATTGTCACTTAACTTTTTGTTAGGCGTATATTTTCAGTGTGGTTTCGAAAGTAGACCGTTTTTACCCTATCTTATTAGCTACCAGCATTTTTCTCATGTACCTTAACAACAGTCCACTTTTATGTCTATGTGGTTTTGGTAATCTCAGGGGAAATATGGAATTCTGGGATTTGAATCAGAAAAAGTTGATAGCACAGGCACAGTCACCAGACACAACCAGTTTCCAGTGGTCAGCTGATGGGGAACATGTGTTGACGGCCACGACTGCTCCAAGGTTACGGGTTGGAAACGGGTAAGCTGTTTCAGGTTTTACATTCACCCTTTCCCAAACGATAAATTTTTGACTCTTCCAAACTCAAAGAGTTTGCAGATGACAATTTCAAATTTGATAAGATGGCAGAAAGTTCTATAAATGGGTAGAAAGCACTGTGGGAAAAAGAGAAATTGCTCGTTATGAGCAATTTCTTCTTTTCCCATAGTGTTTTCAAAAGACTTGTACTAAAGACACGTAAAAACAAGGGCTTGTTTGAGAAAGGGTTAACTCATTAGCAAACGACTATATTTTAGGCTTGTCCAAACTGAAAGCATTCACAGACGAGAAAATAAAAGTGACTGAAAATTTGAAATTTGTTTTATGAAGGGTAGAAAACATTGTGGAAAAAGGAGAAAATGCTGGTTGCCCACGATGTTTTCTAAAGGCTTCTTTCTTAGGGTCATCAAAAGTAGGGATTTTGTGGTAATGGGTTAAATAGACGAATAGATATTTTCTATCTTAGGTATGTAAGAAGGTGTATTTTGTATATTCCTCTTAAATTTTAGTAAGACTATTTTCAAAGAATCATGATGTTATGGCAGTATCCATGTCATTTGTTGTATTTAAAGAATATATATTTTCTTCCAACTTGAGCAAGTTATCAAAAAGGATATCAGAAGGGCAAGCAACCATGTTTTTGACAAATAAATACCCTTCCCTCCACCACCCCCCCACACCCCCACCCCCACTGTTTTTAATGGAAAAGAAAACTGCTTCAGAATGTTGGAACCAACATGCATAACTTTTGTTTAACTCCTTACCAAACAGTATAATCAGTATAATAACTGGCTTGCTCAAATCTAAATCATTCAGAGACAATAAATCAGATGTATCCAAGATGTTGGGATTTGTCTTTGAAAGGATAGAAAACATTGTGCCTCAAGTATAAACCCATGTCAGCCTATGCAGTCCATGCCAACTGACATTAAATGAATCTTTTTGCTTTTGGTCTTTTTTTTTGTATGGTAAAGGACCATTCATTCTTCAGATCTAGTTAATTGTTTGACTAAATTGATTTTATAGATCTATAGCAACATTATTTCTCGCTTGGTATCTTTCTTCTCGGAGATATATATAGAGGATATTTTTTTTTTTTTTTTTTTTTCGGTGAAAGATCGAAATTTATTTCATCTCTTGAGCACCATCGGTAATATTTTCACGAGTGCTGCTGTGCCACTCACGAAAATATTACCGATGGTGTTCACGAGATGAAATCAATTTCGATCTTCCACAGAAAAAAACAAATATTCTTTTTATTTCATGCTTTTAACCCTTTTTATGGGAGGAGCTTTATCAAAATCCAGTACAGGTCTTTTCTGTTATTCCCCATGGCGTACCTCTCCAGCATAGCAATGCATTACAATATTACGTCAAGCACGAGAAATGTAAGGCAAATGACGTCATATTTCCATCTGGTTGTTAGGCACACGCAATTTACCTAGGCAACAAGAATGTGAAAATCGGTATTTTCACTGATGGTACCAGTGTAAGATTGAAAAATATTTTCACTGCTATTTCTTGATATCCCACCGGGAAGCATGAAATAAAAAGCCCTCCCTTACTGTAAAATGACTTATTTTACTTTGAATGCCCTGTAAAACATTTTTGTGAATGAAAAGGACCAAGTACCGTTTGAAACCTATTCGTCCCCGAAAATGTTTTCAAGAAAAAAGAAGTGAATGTGTGGCAGGGAAACATATTTATACAGAAATAGATTGACATTCTTTAAAACTTTACCATACAACATGATATTAGTTTAGAGTGGTCCATTATCAAAGCATCGGCAGACAACCAACCTAAATTAAAGTGGCTGAAACCATGAAATTTCCTATTGAAAAGGATTAACATATAGTGGGAAAAGGAAAAATTGCTGTTTATCAACATTTTCTCCTATTCACACAAAGTTTTCAAGAACTGTCTTTATCAAGAGTTATGAAAACATGTGATTGTGTAGTAAAGGGTTAGAAAATATAGTTTTCTCACAAAGTTTTCAAATGCTATTTTCTTCAAGGGTTGTTTTAAATTCAGGATATTGTGGGGAATAGTTAAGAATATTCAGAGCTCCAGATTATAAGAGAGAGTGATGGTATTCTAAATCCATTATTTCTCTTTGAAACCCTATGTTGTGGGTACTCATTATTATCTCGATAAGACGATTCTAATGAGTACACTTAACACAGGGTTTAATGGAGAAAAATTATAATTTTCAATTTTAAAATCAAAATCACTCCCTCTATCTAGAGCTCTTGTCAATATAGAATTTGTGAATTGATTCCATTTCAACTAAAACAGGTATAGAATATGGCATTATACAGGGGTGATATTGGAGAATGTATTAACAGAGAAGGACAAGCAGCTGTTTGAGGCATTCTGGCAGCCCGCCCCTGTGGGGCTTTACCCGGAGAAGCCAATCTCGTATAAAAGTGTGCAATCCACAGTTGAGACCCCGATGCCTGAAAGTATGGATGTCATTCCTTTAACTCATTACCAAACAACAATAATATAGGCTTGTCCAAATTGAAGGCATTTGCAGACAACAAAAACAAAAGTGACTGAATTTGTGTTGTGAAGGGCAGAAAACATTGTGGGAAAAGGAGAAAATGCTGATTACCAGCATTTTCTCCTTTTTCCCACAATGTTTTCTACAGGCTTCTTTCTCAGAGGCGTCAAAAGTAGGGATTGTGTGGTAATGGGTTAACTCTATAGCATGGACATTTTAGATTACCAAATAAAGAAATCAGTTGAAGCTTAACCCTTTACCCCATAAGGCACTTCTAATTGACCCTAAATGACAGCAAGGATGAAGCCGTTTTTATGTGTAAATGACACTCTTTGGTAGCATAGAAAACATTGTGACAAAAGGTGAAATTGCTCATGATGAGCAATTTCACCTTTTGCTACAATGTTTTCCAGAGGCTCCTACAAGCAATGTGTAGAAATGAGTATCTATGGAGTAAAGGGTTAAAAGAGGACTTTAATGTGTAAAATAGTGTAAAATAGTAGAAAACATTGTGAGAATGAGAAGAATATATTGGTCACCAGCATTTTTAGCTCACTGAGCACAACATGCTGAAGGGGAGCTTTTAGGATTCACCCAGTGTCCGTCGTTGGTAGTGCATCGTCAGTTGTGCATTGTTAACAATTCTTTAAACATCAGCTCCTCCTAAACCTCCTTGGCTGGAATGTTCTTCTTCTCTGAAATGACTGGTATGATTTTGAAATAATTTCACAGAGATGTTCCTTGGGTAACCCTTTTCAAATAATGTTGGTGAAAATTTGATCCCTCAAGAAACATGGGTCTGGTGAATGGGGTTACTTGCTCTATACAGAAATGAAGAAATTCTTTAAAATTCTTGTTCTCTGAAAGGGCAGGTCAGATTTTGAAATAATTTCACAGAGATGTTCCTTGGGAGACCCTTTTCAAAAATTGTTCGCGAAATTTTCATCCATCAGGAAACGTGGCTCAGGTGATTAGGGCTTCTTGCACTATATGGAAATGAAGAAATTCTTACAAGTTCTTCTTCTCTGAAACAGTTGGTCAGATTTTTGAATAATTTAACTCATTACCACACAATCCCTACTTTTGACAACCCTGGAAAAGAATTCTTTAGAAAACATTGTGGGAAAAGGAGAAAATGCTGGAAACCACCATTTTCTTCTTTACCCACAATGTTTACTACCCTTCACAAAACAAATTTTAAATTTTCAGTCACTTATATTTTGTCATCTGTAAATGCTTTCAATTTCAACCAGTCTAAGATATTTTCGTTTGGTAATGACTTAATGAAGATGTTTCTTCGGTTACCTCTTCCCAAAATTGTTCTTGAAATTTTGATCCCTCAAGAAACATGGCTCTGATAAATGGCAGGTACTTGCACTATAAGGAAATGAAGAAACTCTTAAACCTCCTTGGCTGGAATGTTCTTCTTCTCTGAAACCGCTGCTCAGATTTTAAAATCATTTCACAGAAACGTTCCCTAGATGACCCTTTTCAAAAACTGTGCACGAAATTTTGACTGGGGGCTACTTGCACTATATGGCCATGAAGAAATTTTTAAAAATTCTTCTTCTCTGAAACCGCTGGTCAGATTTTGAAATCACAGAGATGTTCCTTTGGTGACCCTTTTCAAAAAGTGTTTGCAAAATGCTGATTCATCATGAAACATGGCTGTGAAGGGGGAACTCCACTTAAACCTTTTTTAAAGAATTTCATAGAAAATTGGATTTGGTTGTCATGGTAACCAGAATTTTCGATTGAATCAAATTCTTTGAAGAGTTTCTAAAGAGGACCTCCCAAGGAACATTCCAGCCAAGTTTGGTCCAAATTGGCCCTGCTGTTTAGGAGGAGTTGATGTTTAAAGAATTGTTGACGACATATGACGGACAACAGGTGATCCTGAAAGCTCCCTTTGAGCATATTGTGCTCAGGTGAGAAAAAAAGTGTTTACATGTAACTTGTTATTGTCGGAAAAATGAAATTTTTGACTTGTCTGAATTTGAAGCTTTGGCCGATGACATAATTGTTGTGACTAATACATGTATTTTTGTTTGGAAGGGTAGAAAATATTGTTGGAAAAGGAGAAAATGCTGAGTAGCAGCATTTTCTCTTTTTCCCACAATGTTTTTAACCCCTTATCTAAGGGGTTGTTAAAACATGGGTTCACAGGGTAAGACTCATTAATACATTGGTATATTTGGTAAGGGCCAAAAGTACTGAATTTTCTCAGTGTCCGTTTTTACCTAGAGTTTAAAAAACTTTTTTAATACCAAACAGTCTGGGGTTTCAATGGCCCTTAGGAAGAAACCTTTACAAACTTTCTTGGAAAAGGAGAACATGCAGGTTACCAGCATTTTTCTCCATTTTCCGCCATGTTTTTTACCACACCAAAGACATAACCCATCACTTTAGCCCCACCTTGATTGTCATTACCAAATGCAGTCTTCTAATCTGGGAAAGTCTAAAATTTAGTTGTTTGGTTAACCCTTTACCAAATGTCAAAATTTTAGACTGATCCAAATTGAAAGCACTTGCAGAAGACAAAATAAACTAACTAAAAAAAAAACAAAGTTTCCAGCATGGTAGAAAACATTGTGGGAAAAGGAGAAAATGCTGGTTACCAGCATTTTTACTTTTTGCCACGATATTTTCAAAATGCTTCTATATTAGGGTCGTAAAAACCAGGGATTGTTTGGTAAAGCGTTGAGAGAAAAGTAGTGTTGGTTAAGGTAGTGGACCTGTTATAGTTCTAGAGTGGCATGGCATAAAATTTCTTGACAGTTGATAAAGACAGATTTATAAATACAGGTATAATACTTTTGCACATTTTTTACCGACTAGAAATTCCTTTGATGTCTATCTTGGAATTATTTCTTGAAATTTTTTCTAGTTTGCCAGAAAAGGGAGGTAATTATCAAGTCACCTTGTAATGAGAATATAGTGGTTTTAGATTTGTAAATGATAATTCTAGAAGGGACAAAGGAAAAAGTGGCTCGGTGAAGTAGTACAATAATACTCAATTTCAAAGAGGCCCTTATACTCATTTTAAGCCAGTTTGAACTCATTTTGTTTTTATTTTATCAAAATATAGTCATTCTTATATCTTTATGCCAAATATTGTACCTGATGGTTGCAAGGTTGCTTAGATGACGGTCGATAGAAAATGCATTTCCCTGAGTTGCAGCCTTCAATGTGAACAGACTTGTCGTTTCCACTTTTTGAATCGAAGACTTTCGGTAACTGTTATACACTTGGGTTGATTTGTATGATGATCATGCATTCTGTCACATGACTATATTTGACCTTCACCCTGCGTATACTGAGGAAAACAAAGGCGGAAACCTACGATAAATTGCCGTGTCTCAATTGTTTACAGCTTCGATCGTCAGCCATTTTTCTTCTGCCAAATGTTTGGTTTTTAACACAAACCTCCGTGTTTCTTTTTCTCAGTAACACCATATATGTCAGTAATTTATCCTTGTGTACACAATGGACAGATTTCTGTACCATTCTAAATTTTTTTTAAAACTTAACAGCATTTCTGCTCACTGGCTGTAGATGGGCATCTTTAATCTTAGCAAATTTTGTGGGATAATATGATAGTGGAAATAGCTGTTTTCTATTATGGGTCATAAAAAAATGGATTTGTCTTACAGCAAAGCAAGCTGCGTATGTTCCACCATCACTGAGGGGACAGAACAGAACAGCTTCTAAACTACATGAATATGAACCTCCGTCCAACATGAAGACAGGTAAGAAATTAAATAAATTTATCAGCCCCTTACCTGACTGGCTGGTCATTCAAAAATACACATGGCTTTCATTTTCATGGGTCATAGATTTGATGATAGATTCCCTGCCAGTCCAAATTCTTTAAAATAATCGATACATTTCAACATTATTTTATCGTTGACCATTCTTTCATCAGTGTTTATTTGGGAAAGCAGCCATTCAGTCGTAAAGAATGCTGTAAAAAGTACATGTAAAACTCAGAAATATCAAAGAAAGCAGGATACATGTAGGTGCTCTGGTAGCCATAATGGATGTTGAAATGGCATTAACCCTTTACCATACAATGACGACTTTTAAGGCCCCTGAGGAAGAAGCCTTTTGAAATCATTGTGGGAAAAGGAGAAAATGCTGGTAACCAGCATTTTCTCATTTTCCCACAATGTTTTCTACCCTATCAAAGCAAAATTGCATCATTTGAGCCGCTTTGAAATTGTCGTCTGCAAACGCTTTCAATTTGGATAGGTCTAAAATTTTGCTGTGTGGTAACGGGTTAAACATCCAACCAAATAATTATACACTCTGACATACTTAACCCTTTACCTTAAAAGGCATTTCTATGGTATCTCTAATTAACTGTAAATAATTGGCTAACAAGGATGAAGCCATTTCTTGTGTGTACATGACACCTTTTGATAGCATAGAAGACATTGTTACAAGAGCAGTTTCACCTTTTGCCACAATGTTTTCTAAAGGCTCCTACAAGCAGTGCGTTGACACCTTTTGATAGCATAGAAAATAATTGTGACAAAAGTTGAAATTGCTACAAGCAATGCGTTGACACCTTTTGATAGCATGGAAAATATTGTGACAAAAGTTGAAATTGCTCATCACGAGCAATTTCACCTTTTGCCACAATGTTTTCCAAAGGCTCCTACAAGCAATGCATTGAAATGAGTACCTATGGAAAAAAGGGTCAACCCATTACCACACAATCCCTACTTTTGACGACCCTGAGAAAGAAGCCTGTAGAAAACACTGTGGGAAAAGGAGAAAATGCTGGTAACCAGCATTTTCTCCTGTTCCCGCAATGTTTTCTAACCTTCACTAAACAATTTTCAAATTTCCAGTCACTTTTATTTTGTTGTCTGCAAATGCTTTCAATTTGGACAAACTTAAACTTTTGTCGTTTGGTAATGAGTTAAACTGTGTTGCACTCAATATAAAACAAAAGCTTATTTTTGCTATTGGGTATTTTTTGTCAGATCCAAACAGACCAGTCAGTAAAAACAAGAAGAAAAGAGACGCAAAGAAAGCTAAGGTAGGCTATTTTTAGCTTATATAGTTGGTCACTATCAACATATTAAACTCTTTGTCACTGACATATCCTTTACCAGCATTTTATCTTTTTATGTTTTATTTTCTGCCCATTCAATGGCAAATATAATTTTGCCCCGGCAAAACGAATGTTTTTTGGGTTTTACTGGAATCAGCCTGTCTGTCTGTCAGTGTGTCTGTCTGTGTACAAAATACTTGTAATTTGTGTTGCAAACTTCTCCTGCAGTTTTCCTTCCATTTTATTGAACCTTTGCAGATATACTGATCATATATTGAAGATTTGCAAGACACAATTTTCAAGTGTCAACTCTTCCTGCTTTAGGAGTTATCTCCCCTTGAACTTGAAAACTTTTTTCTGTCAAAGCGCAAGCGGGGGTGTTAGGTCACATTCAGTGACAGCTGTAGTTTATTTTGACACCTCCAAGCCTTTCATTATGTACAAGTTCACCCTCTGTAGCTCAGTCAGTCGCATACAGGACTTGAAAACAGGGGATCTTAGTTCATCCCAGCCTTTGCCAATTTCTTTCCAAAGATTAATGTTAGTCGTTGCATCCAGATTCATTCCACTCCTACTGTCTACCAGGATTGATGGTAGTCGTTGCATCCTCTGCCACTGACCATTGTTTGTGAAAGAAAATTATGCAAGATACTGGTAAAAGAGACTCCAGAAGAGCATCGATAGGTGTTCTGCGTTATAACTTTAATGATGTTAAAAATGTCATTAAACACCACACAAACAACCATCAATATGTTTAACCCATTACCACACAATCCCTACCTTTGACGCCCCTGAGAAAGAAGCCTTTAGAAAACATTGTGGGAAAAAGAGAAAATGTTGGTAACCAGCATTTTCTCCTTTCCCAACAATGTTTTCTAAGGAGAAAATGCTGGTAACCAGCATTTTCTCCTTTTCCAACAATGTTTTCTACCCTTCACAAAACAAATTCCAAATTTTCAGTCACTTTTATTTTGTCGTATGCAAATGCTTTGAATTTGGACAAACCTAAAAATTTGTCGTTTGGTAATGAGTTAAGGCGTAGTCTTGCCATGTGGTAAGGAGTTAATTACATTTTATTTTAATAGCCCGCCCGGGTGCCTCAGTGGTGAGCGTGTCGGAATCATGACCTGGTGGTTGTGAGTTTGATACCCGGTTGAGGCGAACTTTCTTTCCGTTGTATTTTCGCCTCTCACCTCTGCTGAAGCATGTGAGAAAAGTAGTCGGTGGCTTTGGAAAGAAAGTTGTGTTAGTACCGGTGTGAGAAAGCTAGGAAACACATGTGCGTCACCGACCGCCATGATATGACCTTAGCTTTTTAAGTGGCGTTAAACCCCAATACAACCAATACAACCAACCAATTTATTCTTATTTTAGAACATTTTGTTTGCTCTCAATTGTTTCCTATGATGTTTGTCTGCTCTGATTGACACAGGCAAGTAATAACCCAACGGCAGCTGATCCAAAACCTGACACAGAGGAGGCCCCAAATCCTGTCCCTAGTGCTCCGTTAAATCTTACGGGTGATGTAGAAAAAGACAAAGAAATCAAAAAAATTAAAAAGGTTAGTATCAATGTTTTTTGAATTTAAGGCTTCGTTTGATGAATAATGTTGAATTTTTTTTGTTAACTCATTACCAGACAACACAATGTTAGGTTTGTCCAAATTGAAAGCATTTGTAGACGACAAAATAAAGTGGCCAAAAATTTGAAATTTGCTTTGTGAAGGGTAGAAAACATTGTGGGAAAAGGAGAAAATGCTGGTTACCAGCATTTTCTTCTTTTCCAACAATGTTTTCTAAAGGATTCTTTTGCAGGGTTGTCAAAAGTAGGGATTGTGTGGTAATGGCTTAACTCATTACCAAACAACAAAATGTTAGGTTTGTCCAAATTGAAAGCATTTGTAGACGACAAAATAAAGTGGCCAAAAATTTGAAATTTGCTTTGTGAAGGGTAGAAAACATTGTGGGAAAAGGAGAAAATGCTGGTTACCAGCATTTTCTTCTTTTCCAACAATGTTTTCTAAAGGATTCTTTTGCAGGGTTGTCAAAAGTAGGGATTGTGTGGTAATGGCTTAACTCATTACCAAACAACAAAATGTTAGGTTTGTCCAAATTGAAAGCATTTGTAGACGACAAAATAAAGTGGCCAAAAATTTGAAATTTGCTTTGTGAAGGGTAGATAACCATGTGGGAAAAGGAGAAAAAGCTGGCTACCAGCATTTTCTCCTTTTCCCATAATGTTTTGTAAAGGCTTCTTTCTCAGGGGCTTCAAAAGTAGGGATTGTGTGGTAATGGGTTAAAAACCAACAAATAAAAAAGAAACACAGCATTTCATATTTGTGGGGTAGAGGAACTTGTCCCGTATCCTGCCAAATAAAGCTGATATTAAAAACCAGATATTTTATGGGGAAAGATATCTCCTTATTGTAAAGTGTAGAGCTAAGATCATACTGCACATTCTGTGCTGTCTGATCTTGATCTACACAGACCTCAAATGGTCAGTGAGTCATAACTAACTCTTTACCAAAAAGCAAATTTTTGGACTAGACCAAATTCAGAGCGTCTGCAGACAACAAACTGAATCTTGGTAATATAACAATTTCTGATTCTGATAGGGCAGAAAATATTATGGGAAAAGCAGAAAATGCTGGTCTCCAGCATTTTTTCCCTTCCTAACCATGTTTTCTATGTGTCGTTAAAAGTCAGGATAGCTTGGTAAACCCTTTACTCCATAAGGCATTTCTATCTTATCTCTAATTGACCCTATATAACAGCAAGGATGAAACAGTTTCTTATGTGTATATGACATCTTTTGATAGGATAGAAAACATTGTGACAAAAGGTGAAATTGCTCGTGATGAGCAATTTCACCTTTTGCCACAATTTTTTCCAAAGGCTCCTACAAGCAATGTGTAGAAATGAGTATCTATGGAGTAAAGGGTTAAGCCGTTGCAGCCTAGGGGTTACACACACTTAATGAAAAGGGATAGATGATCAAAAGATTTGTTCAATTTTTAGTTCTGCTGGCCTTTTTCATAGGCAAATTGTTCACAGAATTTGATTCCAGCAAAAACTCTGGTTGACATGACAACCAAATGGAATTTTCTAAGAATTTCTTTAAAAGGCTTCTCTCCTCAGAAACTGCAGGTCAAATTTTGAAATAGTTTCACAGATATATTACTTGGCTGATCCTTTTCAAAAACTGTTCGCAAAAATTTTGATCAGTCAAGAAACATGGCTTTGGTGAATAGGGGCTACTTGCACTATACAGAAATGAAGAAATTCTTAAAAATTCTTCTTCTCTGAAACGGATGGTCAGATTTTGAAATAATTTCACAGAGATGTTCCTTGGGTGATCCTTCTCAAAAATGTACATGAATTTTGATCCTTCAAGAAACATGGCTCTGGTGAATTGAGGCTCCTTGCACTATATGGCCATGAAGAAATTCTTAAAAATTTTTCTTCTCTGAAACAGCCGGTCATATTTTGAAATAATTTCACAGAAATGTTTCTTGAGTAAACCTTTTGGCAAATTGTACAAGAAATTTTGATCCATTAAGAAACATCGCCCTGATGGTTGTGGGCTATTTACACTATATGGACATGAGGAAATTCTTAAGAAATATCATACTCGAAAAACACAGGTCAGAATTTGAAATAATTTCAGAGAAGGTCCCTTGAGTGACTCTTTTCAAAAGTTGTTCATAAAATTGTGATCTGTTTAGAAACACGGCTCTGATAGTGGGGACTATTTGCAGTACTGGGACATAAAGACGAAATTCTTCATTCTTCTTTTGTGGAACTGCTGGTTAGATTTTGAAATAATTTCATAAAAATGTTCCTAGGGTGACCCTTTTCAAAAGATGTTTGGGAAATTTTTATCTGTCGAAAAACAACAGCTAATTGTTGGCACCTGCATGTGGTGTTCTTGTTCGAATTGAGTTTTTACTCACAATCAAGCATGTGCTCTTCAAGAAATTGTCCTTGAGTGGTCTATCCAAAAATTTATTTGCAGAATTCTGATTCATCAAAATTGTTACTGTGGTGATGATTGTAGAAGTGATAACAGATTTTGAAGTGACATTTACAGGTGACCTTTTCAAAATTGGATGGGAAATTAATGATTTTGTTTTCAAGGTTTCAAAACCTCAAAAAAAAATGGCTATGGTCCTCTCAAAAATTCAGGTGAGCAATCCAGGGCCATCTTGGCCTTCCTGTTTGAAGCTAGGAGAGAAGATTTTTCATTCCTGACTTAGAGCTGAAAAGCAACATTTATGATTGATAAGCTCTGCTGGTCAAAGCTAATGGCAGTTCCTGGTACACTAAGTCAACCCTTTACCAAACAAATCCCCAAACTATCCTGAGAAAGACGGTTTTCGCTAGCCAACATTTTCTCGCACAAGGTTTTCTACTATTTCAAAAGCCACTCTGAAAAGTTGAAACACATTTCGATGGCTCAGTGCAACACTATCCTAAGTGCCTATACAAGATAGTGTTGCACTCTTCCATCGATTTGTCAGTTGAAATGCTTTGGATTTGTACAAGTCTAAAATTCTGTGATGTAGCAGAGTAACGACTGTAAATATTGCATGTCATGGATTTTGCAATGATTATCTTTCAGAAATTACAGCAAATTGAAAAAATTAAAGAACAACAGAAATCTGGTAAACAGTTAGAATTGAACCAAGTAAGTATCATTCGAATTCACTCCATGTCACATGTGGAGAATTACGAAATATAAATCTTTGTTTCAAACCATGCAGGTGTCTTTTTTTTTTAAAGACATATCTATTTTTCTTTCTTTAACCCTTTACTCCATAGATACTCATTTCTACTCATTGCTTGTAAGAGCCTTTGGAAAACATGGTGGCAAAAGGTGAAATTGCTCGTAATGAGCAATTTCACCTTTCGCCACAATGTTTTCTTCACTATCAAAAGATGTCATTTACACATAAACAGCTTCATCCTTGCTGTTATTTAGGGCCAATTAGAGATACCATAGAAATACCTTATGGGGTAAAGGGTTAATCTGTAAGAATAGCCCAGCCTAATAGCTCATTCTGTAATGTGTAGGGCTTGAAACCACTAGGTCACCGGTTGAAATCCCTGGGTTAGCCAGTTTCTTTCCTAGGATTTATAAATCAGGCTTCAATCCTCTCTCACTGCGGATCTTTGTTTCAATGAAAGTTAGATGTATGCCGTGAAGAATCCAGTGGCTGGGAAGAGAGCTGTGCAAAATGCTGGGGAAAAAAAATGAAAAAAAAAAAGGCATAGACAGGTGCACTTGAATAATCTAACTTGAATAATGTTTAACTCACTGCCAAAAGATAAACATTTTAAAAACGAAAGCATTTGCAGACGACAATATAAAAGTGATCAAAAAATTGAAATTTGTTTTGTGAAGAGTAGAAAACATTGTGGGAAAAGGAGAAAATGCTTACCAGCATTTTCTCCTTTTCCTACAATGTTCCTAAAGGCCTCTTTATTAGGGTTGTCAAAAGTAGGGATTGTGTGGTAATGGGTTAAATTGGTTAACAACAGCACAAATAAACAATTTATAAAGTTGAAAAATGTAGCCATAGACCTGGCACAGGTAGCTTCTAAAAGCATTTTGAGAAAAATGAACACTATACAAATACTTTCTCTTAGTGACTGATTGAAGTAGTTTAACTCTTTCCCAAACAATCCCTGGTTTTTACGGGTTTAGCATAGAAGCCTTTTGAAAACATTGTGGGAAAAGGAGAAAATGCTGGTAACCAGCATTTTCTCCTTTTCCCACAATGTTTTCTACCCTATCATAGACAGAAATCATCTTTTCATGAAGAGTTGAATTGTCGTCTGCAAATGCTCTCAATTTGGTCTTGTCCAAAAGTTTGTTGTTTGGGAAAGGGTTAATTGAAAAAAATCTCACAAAAAAACCTTCTTTACACTTCAGGGAGCATAGGTGTTTTCTAAAAAT
The DNA here is from genome assembly GCA_943736015.1 of Tridacna crocea. NCBI lineage: Eukaryota > Metazoa > Mollusca > Bivalvia > Cardiida > Cardiidae > Tridacna > Tridacna crocea. The sequence continues at coordinate 9,094,331 of OX031068.1, forward strand.
TGTCCCATTGACCCCATTTTTCATCATTTGATGTCCACTGCTCATGAAAGTTTGTTCATAGGTGCCCCGGATCACATGTGGTCAAAAACTAGGTCATCAAAAAGAAGTAGGCACTCTAGAGACCGCTTTTTAGCTCACCTGAGCACAACGTGCTCAAGGGGAGCTTTTAGGATCACCCTGTGTCTGTCGTGCGTCGTCCGTCGTCAACAATTCTTTAAACATCAACTCCTCCTAAACCGCTGGGCCAATTTGGACCAAACTTGGCTGGAATGTTCCTTGGGAGGTCCTCTTTAAAAAGTGTTCACAGAATTTGATTCTGTCTAAAACTCTGGTTGCCATGGCAACCAAATGGAATTTTTTAGCAAATTCTTTAAAAATCTTCTCCTCTGGAACTGCTGGTCAGATTTTGAAATGATTTGACAGAGATGTTACTCAAAAATTGTTCGTGAAATTTTGATCCGTCAAGAAACGTGGCTCTGGTGAATGGGGGCTACTTGCACCATACAGAAATGAAGGAATTCTTAAAAATTCTTCTTCTCTGAAACCGCTGGTCAGAATTTGTAATACTTTCAGAGGGATGTTCCTTGGATGACCCTTTTCAAAAATTGTTCGTGAAATTTTGATTCGTCAAGAATCATGGCTCTGGTGAATGGGGGCTACTTGCACTATACAGAAATGAAGAAATTCTTAAAAATTCTTCTTCTCTAAGACCGCTGGTCAGAATTTGAAATAATTTCACAGAGATGTTCCTTGGATGACCATTTTCAAAAATTGTTCGCGAAATTTTTATCAGTCAAGAACCATGGCTCTGGTGAATGGGGGCTACTTGTACTATATGGAAATGAAGAAATTCTTAAAAACTCTTCTTCTCAGAAACCACTGTCAGATTGTGAAATAATTTCACAGAGATGTTCCTTGGATGACCCTTTTTAAAAATTGTTCGCAAAATTTTGATCCGTCAATAAACATGGCTCTGATTAATGGGGGCTATTTGCAATAATGTGGCCATGAAGAAATTCTTTAAGATTCTTCTTCTCTGAAAGGGCTGGTCAGATTTTGATATAATTTCATAGAAATGTTTCTTTGATGACCCATTTCAAAATTTGCTTGAGCAATTTTGATCCATCAAGAAACATGACTCTGATGTCTGTGGGCTATTTACACTACATTAAATTCTTTAAAAATTCTTTAAAATTCTTCTTCTCTGAAATGGCTGATTAGATTTTGAAAACAACTGCATGGCTATGGTCCTCTCAAAAATTTAGGTGAGCGATCCAGGGCTATCTTGGCCCTCTTGTTTAAGTCTAATATTCAGGAAAACTGCTAAGATTGTTTGTCTTCATGATATCTAAGACAAAGGGGGGGTCTCACCCTATATGAAATTTACATAGGGACCTGCCCACGCCCAGAATTTTATGAAAATTTATGTGAAGGTAGTGTATTACATGAGGATTATATTACTAAAAAGAAATTTCTTCCATCTACCACAGTTTTTGATTTTTTGAATTTTTTAGAATTTTTGATAAAAAATGGGTGTGCCTCAATTAAAGGAGCCCACAGTCCTTCTGATTTTTGATTTGCTGACCAAATTTGTTCCTAAAATAATGCTTATTAATCTCCAATCATGTATGAACCTTTAGTTTATATTGTTATATTGAACAAAATTGACCATATCAATTTTTGATTGAAGTGACCCCCAAATTTCACATTTGTAAAATATTTTGAACAAATTGAATTGTTATTTTCACCATGTTACAGTTCTTGTCAACCTATGAAATTGATATTGAATTTGACCACAAATATGGTTGTTCTTATCCTAAAATATCAAGAAAAAATAAAACCGGTAACATAGTCTTTTTTTAATTTTAGTCTTAATGGTCAAATTTTCTCAAAATGTAAAATTCACATTTTTTTTTAGTTTTGTTTTAGGGTTTTTATTATTGTTTATTTACGCATGTTTTTGATTTGTGCGATGTTCTGGTATAAGAAACTTCGCATACAATCAAAAGATAATGCTTTATTTACCAAAAAGAGTTTTTGCAGAAATAATAGCACCTTGTTGAACACCATAAAGAAAATCAAAAATAGCAATATTAAAACTCAATTGAAAGTCTGATAATGAAAATAGATCAGATGTTATCTATTAAAACTGCTCCTATGCGGACTTCTGAGGAGTTTACTATTACTCAGTGCAAACAGATAATTTAACACTACTTATTAATGATTTTTATTTTGTTTCACTCTCATTAAGCCAATTCTATACATCTTTTCCATATGATACCACAGAGGCCTTGAATCTTTTTGCATGTGGTAGTGCCTCTAACGATGGTTCATAAGCCATGCAACCGAGGTAGTAAAGAATACTGGCAACATGTGCGCACATTCCTATATAAAATGGTGTATAATATGTACAATGGTTATAAAAAGTTCATTAATACTTCTCTAGAAAATGAATAACTACAATGAGATATCAAAGAACTGCCTGTCCTATGAACAACCTACTAAGGTGTAAATAATTAGACTTCTTGTCCTAAGTTTTACAAATAGTAAAATGTGTGAAAACCACAATGGAATTACCCAATTGATGTATAAATAATACAAAGTGTAAATTGATATGAAAAAGAAACACTGATATAAACAAGAGAAGAATAACCAAAGCTCAGAGAACCAAAGAGAGTGGAATACAGCTAAATAATGCTTAATCTTTTCTGTCACCCTTTTGTGAACTTCAGCCTTGACTGCAAATTGCTGAAGTCAAAAATGTATAAACAACTTTTAATAGAATTAAGTCTGTATTAATGTAGCTATGTTTTTTCAATTATTGGCAACTACAAAAGCTAGTATCAAATATGACAAAACATAGACTAAAATACATGTAATAAGTAAACTACTCTCTTAGCTGATGAAGTGCAACAAGGCAGAATGAAATGTTTCAATTAGAAAGTAGTTTAGGCATGAGTGTTACACTAGCGTTTAAAATGTGACTTTTGGAGTTACAGAAGAAAGCAGTTTCAATGAAATACCAGTATGAGTACATGTACTTTTTGAAAAGCTATACAGTCAGACTTTGTTCAAAGAAATGAATTGTGTATGACTGCAGAAAACGGTTAACAAATATAGGAGTATTGTATAATGATGTAGTAGTGTTTTCTTGTTCTTTTCTGTTTAGTGGAAAGTGAATGTAATTGATAATCACTTTTAGTCTTTGTAGCCAGTATCAACCTCAAGGAAAAACAATTTGTTGATATCACGATGTCTCTTGTTAAAACCATTCATATGTATAAAGAAAATCATCATTAAGGATGTTCAAATATATAAAAAGATATAAAATATGTTTTCAGACACAAGTATGTTTTGCTGACAGTTTTTTCATTCAAACTTCAAAGTTGTTGATATAGGTAACCTTACTAATTGCCAGGTACTGCCAGACCATTAACGTATGCACGAGTTGCATCTAGATGGTGTTAACAATATTGCTATTAGTATAATAATTGATTTACTGGTTGTCATCTGAATGTCTTTGTTAAGACATGCATATATCTATGGTAAAAGTGGAGCACCCTGTCTAATACTCTTTTAATGATAAGCCACTTTCTTCAGATGATTGTCCTTTTGAAAATTAGAAGTGTAGAATATATTTTGGGATGAAAGGAATATTTATTAAATAAAAATAATTTGTGAATTGGTGTTTTTTGGGGTTTATTTTCATACATGCTACTTTCTTAGGAAAATATCTGTATAATTACTGCTATACCTTTACAGAAGTCTGTTTCTGTATGTGAATCTTTCATTTATCATAGTTAGTTATGCAAAAATATCGATATTATTGCATTAGAAAGTGTTTTGGTAACCATAACACATTTTAGATGGACATTAGATTTTTGTCCAAAACACCACCTTTGCTCATATCATGCATAATATGAGATTGTTACCGGTTTTCAAATTTTATAAAATTTTGTGTGTATTATGTAGACATACAGGGCCTACTTTCCTAGCAATTTCATAGGTTGACAAAGACTAGAACTACCATAAATGTTTTGTTGAACTTTGTGTTTGGAAAATTTCAGTGTCAATTTTATCCATACTTTTTACATTCAAGTTTTTAAAAAACAGTCAAGTCAATACCTATAATAGCACAATTTGTATCTAATATCTCTATAAGGTGTACCTTTACTATTCATGTTAAAGTTTTAGGAAAATAATGAATTTCGATAACTTTGGACTTAGTTTTTTCAAGGCAGGTACCAGCCAAAACTAGGAGTACCCCAAGGTGCCCTCCTGAGACCTACATGTCTTATTTGAAGTAGATAAATACATTTTTGCAGTTCATAGGCCAAAGGCAATTCGCTTGCAAAGTATCAAGAAAATCCATGCGTGGGCGCAAATGAGACCCCCCCTTTGAAAATAGGTCATCTTGGAACAAAAAGTAGGTCTGTAGTTAACATTAGAGCCAGTGGCTCTCTTATCTTTAAAAGATTGATAGAAAATATTGTGGGAACAGGAAAATATGCTAGCTTTCAGCATGTTACAGAAGATGCTGGTTTCTGTGTCTTCAAAGGCATTCTTTTCCAGGATCGATAAAATTCAGATAGTTTGGTAGAGACTTAACCCATTACCACACAATCCCTAGTTTTGACGCCCCTGAGAAAGAAGCCTTTTGGAAACAATGTGGGAAAAGGAGAAAATGCTGGTAACCAGCATTTTCTCCTTTTCCCACAATGTTTTCTACCCTTCACAAAACGAATTTCAAATTTTCAGTCACTTTATTTTGTCGTCTGCAAATGCTTTTGATTCGGACGAACCTAAAATATTGTCGTTTGGTAATGAGTTAAGATAGTCATGTTTTTAATATTATTGTGTGTTGATATTCTTAGCTTGAAAAACTGAAGACAGAGGAGGCCCTATTAAAAGAGCTGGAAGATCTACAACTTGGCTGACGGATGATCTTTGTGTAGAAATATAACAGTTTTATTCCTTTGTGTTTGTCTGCAATTATACTATTTATTTTTGATACCCCTGCAAATGGAGAAAAGTATGCCGAGAAATTTTGAAATTGCTGAAGCCTGACCAGACAAAAAAATCTTGCACCTGTCCAACTTCGAGGTACTGTCAGATGACAGATGTGACACAAATGATGACCAACTTAGGAGGTACTGTCAGAAGACAAATAAGATGTGGCACATACGATGAGATCTGTTTCTAAAAGTTGGTATCAATCTGTTGGTTAGATCTTCTTTTAACTCTTTACCACACGACAAAATTTTAGACTAGTTCAAATTGAAATATTTTTGCAGACGACAAAATAAAGGTGACTAAAAAATTGAAATTTGTTCTGGGAAGGATAGAAAACACAATGGGAAAAGGATAAAATGCTGGTTACCAGCATTTTCTCCTTTTCCTACAGCGTTTTCAAAAGGCTTCTTTCTCAGGGTTGTTAAAAGTCGGGATTGTGTGGTAAAGAGTTAAGTCTTAACCACACAAGAAAATTTTTGACTGGTTCAAATTGAAAGAATTTGCAGATGACAAAATAAAGGTGACTAAAAAATTGAAATTTGTTCTGGGAAGGATAGAAAACATCCTTCTGGGAAGGGTAGAAAACACTGGGGGAAAAGGAGAAAATGCTGGTTACCAGCATTTTCTCCTTTTTCTACAGTGTTTTCAAAAGGCTTCTTTCTCAAGGGCGTCAAAAGTAGGGATTGTGTGGTAATGGGTTAATTTGGCGTAAAAGATCCTTGAGCTTACTACTATCAGATCCTGACAGAAAACAAAGCCTTATTATGGACTGACATTCTTTAGCATCTGCCTTATCATGACTATTGTAATGATAAACTCTTTACCAGATGACGGAATTTTAGACTGGTTCAAATTGAAAGTATTTGCAGACGACAAAATAAAGGTGACTGAAAAATTGAAATTTGTTCTGGGAATGGTAGAAAACACTGTTGGAAAAGAAGAAAATGCTGGTTATCAGCATTTTCTCCTTTTCCTACAATGTTTTCTAAATGCTTCTTTCTCAGGGGCATCTAACATAGGATGATGGAATTGTAGACTGGTCTAAATTAAAGAGCATTTGCAGACAACGAATATGGCATAATGTTGGAGATTTTTCTTCTGAAATGGTGTAGAAAGAGAAGGGAAAAGAATAATTGTTACAAGTATTTTCCCTTTTCGAGAGTATTTGAAACAACTGCTTCCCATAGGTTGTATAAACTGTATTATGCTGGAATAGGTTTACCCCATTACCACACAATCCCTACTTTTGAAGACCCTGAGAAAGAAGCCTTTAGAAAACATTGTGGGAAAAGGAGAAAATGCTGGAAGCCAGCATTTTCTCCTTTTCCCACAATGTTTTCTACCCTTCTCAAAACAAGGTTCAAATTTTCAGTCACATTTATTTTGTTGTCTGCATAATAGTATGCTTTGGATTTGGACAAACCTAAAATTTTGTCGTTTGGTAATGAGTTATGATCAACAGAGTGTTCAGATTTGTTACCCTTTTGCTTATTGCACTATGAGATGGTGTGTGGATTATAAGCATAGGATTGATAAAAGTCAACTTATATTAAACTAAAGTGCTTTATTGTCCAGTACAGCAATGCAGGGCTATTTTGGCCCTCTTGTTCAAGAAAAGATGCACTGTTGCATCTTGTTACGTGTTTATAGAATAAAGACTTCGTATGAAATTATCGTTTGTTTATTTGTAAGGATCCAATCTTAACCCCTTATCAAATATCTAAAATTCTAGATTTGTCCAAATTTAGAACTTTGCAGGGAACAGAATAAAAGACTCAAAACTTGCTTTTTAAGGATAGAGAACATTGTGAGAAAAGGAGAAAATTCTGGTTATCCACATTTTCTTTTTTTCCCTTCAGTAATTCAGAAGGCTTGTTCTTTGGGACAGTTAAAATAGAGAACATTGTAGGGAAAGGAGAAAATTCTGGTTACCCCATTTTCTTTTTTTCCTCAAAATAATTCAGAAGGCTTGTCCTTTAGGACAGTTGAAAAATGGGATTGTGTGGAAATGAATTAAATGTTTATCAAATTATCAGGTGTTAAAACAAATCCTGAGAAAGAGGACTTTTGAAAATATTGTGAATCATGAGGAAAAAGGAGGAAGTATCAATGACTAGCATTTTCTCCCTTTCCATAATTGATTTTGTACATGTATCTTTTAACTCTACCAAAATGACAAAATTTCGGACATGACTAAATGTTGCTGGAATGGTGATATCTGTCATTAGTAAGATAGGAAACAATGTTAGAAAAGGAGAAAATACTAGTTACCAGCAGGATAGAAGATACTTGTTACCAGCATTTTTTCTAGCTCACCTGAGCTCAGAGTGAGCTATTGTGATCGTGCTGTGTCCACTGTCTGTTGTCAACTTTTTAACCTTGTGTATGCTCTAGAGGCCACATTTTTCGTCCGATACTCGTGAAACTTGGTCAGAATGTTTGCCTCGATGAAATCTTGGACAAGATCGAAATGGGGTCATTCGGGTCAAAAACTAGGTCACTAGCTTAAATCTTAGACAAGAGGACTATGATGGTCCTATAATGCTCACCTGAGTGTAACTCATATGGTTTATCAAGAGCAGGCTATTAATTCTTTTCAAATAAGGCATACCCTGGGGTTTGTCACAAGAAGATGTTTACAGATTTTCTTCTTTGTCTTTGGCCAGTGGAGCTAAAAACTGCTGCTTATCATCAGTTTTTCTGTTCACAGTGTCTTGTTCCCTTTTTGACTTGTAGTTTAACCCATTACCAGACGACAAAATTTTAGACTGGTCCGAATTGAAACAAATTGCAGACAGCATTTTAAACTGTATTTAAAATGAAAAATAAGTGATCTATATGGGAGAAAAGATTGTGAGAAAGGAGAAATTGCTTGTTACAAACAATTTCTCCTTATTAGATGGAATTGATTTTAAAATTTTATGATTCTATGTGAAATAGTGTGCACCAGGGCACAGAGCCCAAATATGACCCCAAGGGGATAATTTTAATTATGTTTATAAAGGGTCACTAGATGATGCTACATGCAAAATATGGATGCTCTAGCCCTTATGGTTTGTCACAAGTAGATTTTAAAAGATTTCCTTCTTTGTTTCTATGTAAAATAGGGTGCGCCCAGGCAGAGCTCAAATATGACCACGGAGGGATAATTCTAGCAATTTTGGTAGAAGATCATCAGATTATGCTACATACCAAATATGAATGCTCTAGCCATTACGGTTTATCAGAAAAAGATTTATTAAAGGCTTCCTTCATTGTTTCTATGTAAAATAGGGTGTGCCCGGGCAAAGCCCAAATATGACCCCAGGGGAATAATTTTAACAATTTTGGCAAGGGGTCCCCAAATGATGCTTCAAACAAAATATGAATGCTCTCGGCATTATGGTTTGTCACAAGTAGATTTTTAAAGATTTTAAAATAGTGTGCACCTGGACAGAGCCCAAATATCACCGTAGAGGAATAATTTCAATAATTTTGGTAGAGGATCATCAGATAATGCTACATACCAAATATGAATGCTCTAGCCATTATGGTTTGTCAGAAGAAGATTTTTCAAAGATTTCCTTCTTTGTTCCTATGTAAAATAGAGTACGCCCGGGCAAAGCCCAAATATGACCCCAGGGGAATAATTTTAACAATTTTGGTAAAGGATCACCCAATGATGCTTCATACAAAATATGAATGCTCTCGGCATTACGTTTTGTCACAAGAAGATTTTTAAAGATTTTTTCCATTTTCAGCCATTTTGTTGACATGGCAACCAGAGTTTTTTAAGTCGCACGTTTGTCAAAACGTTCGACTTTTTGCGATGAGCTCGAGGAACTCAGGGTGGGTTGGGGGGTGTCTATAGTGGGTTGAAGAATCATGCAAAAAATTGGATCAAAAACGTCGTATATACTTCATAAACGAGGTGCAGTTACTCTGCTTTTAACCCAATCGCTGTAGAACTACTTTTTCTTTGGTATGTCTGGAATTTGTTCTTTATGATGGGACTGGACCCGGTAACTCATATAACTCATATACGTACGCTAGAAAAAGGAGAACGTGACTCAAATTTTAAATTAAAAAAAAAAAATGCGATTATTTTGTATATCATGTGAAAATTTAACATCTATCTTTGTTTAGATGGGTAAAGAAAACACAATTCAGCTAAGATATCCCCCATCAGTGCTTAATGTGAGTTTAAAAGGGATCGCGGATTAATATGGCTTATCGAGAGCACCTTACTGTAAATATTCATGTATGAACGAGACCGGTAGAGCTTCGCTTATAAGGGTGGAATTTCGGACTCGAGTGATGTCATTTGAAATCAACTCTTTTAAACCATGCAAACCATGAATTCAGGGTTGAATATCGTAAAACTCGCTCTGAATTTGAAAATTTGTTTCGTTCCGCAGCTTTGACCTAGTTTGTAACGTACGTCTCGGATGAAACACCCCAAACCACTCGAATACCCCAAAACACCCAAAAACTATTCCATTACACATCAAAAAACTTTTGTAACATATAAAACTGCATGCGAAACGCTTACATACACGATTTTATGGAAATCAGACATGAACTTTTGCTATTAATTCTAGTATTTTTAGGTCTTTGATCAGCTTAAGTTTGAAATACAAAATTGTACTTTGATTAAGAAAATGCAAATGGCGGACGGGATAGAAAACAAACGCACATAACGATTGACACCAGTAAAGTTAAAATGTTGATTACTGCATTTGTTCGGACCCCAAAAGAGTGGCGACAAGGATATTTCATCCCCTCCGTATACAGTAAATACAACATGAAATATGAAATGAAAGGTAAAATACAGCAATTACGACCGTACATTGACAGTTGCACTGTTGAGGGGGTTTACAGTCAAAACGTACTCGAACCAAAACGTACCCAAGTCAAAACGTACCCGAATGGAGTCAAAACTTACCCAAATGAAGTCTAAACCTACCCAAGTGGAGTCAAAACGTACCCAATGTGTAGTCAAAATGAACACATGATTTTTATAGTATTTTTTAAGGAAGATAAAGTTACTATTAATGAAAAAAAAAAAAAATATATTGGATACTTTAAAAATATTTATCCATCATTATAAAAATATGTTTTATATATGAAAAAAAAACATAAGCATCAGCACATTTAAAGAAATGATATAACAGAGAAATGTGATATATTAATTACATTGTTTGGATAGCAAAGATACAATTTCAACACTCAAAAAGAGTGTAACAAATTTAATGTGGTGATTAACCCATTACCACACAATCCCTAGTTTCGACTACCCTGAGAAAGAAGCCTTTAGAACACATTGTGGGAAAAGAAAAAAAATGCATTTTCTCCTTTTCCCACAATTTTTTCTAACCTTCACAAAACAAATTTCAAATTTTCTGTCACTTTTATTTTGTCGTCTGCAAATGCTTTCAATTTGGACAAGCCTAAAATTGGGCTGGTCTGGTAATTAATGAGTTAAACTAATTATTCACAATGGTCTTTAACCTGTTGTAGATTGCATAGTTATTAATTACTTTGCAAATATTTTTTATAATTTGAGAGTCAGTTTGGTTGAGATGAAAAACCTTAGGACTGTTTTTTCAGCTAACCTGAGCACAACATGCTCAAGGGAAGCTTTTAGGATCACCTGGTGTCTGTCATCCGTCATGCGTCATCAACAATTCTTTAAACATCAACTCCTCCAAAACCGCTGGGCCAATATGGACCAAACTTGGCTGGAATTTCCTTGGGAGGTCCTCTTTGAAAATTGTTCACAGAATTTGATTACGTCAAAAGTTTTGGTTGCCATGGCAACCAAACAGTTTTCTAAGAAATTCTTTAAAAATCTTCTCTGAAACAGCAGGCCAGATTTTAAAATAATTTCACAGAGATGTTCCTTAACGTAGTGGACCCGTAATAGAAAACAGCTATTTCCACTATAATATTACCCTAGAAAATTTGCCAAGATTAAAAATGAGCACTATTGTACTACTTTCACCGAGCCACTTTTTCTTCTTTGTCCTTCCTAGAATTATCATTTATAAATCTATAACTACTATAATTTCATTACAAATGGATATGATAATTACCTCCCTTTTCTGGAAACTAACAAAATTATCAACAAATAATTTCAAGACGGACCCCGAAGGAATTTCTGTTTGGTCAAAAATGTGCAATAGTATCATATCTGTACAAAATATGTCTTACCAACTGTCCAGAAATTTTATGCCATGCTGCACTATGCTTATTACGGGTCCACTACCTTAAGTGACCCTTTCCAAAACTTTTTCGTGAAATTTTGATCAGTCAAGAAACATGACTCTGGTGAATGGGGGCTATTTGCACTATACAGGAGTGAAGAAATTCTAAAAAATTCTTCTTCTCAGAAACCACTGGTCAGATTTTGAAATAATTTCTCAGGAATGTTCTATGGGTGACCCTTTTCAAAAATTGTTTGCGAAATTTCAACCCGTAAGAAACATGGCTCTGGTGAATGGGGGCTACTTGTACTTATATGGACATGCAGAAATTCTTGAAAATTCTTACTTCTCTGAAACGGCTGATCAGATATTGAAAAAAGTTCACAGAGATGTTCCTTGGGTGACCCTTTTAAAAACTTGTTCGCGAAATTTTGATTTGCCAAGAAACATGGCTCAGGTGAATTGGGGCTACTATATGGAAATGAAGAATTTCTTGAAAATTCTCCTTCTCTGAAACTTATGATCAGATTTTAAAATAATTTCAAAGCAATCTTCCTTGGGTGACCATTTTCAAAAATGTTTTCCAAATTCTGATCCATCAAGAAACATGGCTCTGGTAAATGGGGTCCACTTGCACTATTCGGACATGAAGAAATTCTTGAAAATTCTTCTTCACTGAAATGGTTGGTCAGATTTTGAAATGATTTCACAGAGATGTCCCTTATGTGTCCCTTTTCAAAAATTGTCAAGTGCTAGCATCGGTATGCAGTGGCACTGTTTCAGTAAGTTCCAAGTAATAGAGGTGACCAATGACATACATTTAATATTGTTTTGGGTATATTATGTCAGGCTATATGCCAACATGGATATATTAAAAAAAAAGAAAAATGAAAAGATCTAACTTGGTGGGAAGCTGCCTATTACAAGTAACTGCATTTGCTCAAGTAAATTGCAGACTAGTCAAAATCGAAGAATTGCTGAAAACTAATCAAATTTGACTTACGGTAAACCATTAAATTTGAGTCTAATTGGAAGAAAACCTTGAATAAAAAAAAATGAGTTTTTCTTTCTTTCAGCTCTGTTTTCCAAAGCTGTTTGAATTACGTAAAAGCAAGATTGTCCTGTAAAAGGGTGATGACCATCTATCAGTCCCAAAATATCAAGGTTTCACTATTAGTGCGACTTTCAGGACCTTCAGTCCTTTGATTATTGAATTAAATTCTTTTAACAGTTTTTGTAGAGCTTCACGCAAGGAACATTCCTGCCAAGTTTTATCAAGATTGGCCATCTGGTTTTGGAGGAGAAGATTTTTAAAGAAATTGTTAACAGATGGACGGACGCACAGACGGACGCACAGACGGAAGGACGCACATACAGACGGATGGACGACGGACGATGACCGATCACAATAGCTGCCCTTGAGCACGTTGTGCTCAGGTGAGCTAAAAAACCTTGTGTACACTCTAGAGGCCACATTTTCAGTCCTATACTCATGAAACTTGGTCAGAATGTTTGCCTCGATGATATCTCGGACAGGTTAAAAAATGGGTCATGTGGGGTCAAAAACTAGGTCTTAAGGTCAAATCTTAGAAAAACCTTGTGTACGCTCTTGAGGCCTCATTTTCAGTCCAATACTCATGAAACTTTGTCAGAATGTCTGCCTCGATGATATCTTGGACGAGTTCGAAAGTGGGTCATGTCAGGTCAAAAACTAGGTCACTGGGTCAAATCTCGGAAAAACCTTGTGTACGCTTTAGAGGTCACATTTTCCGTCCGATTCTCATGAAAGTTGGTCAGAATGTTTGCCTTGATGATATCTTGGACAAGTGTGAAAATGGGTCATGTCGGGTCAAAAACTAGGTCACTAGGTCAAAAATTAAAAAAACCTTGTGTACGCTTCAGAGGCCACATTTTCAGTCCAAAACTCTTGAAAGTTGGTCAGAATATTTGCCTCCAAAATATCTTGGAAGAGTTTGAAAAGGGGTCATGTTGGGTCAAAAACTAGGTCACTAGGTCAAATCTTAGAAAAACCTTGTGTACGCTCTAGAGGTCACATTTTCAGTTCGATACTCATGAAAGCTGGTCAGAATGTTTGCCTCGATGATATCTTGGGTGAGTTCAAAAATTGATCATGTCGGGTCAAAAACTAGGTCACTAGTTCAAATCTTAGAAAAACCTTGTGTACGCTCTAGGGGCCACATTTTCAGTCCAAAACTCTTGAAGATTAGTCAGAATGTTTGCCTCTATGATATCTCGGATGAGTTTGAAAATGGGTCATGTCGGGTCAAAAACAAGGTCACTAGGTCAAATGATAGAAAAACCTTTTGTATGCTTTAGAGGCCACATTTTCAGTTCGATACTCATAAAAGTTTGTCAGAATGTTTGCTTCGATGATATCTCGGACGACTTCGAAAATGGGTCATGTCAGGTCAAAAACTAGGTCACTAGTTCAAATCTTAGAAAAACCTTGTGTACGCTCTAGGGGCCACATTTTCAGTCTAAAACTCTTGAAGATTAGTCAGAATGTTTGCCTCTATGATATCTCGGATGAGTTTGAAAATGGGTCATGTCGGGTCAAAAACAAAGTCACTAGGTCAAATGATAGAAAAACCTTTTGTATGCTCTTGAGGCCACATTTTCAGTCCAAAACTCTTGAAAGTTGGTCAGAATCTTTGCCTTGGTGATATCTCGGTTGAGTTTGAAAATGGGTCATGTCGGGTCAAAAACTAGGTCCCCAGGTCAATGTTAGAAAAACCTTTTGTACGCTCTAGAGGCCACATTTTCAGTCCAAAACTCTTGTAAGTTGGTCAGAATGTTTGTCCTGACGATATCTCGGACTAGTTTGAAAATGGGTCATGTTGGGTCAAAAACTAGGTTACCAGGTCAAATCTTGGAAAAACCTTGTATACATACGCTCTTGATGCCACATTTCCAGTCCAACACTCTTGAAAATTGGTCAGAATGTTTGCCTTGAAAATATCTTGGATGAGTTTGAAAATGGGTCATGTTGGGTCAAAAGCTAGGTCAATAGGTCAAATGTTATAAAAACCTTGTGTATGCTCTGGAGGACTCATTGATAATGGGTAATGTCTGATAAAAAAAAAAAACTAGGTCACTGGGAAACTAGATTGAAAATGATTCATGTTTGGTCAAAATCCCTACTTTGAAGGACCCAGAGAAAATGGCCTTTTGAAAACATTGTGCGTAAAGGAGAAAATGCTAGTAACCAGCATTTTCTCCTTTTCTCACAATGTTTCCTAACTGTTGAGAAACAAATATTATCATTAACAAAAATGTGCATTATCCTCTGTGAATTCCATCAGTGAAGACCAGTTTGAAATTCTGATGTGTGGTAAAGGGTTAAAGTAAATTCTCATCATATAAGCCACATTTGCCGTATTCTTTAGCTTTCAATATTGATAAGTAAAATTTTTGCCATGTACAAAGCAGTCACTATTTTACAAGGTATTGATTTTGAACTAAAGCTTTCATTTCAAAGTACTCCTCCCCTTTCTGAATGACAAAATCGTGGGCTAGCTCAGTTTGAAAGCATTTTCAGATAACAAATCAAAAGTGAATAGAATAATTTGATTTGCTTTTTAACCCTTTACTCTATAGATATTCATTTTGATGTATCAACAACAGATAGCTTTTGAAAACATTGTGGGAAAAGGAGAAAAATGAGAAATTGCTCGTAACGAACAGTTTCCACCCCTCACAACCTACGTCAGTGTGACGTCACAGGTAGTGATATCGGACCCTTGTTATAAAGTCAATGTGCGTGTTTGGTAAGACTGTTTTATTTTTTGTAATCGTTCCTTTAAATGATCAGAAAAAAGTCTTTAGACCATCAAAGCATACAATGCCTAGGGACTTTGTTTTTTGTCAAAGCTTTTGTTAACGTCTTATAATAATGGAATAGACTTCGACCAACTATTAAACCCAATCACTTTTTGATATTTGGTCAAAGTGTTTGTGCATATAGACATCTGCTTCCTGTCTAAAACATCAGAATATTAAATGTATTCATCTAATGTCTTTGATAAATACATGAGTGTCTTTGTAGTCCGTTTGTATCCACCCAAGCTAGCCTCATTCTATCTTCATATCGTACTTACTTTTCAATATAAGTTACGAAAATGCGCAGGTCCGCTATCACTTCCTGTGACGTAGGTTGTTACCCTTGAGTTTCTCCTTTTCCTACAATGTTTTCCACTCAATCAAATATTTGTATCCTCATTTGTCCATATTTTTGACATCATAAATTATATTTATTTGCTGCTGAAATGGAAGAGCCTCAAATTGGCATATCAAGGAAAGGGTTGAAGAGTGGAATCAAAGCGTTGAGAGCCCTGATGTGGCATTTGTCAAGGAAGCCATTGTATGGAATTAATAATTTGAAAACAAGAGGGTCAAAATGGCCCTGGATTGCTCACCTGAATCAACAGGCAAAATTCACTCCTAGTGCACTAATTCAATTTCTGACAAATTGTTCTGTCAATTAAGCATAAAATGTGGCCACTAGAGCGTCCACAAGAAATTTCCAAAAGTTGACCTAATTTATCACCGACTGACCCAATTAAGAACTCATCACAAATTATCAAAACAAAAATTCTGAACAGTTTTCAAGTTGATTGAGCAATAAATTTGGAATCTAGAGTGCCCACAGGGTAGTTTTTGAATTTGACCAAGTGACCTAGTTATGACCCTAGAAGAACCAATTCCAAATTCACTCAACATTTCATCAAGACAAACATTCTGGCCAATTTTCAAGTCAATTGAGCAAGAAATGTAGTCTCTAGACTGCCCACTAGGAATCTCTTTAATTTGACCTAATGACCTAGATTATGACCCCAGGTGATCCAATTCTGACCTCATTCTAGTTTTTATCAAGACAAACATTCTGATTTTGTTTCAAATCAACTTAGCAAAAGTTGTGGCCTCTAGAGTGCCCACAAGGTATTAATTTAATTTGACTTTGAGACCTAGTTTATGACCCCAGGAGACCCAATTTTAAACTGAGTATATACATTGTACTCAGATGGGCTAACACGATTTGAACAGGTTCACTAAATACCACATAACAAAGCTCTATGATTTCCAGTTTTAGAAAAGAAGAGCTTTCAAGTTTTCCTTCTTTGACCTCCGGGGCGGGGTTAGTTTTGACCTCAGCGACATCATTTGAACAAACTTGGTAGAGGCTACTAGGAGATGCTACATACCAAATATAAAAGCTCAACACCTTCCAGTTTAAGAGAAGGAGAATATCAAACTTTACCTTCTTTGTTCCTATGTTTGAACATGCGAACCCTGGGCTTGGGCCAGTTTTGACCCAAGGGGCATCATAAAAACAAAATTGGTAGAGGTCCACTTGGAGATGCTACATGCCAAATATCAAAGCTCTGCGCCTTCAAGTTCCCAGGTTTAAACTTGTGACTTATGAGGCGAGGCCAGTATTGACCCCAGGGGCATCATATGGACAAATTTGGTAGAGGTCCACTAGGAGATGCTGCATACCTAATATCAAAGCCATATGCTTTCTAGTTTCAGAGAAGATTTTCAAAGATTTTGCTATTTTTTTCCTTTCTGCTGCTATGGCAACAAGAGTTAAAGGTGGCCCTTCAAAATTTGGGACACAAATTTTACAAAAATACAGAAAAATCATCCTAATACTCCCAAAGCCTTAAGATTTACATTCATAAAATCAGGGTAGTCGAAAACTATCCGCCAACATGAGAAATTAGAGATTTACTACAGCCCAGGTCGACATTGAAGGGAAACACCGTCTATTTTTACATCGGCAACTCGCTCATTCACATACCGGAAATATACAGACGAAGCTTCAAACATAGCATCCGAGGTTCTAGACATAATGGAAAAAAAATTCATGTTTGTTATGTTATGGAATTTAAGAGTCATTAGTCACGTGTCCGTCACTTAACATTCCCACAATGCTTTTTTAATTTTTGGCAGGAGATCTAAAAATAGCTTAAGAGGCTACGTAGCCTTTTAAGGAAATACCACCAAATGATTTTTTTGTGTAATTTTATGATTCTTACTTATTGATGATTTGTATTATTTTTTCATATTAATTTCAGTGATATATACATTTTTTAATTTGGTGTGATGTGAAAAATCTAAATATCCCCCTTTAGGGGTGGAATTAAATCTCTTGAATAAGTTTGGTAGAACTTCTCCAAAGGAACATCTCTTCCAAGTTTAATGAAGATTTACCCAGGGCTTTAGGATGAGAAGATGTTTAAAGGAATTCTGGACAGATGTACACCGGACAATGACCGAGCACGATACCTCACCTTGGCACTAAGTGCTCAGGTGAGCCAAAACTAGAAGGCCCTGAAGGGCCTGAAATCGCTCTGCTGGCGAAGATTGTGCTTTTATGCTAGCATACACTATGAATTCATGATGCAAAAAGAAAAGACAATACAAAGATTAAAACAAGAAATGCCGACTTCAACGTGTAAACAACAAATCGAAATTTTCAACTTGAAATGGCTACTTTTCCCATACTGTTTGTTGGATTTTTTTTAAATCAACAGGGTTGAAGCTATTGATAAGATTAACAAACCCTGCAAGTTTCACAAAAATCTGACCACAAATGCAGACTTTATCGCGTAAACTAGAAATCGAAATTTACAATTTGAATGGGCTACTTTTCCCAAAATGTTTATTGAATTTTATTCAAAATCAATCGGGTTGAAGCTATTAATAAGATAAACAAATTCTGCAATCTTCATGGAAATCTGACCACAAGTGCATACTTTAATGCGTAAACAAGAAATGAAAATTTCAACTTGAAATGGCTACTTTTCCCATACTGTTTGTTGGATATTTTTTAAATCGATAGGGTTGAAGCTATTGATAAGATAAACAAACTCTGGAAGTTTCGTGGAAATCTGACTACAATTGCAGACTTTATCACTTCAACAAGGAAAGAAAATTGTCAAACTGAAATGGCTACTTTTCCCATACAATCTGTTGGATTTTTATCAAAATCAATAGGGTTGAAGCTATTGATAAGGCACACAAACTGTACAAGTTTCACAGAAATGGAAATTTTCAACTAAAAATGGCTACATATTGTTTGCTGGATTTTTTCAAAATCAATAGGGTTAAAGCTGTTGACAAGATGAACAAACCGTGCAAGTTTCACGAAAATCTCAGTACAAATGCAGACTCCATCGCAAAAAAACAAGAAAAAGCTTAACGAACGGACAGACAGACAGACGGATGGACAACGGAAACCATGCCATGACATAAGCTCTGCTGGTGGAAAATCTGTAGAGCAAAAAAATAGAGAAACATTGTTTAAATAATAACTTGAAAATCAACCTCCTAAACAAAATAATAATTATGTCTCTGGTTAAAGAGAGATTACTAACTAGTGCCTAAGTTTGCATCATTTGTGTATTGGTGGTCTCCCTTCGATCGTTCAAGAGAAGTCAGGAGTAACGTCCCTTGACGGAATGATGCATGATGGGTGAGAGAGAAGCCGTGTAACAATTCAATTAATTTTATACCTGAATACTATAATTTTGAGATGTCTTTAGCCGTCGGGTTATAATTCCCAACATTACAATTAAGTTTTCTACATGTACCTGTAAATATTCATGGACAATCAAATGAGTAACGTGCAATCATGGGACGAACAAGCCCAGGACGAACTGGTTTTGGAACGAATAACCCCGGAAGCAAAGTGGATAGAAGACAAATTTTGTGCATATCATTGCGCCAATAGAAGGCAATGAAGAGGTGAAGATATTTTCAATCAAAAAGAAGTATTTTAACGATCGATAGCCTATTGAAGTTTATTTCAATACGCCATTTCCAATTATATATCTGAATGCTTTTGAAATCAAAGTACTGAAAGTACTGTTAGAAGGCGAGTTTAGAATATAGGCATAGCATATTGAAATACATTTTCCTGTGCTTAAATCGCCTCTCCTGATACAGCAAAGTCTATAGAGTTGTGCAATGTTCCTGTGCAATAAAGACCAGTTTATCATCCTGAGTTTTAACAAACTTGAAGAAGGCTTGTGAAAATATGTTGAAAAAACGAATGGACTTTTCTGAAACTCCTTTCCATTTCATTTGAAGGAAAAGTTTTATGTGATAGCAAAGAGTTTTAATTTACTGTTACCCGTATATGTTTTTACGTTGTATAGAAACTTAGATCTAACCCTCTATTACCCCCAATAATTAGTTTAAAAGGTCTAGGAAGAAGGCTTGAGAACTTTTGGTCTGAAAAGGAGAATATGGTGCTAATTGACATTTTTTCCTTTTCCTAAAATGTCTTCCATCCTATTTCATACATGTTCCATCAATGGTGCCAGACAAAAAAGTTCCTACCTGAAAATGCATTCAATTTTGGAAAGTGTGATTTTTTTTTTTTTTTTTTTTTCTTCGTGTAAAGAGTCAAGAAAGTTTCTCCTTTTCAAAATTAAGTTTTTAAATGGCCTCTTTCACAGGGTTGTTAAAACTGTACTTGATAGGGTATGGTAAAGGATTAAAGAATAGTTTTTGCTTGAAAATGCAATCAATTTTGATAGGTGTAAAACTGTAACTCTGTAATGAGATGATTAATTTCTTGAAAGTCTTTACCATTTTATTCCATGGACAATTTTATTGAGAGAGCAAAGAGTTTCTAGAAAGGTACATTTTAGAGTACAGAAACTGAGATTCAGCCTTTATGATCACAATACTGACTTTCAACAATGTTGAAGAAGAGGCTTTTCAAAGCATTGTAGGAAAAGTAGCAAATAATGATAATTAATCTTTTGTTTGACTTTCCCACAATGTTTTCCATCTTAGTAACCCTTTACAAAACCATTCAGAAAATAACAAAAAATTAGGGCCGTCTACATTAAAGGTGGCCCTTCAGATTTTGGGAAGAAAATTTTACAAAAGAGCAAAAAAGTCATGCATATACTCCCAAAGCCTTTTAATTTTCATTCATAAACCCAAGTAGTCGAAATCCGTCCGACAACACGAGAAATAAGAGATTTACTACGGCCCAGGTTGACACCAACGGGAGATACATTCTATTCGCTTATTTACTTACAGAAATACACAGAAGAAGCTTCAAACATAGCGTCCGAAGAAGACATTATGGAAAATAATTATTTACATGTTTGTTATGATAGGGAATTTAAGCGTTATGAGTCACGTGTCAGTCACTTGACATTCCCACAATGCTTTATTGATTTTTGGCGCGAAATCTAAAAATAGCTTAAGAGGCTACGTAGCCTTTTAAGGGAATACCATAAAAATTTTTTTTTTTTTGCAATTTTATGAATCTTAATTATTGATGATTTGTATTATTTTTTCATATGAATTTTAGTGCTATATATATTTTTTTATTTGGTGAGATGTAAAAATTCGAAATACCCACCTTTAAAGCAATTAGCAGATAATAAGTTAAGAGCAGCTGAAAATGTGCCGTTTGGCTGGGAAAAAGTACAAAACATAGTGGTAAAAAGAGAAAATAACGGTGACTAGCATTTTTCCTTTTCCAAAAGTATTTTAAACTTTTTTTTACTTAAGGTTGTCAAAATTTCAGTGTCGTTCAGTTAAAAGGCTTTTTTTTTTATTTGTTTACTATTTTATTTGACATATACTTTATCAAGACTGATAAAGACTTTCAAAACAAACGACTTTCAATGTTCAAAACGGAGATTTAACTTTTAGATTACAATGCATGTGCTGAGTTTTAATGACCTTAAAGTATGGGGCTTTTTAGAAAGGGAAGGGTATTTTGAAAGCATGCCGGAACATGAGAAAATACTGGCAACGAACATTTTCTCCGTTTTGCGCAATGTTTACCATCCTATCAAGGATAACCAACCAACATCATTTGACAGTTGACTTCTTAGGTCTTATAAGGAACGTCGGAAAGTGTTTTTCGTTTATACGATTCTTGTAATCTATGACTCTGTTAACCCTTATACTAGACTGCTGGATTGATGAAAATGACATTTTACATCTCGGGAAAAATGCTTAATTGTTGTAACTCCATCCAGGACTGTTTCGGTCGGGTTATTACAATATAGCTAATCTGACATAAGATTGCATATTCTGTGCAGCCTATAGAATCACGTGCCTTGTCTTCAAAAGAGACAGGCATAATAAACGATTTAAGGGTTCATTGACATTAACGCTTGTCTTTCATTAATCCCGCGTAACCGGAATGTACGTTCAGCTTGTCGACAGACATGAAACCAAAATGATTTCCAACTCGTCAATATTGAGATACACCCTATTCCTTTGTTCGACAAAAATATATCGTGTACAGTTACATAGATACAGGCCCTCGGTCCTGAACACGCCCGATGCACTCTAGGACAGTGGGATTCTCCCTGTCAAGTTAATTTTTATCATTGTGTTATTCAGTTTTGGAAAAAAGTGTATAATTGAAGGAAATTCTTTCGAGGAAAATAAATGGGAATATATAAGGTAAAGATTTCAGTTCTAATAATTCATCGCGATAAGCATTTATTCTTTACCTGACAAAGAAATTTCAGACTAAGTTGAAATTGAAAGCACTGATTGATACAGATGACAAATTCAGGGTGGCCCAAATTAGCGACGAAATTTGTTCTTGATAAGGTAGAAACATTGTGGTAAAATGAAAAAAAAATGCCGGTTTCCGATTGTAATTTCCCCTCTCCTCTCGATGTTTTTAAAAGCTTGATTTTCAGAATCGTTTCTAGTGAGTGGTAAAGGGTTAAATATTTATGAATAATTGCTGAAAGTTAAGCAACGTGACGACCAAACGAAGAAGTTAAAATTCTTTGCATGTCAAAACGTTTATAGATCATGTTATTGTCATTTTTGATATAGTAAAATCCGATCATACTCGTATGTAAGGAAAGAAGTGATCAGCCTAGAACCCAGGCTTTACATCGGTACATCATACTGACCAGCAGAACTTCTTCGAAGTGACACATCTATTGTGATTTCAACTGATTTACCTTTTTCTTTTCACGGGTCTCAGGAATCAAAACTCGGCCACGCCGATGCGTAATAATAACCTAGTCATTAATCATAAAGTCAAGCACAACTTTGATAAAAGAAAAATAATATTTCTTTGAAAGAGAAAAAGGCATAATACCGTAAAACGCCCCGCCATAAATCGCGAAAACCTATGAAAATCAAAATTATGTGTAAAAAAATTGCAACTGGTGTATGGATTCATTTCGTATACATAAAATACAATATTTTTCAACTGAATGAAGCTGGAAATGTCATTAAATTTCTTCTTTAAACTCAAAAAAACGATGCCATATGTAAGCATTGACTGTATAGCAGAGGGGCGTTTTACGGTATTATGCCGAGAAAAATTTGTTTAAACACTTGATGATTCAAAGGGATTTATTTAATTGAAATTTTACTTCTCACAAAGACAGAATAAGGTTGCCAACAGAGGAAAGGGTCTATCAGCGATACGTCATTCAAAGAAGCTCTCCGATTGGTTAGTTCTGGGATAGTAAATTTACATGTACGATCCCACAGGTTAGTTGTTTATGCGTTGTGAAGTGGAAGTAGGTCCGAATGACGTCATGTTAGTAGCTTTCGATTGGCTTATAATATAGCTACGGTTTATTTGTTGCTGTAGCAACATGATTATATCAATGAACTGATCCAAAGTATTTTGCATTTGTCAAAAACGATGATTTCACGAATTAGATTTCATTCCTTCTAGAAACTTGAACTTTCTTCTTGCTGTTCTGATTAAATTTATAATGATCTCGACATTATTTTGTTCTAATCTACTCGAGAAGTATCGAACTATTTGAAAGGCGTTTTGATAATGCTGTTCAGAGGCATTTTCATCAAGCTGCCGAGCGTTGACATATGAAGGCGAGAATGAAAATCTCGCCTTCCAAAAACCGATTTGTCTAGAAAAATTGAGTTTCATTGGGTTTATTTCCTTCGGTTTTGCTCAAAATACCATACATGGCCGTCAAAATTCAATTTTAAACATTTATTATTGATCTCATAGAAGCATTGTCTTCGACAAATGCTTCAAAAACTATGGAAAACACCTTTGGGAAAAGAAGAAACTTCTGGTAACTAGATTTTTTTTTCCTTTAGCCACAACATTTTCCATTCTTTCAAAGACAACTCCTTTGAACTTGAACCACACTTTGTTATATCGCCTATGGAAGCTTTCAATCGAGGTGAGTGTTGCTGGCAGTGGGAAAGCATCGTAAAGAGAAGTGCTGTGGTCGTATGGTAACAGCATAACAGTAGCCCTGCTTCAAATTTACAATCCTTGTTTAGACCGTATATCTGACTTTTTCTTTTCGGGTTTCCACCTTAACTCTTTGGGTGCTGAAGGCCATTGTAGCCCTGGTAGATCAGTATCAGACAGCACAGAATGTGGAGGCCCATCAGACTACAAATAATCTTAGACTTATACCATTAGATACAACGAGATTTTTGTTTGCAAAGAACTTTGCTGTATTTAGACTTTGCTTGACGGTTAATATGCTTCAATCATTCTTCGGTTTAAGGGTTAAGTTTTGATGCTGTGCGATTGAATTGCTGATCTCTAATGTTCGGCCGTTTGTGCGACTAAGTGTACTTTTTGCTGACAATGACCAGTAATAAACTACACAAAAAAAGCATTCCTATCATGAAATCTAATCTGTTTAAATTCAATTTTGCTGACAGTGTGTGGATTACTAACAGGCTCCACAAAACAAACTGACTGATCTTTTACCTAATTACGGTGGCACAGAGGTGCCATGTGCATTTCTTCCGTTCCCACAAGATGATAATAATTTGTTTATTATGCCTGCCAAATTGAAAGTAAATATGAGCCAGGCTCTGTGAAAGGGAGCTTCATGTATATGCGAAAAGTATCGACTCATACCAGGCTGCGCAGTGAGCGCAGGCTAACATGGGCTGCAGTTTATCTTTAAACTTTCTGCATGTCAATGGACCATTCTACATCAAGACTCTATCATTTGTTTGACACAATGGATGTTATACATCCTCAACTATCTATGTCTCCCTTGGTATCATTGCATGCATCGAGCCTCCTTTACACAATCGATGTTATACATCCTCAACTCTCTATGTCTCCCTTGATATCACTGGATGCATCGAGCCTCCTTTACACAATCGATGTTATACATCCCCAACTATCTATGTCTCCCTTGGTATCATTGCATGCATCGAGCCTCCTTTACACAATCGATGTTATACATCCCCAACTATCTATGTCTCCCTTGGTATCACTGGATGCATCGAGCCTCCTTTACACAATGGATGTTATATACATCCTCAACTATCTATGTCTCCCTTGGTATCATTGAATGCATTGAGCCTCCTTTACACAGACATAACCTAATTGTGGATCTATAACATCCAAATGATAGTGTTGATGTAGAATGGTGCTTTGACATGCAGAAAATTTAAAGATAGTGAAAAGTTTCGGCCCGCGTCAGCCTGCGGTCTGCTTATTGGTACTGATCACCTCCGATTTCTGGTAGTGTTTAACCCATTACCACACAATCCCTACTTTTGACGACGCTGAGAAAGAAGCCTTTAGAAAACATTGTGGAAAAAGGATAAATGCTGGTAACCAGTATTTTCTCCTTTTTCCACAATGTTTTCTGCCCTTCACAAAACAAATTTAACATTTTCAGTCACTTTTATTTTGTTGTCTGCAAATGCTTTCGATTTGGACAAACCTGAAATTTTCTCGTTTGGTAAAGAGCCTTGAATTCATCCATTAACAGTTTTTACCAATCTACCACACCATAGGCAGAAGAACTGCCAAACTAAATTCTTATTCAGGTAAATTGGTGACATTTATATTGTCGTCTGCAAAATGCAGTGCTTTCAGTTTGAACAAGTTTATAATTCTGTCGTTTGGTAAAGAGCTAAGACGCAAAAGCTTGTGTGGTAAAGGAGGAATTTTTTGTTTCAAGCAAACAGCGCACTGTTCCAAAAACAGATATTTCAAAATAGTCTCATGACAGCCTGTGCTGTTCTTTCAAATGATTAATAACTTTTATAATTTGTTTTAGTCAGTCAATTGATGCGTTTTCAAGAGTTTTGAAACCACAAACAGGATTTACTTTGTTGTCAAAC
Organism: Tridacna crocea; assembly: GCA_943736015.1. Classification (NCBI taxonomy): domain Eukaryota; kingdom Metazoa; phylum Mollusca; class Bivalvia; order Cardiida; family Cardiidae; genus Tridacna; species Tridacna crocea. The sequence continues at coordinate 9,119,650 of OX031068.1, forward strand.
TATCCAAAATATAAAAAGCAAGCGTGCTATCCCATTATGTACAAGAGATTTATGCCACTAAATTCTTATTCGTTGAAAGATATATCGCGAAAAGGAGTTATTTCTCATTAGCAATATTTCCCTTGTCCATAATTTTGTCTCGATTATTGGAACTTTGCCGTCATTTTCCTATAAACTTGATGATTTACCCCATTTTCTTTCGCACTATTCCATCATGAAGAGTCAATCAGCTCATTTTGCAGACAAAATACCCAAAACCAGACAGCACAGAGACAGTGGACGGCCAGGGGTCGCTTCTACCAGCTTTCATTCTTTCTGGTAGGATATGGAGAAATAGAGGTGAAAAGACTTTTCGATATTCAACGAGTACAACTGATTTATAGAAGGCGAGATTTTCATTCTCGCCTTCATATGTCGGCGCTCGGCAGCTTCCTGCAAATGCCTCTGAACAGTATTATCAAAACGCCTTTCAAATAGTTCGATACTTCTCGAGTGCATTAGAACAAAATAATTTCGAGACCATTGTACTTTTAATCAGAACAGCATGAGGAAACTTCAAGTTTTTAGAAGGAACGAAATTGAATTCGGAAAAAGCATCGTTTTTGACAAATGCAAAATACTTTGGATCAATTCATTGATACAATCACGGTGCTACAGCAACAAATAAACCGTAGCTATTATAAGCCAGTCGAAAGCAACTAGCATGACGTCATTCGGACCTATTTCCACTTCACAACGCATAAACAACTAACCAGTGGGATCGTATATGTACATTTACGATCCCTGAACTAACTAATCGGATAGCTTCTTTGAATGACGTATCGCTGATAGATCTCTTTTGTGATTGTAATTATCAGATCTCAAGCTAGGATTTCAAGTTCAATACCCATGGCAAGAACAATCCCAAATAAAACTTGAAGCCTCAAATGTGGATCAAACCTAAGACTCCTGGCTTACCAACCCTTCTCTTTCCTCATAGATTGGCAAGACCGTACAAAATGTGAATTTCTCCTTTTCCCACAATGTTTTCTACGCTGCTTTGAAACAAATGTTCAATGTTTGATTTACTTTTGTCATATTCATGTGCTTTAAATTTGGACCAGTCTAAAATTTTGTTTACAAAACAATAAGATTTTAGACTGGTCCAAATTCGAAGGGGTAGCAGACGACAAAACAATTGTAACTGAAAAATTTAAATTTGGTTTGGGAAGGGTAGAAAATATTGTGGTAAAAGGAAATAATGCTGGTTACCAGCATTTTCTCCTTTTCCCACAATGTTTTTAAAAGTCTTCTTTCTCAGGGTCATTGAAAGTCAGCATTGTGAGGTAAAGGGTTACGATAAATGGTTTCATGTATTTACTCCGTGTCCAAAGCATGCAAGGCTGGGGATTTGTTGTTATTGTCAACCCTCGAATTTTGTACCCTACTTCAAAATGTTAGACTGGCCTAAATTTGAAAGCAAATGCAGGTCTACGACAATTTAATTGTTACACAAATTAGAGACTTTTCTTTGAAAGGGTTAAAAACATTATGGGGAAAATTGGAAAATCTTGGTCACCAGCATTTCCTCCTTTTTCAACATTGTTTTTAAATCATTTTTCATTGGTATATAGACATCATAAAAAAAGTATTGTATAATGTGGTTAAGGGTTAACTGCACGAAATTCTCACTTTCATGAATTGATTGATTATTTTCGTTTATTTATCGTCGCTACCGGTTGCCCATCTGAGCGACGCCCCCAGAAGACGGTTAGTTGTTACGGGGGATAGTGCAAGGATACAGGACGAAACTACTGAGAATTCCGCCTGGTTCTTTATCGTGCTCGGTGTGGTGTGTTCTCTGAACGCCTACCAGATTTAATTAACACCTATCTAGGAGGGGGGATTAGGGGGCCTACTGAGGGGCACTGATAATTATAATTGTCTTAAAAGCCGTTTGAAAGCATCATGGGAAAAAGAGATAAAACCATTTTCTCCTGGTTCATCACTGTTTTCTAAACCTTTATGGATAATTCCATTTAATGAGCTTTGATGTTTGATTAACTGTGTACCACATACTTGAAATTTCTGAAGAGAAAACCTTTTGATAACATTGTAGGAAAAAGAAAAAAACAAAAATCTCCCTTCTCTTCAATGTTTTATCTTGATGATTGAATCATTTGAGTTAGCATCAACTTGTTCGGGGAATAAACCCTCGGTGTGTAGCACCGTCACACGGGACCTCGGTTTAACGTCTCATCCGAAAGACTATTAGTAATTTTTTAGTTGGCCAGCCGGGGATTCGAACCCACAACCTGTAGGACATTGTGTTCACAAGTCCTATGCTCTACCTACTGAGCTATATCGGCTGGTACTTTCATGAAACCTGTCCCCCCACCTTTTGTGTCCAGTGAGATGTGGTTGGGTGTATCTGGATGAATCTATTTATGTTGAATGGGTTTAAGAGTCCAATAATTAAAGTGAAGTTGGAAGAGTCCATTCTTTCAAACTCTATAGCTTACCTTTCATAGAATTTGGAAGAGTCCATATTATTCATTTATAGTTTTTTATAAAAATGGAAGAGTCCATTTTACTTTTTGTCTGGTCTCTGTATCCATTGAATTTGGAAGAGTCTATTATTTATTTTCAGGTCTTTTTTTTTAGATATGGAAGAGTCCATTCTACATATTTTTGGGTGTCTCTTTCATTCATTCAATTTGGAAGAGTCGATTGCAATTTGAACAAGTTTTAGTATAAAACAGTTATTGAAATTGGAAGAGTTCATTCTGGCTTTTTCTCTTCCATTGTTTATCATTGAATTTGGAAATTGCAATTTGAACAAGTTTTAGTATAAAACAGTTATTGAAATTGGAAGAGTTCATTCTGGCTTTTTCTCTTCCATTGTTTATCATTGAATTTGGAAGAGTCCAATCCATTTCAATGCAGTTTCTCATCATTCTTTGAATTTGGACAAGTCCATTCCATAGAAAAATTTCATTTTTCTTACAATTTCTTAATTTAGAAGAGTCCATTATTAACTTTGGGTTAATTAGTTCATCTTTCAAGTTGGAAAGGTCCATTTTAAATTTATTATGTTGGCTTGGAATTCATTGAATTTGGAAGGGTCCACTTAATTTTATCTAACATTTTCTTTAAAAAAAACCCCAAATATTCTGGAAGAGTCCATTTGATATATTTCTAGTTCTTTTACAAATCATTGAATTTCGGAAAGTCCATTTCATTAACAAGTGAATGAATTTGGATTAGTCCATTCAATCATGTTTAAGACCTCTTACAATTCACTGAAATTGGAAGAGTCCATTTATTTTCAGTGAGCCTATTTTTGTAAAAACTATCCCAGTTGCCTTTTTTTTCCGCCTTTAAAAAAATGATGTTTCAATTTCTTTGATTTGGATGAGTCTACTCATTCTAGATTTATTTCTCTCTCTCTCTCTTTTCTAAACCTTCTCATAGTAGCTTGTAAACGTCTGATATTTGGACAAACCACTTACTACGAGTACACTGTAAAATCTTAGACTTGCCCAATTGGAAAGCATTTACTGATGACAGTTAGTAAGAAAAGGAGAAAATGTTGGTTGCCAGCATTTTCTCCTTTTCCCAAAATGTTTTCTATCCTATGAAAGAAAGATCTTTTTATATCAGCCACTTTGAAACTTTCATCAGCAAATGCTTTCAAATGGGACTGGTCTAAAATTTGGTTGTGTGGTAAAGGGTTGAACATATGCTTCAAAGATGGAAAGCTTTTTTGAAATGATGGAAAACATTGTGGGCGAAGGAGAAAATGCTGTTTTACAGATCTCCTTTTCCGTCAGTGGTTTTAAAACTTCCATCATGGTTGAAAAGCACTATGATTGTAATGGGTTAGTTCATTTTGGAAAAATAAGACAGACACAGATTTATTTACGATTTGTACATACAGTACCTCATCATTGTTTTCTTTGCATGTGTGTTTATTTTAGAATGTGAGTGAATGTCAAATGTTTGTTGGGCCAGTCCAAATATTTTCCCTTTATACCTTCACCACACAATACCAGGTTATAACAATTTCGAAAAAGAAAACTTTGGAAAATATTGTGGGAAAAGGAGAAAATGCTGCATTATTCTCCATTTTCCCAAAATATTTTTCCCCTCAGCGACTGAATTAATCTTGTTACTGCAAGTGCTTTGAGTTTGGACAGGTCCATAACGTTGTCTTCTAAGAAAGAAATAACTGTGTATACATGTATTGGATGGATCCATTTGATTAAATTGTGTGCCTGACAAAATATTGCGACAGGCTTGCAGTTTGCATTTTTCATATTCCCACAATATTTTCAAAAGAATTTAAAAAAAAATTACATCACCACCTCTCACAACATTTTCTTTCTCTCAGTGACTAAATTTCAGTGTTAGATTCATGTTCACTCTGTCATGTGGAAGCGCTGTGAGTTTGGGCAGGTCCATAATTTTGTTGTCTGGTAGTGATATAATTTTAACCCTCTACCAAACGACAAAAAATTTCAGACTGGTCAAAACTGAAAGCACTTTCAGACAAGAAAATAGATATAACTCAAAAATTGAAATTTGTTTACAGCAGGGTGGAAAACATTGTGGGTAAAGGAGAAAATGCTGGTTACCAGCATTTTCTCCTTTTCCCACAATGTTTTTAAAAAGGATTCTATCTCAAGGTCACAAAAACCAGGAATTGTTTCGGAAAGGGTTAAGATATTGGATAGGCTGGTGACTAGACTGGTTACCGCCCCTAATACACGGTATACAACGGTGGCCAGTTCAGCTGGTGACCTGCATTTTTCCCTTTTCCCACTATGTTTTAACCCTTTCTCACACAATGACGACTTTTAACGACACTGAAGAAGCAGCCTTTTGAAAATATTGTGGGAAAAGGAGAAAATGCTAGTAACCAGCATTTCTCCTTTTCCTACAAAATTTTCTTCTGTATCATAGCAAAATTGCTGCATTTAAGCAGAGACATACAATACACAGAGATAGGAAGCTACCTCAAATATCGCAAAGTCTCGTAAGGCGATACTTGAATCGCACCTGCTTATCGATTTCCGGTAGATACCTCGCGTTGCGTTGCTAGGCAATTTTTATCAGAGTACGTTGAATGCCGATATAAATTATACGTTAATATTTTCTTATTATTTGTAACATTAATTATCAAATGGTTCGTACAAGCATTTGATAGGTTTGTTCTGGTTTCGCACTTCCAATGGGTGCCCTTCCAATAGTTTAATTAACGGCTAGATCTATTAAGCACCTCAACTTTTTCAATCAATAGTCTAAATCTAAAAGTCCCCCCCACCCGGTTTAGAGACTTATTATAAATTGCTCTTTGAAGTTATTGTTACTCAAATATCTTTTATCTCGCTACGACTTCCTGCTCCCTCTCTCTGACGTCATCTATTAAATACATTCTTATTTTATGTCTCTGATTTAAGCCACTGTGAAATTGTCGTCTGCAAATTCTTTCAGTAAATCCCCCCACCCCGCCTGTTACAACGCCGCAAAATTTTAGACCTATCCAAATTAAAAGCATTTGTAGATGATCATTTCAATGTGGCTTAAATGGTGCAATTTTGCATTGATAGGGTAGAACATTTGTGGGAAAAGGAGAAAATGCTTTTCTCATTTTCCCTCAATGCTTTCAAAAGACGTCTTCCTCAGGGTCGTTAATAGTCGTCATTGTGTGGTAAAGGGTTAAATAACAGAATTTGTCGTTGATCGGGTAGGAAACATTGTGGGAAAAGGAGAAAATGCTGGTTACCAGCATTTTCTCCTTTTACCACGTTTCAAAAGGCCTTTTTTCTCAGGGTAATTAAAAGTCGGGTTTGTGTGGTAATGTATTTATTAACCTATATCAGACAAAACCTCACCCGGCAGTGTATTAACCCATTACAACACAAGCTCTGCTGTTGAGGACCCTGAGAAAGCAGCCTTTAGAAAACATTGTGGGAAAAAATGCAGGTAACCAGTATTTTCTGCTTTTCCCGCAATGTTTTCTACCTTTCAGAAAACAAATTTAAAATGTTCAGTCACTTTTATTTTGTTATCTGCAAATGCGTTTGATTTGGACCAGCCAAAAGTTTTGTCGTTTGGTAAAGCGTTAAGGTAAGACCTGTGTAATGCACTTCCGGTGAACATGGGGCAAAAATTCTAATTGGTTGATAAAAATGATAAATAAAGATTTATGTAGAAATATGTTTTATGTGATATAGAATCTCACATTCTTTCTTGTTCATGTGTTACCATTTCTATCAAACTGGTTGGCTAAAATGTATTTGACACTTGCCAAGGCTCACGTCATTCAATTTCAGTACACTCGTTTAATAAAAATGATAACACATAAACACTCATGTAAGATCCTCTATTTAAGAAATAATCTTCTTTATATCATAACATAACATAAACATAACATTTTATTTTTCGACTTGAAGCATATAGCTCATTATCAAATAATACAAATAAATTCAATACAGGCGTGGAAGCAATATAAAGACATAAAGGTGTTGGGTTGATTCGTAAACAAAATAAATAGACAAATAAATTTTTAACAATCTTTTCATGTTTCTCTACTATTTCAGATGATATAGATGCAATTTCGATAAAAGTTAATTCAAATGGTAGATGATCATAGATGTTCATAGATGTGAGAGTATTTCATATTATAGTAAATCATATGGAAGCCTACAGAAAGGGAGTACTTACATAAGTAAAATGAACACATCCCCACTAAATTACTCGATGGGAAAATGTAAATTTAAAGTCGGTATTGGAAGAAATAATACAATAATTTCATTGTGTCCGTGTACGGGCAGAGTGGATCGAGGATCAGACTACAAGTTTTATACGACCTGTTCCGCGGTCCACTCTACAGTAACACGAAGCGGAAACAACATAGGTATTGTGTAAAATATAAAATTTAATGTGCAATAGACCATCTGCCAATTACCGTTACTGACGCGCCACCACGAGTTACTTCCCTTTCCACCGGACAATCTTTCCCAATCCTGTATATACCCGAATAGTGAAAAGGTCATATGTTTTATATGAAATACACCCTAAACGCAATAAATAAGACAAAAAAACCTAAAACGGCTGTGCCGGTAGTTTTATCAATTATGTTTTTTGAAGACACACACAAAAAAGAACTGTTGTTTTACCAATTTTTCGGTAGACTTCAGAGAGTAAAGCGGTATCATAAGCGTTGTATCCTGCCGGGCGTGTTGATAGAACTTTTTGTATGCAGACAACATTAACCCTTAGGCTGCCAAGCGTGACTCGATGATCTTTTGCAGACAATATAGATTCAGATCACACCAGGAAGAACGTGCAGTCTGATCCTAGATCTACACTATCCGATACGGAGATATTTTTCCTCGAGATATTCCTTTAAAATAACATTTGAGTTTTTACTATAGGTTTTAAAAGCGGCATTTGATTTATTTATAGGATAAGATTTAATAACTTAAAAAACAACCCCCCCATTCCGAAAGAAATTAGTGCAAATATACAGTTTAACTGGGACCTTTTAAACCAGGTTACATAATAATGCATTTGAAAAAAAAAAATGTTTGGGCAGAAAAATGCATCTTTTAGGGCCATTAATTAGAACAGACTTACCCTCCATCACAGATTTTAACAATTCCAAACCTTTTCAAGTGATGCACCTAATACTAAACGGGATAAACACTTATTTGTGACACTTGTGTGTTAGTCGGTGCCTAAAAAGAACATCACGGCTTTTCATATAGATCACCCAATTTGACGGTGAAATACCGAGATCAAACGAACACCCAGTTAACCCTTTACTAGCTTTGAAATGAAAACAAGTATAGCACGTATTCGCTTTCTGAAAATGAATCTCTAACATCTTTTTTTCTAGAGGGAATTGAAAGTTTGAAATTGGAAGTAAACTTTGTTATTACGATAGTCAACTTATTATAAGGTAGTTCAAACAGGAACATGACATGATTGAAAGATAGAAAACTTTGTGGGAAAAGGAGAAAATACTGGTTACCAGCATTTTCTCCTTTTTCCACAATATTTTTGAAAAAACTTTTTTCTCAGGGGTGTCAAAAGTAGGGATTGTATGGTAATGAGATAATGTCTCAGTTTTTTGTTAGTAGACAGTCTATAGACTGCCAGTGTTTTGTTAGTAAACTATATTTTGTAAGGGTCGTAAAAAGCTTGGGTTATGCGGTATATGGTTTTAAATAGTTACTCTGAATGTTTTCACCCGAAGACAACACTTTGGATTCGTTCAGATATAAGGAGACGATAGAATAAACGTGGGTCAAATGGTTGTAATTGTCTCTGAAAAAGTAAAAAAAAAAAACAACAATAATTGTTGAAAAAGGAGAAAATGCTTCTTGCAAGCCCTTCCTTTTTTCCCTAAATATTTTCTCTCACACTTTGTAAAATTTATTTTTCACAGATGTTTCTGAATTGCATATTGCTTACTTTTTGTTTCGTTTTTTTGAGGGGGGGGGTGTTAAGCTTGAGGAAGTGAGACAAATAACAGAAAGTGGGACAAATCAGCATGTATGCTCCCTTTTTTTCCGGGTGAAGGGATAACTCGGTGTTCCTTTGATCTCGGTATCGCACTGCAGGGTGGGTGACCTTTAGAACAGCGTAATATATTGCTTCTTACAGATTAACACACACGTGTCACATTTAATTGACCATTCTTATCTTTTGTTTCATATTAATCAACCCCTTTGATGATCATTAATGGACAGGATTATGAATTCTATACAGATGTCAGAGGGTAAGTTTGTTCTTAGTCTCTACATGCTCTTTATTTCAATACGATCTCATAAAATGCATATTTTGTCTGTTAATGATGGTTTTTTTTCAAAAGCAATATCGCAAAATATCTTGGAATTGTGTTAGAATTGATTTCCTGTAGATTTCTTGCTATGCCACTTTCTTTTGTGTTATTATTTTGTCCATATTTAAAGGATTTACGAACGGGACGTACGGGATTTGTTACTAAAATACGGCTTTGATTGTCCGGTGTCACGTGATACTTCTGGTGCGCCGCTTACGATAAAATGGAAATATCGCTTATATCAAATCTAATTGGCAAATCGTCTATTTACCACTACATTACTCGATCCGATATTACTGCAATTTTTTAATAGCATTATTTTTGTAACCGTGCAGCATAGATCAAAGATCAGGCTGCAAATTTTATGCCGCCTGGTCTCCGATCGATTCTGCACGAAAAGGGAACTACATAGATGTATAACAAATAAACTGAACAGGAAAAAATACGAAAGGTAACAAAGACAATAAAGACACTGTCGGCTATTTGTAGGTATAGTTTCTAACACATATATCCTGCGAAATAAGTAAGATAAACTTTAGAGGTATCTGTAATAATACAGATTTTTCTATTTTAAGGCTAATTTGTGGCGAGAAGTATCTCGTATTTCGGACATTGTAGAAAAGGGTGATCAGACTGCACATTCTGTGGCGTCTGATCTCATTTTGCTCCGTCCGTGAATCTCGATAAGTAGCCTAAGGCTAAGTAACTGTTAAATATTCATTTTTTCTCATTAGAAATGCCTTACGAAAAAACAATGATAAATTTGATAGTACTCTCTTATTGCTTGATTTCAGTAATTCGATAAACTTATACATACTTGGCTTATTAATATAGAATCTAGGGATATATTTCAGTCGAAGGTCTTTGTAAATGGGACAAATCAAGGTAAAATGAAATTCGTCTTCAATATCATTTAAAGAACATAAATCACAAATTCTATTTTTTCTCTCAGTTTTATTGTGTCTTCCCGTTTCTATTTTTAGTTCATGTGATGAAAGCCGAATTTTTGCAATCATATTTCGTTGGTATTTATTTTCAAGAACCGATATAAAACTAGAACTTTCGTAAATTGTTTTGAGATTCGCGTACAGCTGCATAGATGAGCTTTGTGAAATGCCGGTTCGCCAGTTACTAATATAAATATCCTTGAGACGTGTTGCAAATAAAGGAAAAAAATTTTCTGGAATGATTGATTCGGGGAATAACCATATTTCGTTGAAACCTGTATTTTCTAATAATGTTTTGACTCGGTTGGTCCAGTATTTAACAGTTGGGTTAATACGTATTACGGCAAATTGGTGGTTGAGTAAGGTAGATAGTATACAGTTTCCCCTTTTCTCTTGAAACAATTTTAACCAATTTTTTACTATACGGATATGCCTGTTAATAATTAAAGGAAAGCGACCCACTTCAGCTAAAAGAGCCTTAGAGTTTGTTGACTTTTTTACGTTAAGAATTTGTTTACAGAATTTTCTATGTACTCGTTCTACGTTTTCTGATTGGTTGAACCCCCAGACTTCGCAATTATAACTTAAGATAGAGGCTACGTAGCTGTCAAATAAATTGAACAATATATATGGTGGCACCTCATATCCTTTTGTTATATTGTGTAAGGAGCACATAGATCTAAGCGCCTTCCCTACAAGTGTATCTGTGGCTTTTTGAAAAGATCCGCCACTGCTGAATACTACACCCAAATAATTAAAATTTTGGACTATTTCAATTGTCTCCCCTGCATAGGTAAATGAACAATCCTGACTGTATCTACCACCTTTTCTGAATATCATAACTTTTGTTTTTTCAATATTAACAGTTAAATTCCATCGTTTGCAATAATTTTCTAACTCTTTCAATAGATCTTGTAATCCTTCTTTTGTTTCCGATAGTAGCACTGCATCGTCGGCAAACATCAATAGGAAAATATTTATTTGGTCAAGAGTCAAGCCGTCGAGATTTAATTGAAAACTTTGCTCAATATCATTAAGGAACAGTGAAAACATTATAGGCGAAGTGGTCTCCCCTTGAAACAATCCAATATTGCTCTCGAAGAGCTGCGAAAGACTATTAATGTGCTTGACTTGCATTTTAACATTTTGATACATTGATTTTAAGACATTAAGCATTTTTCCGTCTATGCCAGATTTGAACAGTTTATACCAGAGTGAATTTCTATCTATACTGTCAAATGCTTTTTTAAAATCGATAAAACACGAATATAGTTTACTTTTGCTGTTAAACTGTTTTTCTATTATATCGTTCAATACACCGCAGTTTTGAGTTATGGGGCACAATAAATAATCCACGAGGGCGATAGCACGAGTGGTTTATTCATTGCGCATCGTAACTCCCAACGTGGTTTATTGAAGGATAAACCATGACAGAAAGAAGATTATTTCGATTCTAACATGACCAACTCTTAATCAAAGGAAAACAAGTTCCTACTTAGAGTGAAAACAAGGATGCTGATAATATTCCATTTCATTTACTTAATTTGAAGAGAATGACATCACTCTATATGGAATGACGTCACTCTAGATAGAATAACGTAGATTTTACCACGCTTTTCCTTGCACTTTATTCATAGAGCCAAATTCACGTGTCATGTTAGAAATTGATCAATTACGGTATAGGCTTCTTTGAAACACATTAACCTATAACCACAAAATTCTGAGTTTTAATTACCCTAAGTGAAAAATGCCTTTTGAAAGCATCATGATAACCAGCATTTTCTCCTTTTCCAACCATGTTTTCTACCCTATCAAGGACGGACATTTTCTTGTTTGGTTAGTTGAATGATGTTTTACACCATATCATGGCAACCGCTCACACAGTTACATATTGTGACCAGGTGGGCTAACAAGATTTGAACAGGTTCACTAAATACCAAATAACAAAGCTCTATGCTTTCCAGTTTTAGAAAAGAAGAACTTTTAAGTTTTCCCTCTTTGTTCCTTGTTCGAAATTGTGACTCCAGGGGTTAGTTTTAACCCAGCGACATCATTTGAACAAACTTTGTACAGGTCCCCTAGGAGATGCTATACACCAAATATAAAAGCTCAACACCTTACGGTTTCAGAGGAGGAGAATTTTAAACGTTTCCTTCTTTGTTCCTATGTTTGAACTTCTGACCCATGGGCAGGGGCCAGTTTTGACTCAAAGGGGCAACATATAAACAAAACTGGTAGAGGTCAACTGGGTGATGCTAGATGCCAAATATCAAAGCTCTACGCCTTCAAGTTTTAGAGAGGAAGAATTTTTAAAGTTTTCGTTTTTTGTTCCTAAGTTCGAACTTGTGACATCTGAGGAGGGGCCAGTATTGACCCCAGGGGCATCATATGAACAAACTTGGTAGAGGTCCACTGGGAGATGTTAGTTTAGTTTAAACATATTTTATTCATCAGTATTAGATACAAATTTTACAAAACAAGAGGAAATACAAATATATGATAAATATACTGAGGAAAAGGATAAGAACGGAAGCTAAGCTTATAAAGTTCTTCTCCTAGATCCGGCTTAAGGTTACTATATTAGCATATCCTTACTAATCACTGACAAAGAACACAATTGAAAGAAAAAGTTGTAAAACATAGTGAATATCCAAACGGTGTGGAGTGGTATTGGTGAAGATTTTAAATGAAGACCAAATATCAAAGCCATATGCTTCCTAGTTTCAGAGAAGATTTTAAAAGATTATCTATCTTTTTCCTTTCTGTTGCTATGGCAACCAGAGTTAAGGGTGGAATTAAATCTCTTGAATAAGTTTGGTAGAACAAAGGAGCATCCCTACGAAGTTTCATCAATATTTACCCAGGGCTTTAGGAGGAGAAGATGTTTAAAGGAATTCTGTACAGATGGACAGATGTACACCTGACAATGACCAATCACAATACCTCACCTTAGCACTAAGTGCTCAGGTGAGCCAAAACTAGAAGGCCTTGAGGGGCCTGAAATCGCTCTACTGACAAAGATTGTGCTTTTATCCTAGCATGCTCTATGAATTCATGATGCAAAAAAAAAAAAAACCAAACAAACAAACAAAGATTAAAACAAGAAATGCTAAATTCAACGCGTAAACAAAAAATTGAAATTTTCAACTTGAAATTGCTACTTTTCCCATAATCTTTGTTGAATTTTCTTCGAAATCAATAGGGTTGAAGCTATTGATTAGATAAAAAAAACTCTGCAAGTTTCATGAAAATCTGGCCACAAATGCATACTTTATCGCGTAAACAAGGAACGAAAATTTCAACTTAAAATGGATACTTTTCCCATACTGTTTGTTGTTGTTTTTTTTCCAAAATCGATAGTGTTGAACCTATTGATAAGATAAACAAACTCTGGCAGTTTCATGGAAATCTAACTACAAATGCAGACTTTATCACTTAAACAAGGAAAGAAAATTCTTAAATTGAAATGGCTACTTTTCCCATACAATTTGTTGGATTTTTGTCAAAATCAATAGTGTTGAAGCTTTTGATAAGGCACACAAACTGTGCAAGTTTCACAGAAATCTGAAAACAAATACAGACTTTATTGTGTAAAGCAGAATGGAAATTTTCAACTTAAAATGGCTACATATTGTTTGTTGGATTTTTTTCAAAATCAATAGGGTTAAAGCTATTAACGAGATTAACAATATGTGCAAGTTTCACGAAAATCTGCGTTAAAAATGCAAACTTTATCGCGTAAAAAATAAACCTTAATGTACGGACAGACAGACGGACGGACGATGGAAACCACGCCATTACATAACTCTTTACTAAACGACAAAATTATAGACAAGTCCAAATTGAAAGCGTCAGTAGAGACAATATAAATGCGACTGAAAAATTGAAACTTGGTTTGGGAAGGATAGAAAACATCGTGGGAAAAAGAGAAAATGCTGTTTTCTAGCATTTTCTCTTTTTCCCACAATGTTTTCGAAAGGCCTTTTTCTCAGAGTCGTTAAAAGTCAGCATTGTGTGGTAAAGAGTTGAGCTCTGCTGGCTGGAAATCTGTAGAGCTAAAAAAACAGAGAAATATTGTTTAAATGATAACTTGAAAATCAACCTCCTGAGCAAAATGATATGTCTCTTTGGTTAAAGAGAGATTACTAAGGCCTAAGTTTGCATCATTTGTGTATTGGTGGTCTCCCTTCGATCTTTCAATTTGAGTCAGGAGTAACGTCCCTTGGCAGAATGATGCATGATGGGTAGCGAGAGAAGCCATGTAACAATTCAATTAATTTTATACCTGAATACTATAATTTTGAGATGTCTTTGGTCGCCAGGTTCTAATTCCCAACATTACAGTTAAATTTTCTACATGTACCTGTAAATATTCATGGACAATCAAATGAATAGCGTGCAATCATAGGACGAACAAGCCCAGAACGGACTTGTTTTGGAACGAACGACCCCGTAAGCAAAGTGGATGGAAGACAATTTTTTTGCATATCAATGCGCCAATAGAAGGCTATGAAGAGGTGAAGATATTTTCAATCAAAAAGAAGTATTTCAACGATCGATAGCCTTTTGCAGTTTATTTCAATACCCCATTTCCAATTATATATCTGAGTGCTTTTGAAAAAACCGATTTGTCTAGAAAAATTGAGTTTTATTGGGTTTATTTCCTTCGGTTTTGCACAAAATACCATACATGGCCGTCAAAATTCAATTTTGAACATTTATTATTGATCTCATAGTGGCATTGTCTTCGACAAATGCCACAAAAATTATGGAAAACACCTCTGGGAAAAGAAGAAACTTCTGATAACTAGCATTTTCTCCTTTAGCCACAGCATTTTCCGTTCTTTCAAATACAAATCCTTTGAACTTGAACCACACTTTGTTATGTCACCTATAGAAGCTTTCAATCGATATGAGTGTTGCTGTCAGTGGGAAAGCATCGTAAAGAGAAGTGCTGTGGTCGTATGGTAACAGCATAACAGTAGCCCTGCTTCAAATTTACAATCCTTGTTTAGACCGTATATCTCAGTTTTTGTTTTCAGGTTTCCACCTTAACTCTTTGAGTGCTGAAGGCCATTGTAGCCCTGGTAGATTAGTATCAGACAGCACAGAATGTGGAGGCCCATCAGACTACAAATAATCTTAGACTTACACCATTAGATACAGCGAGATTTTTCTTTGCAAGAACTTTGCTGTATTTAGACTTTGTTGGCGGTTAATATGCTTCAATCATTCTTCGGTTTAAGGGTTAAGTTTTGATGCTGTGCGATTGAATTGCTGATCTCTGCTGTTCGGCCGTTTGTGCGACTAAGTGTACTTTTTGCTGACAATGACCAGTAATAAACTACACAAAAAAGCATTCTTATAATGAGATCTAATCTGTTTAAATTCAATTTTGCTTACAGTGTGTAGATTACTAACAGGCTCCACAAAACAAACTGATTGATCTTTTACCTAATTACAGTGGCACAGAGGTGCCATGTGCATTTTTTTCCGTTCCCACAAGATGATAATAATTTGTTTATTCTGCCCGCCAAATTGAAAGTAAATATGAGCCAGGCTTTGTGAAAGGGTGCTTCATGTATATGCGAAAAGTATCGACTCATACCAGGCTGCACAGTGAGCGCAGGCTAACATGGGCTGCAATTTATCTCTTATCTTTAAACTTTCTGCATGTCAATGGACCATTCTACATCAAGACTCTATCATTTGTTTGACACAATGGATGTTATACATCCTCAAATATTTATGTCTCCCTCGGTATCATTGGATTCATTGGGCCTCCTTTACACAGTGGATGTCATACATCCTCAACTGTCCATGTCTCCCTCGGTATCACTGGATGCATCGAGCCTCCTTTACACAGTGGATGTCATACATCCTCAACTGTCCATGTCTCCCTCGGTATCACTGGATGCATCGAGCCTCCTTTACACAATGGATGTCATACATCCTCAACTATCTATGTCTCCCTCTGTATCATTGAATGATTGAGCCCCCTTTACACAGACATAACCTAAATGTGGATCTAAATCATCCAAATGATAGTGTTGATGTAGAATGGTGCTTTGACATGCAGAAAATTTAAAGATAGTGAAAAGTTTCGGCCCGTGTCAGCCTGCGGTCTGCTTATTGGTACTGATCACCTCCGATTTCTGGTAGTGTTTAACCCATTACCACACAATCCCTACTTTTGACAACCCTGAGAAAGAAGCCTTTAGAAAACATTGTGGGAAAAGGATAAATGCTGGTAACCAGTATTTTCACAATGTTTTCTGCCCTTCACAAAACAAATTTAACATTTTCAGTCACTTTTATTTTGTTGTCTCCAAATGCTTTCGATTTGGAAAAACCTGAAATTTTGTCGTTTGGTAAACAGCCTTGAATTCATCCATTTACATTTATTACCATTCTACCACACCAAAGGCAGAAGAACTGCCAAACTAAACTTTTATTCAGGTAAATTGGTGACATTTATATTGTCGTCTGCAAAATGCAGTGCTTTTAGTTTGAACAAGTTTATAATTCTGTCGTTTGGTAAAGAGCTAAGACGCAAAAGCTTGTGTGGTAAAGGAGGAACTTTTTGTTGCAAGCAAAAAACAGCGCACTGTTCCAAAAAAAGATATTTCAAAATAGTCACATGAAAGCCTGTCCTGTTCTTTCAAATGGTTAATAACTTTTATAATTTGTTTTAATCATCGGTCCCTGACAGGAACGTCAGTCAGTGCGTTTTCAAGAGTTTTGAAAACCACAAACAGGATTTACTTTGTTGTCAAAATATCCAAAATATAAAAAGCAAGCGTGCTATCCCATTATTTACAGGAGATTTATGCCACTAAATTCTTATTTGTTGAAAAATATATCGCGAAAAGGAGTTATTTCTCATTAGCAATATTTCCCTTGTCCATAATTTTGTCTCGATTATTGGAACTTTGCCTTTATTTTCCTATAAAATTTACTCCATTTTCTTTCGCACTATTCCATCATGAAGAGTCTATCAGCTCATTTTGCAGACAAAACATCCAAAACCAGACGGCACAGAGACAGTGGGCGGCCAGGGGTCGCTTCTACCAGCTTTCATTCTTTCTGGTAGGATATGGAGAAATAGAGGTGAAAATACTTTTCGATATTCCACGGGTACAACTGATTTTTGGAAGGCGAGATTTTCATTCTCGCCTTCATATGTCGGCGCTCGGCAGCTTCCTGCAAATGCCTCTGAACAGTATTATCAAAACGCCTTTCAAATAGTTCGATACTTCTCGAGTGCAGTAGAACAAAATAATTTCGAGACCATTGCACATTTAATCAGAATAGCAAGAAGAAACTTCAAGTTTCTAGAAGGAACGAAATCGAATTCGTAAAAAGCATCGTTTTTGACAAATGCAAAATACTTTGAATCAATTCAATGATACAGTCACGGTGCTACAGCAACAAATAAACCGTACTATAAGCCAATCGAAAGCTACTAACATGAGTCATCCGGACCTATTTCCACTTCACAACGCATAAACAACTAACAAGTGGGATCGTATATGTAAATTCACGATCCCTGAACTAACCAATTGGATAGCTTCTTTGAATGACGTATCGCTGATAGACCTCTTTTGTGATTGGTACTATCAGATCTCAAGCTAGGATTTCAAGTTCAATACCCATGGCAAGAACAATCCCAAATAAAACTTGAAGTCTCAAATGTGGATCAAACCCAAGACTCCTGGCTTACCAACCCTTCTCTTCCCTCATAGATTAGCAAGACCGTACAAAATATGAATTTCTCCTTTTCCCACAATATTTTCTACGCTGCTTTGAAACAAATTTTCAATGTTTATTTTTGTCATCTTCATGTGCTTTCAATTTGGACTAGTCTAAAATTTTGTTTGCAAAACAATAAAATTTTAGACTGGTCCAAATTCGAAGGAGTAGCAGACGACAAAACAATTGTGACTGAAAAATTGAAATTTGGTTTGGGAAGGGTAGAAAATATTGTGGTAAAAGGAAATAATGCTGGTTACCAGCATTTTCTCCTTTTCCCACAATGTTTTTAAAAATCTTCTTTTTCAGGGTCATTGAAAGTCAGCATTGTGTGGTAAAGGGTTAATATAAATGGTTTCATGTATTTACTCAGTGTCCAAAGCATGCAAGGCTGGGGATTTGTTGTTATTGTCAACCCTCAAATTTTGTACCCCACTTCAAAATGTTAGACTGGCCTAAATTTGAAAGCCAATGCAGACGACAATTAATTGTTACACAAATTAGAGACTTTTCTTTGAAAGGGTTAAAAACACTATGGGGAAAATTGGAAACTCTTGGTCACCAGCATTTCCTCCTTTTTCAACGTTGTTTTTAAATCATTTTTCATTGCTATAAAAAAAGTATTCTATAATGTGGTTAAGGGTTAACTGCACGAAATTCTCACTTTCATGAAACCTGTCCCCCCCCCACCTTTTGTATCCAATATGATGGGGGTGGGCGTATCTGGATGAATCTATTTATGTTGAATGGGTTTAACTCTTTCAGTGCATTTGACCCTTCACCTTACAACAACAAAAAATAAAACTTGTCCAAATTAAAAGTATTTGGAGAAAAATGACTCAATGTTCCTCAAATTATGGAAGTTTGCTTTGATAGAGTAGAAAACAATGTGGAAAAAGGAGAAAATGCTGGTTACCAGCATTTTCCCCTTCTCCCACAATGTTTTTAAAAGCTTCTTTCTATTGACTGATAAAATTTATTATTGTAGTGTTAAGGAGAATTTTCTCCTTTTCTTCACAATGTTTCAAAAAGGCTTCATTCTCATGATTTATAAAATTTACTTTAAAATTTGTGAGGGTTAAGAAGTCAGTCCATTTAACTTGGAAGGTTCCATTTATTATTTTTCAATGCCTGTATATTCATATTAAATTCTACCCCTGGAACAGTTCACTTTATTAAATAAGTCTTTTTCCAATTTCTGAAATGTGGAAGAGTTCATTTATTGTTTACCCTCTCAGACTACAAAACACTTGGACTTGGTCAAATTCTAAGGTTTTGACATAAAAAAATTGGAAGAGTCCAATAATTAAAGTGAAGTTGGAAGAGCCCATTCTTTCAAACTCTATAGCTTACGTTTCACTGAATTTGGAGGAGTCCATTATATTCATTTATATTTTTTTAAAGATGGAAGAGTCCATTTTACCTTTTGTCTGGTCTCTCTATCCATTGAATTTGGAATAGTCTATTATTTATTTTCATTTTTTTTTTAAATTATGGAAGAGTCCATTCTATTTATTTTTTTTGAGAGTCTCTTTTTTTTTCATTGAATTTGGAAGAGTCGATTTCAATTTGAACAAGTTTTAGTATAAAAAAATTATTGAAATTGGAAGAGTCCATTCTAGCTTTTTTCTATTCCAATGCTTATCATTGAATTTGGAAGAGTCCATTCCATTTAGATGCAGTTTCTCGTCATTCTTCGAATTTGGACAAGTCCATTCCATAGAAAAAAATCTTTTGTCTTACAATTTCTTAATTTAGAAGAGTCCATTATTAACTTTGGGTTTATTTTTTTCATCTTTCAAGTAGGAAGAGTCCGTTTTAAATTTATTGTTGGCTTGGAATTCATTGAATTTGGAAGGGTCGACTTAATTTTATCTGACATTTTCTTTAAAAAGACAAATATTCTGAAAAAGTCCATGTAATATATTTCTAGTTCTTTTACAAATCATTGAATTTTGGAAAGTCTATTTCATTAACAAGTGAATGAATTTGGATAAGTCCATTCAATCATGTTTAAGACCTCTTACAATTCACTGAAATTGGAAGAGTCCATTTATTTTCAGTGAGCCTATTTTTGAAAAAACTATCCCAGTTGCTTTTTTTTTCCCGCCTGAAAAAATGATGTTTCAATTTCTTAGATTTGGATGAGTCTACTTATTCCGGATTTATTTTTCTCTCTCATTGTTTTCTTTGCATGTATGTTTATTTTAGAATGTGAGTGAATGTCAAATGTTTGTTGGGCCAGTGTTTTCCCTTTATACCCTCACCACACAATACCAGGTTTTAATAGTTTCGAAAAAGAAGACTTTGGAAAATATTGTGGGAAAAGGAGAAAATGCTGCATCTTCTCCATTTTTCCACAACATTGTTTCTCATCAGCGACTGAATTAATCTTGTTACTGCAAGTGCTTTGAGTTTGGACAGGTCCATAACGTTGTCTTCTAAGAAAGAAATAACTGTGTATACATGTATTGGATAGGTCCATTTGATTAAATTGTGTGCCTGACAAAATATTGCGACATGCTTGCAGTTTGCATTTTTCATATTCCCACGATGTTTTCAAAAGAATTTTAAAAAATTACATCTCCACCTCTCACAACATTTTCTTTCTCTCAGTGACTAAATTTCAGTGTTAAATTCATGTTCACTTTGTCATGTGGAAGCGCTTTGAGTTTGGGCAGGTCCATAATTTTGTTGTCTGGTAGTGAAATAATTTTAACCCTTTACCAAACGACAAAATTTTAGACTGGTCAAAATTGAAAGTACTTTTAGACAAGAAAATAAATATACATGTAACTCAAAATTGAAATGTGTTTCCAGCAGGGTAGAAAACATTGTGGGTAAAGGAGAAAATGCTGGTTACCAGCATTTTCTCCTTTTCCCACAATGTTTTTAAAAGGATTCTATCTCAAGGTCACAAAAACCAGGAATTGTTTCGGAAAGGGTTAAGATATTGGATAGGCTGGTGACCTGCATTTTACCCTTTTCCCACTATGTTTTAACCCTTTCTCACATAATGACGACTTCTAACGACACTGAAGAAGCAGCCTTTTGAAAATATTGTGGAAAAAGGAGAAAATGCTAGTAACCAGCATTTCTCCTTTTCCTACAAAATTTTCTTCTGTATCATAGCAAATTTGCTGCATTTAACTCTTTACCACACGAGAAAATTTTAGACTGGTCCAAATGGAAAGCATTTTGCAGACGACAAAATAAAGGTGACTGAAAAATTAAAATTTGGTTTGGGAAGGGTTGAAAACATTGTGGGAAAAGGAGAAAATGTTACCAGCATTTTCTCCTTTTCCCCCAGTGTTTTCAAAAGGCTTTCAGTAAACCCCCCCTGTCGTCTGCAAATTCTTTCAGTAACCCCCCCCCCCACGCCTGTTACCACGCCGCAAAATTTTAGACCTATCCAAATTAAAAGCATTTGTAGATGATCATTTCAATGTGGCTCAAATTGTGCAATTTTGCATTGATAGGGTAGAACATTTGTGGGAAAAGGAGAAAATGCTTTTCTCATTTTCCCTCAATGCTTTCAAAAGACTTCTTCCTCAGGGTCGTTAATAGTCGTCATTGTGTGGTAAAGGGTTAAATAACAGAATTTGTCTTTGATCGGGTAGTAAACATTGTGGGAAAAGGAGAAAATGCTGGTTACCAGCATTTTCTCCTTTTACCACGTTTCAAAAGGCCTTTTTTCTCAGGGTAATTAAAAGTCGGGTTTGTGTGGTAATGTATTTATTAACCTATATCAGACAAAACCTCACCCGGCAGTGTATTAACCCATTACAACACAAGCTCTGCTGTTGAGGACCCTGAGAAAGCAGCCTTTAGAAAACATTGTGGGAAAAAATGCAGGTAACCAGCATTTTCTGCTTTTCCCGCAATGTTTTCTACCCTTCAGAAAACAAATTTAAAATGTTCAGTCACTTTTATTTTGTTATCTGCAAATGCGTTTGATTTGGACCAGCCAAAAGTTTTGTCGTTTGGTAAAGAGTTAAGGTAAGACCTGTGTAATGCACTTCCGGTGAACATGGGGCAAAAATTTTAATTGGTTGATAAAAATGATAAATAAAGATTTATGCAGAAATATGTTTTATGTGATATAGAATCTCACATTCTTTCTTGTTTATGTGTTACCATTTCTATCAAACTGGTTGGCTAAAATGTATTTGACACTTGCCAAGGCTCACGTCATTCAATTTTAGTACACTCGTTTAATAAAAATGATAACACATAATCACTCATGTAAGATCCTCTATTTAAGAAATAATCTTCTTTATATCGTTCAATACACCGCAGTTTTGAGTTATGGGGCAAAAATATGGGATAGAAAACGAGTGCCGTGGTATATGGGAAATATACAACGAGCGTTAGCGAGTGTATATTTCCCATATATCACGGCACGAGATTTTCTATCTTACTTAGACCACGTGACTATTTAGTCATGCTTTTTACGTCATTTGCTCATATTTATAGTAGATAAAAAGCTTGTTACAAAATTGAGTCATTGTAACTGTTAAAATGGAAGTTTTGCATCTTGTTCAAAAGAGGCATAAGTAAGGTACTAATTTATATCAAAATGTTATATTATTCATTATGATTTTAATGAAAGTTAACCTATTTGTGGATTGTTAAGATAGAAATTGTATTTGCCGGCAAAATTTTGAAAACGTTATGTTTCGATTGTAGATTGTCAAAGACAACAGGGATGTTCATCGTTTAGAACATACTATGTGTCTCTTGTAATTAGACAGTACTAGTCTATTTTATTACGAAACACATGAAATAATGTTGAGAAATATTGTTCAGTTTTCTTTTGTAATTAATATGTTCAATACGTTAATTTCAAGTAATTTTTGTAAGCAATGTCAAGGCCGTACACGAAAACCTTGTAAACTTTGTACATAGAGCCATTGAGTTTAATCTGTAGGCTGCTAAACGCGACTCAAGGACCTTTAGTGGACAATGTAGATACAGATCAGAGAGCATAGAACGTGTATAATCTGATCTTGGATGTACACTTTCTGATAAGGCGATATTTTCCCCTAAATCTTTGAAATAGCCAAAGGTTAAGGGTTAAACATTACTAAACCAACCTACGCGTGTGTAGGTGAACTGACACGTTAAACGCGCATGGAAACTGGTGTCCGTGGTCGTGAGGTACAGCGTCGGCCTCGTAACCAAAAGGTCCTGAGTTCGATTCCCGGGAGCGGGTGTCAACTTTGGGATTTTTCATCGGCCCACATATTCGGCGCGAGTACTGGTGTAGTTCCCAGGAAGCAGAATCGAGAGAGATTAGTATAAGTTGTCAGAACTTGTCTCTCAATCGATGTAAAATAAATATGTTTAAACTAAAGAGCTATCGAATATGTTGTAATTTCTTAGCAAAAATAAGTGTTAATCCTTCTCAGATTGATGTTTTAGAAAAATGGTTGTAAAGGCAATTGCATGTTTTAAAGCCAAAATGTGAACATTGCACTTTTAACCAGACTGGAGCCTTATTTTTCTACCGCCTAGAGCATACTCCGTTCAAGAGGTTGCTGTAGTTAATCGCTATTTGAGGGCAATATTGTGTTAATTGATTGTACATTGTGTTGACTTAGAATAGTATTGCACTCACACATGAAAATGTTATACCCAGTTCAAATCATACTTCAAAATTGTGTTACCGCAAAGGGTACATTTTTCCCCGACTCGACATTGCAAACAATTGTCGGAATTCACGTGCGGGATATACTAGCATAGTATATCCAGATATACAACTGCGGGAGTTGTATCTTCGATATATACAATGGAAATACTGAACGCTGATTGGTCAAGTCCCTACAAACGTGGTCTAATAAATGATCCACGAGGGCGATAGCACGAGTGGTTTATTCATTGCGCATCGTAACTCCCAACGTGGTTTATTGAAGGATAAACCATGACAGAACGAAGATTATTTCGATTCTAACATGACCAACTCTTAATCAAAGGAAAACAAGTTCCTACTTGGAGTGAAAACGCGGATGCTGATAATATTCCATTTAATTACTTAATTTGAAGAGAATAACATCACTCTATATGGAATGACGTCACTCTAGATAGAATAACGTAGATTTTACCACGCTTTTCCTTGCACTTTATTCATAGAGCCAAATTCACGTGTCATGTTAGAAATTGATCAATTACGGTATAGGCTTCTTTGAAACACATTAACCTATGACCACACAATTCTGAGTTTTAATTACCCTAGAGTGAAAAATGCCTTTTGAAAGCATCATGATAACCAGCATTTTCTCCTTTTCCAACCATGTTTTCTACCCTATCAAAGACGGACATTTTCTTGTTTGGTTAGTTGAATGATGTTTTACACCATATCATGGCAACCGCTCACACAGTTACATATTGTGACCAGGTGGGCTAACAAGATTTGAACAGGTTCACTAAATACCAAATAACAAAGCTCTATGCTTTCCAGTTTTAGAAAAGAAGAACTTTTAAGTTTTCCTTCTTTGTTCCTTGTTTTAAATTGTGACTCCCGGGGCGGGGCTAGTTTTAACCCAGCGACATCATTTGAACAAACTTTGTACAGGTCCACTAGGAGATGCTATACACCAAATATAAAAGCTCAACACCTTACGGTTTCAGAGGAAGAGAATTTTAAACTTGTCCTTCTTTGTTCCTATGTTTGAACTTCTGACCCATGGGCAGGGGCCAGTTTTGACCCAAAGGGCATCATATAAACAAAATTGGTAGAGGTCCACTGGGAGATACTAGATGCCAAATATCAAAGCTCTACGCCTTCAAGTTTTAGAGAGGAAGAATTTTTAAAGTTTTCGTTTTTTGTTCCTAAGTTCGAACTTGTGACATCTGAGGCAGGGCCAGTATTGACTCCAGGGGCATCATATGAACAAACTTGGTAGAGGTTCACTAGGAGATGTTGCATACCAAATATCAAAGCCATATGCTTCCTAGTTTCAGAGAAGATTTCAAAAGATTATCTATTTTTTTTCCTTTCTGTTGCTATGGCAACCAGAGTTAAGGGTGGAATTAAATCTCTTGAATAAGTTTGTTAGAACAAAGGAGCATCCCTACCAAGTTTCATCAAGATTTACCCACGGCTTTAGGAGGAGAAGATGTTTAAAGGAATTCTGTACAGATGGACAGATGTACACCCGACAATGACCAATCACAATACCTCACCTTAGCACTAAGTGCTCAGGTGAGCCAAAACTAGAAGGCCTTGAGGGGCCTGAAATCGCTCTACTGACAAAGATTGTGCTTTTATCCTAGCATGCTCTATGAATTCATGATGCAAAAAAAAAAACCAAACAAACAAACAAAGATTAAAACAAGAAATGCTGAATTCAACACGTAAACAAGAAATTGAAATTTTCAACTTGAAATTGCTACTTTTCCCATAATGTTCGTTGAATTTTCTTCAAAATCAATAGGGTTGAAGCTATTGATTAGATAAACGAACTCTGCAAGTTTCATGGAAATCTGACCACAAATGCATACTTTATCGCGTAAACAAGGAACGAAAATTTCAACTTAAAATGGCTACTTTTCCCATACTGTTTGTTGTTTTTTTTTTTCCAAAATCGATAGTGTTGAACCTATTGATAAGATAAACAAACTCTGGCAGTTTCATGGAAATCTAACTACAAATGCAGACTATCACTTAAACAAGGAAAGAAAATTCTTAAATTGAAATGGCTACTTTTCCCATACAATTTGTTGGATTTTTGTCAAAATTAATAGTGTTGAAGCTTTTGATAAGGCACACAAACTGTGCAAGTTTCACAGAAATCTGAAAACAAATACAGACTTTATTGTGTAAAGCAGAATGGAAATTTTCAACTTAAAATGGCTACATATTGTTTGTTGGATTTTTTTCAAAATCAATAGGGTTAAAGCTGTTAACGAGATTAACAATATGTGCAAGTTTCATGAAAATCTGAGTTAAAAATGCAAACTTTATCGCGTAAAAAATAAACCTTAAAGTACGGACAGACAGACAGACGGACGGACGACGGAAACCACGCCATTACATAACTCTTTACTAAACGACAAAATTGTAGACAAGTACAAATTGAAAGCGTCAGTAGAAACAATATAAATGTGACTGAACAATTAAACTTGGTTTGGGAAGGATAGAAAACATCGTGGGAAAAAGAGAAATGCTGTTTTCTAGCATTTTCTCTTTTTCCCACAATGTTTTCGAAAGGCCTTTTTCTCAGAGTCGTTAAAAGTCAGCATTGTGTGGTAAAGAGTTGAGCTCTGCTGGCTGGAAATCTGTAGAGCTAAAAAAACAGAGAAATATTGTTTAAATGATAACTTGAAAATCAACCTCCTGAGCAAAATGATATGTCTCTTTGGTTAAAGAGAGATTACTAGTGCCTAAGTTTGCATCATTTGTGTATTGGTGGTCTCCCTTCGATCTTTCAAGATGAGTCAGGAGTAACGTCCCTTGGCAGAATGATGCATGAAGGGCAGCGAGAGAAGCCATGTAACAATTCAATAAATTTTATACCTGAATACTATAATTTTGAGATGTCTTTGGTCGTCAGGTTCTAATTCCCAACATTACAGTTAAATTTTCTACATGTACCTGTAAATATTCATGGACAATCAAATGAATAGCGTGCAATCATGGGACGAACAAGCCCAGAACGGACTGGTTTTGGAACGAACGACCCCGTAAGCAAAGTGGATGGAAGACAAATTTTTTGCATATCAATGCGCCAATAAAAGGCTATGAAGAGGTGAAGATATTTTCAATCAAAAAGAAGTATTTCAACGATCGATAGCCCATTTCCAATTATATATCTGAGTGCTTTTGAAAAAACCGATTTGTCTAGAAAAATTGAGTTTCATTGGGTTTATTTCCTTCGGTTTTGCACAAAATACCATACATGGCCGTCAAAATTCAATTTTGAACATTTATTATTGATCTCATAGTGGCATTGTCTTCGACAAATGCCACAAATTTTGCTGGAAAAAAGAGAAAGTAATGGTAATCAGTACTTTGTCCTTTTCCCCTTACTATTTTCTTAAGTCTTCTCTGTAAGGGTACTTAAATCTCAGGGTTATGAAGCAAAAGATAAAGGGCAGATTGTTACATAAAACAATTCATTAATTATTTTTTACCACGAGAAAGTTGGCTTTTCGAAAAAGAAACAATAACATATGCTATAAAAAAATTCTTATAAAACTCATCATTCATGAACAATTTGTCCTGCAACTGACCTCTCTTGAAATTATTATAGCAGTAGGAGAAATTGGTCATTGTGAAGTATTTTTCTCGCTGCAGTTATGTTTTTTCTTTTCGTGTCAAATATTTATTCAGTTAGCTGTACTTGTTTCAAAGGATTTTCACCTTGCAAATTTCATGCAGAATGCCATGCATAAATACTGTATTACTGGTGCATCTCTGAAAGAAATGAGCAATTTGGTTTTTAGTTAGGTTTTTACTGCCACAATGGGAACAACAAAAAAGAATTTCAAAATTGCAAAGTTTATTTCATTTCAACAGCATAACAAAGAATATTTACAAATCTATTTCTATATGTTTCACACAATAAATCATATGATTCAAATTTAGACCTTAGCTCTAACTCCTTCCCAAATGACAAAATTTTAGGCTTGTCCAAATCAAAAGCATTTCCAGATGACAAAATAAAAGTGACTGAAAATTTGAAATTTGTTTAGTAAAGGATAAAAAACATTTTGGGAAAAGGCGAAAATGCTGGTTACCTGCATTTTCTCCTTTTCCCACAATGTTTTCTATAGGCTTCTTTCTCGGGGGCATCAAAAGTAGGGATTGTGTAGTAATGGTTTAAACATTTATAACATGCAGACAATCCCAAAAAGTATTGAAGATATTAGAGCTCTCTTCTTAAAACCCGGTACCTTTTCCTGAAGGGCAAGGAAATTACTCTTACCGGTATACTGATGCATAAATTAAGAAATAATCTTCTTTCTATCGTGGTTTACCGTTCAATAACCCACAGTTGTAAGTTATGAGGCACAATAAATAATCCATGAGGGCGATAGCCCGACTGGATTATTTATTGTGCTTCATAATTCAATGTGGTTTACTGAACGATATACCATGATAGAAAGAAGATTATTTCTATTCTAACATGAACAGGTGTTGAAAATGCGGATGAAGATTATGTTCCATTGAATAACTCACTCACTTTATACACAACGATGTCACATGATGTAGAATGATGTCACTCTACATGGTATGTCGCAGATTTTACCACGCTTTCGTTGCACAGTGTTTATAAAACGGAATTTGTGTGTCATGTTAGAATCTGTAATATTCCATGGATACCATTGCAATCATTTAGAAGAGATGGTAAAACAGGATTCTTTCTTTGCCTTACAATATTCTGTACCCTTCCAATGACTAATCCCCCGGTCTAACTCACATTTAGTTGATAGTTGGGAAACTCTTCCAGGACAAATAATGTCTAAACTTTTGTTATATTGTACAAGGTAATAACATGCAACACTAAAAAAAATACTTTATGGGATCTTTCTATTTCTTTTTCACTGCAAATGCAAAGATATGAATTTCATACAGCATTCGTCAAAGATTAAACTGCATGTTCTGTTCAGTCCGACCATGATCTACACCATTGCAAACACTTGATCACCCACTGGTATTAATTCTTTAACTCTTTATCAGGTGACAAAATTTTAGATTTGTCAATATTGAAAGCATCTACAAAACCAAAAAATAATTCAATGTTGTTGAGTCTGTGAAAGGGGGAAAAATGTTTCACAAGAGAAATTTGCTTTTTGGCAGTTTCTCTTTTCCCCACAAATGACTTCTTCCATAGGATCTTTAACTCACTACCAAACAACAAAATCTTAGGTTTGTCAAAACCGAAAGTATTTGCAGACAACAAAATAAAAGTGACTGAGAATTTGGAATTTGTTTTGTGAAGAGTGGAAAACATTTTGGGAAAAGGAGAAAATGCTGGTTACCAGCATTTTCTCCTTTTCCCCACAATATTTTCTACAGGCTTCTTTCTCAGGGGTGTCAAAAGTAGGGATTGTGAGGTAATGGCTTAAAACACCAGGGTATCAGGTGAAGGTTATTCATTCTTTTTATTCAAAATGGTGGCAGTGAATGTTTGACAATTCATTTTTTTCCTTTCCTGTTATTTCTGCATGTAACATGATGAACAATTTCTCCTTCAGAGACAACATGGTCTGTGGAAACTCATCTTCAGCTGGATCAATGTGGTT
Organism: Tridacna crocea; assembly: GCA_943736015.1. Classification (NCBI taxonomy): domain Eukaryota; kingdom Metazoa; phylum Mollusca; class Bivalvia; order Cardiida; family Cardiidae; genus Tridacna; species Tridacna crocea. The sequence continues at coordinate 9,148,432 of OX031068.1, forward strand.
ACAGTCACCAAATCTATCGGAACTATACGATCTTTGCAGTGTATTTTTATTGCTCTTACATGATGCAAATTGCCTATGATACACTGATTAACCTCAAGAAATACCAAGTGCTTCAGATGATTAACCCTTAACAGGCTAAATAAACCCCAACAGACATTTTCAGCCAACCAATAAGGTTCAAAACATTGCTATTTCACTGTTTCTTTCATCTTTTTTGGTTCAGCAAAGGGGACTGTGTGGATCAAAGATATAACTGCATGTTTTATGCTGTCTTATCTTTCATCTACACTGGTCACACGGGAAACAATGGTTGTTAAAGGCACAGAAAGGGTTATGGTTTCTTTGATTCTAAATAATCTTTGGCTTCGTTTATCTTTGTAGCAATGTAGGGGGAGCCTCCTGCAACAAAAGAAACCAATATGCCAATTGAAACTTACATCATTCTTGGATTGTCTTTACAAATATGTGAAAATGATTGTTGGATTTTACCCACAACATCCTATTTTTAACTCTTTACCAAAGGACAAAATTTTGGACTGGTCCAAATGGAAAGCATTTTCAGACGACAAAGTAAATGTAAATCAAAAACTGAAATTTGATTTGAAAAGGGTAGAAAACACTGTGGGAAAAGGAAAAAATGCTGTTTACCAGCATTTTCTTCTTTTTCCACAATGTTTTCAAAGGCTTTCTTTCTCAGGCCGTTAAAAGTCAGGATTGTGTGGGAAAGAGTTAATCAAACATGACAACAGCTTTGAAAATACCTGGAGAACTAAAAGTAAATTCAGTGCATGTAACTCTTAAAACAAGAGGACCATGATGGTCCTATATCGCTCACCTGAGTACCAAGCAGCACAGGTCTAAAATAAAGATAAATACAAAATAACAAGGTTCAAGGCTAAATGATAATGAAAAAAGCAGCAACCTGTTGCAATTTAGCTTGAGACTTTTGAAGTTCCATTCAATACAAGCAAGAAATACTGTAAAAATGAAGATCAAAGTGGAATTACTAAAAATCAGTGCTAGGTAGAGTTATTGTTCTTGCGCACTACTCCGTAATATTGCAACAAACATGCATACCAAGTTCGAAGTCCTTCTGACTTAAGATGACATTCATATTCAAGGCAGGCACTAAATGCTGTAAAAATGACATTCAAAGGGAAATAACTTAAAGACAGCACAAGGTAGAGTTACAATTCTTAGGCACTGCACTTCCAAATATTGCAACAAATAAGCATACCAAATTTCAAGTCATTTTTCCTTAAGATGACAAAGTTTTGCACCGGACAAGCAAGGAATGCTATAAAAATGAAGGTCAAGGGGGGAATAACTCAAAATTTGAGCGAGGAAGTTATGGTTCTTGTGCAATGCACTCCATAATTTTTCAACAATCACGCATATCAAATTTGAAGATGTTCAGGCTGTAGATGACAAAGTTATATTCTAGACAAGCATAAAATGCTGTAAAAAATTTCAATCAGTATGAGGTAGAGTTATGGTTCTTTCACACTGCACTCTGTATTATTGCAACAAACACAAATGCCAAGTTTCAAGTCAATCGGACTGGAGATGACAAAGTTATGCTCCGGACCAAGAACTATTCTGAAGAACTTTCTAATTCAAGGGCAAATAACTCCAGTTGTTCTGGTCTGATTACACCCATAATTGAACTCATCCGAGATCTTACAGTCATAAATCTTTTGACCTAGTTTGGAACTAATTGGTTGATATTTGTAAATGCTACAGTGTAAACAAAGTGAAATACAGCAATTTTTCAAATTCAAGGGCAAATAACTCCAGTCGTTCATGTCCGATTACATCCATGATCAAACTCATCGGAGATCTTATGGTCGTGTATATTTTGTCCAAGTTTAGTGTCGATTGGTTAATAACTGTAGATGCTAGAGTGAAAACAAAGTCAAATATAGCAATTTTTCTTATTCAAGGGCAAATAACTGCGGTCATTCTGGTCCGATTAGACCCATAATCAAACTCATCCAAGATCTTATGGTCATATATATTCTGACCAAGTTTGGTGCTTATTGGTTGATCATTTTGTAGATGCTAGAGTGTAAACAAAGTGAAACATAGCAATTTTTTTTAATTCAAGGGCAAGTAACTCCAGATGTTCTGGTCCGATTAGACCCATCTTATGGTCATATACACTTTGACCGAGGTTGGTGCTGATTGGTTTATATTTGTAGATGTTAGAGTGTAAACAAGGAAATGTGAACGGACGACGGACGGACGGACGGACGACGGACGCCGACTGACGGTGAGTGATCACAATAGCTCACTCTGAGCACTTCATGCTCAGGTGAACTAAAGACAAGTCCCCTTTATATGATAAAATATTATATTTGGTACTAGTACCATGATCTGCAAAGTTCTTGAGGTTGTCCCAACTAATCTCTTGTTTCCAACTCAGCTCCTCAGATGTAATTAACCAATCTCTTACGGTCTCTATCCCTAAACTAATGTCTCCATAAACAATAAGTAACCTTGCACCAATCAATTTTTAGCCAACCCTGGCAGTGCTCAACTTAGAAAATTCACTTATTTGCTTCTGCATTTTCAAGCCTGCTTCTGCACGATATATGAAAAAAATATATTTTTCTTACCGTTGTAAATTTTGCATCATTAACTAGAACCATCTATATATCAACATAAATTATGTCAAACTTCTTTGAATGAGCCAGTAATTTTATGACCCTGAGCATTTTTTTGCAAATTGTTTTATCCCACTTTTAACAATTTTTCAGCCCATAGCCAATCTAATGGAGCCACTAGCCAGAATCAAACAAAAGACCTCCTGGTTGTAAATCTCTCAGCCTCACCACAGGGTCACTAGGACCCTATAATATGGAAGAAAGCTTTTTGAAAACATGGAAAACGGAAGATTTTCCCTAAAATTCCATTTCATCATTTAACTCTTTACCACACCACTCCAAATTGAAAGCATATACAGAGGACAAAATAACTATAGCTAAAATGGTAATTTTTCCCTATTTTTCCCTTTGATAGGTTAGAAAACATTGTGAGAAAAGGAGAAAATGCTGGTTACCAGCATTTTTCTCCTTTTCCCTCAAGGTTTTCAAAAGGCTTCTCTCTTACTGTCTTTAAAAGTCGGGATTGTGTGGTAAAGAGTTAAGTCAATTAATATGAACAAGTCTGAAATTTTATCTCTTAGTGACAAGTTTAAAACTTACCTCTATCAGGATGGTTCAGTAACATAATTCTTTTATGCGCTTCTTTGATTCTTGATGCTGACGCCTGTGGACTGGAAATAAAATAATCAAGCAATACTTAAAGATCCTTGGTAGACCTGTGACTGAGATTTTTTATTGCTTGATATACAAAAAATAGCATGAAGAAAATTTCTTGGTAACCTGAGGAAAATGCCTTTAGAAAACATTGTGATCTTATAATGCTCACCTGACTATTACCCCGTAAAGGTCTACAATGAGAATAATACCAAATATTGAAGTTCAAGGCCAAATGATAATGCAACAAGGGGGCCAAGCTGGCCCTGGATTGCTCACCTGAATTTTTGAGAGGAACACAGCCATTTTTTTTAAGTATCCTACATATAGCCCCCGTCCCCCAGAACCATGTTTCTTGACCAATCAGAATTTCACAAACAACTTTCCAAAAGGGGCACCCAAGGAACATTTCTGCGAAATTATTTCAAAATCTGACCGGTGATTTAACTATTTACCACACAATCCCGAATTTTAACGACCCTGAGAAAGGAGCCTTTTGAAATCTTTGTGGAAAAAAGTTTTATGCTGGTAACCAGCAATTTCTCCTTTTCCCACAATGTTTTCTACCCTTCATAAAACAAATTTTAACATTTGAGTCGCTTTTGTCGTCTGCATGTGCTTTTAGTTTTGACCAATTTAAATTGTTGTCGTTTGGTAAAGAGTTAGGAGAAGAATTTCAAAGAATTTCTTCAAGTCAATGCAGAGTAAAGAACTTCCCCTCCACCACAGCCATGTTTTTCAACTGATCAAAATTTCGCGAACACCGTTTCAAAAGGGTCACCAAAGGAACATTTCTATGAAATTATTTCACAATCTGACCTGTCCAGAGAAGAAGATTTTTAAAGAATTTCTTAGAAACTTCATGGCAAACAGAATTTTTGATGGAATAAAATTCTGTGAACAATATTTAAAGAGGACCTCCCAAGGAACATTCCAGCTAAGTTTGGTCCAAACTGGCCCAGCAGTTTAGGAGGACATGTTTAAAGAGAATTTCTTCATGTTGGCATGGTGAAAAAAGCCCCCCACCACCAGAGCCATGTTTTTTGACAGATCAAAATTTCATGAATAAATTTGCAAAAGGGGTACTTAAGGAACATTTGTGTAAAATTATTTTAAAATCTGAGCAGGGCCTCGGCAAAGTTTAGTGCTGATTGCTTTATATTTGTAGATGCTAGAGTGTAAACAAATTCAAATATGGCCATTTTACTAATTCAAAGGAAGATAACTCCACTCATTCTGCTTCAATTAGACCCATATCTAAATCATCCGAGATCTTATTGTCCTATATGTTTTGACCAAGTTTGGAACTGATTGATTAATACTTGTACGTGCTAGAGTGTAAAAAAAAGTCAAATCTACCTATTTTTCTAATTCAAAATTGAAAGCATTTGCAGACAACAAAATAAACGTGGCTCTAAAATTGAAATTGTTTTGAGAAGGGTAGAGAGCATTGTGGGAAAAGGAGAAAATGCTGGTTCCCAGCATCTTCTCCTTTTCCTTCAATGTTTTCAAAAGGCTTCTTTCTCAGGGTTGTTAAAATTCGGGATTGTGTGGTAAAGAGTTGATCATTTCAAGTTCGAGTAAGCTAAAAAGGATACAAGAATGCCTTCCATTCTTATGTAGAGTAAGAATAAGTATTAAATATTTCAGCATGAGAAAAATTCCAGTGTTGAGTGTGTGTATAACCAAAAAAGAAGTCACACCAGTTTTTCCACTGCTTTGAAAGTTCCAATAATGACAACTACTAGCAGTAACATAGAAAATATTTTTTTCCAGTTTTATATTGCGCTTTCTAAATATTCATTTCATATTTAAAACATGAACAATCAAACCATACCTTACTCCTAAAATTAGAGCTGCTTCCCTTTTTGTCATCTTTTGTTCAAAGCCACCTTTGTAATATTTACTGAATGCCTACAATAGAAAAATAGCAACATGTATTAACATTAAATAGGACAGAGACCAAATTTATTCCTTTATCAAAGAAGAGCAACTGATGTGGTAGGACAGAGACCAAATTTATTCCTTTATCAAAGAAGAGCAACTGATGTGTTTTTCAATGCTCATTCTGAAGAGTGAAGATGCCTTTAGAAAAATTCCAAGTCTAAAAAGGGGTATAACTCATTACCAGACGACATTATTTTAGGCTTGTCCAAATCAAAAGCATTTGCAGACGACAAAATAAAAGTGACTTAAATCTTAAAATTTGTTTTGTGAAGGGTAGAAAACATTGTGGGAAAAGGAGAAAATGCTGGTAACCAGCATTTTCTCCTTTTCCCACAATGTTTTCAAAAGGCTTCTTTTCCAAGAGCATCAAAAGTAGGGATTGTGTGGTAATGGTATTACTGTGTCAAGTATTTTGATAGTTACTCACCCCTTTCTTATTGGTTCCCCTTTGATAGTTGACAACTAGTCAGGGCTTGAAGTAAATATTTTTTTAATAGCAGAGATATAAGTCGTCAAAAGTTTTCCTAGAATGATGACAATGGCACATACAACACCAAGGCTATCGCCATGATAATTTCTCTGAAAATGTCGTTCATTGTACACCCCCCCCCCCCCACACACACACACACACAAGTGGAAAGAAGAAAGGTGGGGGGGTCATGACCATGCTGCCGTGTGTTGCAGAATTATCTCCCCTTGAACTTTGCAATTTTCGCCAAATTATATTGCATTAATTCAAAGTTTGCCCTGTGTAATACTCCTTCACTTTTTAATCTACAGAACTAATTAACCCTTTACCACACTGCAAAATATTAGACCCATCCAAATTGAAAGCACTTGCAAATGACAATTTCAGAGTGGATCAAATGTTGTTTTTTTCTTTGATAGGATGGAAAACTATGTGGGAAAAGGAGAAAATGCTGGTTACCAGCATTTTCTCTTTCTCCCACAATGTTTTCAACAGGCTTCTCTCTAACGGTTGTTAAAAGGCGTCATTAAGTGGTAAATTATAAATAATGTGTGGTCTGTTTTTAATATAATCTGTCCATCTATCAGTCTGTCCATAGATACAATTTTGTTCACTAAAATACTCGTACAATTTTTCTGGTACTAAACTCAAATTTATTATATACCTAGCCGTGAAATCCTGGAATTTCCCAGTGTAATAAATTTTGATATCATCACTAGTGACGTTATCAACTTTCACTTTCACTTCCTGCCGTAATTTGGGAACAACTTTGTTTTTCGACTACATTTTTTTCGACTTTCAAACGCAAAATTACAAATAATGATGTTAATAAGGTATATAATAAATAGAATAATCAACTGGTTATTTTTTATATGAAAAATATCTCACTCGGACGCGTCGTAAGGCGTTAAAAAAACTCGTGCTGCGCACTCGTTTTTTCAACGCCTAACAACGCATCCTCGTGAGATATTTTTCATATCAAAAACAACCAGTTGATTATCCTCTATTTACACAACTTCCTATATATTCATCAAGTTGGGCGTACACAATTTTCATGACACTGCTACAATGTGTCAGAATTAGCTCCCCTTTAACTCTTTACCACACGACAAAATCTTAGACTGGTTCAAATTGAAAGTATTTGCAGACGACATAATAAAGCTGACTGAAAAATAGAAATTTGTTATGGGAAGGGTAGAAAACACTGTGGGAAAAGGAGAAAATGCTGGTTACCAGCATTTTCGCCTTTTCCCATAGAGTTTTCAAAAGGCTTCTTTCTCAAGGGGCGTCAAAAGTAGGGATTGTGTGGTAATGGGTTAACTCTCAATTCACAATTTGTCCAGTGTAACACTCCTACATCTTTCAATGTGCATGAACTATATGTAAATGTGAAACCTGTGCGGACAACACTCACACCCTGAAATACTACAGTGATCACAGTTTGAATACAGCAGCAATTCTATGAAAAAATATGTTCTGTAAATACTAATGGTAAAGTTACCCCTATATCGCTCCAACAGTTCAAACTACTAACTATGTATACTGTTAAAGATTTATTATATTATACCTCTGTGGTCTCTGTTTCTTACAGGTAACCCTTTACCCATAGGGCATTTCTATGGTATCGCTAATTGACCCTAAATAACAGCAAGGATGAAGCCGTGTTTAATGGGTATATGACACCTTTTGATAGCATAGAAAAGATTGTGACAAAAGGTGAAATTGCTTTTGCCACAATGTTTTCCAGAGGCTCCTACAAGCAATGCATAGAAATGAGTATCTATGGAGTAAAGGGTTAAACAGTGACTGATTAACTTAACCCTTCAATAAGTACAAACCCTTTGTCAGAAGTTTCTTTTTTTTTTTCTTCAACTCTTACTTTGTACTAAACTCTTCTGCATTCTGTGAGGGGTGGGGGTGTAAAATCATTTTTAGGGATAGATCTAGCTGACACTCAGAAATAGGGCTTTAAAAAACGGGACAAGTAGAAATTGAAGGTTAACAGCATTCCTCCTTTCCTTTACCAAACGACAAAGTGTTGGAATGGTTCATATTGAAAGTATTTACAGACGACAAATTAAAAGTGTCTCAATTTACAAAATTTGTCTCTCATGGACAGAAAACCTTGTGGGCAAAGGACAAAAAGCTGGTTACCAGTATTTTCTTCTCTGCCAACAAGGTTGTTAAAAGCTTTTCTTCCCAGGGTCATAAAACCAGGATTTGTTTATTAAAGAGTTAACATGTTTCCTTCCCTCCCTACTGAATTCAAATTAATTTTGCCAAGTGCTTTTTGTTTTGTTGTCTGTAATTAATTTTTTTGATTTTTAAAAGCATTTTGGTGAATGAGAAGACACCTATAGTCAACATTCCTCTTTTTTTTCTCACTCTATATTCTACCCTTCCAATAAAAATTCCCATCATTTGAGCCACATTTCATGTAGTAGCTTCACAGTGGCTTCAGTGTGACAACCTATATGGCCTACAACACTCAAAAAGGGGCATTCTCACATTTTCGTAAAGTGTTATCTCGGATCAGCCTGCGCAGTCCGCGCAGGCTAATCCGATTTGACACTTTCCATTTCTATGTTATTTTCAGTTTTGTGCAAGTCTACTGTAGCACAAAATCTAATGTAGTCGTAAAGTGCTGTCTCGGATTAGCCTGCGGTGACTGCGCAGGCTCATCCGAGATGACACTTTACACAAATGTCTGAATGTCCCTTTTCGCGTGTTGTAAGCCATTAACCTATTACCACACAATCCCTACTTTTGATGCCCCCGAGAGTGAAGCCTTTAGAAAACATTGGGGAAAAAGGAGAAAATGCTGGTAACCAGCATTTTCTCCTTTTCCCACAATGTTTTCTACCCTTTCCAAATCAAATTTCGATTCTTCAGTCACATTTATTTTGTCGTCTGCAAATGGTTTCAATTTGAACCAGTCTAAAATTTTGTTGTGTGGTAAAGAGTTAAGCAATTTATCATAACCTGGTACAGAGTAAGGACTAGGAGAACAATCATTACAAAGAAGACATAGTACATACACATACCCCATTGCCCATTAATTTGACAACTTTTTCGGCTTGCTTTCTGTTCCGTATGATGTATCTTCCTGGAAATAAGATTTGAAAAATTTGAGCTTTTTTACTTAAACTTCTTATCGCTGCAATTATAGAATCGAGAATGCAAATTGAAAAGGGTAAGAAGGTAATTTTGTTTTCATGCTGCAAGCAAGTTTGAATAAATTGTGACAAAAGGATGTTCATATCCTTCAATTGCTCTCTATCTTTATATTTATATATCTGTATGTACGAGGGTCATTCGAATATTGTCCGGATTAAGTCTATAAATTTTTAATAAGTCATCGTAATGTGACAAAAATCCACGCATAGTAAAATGACATTCATTATGTACAAAAGTGCAAAATATTTCAAAAATCAAACAATACATGTTGATTTTACATTCAATCAAACATGCATAGGTACCAGGAGCCGGCGCACGAAACGCTACAATATACGATGTCATCAACGTCGTCGGAAGGTTATTAAGGCAACATTACCTATTCTTTCTCAAAGTACTCGCCCCCATGCTCTATGCATCATCGGTGACGGCGTACCCACCAGCTGTACACATCCCTTTACCAGTGTCTGTGTGACGGAATTATTCCCTTTCGCTATGATAATTTTTTTGTATGTGTTTGTCAAAGTTTCTCCTTGTTGCTGGCCAAATACTAGTATGGCACGGCTTTCCAGACGATCAGTCGACGCCATCTTTAACGTTCAAAACTTTTACCCAAACTGTATTTAAACTCGATTTTCTGAATCATTTAAGGGTCTAATGACGTTAAATTTACTCACAATGTAAGTAGGGCCAAAATCCTGTAATCCGATGAAATTTCATTACGTAATCAGTTACGAGAGACACAATATGGAGAAGAGAAGGGTAAGTATAGATACAGTATTTTGTGCTGTGCCGTGAACACGTTCCCATGGCATTTTCGATGGCAACTGCGAGCGCTTTTGTGAAAGATGTATATAGAATAAGCATAGTCTAGCATGGATTGAATTCCGATAGAGAATGATGCAAAATTTAGCATGATTGCTTTACAAATAATAATTTTTGAACAACCCTCATATCAATGTTAATCCTTTATCAGACATCTAATAGAAAAAAAAAAAGGCTAGTCCACATTGACAGCATTTGCAGACAAGAAATTACAACTGCCGCAAGCAAAAAGATCGCCATTCAAAAGACAGAAAACACTGGGGGAAACAAAGTAGATCTAATTGAATATGTATGATTGTTCAGTGAAGAGTTAATACAATATACCTCCAAAGCCTATAGCTGCAAGACCAAGGCCAGCAAGAATTGCTGTGGAAGTCTGAAAAAAAAAAAAAGAAGAGAAATATTAATATAAAAGAAGTCTTAGTTTTGGCTGAAGCTGTAGAACTCTCAAGGTAACTTGTTTGGTATCTCTGCATTGTAGATGAAGATTAGATTGCATTGTACAGTCATGTGGTCAATTCATAGATATGCATCATTCATTAATCTTTCAGAGCCCCAGATAAGCTGCGTATTTGCTTATTTTACGCAAGGTGTAATAGGAAAAAGCAACAAAACTACTTTTGAAGCGTATCAAATATGCAGATGCATCCTAGGATACGCAATCGTCTGATTTTCAACGCGTATTTTTGTTTGCAGCCAAAATCGGGGGTCTCGATCGATGTTTATGTCACCAAAACGCTCGCATATCGCGTTCTAAGGAATTGCAAGCTTCTATTTCGATTGGGTGTACTTGATTTGGAAATCGGCGCAGTGTGGAATTGTGTCTCCCCAGAACCGTTCAATGACAACACAGTTGAATTATTTGAACTCCGATGTTCACTTCTTATGATGATGCCTCGGCTTTCAACAATTACATACAATACAATTTGTCATTCTAGTTCACGCAGCGTTTCTCGGAGGCCTGTATTGAACTGTAATGTATCAGCAGAAATTGCAGACTCACGGTACACAACTGAGCCGAGTGTCACCGAAAATATTTGCCGAAATTGATTAGAACTATTTGCCTCATTCCAAATGATATAAGCCCATTACCATTTTCAAACAATGCGCATAACTGATAACTTATCGTAGATTAAAAATGACATTATGAAATCATCTACATGTATATGTACTTTAATTCCTTCTAACACCTATTGAAAATCTTTTTCCACATACTTCAACAATTTTAATATTCAAGTTACAAATTGTTATACCCAATTATCAGTGTAAAGAATCATTTTGAAAATATATCCGTAACGTATTATCAATTCTCGGGTGAGTGAGTCGGCGATTTCCTTCACAAGCGTAAGGCACTCTAATGTTCGGTTCATATCGCGTACAGGGAATCAAGTAGGCCTACCGATACACGTGAAAAGTGGCTTCCACGCAATGTAAAATTAATCATTTTTTCCTGCCTACTAGATAACAAAAGACACGTGAGATGTGTTCTATAATTGTAAACGACATCGTTAATACTGCAGTCAAATGCAATCATCGAGGTGAAAATGTCAGGCAGGAAACGTTAGAGAAATGGAAAGGGATGTTGGGCTGCTATCGCACGGTGAAAACGAAAACACGCGTCTGAAATGTGATTTGTGCTCACAGTATAACATAAAAGCGTGTGGGCTTCAGAAGGTATCCCAACATCCAAAATGCTGGTAACTAGCATATTCTCCTTTTCCCACAATGTTTTCTATTCATCTAAAGTCAAGTTTTAATGTTTGAGTCACATTTATTTTGTTCTCTAATGCTTTCAACTTGGACAAGTCTTAAGTTGTTGTTTGGTAAAAAGTTAAGTAAAAGTTTTTTTTTACTCTACCATAACAATTCTGTTGCTTAAAAATTTGCTTCTTAAGCAAAGTCATTTCAGTTTACCCCTATCATTAACAAAATCATGCTTAAATACCCCTTGACTTAAAAAATTATATGGGGCTCTGATCTTTTCGACATTATTTATCAAACTACTGAAACAACTAGCAAGAAACAACTCGGACCCATGAAAGGTTTAATAATTTTTCCTTCGTCATGTTTGTCATTAAAAGTTAATGCAGTTTGCTGCAATACATATCAAATCGAAGAAATAGAATGTCATTACTGTCCTCTATCTTTGCTACTTGGAAAATTTGACTTGGAGCTATGCACCGTAAATGTACAAAACTTGAAAGGAAACACTGCAAGTCTGTAAATGTGGTCCTTCTAAAATACGCCCTACATGAAAATTCGCCCTACAATGTCCTATGTTTAATTTATCGCCCTACGGGTATATAAATTGTGTCAGATAGGATTATAATTACTTGTTAGAATCTATAGCGCATACTCTGAAAACCCCTTTGAAAAGTATTTGTAATTTATTCCATCCAACACAGTCTATACACATGTGGGGTGATAAATTTAACTTTTAATGTTGTAGGCCAAATTTTCCTGTATGGGGTATTTTTGTATGACCCCTGCAAACGTCTCATTATTCATTTATTGACTAACTGAGACTATGCTACACACACTACATTTACAAACTTTGCCAAAGAGACATAATGCCGTCATTCTAAAATTATCTCTCATCAAGAATCGTGATTCTCATTTATAGATCGATATGACAAGGTCTATATCTTAACCCATTAACACACAATCCCTATTTTTGATGCCCCTGAGAAAGAAGTCTTCAGAAAACACTGTGTGGAAAGGAGAAAATGCTGGTAACCAGCATTTTCTCCTTTTCCCACAATGTTTTCTACCCTTTACAAAACAAATTTCATATTTTCAGTCAATTTTGTTGTGTCGTCTGCACATGCTTTCGATTTGGAGAAGCCTAAAATTTTGTCGTTTGGTAATGAGTTAACTTAAAATCCACATTTAACTACAGTATCTATCTCAAAAAGTAAAATTAAAAATCTTTTTCCACGACGGGATGAAAGTCTAAAAGAATATCACTTCATCTATGTTCGACTTACCATTTCTGTTTGATGTTAATTATTAATATATATTCTAATAGACTGGAGTCAAAGTCGGAATGTTCCTCCTCAATTGTTGAGTTTTTGTTATTTAACCTTAGACCTTTAAGTTAGAGGAGAGGATGCGTTCTGATGAAATATGTTCGCCGGAAACAACAGCTTTAAAGAGCTGGTTCCCGTATTTGGTGCCAGAAGAAATCGTCCCCTGGAGAAATCATCCCCAAACTGCTTAGGGACGATTTCTCAGGAGATTTCGTCCCCTGGGAACGATTTCTCCCAAAATCGTCCCCTGAATTAAATTTTAGAGAAATCGTCCCTATATTCAAAATTCATTTTACAATTTTGCTAATGGGGTTGTCTATTAGATAGTTTTGTTGGTGTTGTAACTACAGTGTTTACTTTGTATTATGGTTTTCTTTATTCAAAAGTGATTACATAACAATGTCATTGTTCATACAACATTTCTCACACAGTTTCTTGTTCACACTTTTTTTTAACTGATTTTTTTTTTTCATGAAATATTTATTAAGAATATGGTCATTCTTCATTAAATGTATGATAGGAGCAGGACAATTGCCCCCCTACTATTGCCCCGGACTATTGTCTCCTGAGGACAACCCCCCGGGACAATTCCCCCAGGACAATTCCCCTTGGACCATTGCCTCCCGAGGAAATCCCCCCCCCCCCGGACTATTGTCCAAGGAGGGCAATAGTCCGGAGGGGGGATTGTCCTCGGGGGGCAATAGTCTGATAGTCTGAGGGAAATTATCCTTGGTGGGGGGAATGGTACGGGGAGGGGGAGGGGGGGCAATGATTCGGTGGGGGGGGGGGGGGGGCAATTGTCCTGATACAAACACGGTATATATGATCAGATATAAACAGAACAGAATTTTATAACTATAAATAATAATTAAATACATTATTGAAAATACGCCTGCATCTCTCTCCTTTCTCTGCATGGGTCTTCGTGTGTATTATTATTGTTTTCGACCATAGATCTCTCTATATCTCCATTGCTCCCTTGCTCTCTCTCTCTCTCTCTCTCTCTCTCTCTCTCTCTCTCTCTCCTCTGTCTCTGCAATAGAAATTAACCCATTCCTCCCATTTTTTCATGTATGCTTGGAAATTGTTTGGTCTTAAAATAACCTGGTTAAAGTTCAACAATTATAAAGTTGTTAAATGTTAATTTTCAAAAAAATGCAATAAACTTGTCAGTGTGTCTTTGAAATGTGAGGATAGTTCAACACGAGAAAGGCAAGAACAAAGAATTTTGAGGGTTTATTCAAAATACCTGTACGTTACAGAACAATTAATTTTAGATGACACATAGGCCCTGGTGAACAAGCCAGAGCTAATAATCCTAGGGACGAACAAGTACAGGGGCGAACTGGTTTGAGGACGAAAAGGTGACCTCTACGGCGACAACAACAAATTTGTTCAAGCGTCGGGTAGACTCAAAATCATGACGACTTTTTCGAATCCATCTCAACTTTTGCCTCTCGGTTTGTTAATAACCGTTCTTCGTTTTTTTGTGCCTTAGATATAACTATTACGTAAATATACGCTACTTAAAGTAATGTGGTTTTGCTTGCTATGATAACTTAAGGCTCACAATAGCCAAACTGTGTAAAACATGCGTTGATCCTAGTCCTGTAGACGCTCTAAAGAGACCCCCCCCCCCCACACACACACATCTTAGCAGTCAGACAACTGTAAAATGAAATTGTGTGACCATTTTATTCAGTCCTTATTCTTGCATTATCTCCATTAGTGTGTTGATCATTATAAGCACAGGAATTTGACATTCTATAACCAAAATAAATGATAGAAAATGAAAAAAAAATCTATAGGCTATACGTAGATAATACAAACACAAGGAATGCAACGTCTCGATTGCCAGCGCCAGTACAAGACGGCCTTTCCAACCCAAAATCATCCACGAAACAAATGTTGATCATAATTTCCTTTAGCCTAGCGAAAGACAACAGTTGGCGATTCCTCAGACACCTTATAACCGGAGATATCCGTTATGTTTTACAATTTTTTTGACAATTTCTATCCGTTGAGGAGGCCATTCGCTGACGTCACGGGATTTCCAGGAGGTGTATTTTCGGATTATGTATTAGAGTCAAATATCTTTTCTTTAAAAGAGAATAAGGTCAAAGACTTCTTTTAGTTACGTCTAGAAAAATCTGTAAATACGCTTCCTGGCTCTTCCTGTGACGTCGGCAAAAGGCCTCGAGGAATAAAAATTGTCATAAAAATTGAACTGTTTATAAGTTATTTCCTATCGACCATCATTTTTACAGCATATCCTTTGCCACCTCTAGCCTGAACATCTTCAAATTTTGTATGCATGCTTTAAAAATTACGGAGTGCAGTGCACAGGAACCATAACTCTTCCTATCATGAATTTTGAGTTATTCGCCCCTTTTTTTATAGCATTTCTTGCTTGTCCAGAGCAAAACTTTGTCATCTTAAGTAGGAATAACTTGAAATATGGTATGCTTATTTGTTGCATTATTTGGAAGTGTAGTGCACAAGAATTGTAACTCTACCTCATGCATTATTTCCCTTTGATCATCAATTTTACACTTACAGTGTTTAGTGCTTGTCCGGAATATAACTTTTATCATCTTGGGTCAGGACTTCAAACTTGGTATGCGTGTTTGTTGCAATGTTACACAGTACTGTGTGCAAGAACAATAACTCTACCTAGGGCAGGTTTTGAGTAATTCCCCTTTGATCTTCATTTTTACTGTATTTTTAGCTTGTCTGGAATGGAACTTTGAGGTCTCAAGTCAAATTGATTAGAGACTTGATAAGCGTTTGTTGCATTACCTGCCCTTTACAATTATCATACCTCCGCAACATCTGGCGGTGGGATGGGCATGTCTTGCGACAATTTGCCGCTTTTGTTTCATTTTCATTTGGCCTTGTACCTCAATATTTGGTATTTATCTTCATCGTATACCTTTTTGTTTAGTACTCAAGTGAGCGATATAGGAACGTCATGGTCCTCTTGTTATTTGAAGGGTTGAAGACACAGTTGCAGCTAATTATTATGCTTTTAAAAGCTTGATTTTTATTTCAGAATTGGTAGACAAATGTATTGGCTCAAGAATACACATCATAATGAAGAACGACAAAGAAATTGTTGGTGTACTGCTTGGATTTGATGACTATGTCAGTATCCTTTTATCTAGGGGTTTCAGGACCAAGTATGTCAGATTGACAAAATCAGGGAATGCAGACTCTTTCTTTTGTATGGCCAACTTTCGTTTTTTGAAGGATTGGTGATTCCTCTTTCACAATTTATCTTGTTTAACTCATTACCAAACGACAATATTTTAGACTGGTCCAAATCAAAAGCATTTGCAGACGACAAAATAAAAGTGACTGAAAATTTGAAATTTGTTTTGTAAAGAGTAGAAAACATTGTGGGAAAAGGAGAAAATGCTGGTTACCAGCATTTTCTCCTTTTCCCACAATGTTTTCAATAGGCTTCTAAAATCCCTGGTCGTAAAAACCAGGGATTGTTTGGTAAAGGGTTAAGTGGAATAGCACCACCAACTTTGATAGAATGCTGAACTTAAAAACTTTAGGAAAACATGAATATGTGCAGGAAAGCACAAAAAGGTGCCTTGGCAGCCTTGCTATGATGAATATAGTGTTAGTCACGTGATTATGGATCAGGGTTTTGTCTTTGTTGATTATCACCATTACATGTAGATCTACCTGTACATGTACATGTACTATCATTTTGTGGTCTAATATTGTATTCCAGGGTTTAAATCTTCACCACATGTCAGACCAAATTTTAGACCTGTAAGCTTGTGCAGAAAATACGATACATGTGAATTTGTCTTGAATAATTTGATTTCTCTTAATCTGGTTAGAAAACATTGTGGAAAAAGAAGAAAGTGTTGATTACCAGCATTTTCTCCATTTCCCACCAAGTTCTTTTTTTTTTTTCAAATGTCCTTGTCAATCAGGGAACAAGGGATTGTGCGGTAAATGGCAAAAAAATTCTCTGCATCAACATAATAATTTGAACAGACTTTTACCCCTTACTGAGCAGTCCAGAGTTTTGGTGACCTGGTGTATACGAATTATAAAAACATGATGGAAAGAAAAGGAAATTTGGTAAATTTGCTATATTTTGGCATGGGTCAATTTGTAATTAACCCTTTACCACACGAAAATTTTTTAGACCTACCCAAATTGAAAGCATTTGAAGTCGACAATTTCAAAGTGGCTCGTATAGGGCAATTTTACTTTGATAGGGTAGAAAAACCTTGTGGGAAAAAGGAGAAAATGCTGGTTACCAGCATTTTCTCCTTTTCCCACAATGTTTTCTAAAGGGACCTTTCTCAGGGTCGTCAAAAGTAAGGATTGTGTGGTAATGGGTTAAGCCGGAAAACTTTTTATAACTATTATTTTGGCAAGGAATATACATTTTGAACAGCACATGTACAAGTTTTCTTTAACTCGCATTATAGATATGGTGTTAGAAGATGTTATTGAATTGTAAGTAATTTTTTTATTTTACTTTTTAAAGAGCTTTGATACAATTATAATATTAACTCATTACCAAACGACAAAATTTTAGACTGGTTCAAATTGAAAGCATTTGCAGACGACAAAATAAAGGTGACTGAAAAATTGAAATTTGTTCAGGGTAGGGTAGAAAACACTGTGGGAAAAGGAGAAAATGCTGGTTACCAGCATTTTCTCCTTTTTCCACAGTGTTTTCAAAAGGCTTCTTTCTCAGCGTCGTTAAAAGTCAGGATTGTGTGGTAAAGAGTTAAGCCATTACCTTGCACCAAACACTTCAGCATTGTTGTGTTACTCTGAGGGAGAAGGCTTTTGAAAACATACATAGAGGGAAAGGAGAATGGTGATAGTCTGCTGTTTCATCTTTACTCACCATGTTTTTTACCTCTCCAAATTTCATAAATTGAGCAGCATTTAATTATTTAGTTGTAATGTGCACTGTGCAGTCACTTTCTGTTTCAATGGGAACTCCTGAAATTTTTGTCTGGTTAAGAGCCAGGCAAGAGTTTTTTATGTGGATTACATACAGAATAATGTGACACTTCATGCTCACTGCTGAAGTGCCAAATAAAGTAAGTTGTGTTGTGTTCTAGTTACTAAAGTTTAATAAAATCTTATTTTGTCCATTTAAATCTATATGCAACACCAATTTAAATCTCAGAAATACTAAACCAAGTCATGATTGTCTTCCAAGACAATTCTCCGATTCAAGTCCAAGTCGCAGGTCTATGTCTAAGCCTAAGTTTAAGTTCAAGTCCAGCCTTGAGCAGTTCGGGTGCCCGTTTTATGCAATTTAGTAGATTCATGGGATAGGTCGTTCCATCAGCCCGAATAAGTCCAAATGATTCCGGGTCTTCTTGACCTCGTATTGTATGATTTATCTGACCTGTATTCGTTCTCAGAAAAGGTGGACCAGACACAGTGGAATTTACTATGGAGTTTACTATATAAGTATTTGTGGCCAGATCGTGAGAATTCATGGGTCTTGGCTTTAATGTTTAAATGCAGTAATTCCGCTCAAAAATATCTGCATTAATGCAAATTATAGAGTATTGGCTATTTTTCTAAATCCATTATCAGTTTGTAAGATCTTGGATAAATTTGTATTCAAGATGTCGGCTTTTGTCACAATAAATTTTGCTCGGGGCATGGGGTTGCCCTTGGATCCCTGGGCAAGATATTGAGGAGATACAGTCTGGTGCTGTTGATACCCTGGAAACAGTTGTGTGAGCTGTCCATGTCGCATAACTTTTAACACTGATGAAAAGTATTTGACTTGTCAAAATTGTTTTTAACATTAGTGCAGTACATGTAAAATCATGGGATGTTGGTTGGTTGGTTGTATTGGGGTTTAACGCCACTTTAACAGCCAAGGTCATATCATGGCGGTCGATGACGCACATGTATTTCCTGGCTTTCTCATACCAGTACTAACACAACCTTCTTTCCAAAGCCACCGACTACTTTTCTCACATGCTTCAGCAGAGGTGAGAGGCGAATATACACCAGAAAGAAAGTTTGCCTCAACCAGGTATCGAACTCACAACCACCAGGTCATGAGTCACGCTCACCACTGAGCCACCCAGATGGGCTGGGATGTTAGTGAAGCTACCTAACAGTACATGTTACCAATGGCACTACATTATCTTATTTCAGTGAGAGCACACCAGAGGGAAGAAGAGTTACAAAATTGGACCAGATTTTATTGAATGGGAATAACATCACAATGGTAAACTATAATTGCACAAATATCCTGACCTTTATTTAACCCTTTGTCACACAATTCCAGGTTTAAATATCCTAAGGAAGAAGGCTTTTGAAAACATTGTAGGAAAAGGAGAAAATGCTGCTTACAGCATTTTCTTATTTTTCCACAATGTTTTCTACCCATTCTCCATCAATTTTTCCCATTTGAGCAATGTTTTATTTGTCACCTACAAATGCTTTTGTAAAGATTTAAATGAATTTTGAACATAGATGACTAGGTTCTTTGGTTAAATTGATGGTTACATCATTTTAAAAATTTTTCCATGAAACTACAACCACAGGACTGATAGCCTGTAAAACATGAAAACGTTGTATATGGTTGAAAAATTAACTGAATGCAGCTTAAAATTTCTCTATTCACCCTAAGGGTTTTTAGCAGAGATTTGCATGTAATGGAGTCATCTGCTAGATGTATTGAAGTTAACTAAAGTGCTGACATAACTTATTTATTTCATTGTTGAGAGTTTAACCCATCACCACACAATCCCTACTTTTGACGCCCTTGAGAAAGACACCTGTAGAAAACATTATGGGAAAAGGAGAAAATGCTGGCAACCAGCATTTTCTCCTTTTCCCACAATGTTTTCTACCCTTCAAAAATCAAATTTAAAATTTACAGTCACTTATATTTTGTTGTCTGCAAATGCTTTCGATTTGGACAAATCTAATATTTTGTCGTTTGGTAATGAGTTAAAAGTGTATTTCAACGAAAATAAAACACCGTGTGACCAACACCCTTTGTCAAGAAAGAGTAACATAATTTACATTTTTTCTCTTCTGATAAGGCCATTGGCCAAAATATTGAAAAAGGAGTATTTTACTTTATGTGATATAATATTGTATTCTAAACCCCTGTGAAATCATTTCGCCTTGTGAAACTGTATTTCTAGTGTTTTTAGCTCTACTGGCTGAAAGCCAGCAGAGCTTATGTCATGGCAGTGTTTTCATAGTCCGTCCATTAGTCTTTTTCTTGTCTACGCAATAAAGTCTGCATTTTTGTCAGATTTTCGTGAAACTTGCACAGATTGTTTATCTTATCAATAGCTTCAACCCTAATGATTTTGAGAAAAATCCAACAAACAATATTGGAAAAGTAGCCATTTCAAGTTGAAAATTTCACATTCTTGTTTACGCGATAAAGTCTTCATTTCTTGTCAGATTTTCATGAAACTTGCACAGTTTATTTATCTGATCAATAGCTTCAACCCTATTGATTTTGAGAAAAATCCAACAAATAGCTATGGGAAAAGTAGCCATTTCCAGTTGAAAATTTCCAATTCTTGTTTACACAATAAAGTCCGCATTTATTGCTAGATTTAAGTAAAACTTGCACAGTTTGTTTATTTCATCAATAGCTTCAACCCTATTGATTTTGAAAAAAAAAATCCAACAAACATTATGGGAAAAGTAGCCATTTCAAGTAGAAGATTTAAATTCTTGTTTACACTATGAAAACTGCATTTCTTGTCAGATTTTCATGTAAATCACAGTTTGTTTATCACATCAGTAGCTTCAACCCTATTGATTTCGAAAAAAAATCAATAAACAATGGGAAAAGTAGCCATCTCAAGATGAAAATTTCGAATTCTTGTTAAGCGATAAAATGTGCACTTGTAATCAGATTTTTGTGAAACTTGCACAGTTTGTTTATCTCATCAATAGCTTACAACCCTATGGATTTTGAAAAAAATCCAGCAAACAGTATGGGAAAAGTAGCCATTTCAAGTTGACTGCCAGTAGAGCATATTCAGGCCCTTCAGGGCCTTTATAGTTTTTTATTTCTTTATCTCTTTTTCAGCTTGTGCCAGGAGGGGAAGGACCAGAAACATGATGTTTCAAAGACAGTTCATTATTTCATTGACATTGCTTCATTGTATGTGTAAATATCAACTCATTACGAGCAACAGCTACAAGGACTAACAAGATAGACTTTACCAAATGGTTCCTTTTCTTTATGACCTTGAAAACATGGTGTAAAAAAAGACAAAATTGGTTAACCCTCTCCCAAACAATCCCTGGTTTTCACGGCCCTGAAAAAGACGGCTTTTGAAAACATTGGGGGGAAAGGAGAAAATGCTGGTAACCAGCATTTTCTCCTTTTCCCATAATGTTTACCTCCCCTTCCAGAACAAATGTCAAGTTTTGAGTTGGGTTAATTTTGTTTTCTGCAAATGCTTTCAAGTTGGACCAGTCCAAAATTTTGTCGTTTGGTAAATGAGCCATCACACCATGACGTTCTGGTCAACGTTCTCTGTGCATTTCAATCGTTCGATTTCTGAGCATTCTAGAATGAGGATTTCACATAAAAATGAAGAAATTGCTAGTTACCAGCATTTTCTCCTTTTCCAACAATAATTTCTGCCGTTGTTTTCTGCTGTTGCTTCCATTTTGGCATAATAAACATGTCCTATTTTCTTTTCTTGGCAGGTCTGTTATATACCTATAAGCCTTTACCACACAATCCCGACTTTTTACACCCTGTGGCAGAAGCCTTTTGAAAACGTTGTAAGAAAAGGGGAAAATGCTGGTGACCAGTATTTTCTCCTTTTCCCAAAATGTTTTCTTTCCTTCCTGAAATAACTTTCAATTCTTCAGTCACATTTATTTTGTTGTCTGCAAATGCTTTCAATTTGGATCATTCTAAAATTTTGTTGTTTGGTAACCAGTTTAAACATGGTTTACACAATGGGATATAGCATGTATAATGCAGCAGATAAGAGAGGCAAGTCGTGTGAATTAACCCTCGAAGTAAAATGCCTTAAATCTTGATAAACAACAGCCTTATAGACATCTACTGAGAAAGTTGAGAGTTGAGCCAAGGCTTATAAAGTGGTAATCCGAAGGTTTCTTTGTGACCCTAGTGTTTTATTTTAAACCTTCACTCGGGTAATAAATTGACCTCGAACCAAATATATTTTATCTTAAAACAAGAGCGGCAAATTGTCGCAAGATACGCCCGTCTTACCCCAAGTTGTAAAGCTGGGGCATGCACCGGACAAAATTCAAGTATGAAAAATGACAAAGGGCAATAACTCAAAAATTAAGCAAGCAAGGGTTATGATTCCTGTGCACTGCATTCCCCCTTGATGAGATCTATCCACACATGAAATTTCATAACCCTAGCTAGTATAGTTTTGGAGATATTCACCAGACAAAATTCAAGTATGAAAAACGACAAAGGGCAATAACTCAAAAATTAAGTGAGCAAGAGTTATTATTCCTGTGCACTGAACTCCCCCTCGGTGAGATCTATCCACCCATGAAATTTCATAACCCTAGCTAGTATAGTTTTGGAGATATGCTCCGGACAAAATTCAAGTATGAAAAACAAGAAAGGGCAATAACTCAAACATTAAGCAAGCAAGAGTTATGATTCCTGTGCACTGCACTCCCCCTCGATGAGATCTATCCACCCATGAAATTTCATAACCCTAGCTAGTATAGTTTTGGAGATATTCACTGGACAAAATTCAAGTATGAAAAACAACAAAGGGCAATAACTCAAAAATTAAGCAAGCAAGAGTTATGATTCCTGTGCACTGCACTCCCCCTCGCTGAGATCTATCCACCCATGAAATTTCATAACCCTAGCTAGTATAGTTTTGGAGATATTCACCGGACAAAATTCAAGTATGAAAAAAAACAAAAGGGCAATAACTCAAAAATTAAGCAAGCAAGAGTTATGATTCCTGTGCACTGCACTCCCCCGCAGTGAGATCTATCTACACATGAAATTTCATAACCCTAGCTAGTATAGTTTCGGAGATATGCTCCGGACAAAATCCAAGTATGAAAAACGACAAAGGGCAATAACTCAAACATTAAGCAAACAAGAGTTATGATTTCTGTGCACTGCACTCTCCCTCCATGAGATGTATCCACCCATGAAATTTCATAACCCTAGCTAGTATTGTTTTGGAGATATGCTCCGGACAAAATTCAAGTATGAAAAAGAACAAAGGGCAATAGCTCAAAAATTAAGCAAACAAGAGTTATGATTCCTTTGCACTGCACTCCCCCTCGGTGAGATGTATCCACCCATAAAATTTCATAACCCTAGCTAGTATAGTTTTTGAGATATGCTCCGGACAGAATTCAAGTATGAAAAACGACAAAGGGCAATAACTCAAAAATTAAGTGAGCAAGAGTTATGATTCCTGTGCACTGCACTCCCCCTCAATGAGATGTATCCACCCATGAAATTTCATAACCCTAGCTAGTATAGTTTCGGAGATATGCTCCGGACAAAGAACTGGACGCTGCCCGGACGCCACGGGTGATCCCATAATACGTCCCGTCTTCGACTGGCGTATAAAAAAACACTGAATTCAAAACAATAATTTATTTAGAAAGCATGATCATTTAATTCTATTGCACATAACAATTGAAAGATGCAAAATAAGGAATGATATACATGTACATCATACATGTATTTAACATTTTGAAAGTATTGCTTCTTGTCAAGCAATCATTATGCTCAAACATATCTATATGTAATTGAAAATAAAGATACAGAAGTACATGTACAGAGTTCCAGATAAGAGGGAGTGATGACATTCTAAATCTGTTATTTCTCTTCCAAACCTTATGTTATGGGTACTCATAAGGTTTGGAAGAGAATAACTACCGGTAATAATCTAAATTATGAAATCAAAATCATTCCCTCTATCTGGAGCCCTGTACGTATTTGCATCTAACGGAAAAACAATCTTACTGCAAATAGAATAATAAGATACAGGTTTATTACTCGCTGTCATTATTGTCACTCCTTGTGATTTTTGTGGTTGTGTCCTAGAGCTGGGAATTAACCCTTTACTCCATAGATACTCATTTCTACGCATTGCTTGTAGGAGTCTTTGGAAAACATTGTGGCACAAGGTGAAATTGCTCGTCGCAAGCAATTTCACCTTTTGCCACAATGTTTTCTATGCTATCAAAAGGTGTCATATACACATAGAATATGGCTTCATCCTTGCTGTTATCTAGGGTCAGTTAGAGATACCATAAAAATGCCTTATGGGGTAAAGGGTTAAAAGCTTTTTGGAAACGTAAGAATAAATGACCTGTTGCCGAGATATGACTGAAATAATGTTGAAAGCAGTGTTTCAATGCATCCCACTGTTACCCCTTGTCTGCTTTCCTAAAAGCAACGAAGTCTTCCACATTTTTTACATACATCTGTGAAAGAAATGAGCACCGGGTGTCCCTGAACTCTATACCACACAACAAAACTTTTGCTCGACCAAATAGAAAGCATGTTATGAGAATGAAGATTTTTGTCTTTGATAGTGTAGAAAACATTGTGGGAAAAGGAGATGATGGTAGTTACCAGCATTTTCTCCTTTTCTTTAAATGTTGTCAAAAGCCTTCTTTCCTCAGGGTCATTAAAACTTGTGTTAAAGAGTTAAATCTGTCAATCCTTCTATACACTTTTTCAAAAGTATCCTTTTCGCAGACCTCTTACAAACAAAACAATGAAGAAGAGGGAGAAAATACTGCTGGGTAACATCTTCCCTCTTTTCTCACAATGTACTCGACAGAAAAAACTCTCATCTGAGCCACGTAGGTATGATGTTTGCAAATGTTTTCGATATGGACTAATCATAACACTTCTCATTTGTCGAGAACTGATTCCAAACCAAACAAACAAAAAAAGAGTATTTACTGTATATTATGTTCATTACTATGATACTTTGGCAGCAAAAATATTCAGACTTCTAACATATTCATCTAGCTTAGACTGAAAAAGTTCACTGTCTATTGGCTGGCCTAAACTGCTGACAGGATTTTTCATCACATACTCCACATAAATCTGAAAGAAAAATTAATATTTATGAAGACAAAATTTTAGCCTCCTCCGAGTTGAAAGAATTTGCAAACGACAATTTCAAATGTGACTCAAATGGTGCAATTTCCTTTGTTAGGGTAGAAAACATTGTGGGAAAAGGAGAAAATGCTGGTAACAAGCATTTTCTACTTTTCCCACAATGTTTTCTCAGGCTTCTTTCTCAGGGTCGTTAAAAGTCTGGAAGACCAGAAGTTTATAAACATTGAGGCAAAAGGTGAAAATACAGTTTACTAGAAGTCTGCATCTTTTCCAAGCTTCCCTACTTTTTTAAAATAGCAAATATTAGCATTCACTTTTTGCCATCAATTTTTTGGGGTAACTACAAATCTAAATTTTGTTACCTGACAGTTAAATGACAGTTTAGGTAAAAATCAGAGTATTTTGTTTGCTTGTTTGTACTGAAGTTTAGCAGTTTTGTGAAGGGTAACCAGCTTTTTCTCCTTTTCCCACAATGTTTTCTACCCTTCACAAAACAAATTTCAAATTTTCAGTCACTTTTATTTTGTCATCTGCAAATGGTTTCAATTTGGACCAGTCTAAAATATTGACATTTGGTAATGGGTTAACATCATGAAAATATTACCGTTGATGTTCACTCTTTGAAATTTAAAAAAAAGTCTTATTCATTTTACACTTCTACCCATTTTTTGCTGTAATGTCCATCAAAATCCATATGAATCTTTTCGGGTATTCCCCATAGGGTACTCCTCTTCCATATCAACCCAGTACAAGATTGTATAAAGTGTGAGAAAAATAGGGTAAATGGGAGTAGTTTTCATCATTTATTATATACCTAGCAGTGAAATCCTGCAATTTCCCAGTGTTATAAATTTTGATATCATCACTAGTGACGATATCAACTTTCACTTTCACTTCCTGCCATAATTTAGGAACTACTTTTTTTTTCATTAAGCACTTATAGTGTTAATTGTAAGTTCCTTATTTTCAACCAGACAATCCAACTACTTTTCTCAGTCTAATTAGAAATAATAATGTTGATAAGGTATATAATAAATAGAAAAATCAACTGGTTATTTTTTATATGAAAAATATCTCACTCGGATGTGTTGTAAGGCATTAAAAAAACTTGTGCTGCACACTCGTTTTTTCAACACCTAACAATGCATCCTTGTGAGATATTTTTCATATCAAAAATAACCAGTCGATTATCCTCTATACCTCCATCTGGCTGAATGGCATGCATTGCGCACCTAGGTAACTAATGCACAGGAACCACTGTTTCCACCTTTAACCCTTTACCCCATAATGCATTTCTATGGTATCTCTAATTGACCCTAAATAACAGCAAGGATGAAGCCATCTCTTATGTGTATATGACACCTTTTGATAGCACAGAAAACATTCTGACAAAAGGTGAAATTGCTCGTGAAGAGCAATTTCACCTTTTGCCACCATGTTTTCCAAAGGCTCCTACAAGCAATGTGTAGAAATGAGTATCTATGGAGCAAAGAGTTAATTGAAAATGCACAGTAAATTTCACTGACCCTAAACATGAATTATCAAACCTTATAAACCACCCATCATTTCAAGATAAATTATAGAAACAAGAGGGCCAAAATGGCCCTGGATCACTCACCTGAATTTTTGAGAGAACCATAGCCTTTTTTTTTTTTGAAGGTATTGAAACACTGGAAACAAAATCATCATTTTGACAAGCAATTTTTAAAAGGTCACCTGTAAAAGTCCTTTCAAAATCTGACCAGCAGTTTCAGAGAAGAAGAATTTTCAAGAATTTCTTCATTTCCATATACATGTAGTGCAAGTAGCCCCCATTCACCAGAGCAATCTTTCTCGACGAATCAAACTTTCACGAACAGTTTTTGAAAAGGGTCACCCAAGGAATATCTCTATGAAAATTTTCCAAAGTCTGGCAAGCCGTTTCAGAGAAGAAGAATTTTTAAGAATTTCTTCATTTCCCTATAGTGCAAGTAGCCCCCATTCACCAGAGCCATGTTTCTTGATGAATCAAAATTTCACGAACAGCTTTTGTAAAAAGTCATCCAAGGAACATCTCTGTGAAATTATTTCAAAATCTGACTGGCCGTTCGAGAGAAGAAGAATTTTTAAGAATTTCTTCATTTCCCTATAGTGCAAGTAGCCCCCATTCACCAGGGCCCGTATTCACCAACCATTCTTAAGAATATTCTTTGTCTTATTCTTCAAATTTTTCCGACTGTGAAAGTAACAGAACTTCTGATTGGCTAAACCATTTGGTTTAGCCAATCAGAAGTTCTGTTACTTTCACTTGGACAAAATTCTGAAGAATAAGAACAAGAACGTTCTTAAGAATGGTTGGTGAATACGGGCCCAGAGCCAGGTTTCTTGACCTATCAAAATTTCACGTACAGTTTTTGGAAAGGGTCATCCAAGGAACATCCCTGTGAAATTATTTCAAAATCTGACCAGCGGTTTCAGAGAAGAAGAATTTTAAAGAATTGGTTCATTTCTGTATAGTGCAAGAAGCCCCCATTCACCAGAGCCATGTTTCTTGACGGATCAAAATTTCGCGAACAATTTTTGAAAAGGGTCACCCAAGGAACTTATCTGTGAAATTATTTCAAAATCCGACCAGCGGTTTCACAGGAGAAGATTTTCAAAGAATTCCTTGATTATTGTATAGTGCAAGTAGCCCCCATTCACCAGAGCCACAATTTTTGACGGATCAAAATTTCGCGAACAGCTTTTGAAAAGAGTCATCCAAGGAACATCTCTGTGAAATTTTTTCAAAATCTGATCAGCGGTTTCAGAGAAGAAGATTTTTTAAGAATTCCTTCATTTCTGTATAGTGCAAGTAGCCCCCATTCACCAAAGCCACAGTTTTTGACGGATCAAAATTTCACGAACACTTTTTGAAAAGGGTCACCCAAGGAACATATCTGTGAAATTATTTCAAAATCTGACCAGCGGTTTCAGAGGAGAAGATTTTCAAAGAATTCCTTGATTTCTGTATAGTGCAAGTAGCCCCCATTCACCAGAGCCACAATTTTTGACGGATCAAAATTTCACGAACAATTTTTGGAAAGGGTCACCCAAGGAACATATCTGATTATTTCAAAATCCGACCAGCGGTTTCAGAGGAGAAGATTTTTAAAGAATTTGCTAAAAAATTTCATTTCGACCAGCGGTTTCAGAGGAGAAGATTTTTAAAGAATTCCTTGATTTCTGTATAGTGCAAGTAGCCCCCATTCACCAGAGCCACAATTTTTGACGGATCAAAATTTCATGAACACTTTTTGAAAAGGATCACCCTAGGAACATATCTGTGAAATAATTTCAAAATCCGACCGGTGGTTTCAGAGGAGAAGATTTTTAAAGAATTTGCTAAAAAATTCCATTTTGTTGCCATGGCAACCAGAGTTTTTGACGGAATCAAATTCTGTGAACAATTTTTAAAGAAGACCTCCCAAGGAACATTCCTGCCAAGTTTGGTCCAAATTGGCCCAGCAGTTTAGGAGGAGTTGATGTTTAAAGAATTGTTGACGACGCACGACGGACGACGCATGACGGACGACGGACACCCAGTGACCCTAAAAGCTCCCCTTGAGCACGTTGTGCTCAGGTGAGCTAAAAATTCAAATAAAATAATCTCGCCATACATTTTTATACATATCATGCAGCACATCTTTTACATTCCCGACAGCCAAGTCTGTATTTAGGACAAATTTCACGCCACTACCAGTCTCGTAGAAATGAAGCTTGTACTTGCTTGTCTTGAAATTCAGAAATCCATCTTTACTTTGTATGTGATTAAGGAAACGAACTGAGGATCCACATGATAATTGTAAAGTTTATCCACCCAGCAAATATAGGTCGACTATCGGAGAATCATTTGACTCTACAACAGTCAAATCATGGTTGGTTGTATTGTGGTTTAACACCACTTTAACAGCTAAGGTCATATCATGGCGGTCAGTGATGCACATGTGTTTCCTGGCTTTCTCGTACCAGTACAAACACAACTTTCTTTCCAAAGCTACTGACTACTTTTCTCACATGCTTCAGCAGAGGCATCCTCGGATACCCCGGGGTCTCCCTATTTGCTACGCTACATCGACCCCTGGGACAATTAGTTGAATTTCCTTCGCTTTACCGCTGGCCGAATGCTGGCTTTTCATTGGTTCCATCATCATTTTGTGATGGGCGAGTGTACTGTACGCTATGACGTTTCGTATCGATTTTCGGCGGCTCACTTTACCGCTGGCCATATGCTGGCTTTTCATTGGTTCTATCATCATTTTGTGATGGGCGAGTGGACTGTACGGTATGACGTTTCGTATCGATTTTCGGCGGCTGATTCAAAGTTTTATTAGTCAATTGTCCCAGGGTCGATGTAGCGTAGCAAATAGGGAGACCCTGGGGTATCCGAGGATGCAGCAGAGGTGAGAGGGGAAAATACGCTGGAAAGAAAGTTCGCCTCAATCTGGTATCGAACTAACAACCACCAGGTCATGAGTCTGACACGCTCACCACTGAGCCACCTGGGCAGGCTACAGTCAAATTAGCAGACAACAAGTCATTTAAAAATGTTACGAATTTCTTTACATTAATTTTGAATTCATTAATTTTAATATTATTGTTTTCTGCAAGATCATTATAAAGCAACACTAATTCATATTAAAAAAAAAGGAATTGATTGATTGTATGGTGTTTAATGCCGTTTTCAACATTATTTCAGTTATATCACGGCTGCCAGTGCACCAATCCATGCATTCCTGGAGTTTCTTTTACCAGTACTTCACACAATTTTCTTTTCAAACCACTGAAAAAAGAACTTTAACCCTTTACCACACAATGATGACTTTTAACGCCCCAGAGGAGGAAGCCTTTTGAAAACCTTTTGGGAAATGGAGAAAATGCTAGTAACCAGCATTTTCTCCTTTTTTGACAAGGTTTTCTACCCTATGAAAGCAAAATTGCTCCATTTGAGCTACTTTGAATTTGTCGTCTTCAAATGCTTTCAATTTGAATAGGACTAAAATTTTGCTGTGTGGTAATGGGTTAACTGCAGAAAAACTCTTTCCATCCTTGAGTAAATTCAGTTACACAATGGAGGTGGCCACCCTTGCAAGCACCTGTATCTGATCAAACATTGTCATTGTTGTTTGTCACATGATATTAACCCTTTACCCCACAAGGCATTTCTACGGTATCTCTAAATGACCCTAAATAACAGCAAGGATGAAGCCGTTTTTATGTGTATATGACACCTTTTGATAGCATAGAAAACATTGTGACAAAAGGTGAAATTGCTCGTGGCGAGCAATTTCACCTTTTAGCCAAAATGTTTTCCAAAGGCTCCTACAAGCAATGCGTATAAATTGGTATCTATGGAGTAAAGGGTTAACCATTAATTTCAATTTTTGAGTTGCTTTTATTTAGCCATTTGCAAGCGCTTTCAATTCGGGCCAGTCTAAAATTTTGTTGTTTGGTAAAGAGCTGAGAGTTAAGAGGCTACATAGCCCATTGACCCTTTCCCAAGACATAAATGCGGACGAAAATGGTACAAAAGGGCTAAAGTTCTGTAGCAAAGTAGAAAATATTGTGAGAAAAGGAGAAAATTCCGGTTGCCTACTTCTTTTTCTTTTCCTCCATAATTTCAAATCCTTCAACTTCTCTGTCAAGTTTTTTAAAACTTGGATTTGTGTAGCAAAGGGTTGCAGAAATGTCAATGAAAAATATTTTCTTCTTACTTTTGCCTTTCTTCTTTAATGATTATTTGCAGACTACTGCCCTACTTAACTCATTACCAAACAACAAAATTTTAGGTTTGTCCAAATCGAAAGCATTTGCAAATGACAAAATGACAGTGACTGAAAATTTGAAATTTGTTTCATGAAGGGTAGAAAACATTGTGGGAAAAAGGAGAAAATGCTGGTTACCAGCATTTTCTCCTTTTCCCACAATGTTTTCTAGAGCCTTCTTTCTCAGGGGCGTCAAAAGTAGGGATTTTGAGGTAATGGGTTTTAATTCAGTGACATCATTTTTTTGATGTTTGGTGAGTTTAAGAAAAACTGGGTAGCGAGTACTTAGTAGTTCCCTGTTTGCTCTTCTCTGATTTACAAGCTAAACAAAGGATACACATCTGTTGGGCTAATTCTGTTGACAAAGGACTTGATTGAAAATAGCATGCCATACATCAGTTTGAATTCCTGAAAATAAATAAAGAACATACAGTAATATCATAAATAATTATGTACTCAACATAGTCAATACATTTATACTTATGAAGTCAATCAATCAACGAGTGACTTCAACTTTCATATAATACCTGTTAGAAATATATTTCAAGGGGTGAATGCAAAACTATTCTATTTGCATTTTGCACAATTTTGCAGGTGAGGAAAAAACATTTCATTTGTCTGAGATGAATTGTTTGATCATCAGCTTTTGATATATTGTGTCGAACTGTGTAAATAAATTCAACACAACAGTGCTTTTCAGAGAAATGAAAAGTTTTTTCCCTCACCCATAAAATTTTCCAAAACGCAGGTGGAATGCTTTCACATTAACTGCTCCAAAAATTCTTCAAAAGTGAGATAGAAATTAAGGTAGAAACATACGGGCAATACTGAGACATACGGACGGTTATACACCAGAATAATCATACTTAAAATTTCTAAGTTCCACTGAAAATTTGTACAAAACAAATCAATTTTTTACAGGTATTTGTATCTTGATTGGAGGCTTTACCTTGATTGCTTTGTCTCACTTAATATTTATGCTTGTTCGTAATAAATAAATGATTTGGACATGAATGTCGATCACAGGCAGTGAATTATGTAGATTTTGCCACTGCAAATCTTGCCATTAGAACTTTCCTCCTCGATGGCATTTTTTTGCCAAAAAAGATATCCAGGGTTTTCCATGACGCACAAATCCTGCGTCATTGACGCAATTTCAATTCAAATGACCCCCAAATTAAATGACAGTGCGTCATCGGTGACGCAACTTTCCAAAATCTAAATAATGTACGAAGTTGAATGAAGCGCCATAATTCCAAGTCTGTTCTTGCTTCAATGTCAGACGAACACCATTCTTTTTTTAACTACAGGGTTTATTTCAGATAAAAGTGGTTTTCCGGTAATCTATTTATAGAATAAGACTGGTTTACGCATTATTGCCGAAATGTATATTGGACACGTGTCGTAAATATGAGCCAAGTCATAGTCGTGGTTGGGTTCTCTGTATTTCATAGCATGTTTTACACAACTTCCGGTATATAAAAGTACACATCACCAGTCTGTGCTGTTAGCGAAAAAATAATGTCATGACGAAGAAAACTGTAGCATTCTTCGATCGTCTGCTTCCTACAACTGCCGGTCAAGCCACGTCAAGCAGCGATTCAGACGAAAATGTTTGGTCTGTCAAAAAGTGACATCGGCGTTTCCGTCAGAAATGATCGACCGACTTTTCAATCTTGGAAGTAGACATTTAAAAGGTAAAATGCATTACCGTAATTCCCTAAGTATTCAGACACACTAAATTTTCGGACACCATTAATTATTTTCCGAAATAATTTATTTTTTGTCCTTAAGTTCGGACACTTGGTAAAATAATTGTCCCTAAATTTTCGGACATGAAATTATGATGGTTTAGAAGACCCGCAGTACTCTACCAAACAACAAATTAAAATGATTTTAAAGTTGACGAAGACCCGCTACACTCTTTCCCAAACAACAAATTAAAATGGTTTATATGTTGACGAAGACCCGCTATACTCTTTCCCAAACAACAAATTAAAATGGTTCAGAAGATCGACGAAGGTTTGCAATACTCTTTCCCAGACAACAAATTAAAGACTCTTCCAAACTGAAAGAGTTTGCATACGACAAAGGCTTGTTTGGGATATGGTAAACTTTTACCAAACGAAAATTTCTTGGACTAGATAAAATTCGAAGGATTCACAGACAACAATTACATTTTGCTAAAATTATTTTTTGATTGGATAACGAAGAAAACAGTGGGGGAAGAGGAGAAAATAATTAATTCCAGCGTTTTCTCCTTTTCAAACAATGTTTTCAAAAGGTTTTACCCCAGGATCGTTTAAAGTCGTGATTGCGTGGTGAAGAGTTAATTAGCAAACTTGTACCTGAGAAGAGTAAATCGATCTATGTTTATCGCTTAAATCCTTTGTTTGGTATCTGATTGATCGTGGTAGACTGAATGCAGGTGCTAATTTGTGTTACACAGGCTGTATATATTTAGTCCAATACCCGTGACGCATTAAAGATGTAAATCTTATCTATAAACGCTATAAGATACACTTTTAATGCACAACGGGATGGCTAGTTGTAACGACCTGTACACAGACATGTGGCATGGAGACAAGCACGTGTATGGGTGACGTAACCAGGTTTAGTCAGGTCAAGAATAACCCTTATCACGACCATGATTTAGGATTTGTTTAGCGAAGTAGCTATTTGCGTTCAAATACGTAATTGTGTGAAGTCTTTTTACAAGTAAGTTTTATCAATCCACAAAGGTCGATCTCATGTCAGTTCTTTTCGGGAAATATATGCCTTACTGTATGTTGTACATACGATATCTATTAAAGGATATGTTGTTGTTGGAAAGCGATTTCCCGAAATTTTTGGACAGTCACACAAATAATTTAATAAGTTTTCGGACACCAAAAAAAATAATTATTTTTTTCCGTCCCAATACTTGGGGGAATTACGGTAATAATCGTGTTTGAAGTTGATGACAAGGAAATCCATATTTTTGACCCCCAAAATTAATGAAATGACCCTCAACTAATGAGGATGGGGGTCACAATGACCCCCAATTTTCATAGCCGAGGGAAAACCCTGATATCTCTGGTTAAAAGGTCTCTACTGAGGTATCGCCGAATGTTGCAGGTACATCTCTGTGTTGTCTATCGGGGTCTACTTAAGGACTGTTGAAGGTCACAGGTATGTTAGTGTTATCTGTTACAAGGGTAAAGGATATTGTGATCACTCTTCGTTTTGTTGGTGAATACTGGTGGGTAGGGCATTTTTGTGTTGTTGCAGGTAATCAAGCAGTTGCATTCCTTGTGTTTCTTAATAAATAGGGGGTATTTTTTTCATATTTTATAAAATATTTTTATCATAGAATGTCAAATTCCTGTGTCCAATTATTATACTTCTCAGAGTCTGATCTGAATCGACTCCGAAAGAGTATGTTGTAAAATCAGACTTACCGCAATAGTAACTGGTCAGCCTCCGAGGGTCACTATGTTGTAAATCGTCTTTAGCAGGCCAGTGCCGCTTTCAGTAATACACAATAATATATAACACGAGTGCACAGTTCAACGTCTAGAATTCTACTGATACTTTCTACTGGCTCCGGGGTTCTCACGCGCCAATTCAGAGCGCGGGAATGGCTAAAACCCAAGCGTCGAAATACCATATTCCTCCCCGTTTTGAAAAGCCTCCTCGTGTATAGGATCTGTTTTCCCCCAGCACCCTATTTTTAATATGGGTAATGAGCCCATTTCTAGAAATGCGGCTAATTCTGTTGAAATTGGCCTGTTTCAGTTATACACGGCCATACAGGTCAAGCCCGTTATTGATGCTTGCTGAAAGGACCACTGAGACAGGCGTCACTTTCACTCTGGCAACTAGGTCAGCTACTTCCCCTATATAGGCGGGAGTATTCACCCTAATTCCATCCCCTGGCATCAGATAAGGCGAGTCTGTTTCCAACAAAATTTTGTCCAGACTGATCCTCTTCAGCGCATCCATCTGGCCAGAGTTGAAAGACACAACTTTCCCCGAAAAACCAAAATAGCAATTTGGGAAAGCCTGCATCCATTCCCGCGCCATGCCATAGTCGCCCGTGTAGGTATGTAGATGGATCCTCTGATAGGGCGAACAGTGCGTTTTAAAGGCTTGAAGGCACCTGTCATGAACCTTCTTACCCAAGGGGTCCCCTTTTGCACCTCTTAGGTGGACCACCAACACAAGGCCCGTGGCTCCCATTCTTAGGATCCGCTCTAACACATCAGTCTGTTTGACCCAAGTGTCAGTAGGTGCAGAAAAGTCGAGGCCTATCTCACTTACAGCTGCTATCCTACTACTGTGGATCTCTTTTTCAAATTCGACCCATTTTTCTGGCGTCATCAGATCCACTTTCTTGGGATGTATCCCGACTGCCACCCTCCATCTTGGATCCAGAGGATAGCTCCTTTTTCCCAAGGTTTCTGGGTCACAATAGTTGAGAACTCCACCAATAACCTCAACCTCTACTTTGGGTGGTCTACCCACAGGCAGCTTAATTGCTCCTTCCACCGAGAGCCCTCTTGGTTTCTTCTCAGCTAAAAGCAGTCGATCTAGGTGGAAATGACTGTCAAAAGCCTCCAATTTTCGCCCATCTGCGGTACTGCTTCTTACAGTGGTACCCAGTTCTGGCTTGGACTTTGGTGACTGTCCCCTAGTTGACACTGCCCTCTGGACAACCTCCGCATATGTTTCTTTGCCGGATGGTTGTGTTTCTTCCTTGGAAATTTCTTTTCTCTTCTCCTTAGGCAGTCTTTGGGGCTTTGGCTCATCCAATCCCAATAGCCTTCTTTCTTCTGCTGAATCCATTTCTTCTGACTGGCATTCAGACTGAGACTGGATAGTAGTCACTTCCATTTCCTCTACCTCTCCCTTGTTTTCCTTGGGCAGAGTTTCAGGTTCAACAACCTGTTCAGCTTCCACATCAATGGTGACCGTCTCTCCCTCAGGATGTTCAATGCCATCGTAATGTCCAAAAGCTTGTTGATCCTTTACGCTCAAAAAGTTCAGCAAGTGGCACATTACCTTCCAGTGGAGAAGTGCTGCTGGTGATGTGATAGGCTGGCTAACTTCTGTGGGAGTTGCCACCTTTAACAGATCCGCCAGTTCCTCCATGGACACCTTGATATCTTCCGTTAGGAATGCTGACCCCCTCCAGGTTTCATTTACAAGCTTAAGAAGGTCATTCAAATTGCCCAGTTTCCCTACCACTAATTTGGCTAGTCTCCTGAGGCAATTTGCCCTCTTTCTTGTTAAATCCTTCGAGGGTATCTCTCCACAGACTATTCTACAGCAGTCTGGAAGATGATAATAGGCGTGCCATTTCAGTTTTGAACTGAAAGTAGGGCACCCTTTAACTATACATTGGGTCTTCCTTCTTGAGACCTCCCTCGAAGTTTGGGCCACCTTCCTAACCCCCTTCAGTCTTGATGTTTCCTCCTTAGCCACCATTCTTTTCTTGGCTGGCTGAGGCGATTCATCTCTCCTGGAAGGACCTCTAGGCCGTTTTGCGACCTTTATCTTCCTGTCCTTACGCAGAGTTATCCGAAGGTCCTCTGGGCATTTCTTGGATTCATCTGAGCGATAAAACGTCTGAGTATGAATATTTCCCCTCGTTTGGCCGGAAGTAGTCCGCCATTCCGATTCGTGCTCATACCGGCGTTTCACCGTCTTTTGCCTCTGTCGAGTATCCCGTCGGCTGCTATGGAATACCTCCATGAATTGGTGTGGTCGGATGATTTCCTCGGAATCTGCCGACTGTTCCCGTTCCATTACACCTTCAAATCGGTGGACAGCCACATTTTCCCGAACATCCTTGGCCATTGTGGAAGATCCCATATCTCCAGCATAGCGTCCAAAAGGTCGGCTGACCTTTGTCTTGATGTTTTTCCAATACTGCTTATGCGGAATATGTTCCACTATCCAAGATGGAGAGAAGATTACAGTTGCCTCCCTCTGCATCTTCTCTACCCACGCCCAGTTTTCACAATGTCTGGCAACGACATACTGCGCAGATATCAAGTCTGCCAGTTCTCCCTCTTTGACTTTAGGATCTGCCGCCACCTTTAACATAAATTCTTTTGGATCCACAATTCCACCTCTTCTT
The DNA here is from genome assembly GCA_943736015.1 of Tridacna crocea. Taxonomy (NCBI): domain Eukaryota; kingdom Metazoa; phylum Mollusca; class Bivalvia; order Cardiida; family Cardiidae; genus Tridacna; species Tridacna crocea. The sequence goes on from OX031068.1 coordinate 9,185,152, forward strand.
ATCGTTATTCTGACCCTTTCAGAAGGCGTCAGAGATTCATCGCTCTTCTTATCAGCAGCCCAACTTCTTCGTGGACTCTGTTCACTTCCAGAGCTACTTTCTTCATATTGTCTTTCGGCCATTTCTGCAAGTAAAAACAGAGAATTACTAAATGACCAAATTTCCATCTGGTACCGAGCTAACCTTGCATTTAGGGCAAAAATACTTGTCAATGAGGAGACCTTCTTGTGCTGTTATATTAACACACTTTCCATGCTACCACTCATCACAAGCATCACAGGCAATCATAAATTCACCATTATCTGGTTTTCTGCACAAACAATATAATTCTTGTTTATCAGTTCTACCAGTAATGCTGATATCATTGCTTTCATAGATTTTTAGGCGATCATGATTTACGGTCAGTATTCTCTTTTTATACTGAACCCTGTAATGATAAGGAGATAAAACTTCGATTACTTGACATGGACCTTTCCAAGGCGGAAGTAATTTTTTACATTTCCCCTTTACTGCAGCCTGATCTAGCATATAGACAATATCTCCCTGTTTAAACTGATATTTACGCACTTTTAAGTCATAGTCGCGTTTCATGCGTTTTTGATTCCCATTCAATCGCTCTCTCGCAACCTCATGCGCCAGTTCCAGTGAACTGACCAGATCTACACAGTAATTTTCAGTACTGCTAAATGTTTTTCTTTCTTAATTGGGAACATCAAATCAGAGGGTAGGTTTATTTCTCTACCTAGCATCAGCATATTTGGTGTAAAGCCAGTGCTACGATTTACCGTGGACCGCATAGCGCCTGCAATCTGTGGAAGATATTTATCCCACTGGTTTTGAGTCTTCCCCACAAAACACCGAATGGAATCCATCAATGTTCTATTAAATCGCTCCACTTGTCCGTTAGCGGATGGTCTGTACGGCGTTGTTCTTGATTTGTGAATTTGAAGCAGCTTGCACACATTTGTGAACAGACTACTTTCAAAGTTTCTGCCTTGGTCAGTGAATATTTGAAATGGATACCCAAACCAAGAGAAAAATTCATTAATGGCTGCTGTTGCTGTTACTTCAGCAGTCTGCGATGGTAATGGTATACACTCTACCCATTTGGTAAATTGATCAACCATCATTAGGATATGTTCATTTCCTTTCAATGTCTTGGGCAATGGTCCAATAAAATCTAAATGCACCCTTTCCATAGGCGTGCCAGCATGATAGTTTGTCAGTGGACATTTTAAGTACCTGTTGGGCTTCTTGCACTCTATACAAGCTTTACATGATGCAATATAATGTCTGACATCCTTCGATAAGCCATACCAAAAATATTTTTCTTTTAATTTTAATTTTGTTCTGTCTATTCCCGCATGTCCAGCTGCCGGGATATTATGGTTTATCTCAATCAGTTCTTTCCTCATAGGCTTTGGAATGAGAAGTACTTCGTTATCTGTTTCTGGACTTTTTCTCCATACTATGTCATCTCTGAGAAGGAACACATTCTTGTTTATCCAGTAGTACTTCTCTGCTGGGGAAGCCAACATCATTACTCCCTCTGGAGGTTCTTTCCTATGCATTAACCATTCTCTCAGAATTTTGAATTCTTTCTCCTGTCTCTGTAGATCCTTAACTTTGCTTAACATTTCTTTAGAGTCTATTAAGTCAAGAGAAATATTCTGTACCCTTATTATCATTTCATTCCCAACTTCATCTGGTTGTTGTGTTATCTCTGTGTGCGTCACATTTATATTTCGTTTGTCGACCAGAGGCACAACATCATCCACAGTTTCAACGAAATTCCCCCAGTTTTGATGAGCTTTGATACAGTATTTGCAGCCTCCACAAGGGAGCTGTTCAGGTTTTAGTCCTAATCTATAATCTTTACACTCATCATTTTCAACGGGTATCCTCGACAATGCATCTGCGTTACCGTGTTTTTTCCCAGGTCTATGCTGCACTTCCATATCATATTGACTCAACTCTTCGAACCAGCGGGCAATTTGCCCCTGAGGATCTCGAAATCTCAGCAGCCAAGTTAAGCTGTTATGATCAGTACGAATGACAAAATGACGGCCTAGTAGATAGTGCCGAAATTGTCGCGTAAACCGTACAACTGCCAATAGTTCTTTCCTGGTCACACAATACCTTTTCTGTTCTGAAGATAAAGCTAGACTTGAGTAAGCTATTACTTTTTCTTGTCCATCTTGTACTTGAGATAGTTCTGCACCTATGGCAAAATCTGATGCATCTGTGTCTAATATGAAAAGGTCTTTATTATTCGGAAATGAAAGTACTGGTACGGATGACAAGGCTTCCTTTATTCTGTCAAACGCCTCTTGCTGTTCAATTTCCCACCTAAATTCCCTCTTTCCAGTGATACCATATAAGGGGCACGCTATTTCTGCGAAATCTTTAATAAACATTCGGTGATAATTTACCAAGCCAAGAAATTGTTCTACTTCATGAGTATTTTTTGGAACAGGCCAGTTTATTACTGCCTTTGTATGTTCCTCTTTCATACTCAATCCTGTGTTGGAGACCCATCTTCCGAGAAACTCCACTTCTTTCTGAAACAATACACACTTGGACGGTTTAAGTTTTAATCCATAGCTTCGCAATCGTGTAAGGACCTCTTTGATGTTATTCAGATGGTCTGTAAATGACTTTCCTAGGACAATTATGTCGTCTAAAAAGGCTAGCACGATATTCCAGGTTAGGCCTCTCAGCACCAAATTCATTACTCTTGAGAAGGTCGCTGGAGCATTACAAAGTCCAAAAGCCATTCGAACAAACTCATATAACCCATACTTTGTAATAAATGCAGTCTTCTTACGATCTTGCTCCCTTATCTTTACTTGCCAGTAGGCTGAATTTGCATCTAGCTTTGAGAACCATAGATTTCCAGCAAGGGTATCCATACATTCATCGATCAGGGGCAGGGGATAAACATCTTTTGTGGTCAATGTGTTTAGCCCACGGTAGTCTACACACCAACGCACACTACCGTCTCTCTTCCTAACTAATACTGGCGCCGAAGCCCATTCTGAGTTAGATGGTTGAATTACCCCAGCTTTCTCCATTTTATCAAGGTGCGCTTTCTCTTCATTGGCAAAGTTAATCGGGGTCCTCCTCATTCTTTGTTTAAGTGGTTTTGCGTCCCCTGTGTCGATATTATGTTCTATAGCAGTGAAATTTCCCAGATCAAATTCATTTCTGGCGAACACATCCTGATACTCAATAAGCAACCTTCTAAGCTTGGTCTGCTCTTCAGCTGTAATGTGTTTCTTGGATTGTTCCCATAATAATTTTAAATGGTCTGGAATGTCTTGTTTTGGCACACTAATTTCCTCTGATGAACATATTTTATTAATATGAGGATCATCTAGTATCGAATCTAAAGCCACTTCAAACTCGTGTGCTTCCCCAATCTGTTTCTTTTTCTTTAGTCTGCGGTGGGTATTAGATGTATTTATTACACATATTAATGGTTCTGTTGTTTCTTTATGTGCTGTTCTTGGTACTAATAAATCTCTATTACTGGTTGGTTCTACCATGAAGTCTTTCAAGTTTTTTTCTAATGAACACTTGACCAGCTTTACCGAGTTAGGTGGAATATCTACTGTTTCACTTACACAAACTCTGGAAATTCTCGGCCTGTCTTTGTTTGTGTCTCTCTGCATAGGTATTTTCTCCCCTTTTAGGTCTAGGCAAGATTTTGATGTCTCAATATTTATCTTCCTTTCTTGTAAAATGTCAATGCCCAATAACATCTCATCTTGTATTGGAGCCACATACAAGTCTTCTTCAAATGTAAGGCTACCTAACTGGACATTCACAGGACCCACTATAAAACCCTTCATGCTCATGTCTCGCCCTGCAGTGTGTAAAATGGCATGCTTTTTAACTGGGGGTTTAGGCTTTAGTTTGTTGTAAACCTTATCAGAAATAATTGTCACCTCAGCTGCTGAGTCGACGATTGCTGTCACAGGAGTAGCCTGCACTATGCAAGTCACGGTAAATGCTGAGCAAGAATGAAGTCTACAGACAATGATTTGCTCTGTTAGACTGTGGTCAACTTCTGAAGTTTCCTTAGGTTCGAATTTCTGAACACACGCGTTCAATACATCGCCGTATGTTTCATTATCGGAACTGTTATTAGCCGATGAGAACCCGGATAACTCGTCGTCCGACCAATCTGCTGGCTTTTCATGTTTAACTAAAAGGCCATTTATTTCTGTTTGGGTTAATGGCTGGCCTCCTCCATCAACCCTTGGTCGTTTAACGACTCCTCTGCTCCACAAAACTTAACGGATTTGTCAAGTTTGGGACAGTCCTTCTTGAAATGTCCTACTTCTTTACAATTATAGCAGGTAGAGGTGCTAGGATCACGTCTAGGTGATCTGGACCTAGATCTAGCACTTTGCTCATTTGGCTTTAATATGGCAGTCTTTAATTGTTCTAACACTGTCAGAACTTCAGTCATCTTTCCTTCCAACGAGCTTACCCTCCTTTCTAAGTCTGGAGTTTTTTCCTTGTTGCTGGTGTCTTGTGGTTTTTGCTTATATACTTTCATTACCTCAGCTTCAACAGAGCATTCTTCACTTGCCTCTGTATCTGCATACATTTGCCGGGTGGGATATCTAACCCTTCCCGCATTCATCATTTTCGTAGTGTTTCGATTCCACACTACATGACCTATAGCTTGATCTAAAGTCTGAGGCTTCATATTAATCGCATAGTGCCCAGATTCTCTATCTATACAACCTTGACAAAATTTTAAGACTAGCTCATATTGTATAAGGTTATCCGGCATATCAATATATGCCTTGTTACCAAGAGATGCTACTCTATCTGGCCATTCGTAAATGCTTTCATCGGTTTTCTGGCGCAGATTAACAAATTGCATTCTTAATGTGCTAGGTAGATCCGAAGTGCTGAACCTTTTCTCTAATCTCCTAACCAAATCAAAATATTCTAGATTTGGTTCTCTTTCCATAACCATGGCAAAATAATCGCTAGCTTTGCCCTGTAGACACCAACACAAGTTATTTTTTCTCTGCCTTCCTGTCCATTGTTGTTCCTCTGCGAAGGTAGTGAACTTAACAAAAAATGAACGCCACGACCCAGTGCCGTCATAACTGATATGCCTTGGAACAGTTACAGGCTTGTGTGTGTGGGTACGAGTATTGCTGTTGTCGTCAACCCAGTCCGGTCTGAGGTTGACACCATACGAGTCTTTGGCCCCGCTTTGAGGATAGAACAAGTTATAATATCTCCGTTCTTGTTCCCCATAATAAGGACTACCATAAGCACCTATTGTTTGTGGAGGATAATGAGTCATTGGTGGAGGAATACTAGGATTGAAATGAAATGGGACTCTATTACTTTCATTCAAGTATGTAGACCGATTTATTGGACTTGCATATTGAATGTTTTGTGTTTTAATATCTTTCTGAGCCTCTTTAATAGACGGCTCATATGGCCTAAAGTCTATCAGGTCTATTAACTCGTCAGTAACTCGGAGTCCTCGAATAGAGCGAAGATCTTCCAGTTCAATGTTCCCTTTTTCTTGCCTTATTCGTAAAATCTCGTCAGCGAAACGCTCTCCAATGCCTGGCAGAGATAACAACTCGCGACCTAAGCAGTAATTGATAAGAACCCTGTCCATGGTTAGCTCGGTTTTATAATGTAAACAAAGTTTGAAATAGTTGTAACTAAAAGTAAACAACTAATAAAGAGTAAAGAGCAATGACTTTTTTTTTGAAATCAGTATATGCCCCTTTAACAAAAAAACAATCTGCTTTTTCTTTTTTTTTTTCAAGTCAGAATGTTATCTGGAGCAGATGGGAAAAAATTAAATTTTACAATGCTCCTTTAATATAATAACGTATCCCCCCTTTAAGGCGGAAAATCTGCTTGTTATTAAAGTCAGAAATTTTCCCCTTTAAAAGGTTGAGAAACAAATTACGTACTTAAAGTAATTTACCTCTGTAAAAGGCGGATGAAGAATAGTAATGTTAATTCCCTTTACAAAGTGGAAAAAACAAAAAAAATGTTTCAAATAATGTTTCCTCTGTGGAGAGAAATCAGTTATTTTCACTTTCTGTTAGTCGAAAATAAATTTGAAACAAATAATTATTTTCACTTTCTGTTAGTCGAAAATAATTAACAAGAACCAATTACATGCAGGTGACCTCACAACAGTTTAGGCAAACTGTTGCAAATCCAAATGTCGAATTGAGGCAAGGGAAAAGCAAAATGGGAAGTTGCTGAAGCCACAATGTTTTCGACTTTTGGCAAGGGAGGTAATTTTGTAAAATTATTTTCCAAAAATTACAAAATATCGCTTAAAATGTTTTTTCACTACTGACAAAGTAGCCAAAATACAGAAAAAACGATACTAGAATTGAAACAAACAATTAACAATGCAATCAATGGACAAAAACTATCATTGAAAACAGCATTCAATTTCCGCGGGAAACCCCACCCACGTGACAAATGGACGCCGCCTCAATACAACACAAGAAAATGCAAAATACAATGAAGCAAACAATTGTCCGCAAATGCGATACGAATTGCTCGCAGCGCCACTGTTGTAAAATCAGACTTACCGCAATAGTAACTGGTCAGCCTCCGAGGGTCACTATGTTGTAAATCGTCTTTAGCAGGCCAGTGCCGCTTTCAGTAATACACAATAATATATAACACGAGTGCACAGTTCAACGTCTAGAATTCTACTGATACTTTCTACTGGCTCCGGGGTTCTCACGCGCCAATTCAGAGCGCGGGAATGGCTAAAACCCAAGCGTCGAAATACCATAAGTATTACATATTGCATATCTCGAGCTTGATCTAAATATTCAAGGAAATACCTCCTATTTGAATAGAAAATAATGGGTCCTTCATATGCAAGTTATGGGGGAAAAATGCGAGCACTGTTGTGGATGGCGAAACTTCTTGGGACGAAGTCTGTAGGTAGCGAACTGAATGATGCGCTAACCGAAAAATAGAAATCCGATTTTAAACAATCATCAAATGTATGAAAACTTGCCTCCTCCTTCGGCATTCCTGACTGCTTCCTTCTGTTCCACTCTGCATAATAAAGACAAGTTCCATTTCTATCAAATATGTAGAGATTGTAAATTGTCATCCTACTGTTGGGATGCGAACGTAAGCGTAGATTTCCCGGAATACATAGGTTCAAACTGATAAACCGGATCCAACAGGGTAAGACTTAACACTTTGGTTCAGAATATTCTGTTAATGCTTTTAGTTGTTATTCTAGCAGAATATTTTTGCACTACGTGCATGCTACAACAAAATGAATTCGAAGTCGAATTCTTTTTGGAAAAAGTAGCCAAGTTTTATTTTCAGTTGGGCTTAAAAGTTTTAAAAAAATCCTTTAAAATCCTTGTCAAAAACATAATGGAGTCCAAATGGCTCTGTTGATATCAGTCATTCTTTTCTCCAGATATTTGACTAAATATAATACAAATATCTGAAAGAAAAAAAAAATTCCCCATAAAAGCTGCATGGGTGTAGATCTTAAAGAGTTAAATTGTGAAAACAAAAGTTAAATTGTGAAATCAAATCATATCCGGTTACTAAGTCTGTTCCGGTCCAGCCTTGAGAAGTTCAAGTTGGCGTCACACCCCCTGCTGTTTTTCTAATTTTGAAAAAAAAAAAGAGGGCAAGTCACTAGCCCAGAGGTTTGCTGTCTTTTCGCTAGCAAATATATACCCAATGGCCTACTTAACCTTTTCCCAAACAAGCGCTTGTTTTACGTGTCTGCAATACAAGTCTTTTGAAAACACTGTGGGAAAAGGAGAAATTGCTCGTAAAGAGCAATTTCTCCTTTTTTCCAAAGTGTTTTCTGCCCATTCGGATCATTTTCTGCTATTGTTATGAAAGTGAAAATTGTCGTCTGCAAACCCTTTCAGTTTGGAAGAGTCTAAAATCTGTTGTTTGGGAAAGGGTTCAAAGGTAAAACACAGCATCTCAACTGGCTTTGTCTATCTCAATCTCAAAGTTCTACTCTTGAAAATTCTAGATAATTTTCAATAGCAGACCGTGGTGTGTGTTTCTGGAGAAATAGCAAACGCATTGGTTGCTTTCATTATGCCTTGCTATCTTTTTGTTCATTTTTGTTGGCAGTTAGACATAGATTTCAAAATTTAAGTGAACAGTACTCAGAGCTCCATCTTCATTTATTTTCTAGGGGTACATAAAAAGCAGCAAGAGTTGTATGGATGGATGGATGAGTCGGTAGGTGCGTATGTGGACGGAGGGACGGACCCATGAAGTTATTGATTGATTTATTGATTGATTGATTGACTGACTGACCGACTGACTGACTGACTGACTGACTGACTGACTGACTGACTGAATGAATGAATGACTGACTGACTGACTGACTGACTGACTGATTGATTGGTTGATTGATCAAGTCTCTAGAGGTGAGTTTTCAAGTTTATGAAACATAAAAGTCAACCTAGGAGAAAACCATTATTGATGTTGAAGTTAATCAAGGGAGAAAAGTGCGCCCGACGTGTGACCCGAACCCACGACCCCCGGAACACCAGTACCGCAGCTCTACCAATTGAGTTAGCTGGGCATCTGATCGTGAGTCCACCCAGCGTCATCATCACAACACTATTGAAGTGCATTTATATCTTGAAAACGAAGCCTTGACAATGGTGCAGATTTTTTAGGGAGTTTTCAAGTTCGACCGAATGTAGCAGCCAGACTGCATTTGCTACTGACAAACAGTTGTGTTTAAATTTTGGTATAAAAATATTTTAGCTCTCAGTTGTCGAAAGAACCTTGGCCCCATTTTATTAAGGTAGTTACGATCAAAATTTGCGTAAGTTTTACCTACATGTAACTATAGTATAGTGGCATGATTCTGCTAAAATCACCATAATAGTTATCATGTATCCATCTTCGCCAGCCAAGGTTACGATCACCACGTGAATGTAACCTTTGCTGATTGAGCCCGATTTCGAGATTCCTGCTATGCGCCCTCTATTGGAAGCTGGTTATTACCCCCCTTTACATTATATTTCTAAAAGCAAATGAAATATCGTTTTACAAATCGCTTACGAATACACATGAAGGGATAAGCAGACATCCACGTGGGTTTCCATGTTTACCTTCTATTCGAAAGGTAGCGACCTTGTTTTATTTTTATCAAAGATGAAATGCTACGAGCGATTTCATTCGTTGCAGTTAGAGCTGGCTGCATCCAGTGAAAAAGCCTATCGGGGGAATGTAAAAATCAAACTCGATCCGCCAAGGGTAGAGTAGCGTAGTGAATCGTCAGCCTTGGCTTGCGAAGATGTCATGTATCTAGTAACAGACAAATACCAAGTGCTGTAGTAAAGTTATGTAAAACTTACGCAAATTTTGTTCGTAACTACCTTCATAAAACGGGGCCAAGATATATTCAGAGCCTTTTTGTCGTCGTCTGCTCAATTGAAGACATGTGGGGAAAGTTAATAGAAAATGTTGAAGACTGGCTATGGTTGAAAAATATTTCCTACTCACAAACGATTATTGGTATCTTTGAGAACATCATTTCCTGTCAAGATAAGAAATTGCTCGAAACGAGTTATTTTTCATCATGCCACATTGCTGGGCTGATATTCATGGATTTATCTGTAAACTCACGTTGAGTATCCGTCATTTAGCATGTCTTACAAAGCCGTCTGCTGTAAAAGTTATTTGGAAAGTAGTTTGAACTTCAGCAGGTGACGAACTTTGGGACTTGCACAACTTGATTGTTAGTAAGCCTATGCCTTCTTCTAGACGATATGTCAAATGGACACTGCACTTAGTACGCTTTAGCCTACGACAAAAGTTTAAAATTACTCAAATTGAAAGTATTTGTAGATGATACGTTAAGGTAAGACCTGTGTAATGGAAAACAGCTATTTCCACTAAAATATCACTCTGCAAAATTAGCTATGATTAAAAATGAGTATTATTGAACTACTTTCACTTTCCATTTTTTCCTTCTTTGAATTATCATTTATAAATCTAAAACCACTATATTCTCAATTCAAAAAGAAATAATAATTACCTCCCTTTTCAGAAAACTAACAAAAGTTTCAAAAAATAATTTCAAGATAGACATAAACGGAATTTCTGATCCGTTAGAAATGTGCAAAAATATAATTTCTGCATAAATCCTTATTTATCCTTATTTATTAACCAATTAGAATTTTCACCGGAAGTGCATTACACATGTGCAGGTCTTACCTTAAATGAGCACTGCACTAAATACAAACTTTAGCAAACAAAATTATAAGCCTTTCCAAACTGAGTACATTGATTCAACAAGTGAGACTCAAATAAAGCATTGCCCTTTAACCCATTACCACACAATCCCTACTTTTGACGACCTTGAGAAAGAAGCGTTTAGAAAACATTGTGGGAAAAGGAGAAAATGCTGGTAACCAGCATTTTTTCCTTTTCCTACAATGTTTTCTACCCTTCCCAAAACAAATTTCAAATTTTCTGTCACTTTTATTTTGTCGTCTGCAAATGCTTGCGATTTGGACAAACCTAATATTTTAACGTTTGGTAATGAGTTAAGTCGAATATAAACATTATAGTATGAAGAAAAAAATGTTGGTTACCAGTATTTTCTTCTTTTCCCTCCATGAATGTTTTCTTCGGAAAATTAAATAATGGGATCTACTCGGTTTTTGTATACTACAAAATTCCGAGTTGTAACGACCATAAGAAAGAAAAAAAAAAACTTGGAACAAAATGTTGGAAAAGAAGAAACTGTTGGTTACCAGCATTTTCCTCGTTTTCTCACGATATCTTTTTACCCTTCAAAAGACAAATTTGAATTTCGATTTTTTTTTATTACCCTTTAAAAGACAAATTTAATTGAATTTAGGGTCACATAAGTTTGTGATCTGGAAAAGCTTTCAATTCGGAAAAGTCTGAATTTATGTCGTTTGGTAAAGGATTAACTCTTTACCACACGAGAAAATTTTAGACTGGTCCAAATTGAAAGCATTTGCAGACGACAAAATAAAGGTGACTGAAAAATAGAAATTTGTTCTGGGAAGGGTAGAAAACACTATGGGAAAAGGAGAAAATGCTGGTAACCAGCATTTTCTCCTTTTCCCATTGTGTTTTCAAAAGCCTTCTTTCTCAGGGGCGTCAAAAGTAGGGATTGTGTGGTAATGGGCTAAAGCACGGGATTGTGTGGAAAAAGGTTTACCCCGACATCTATGTGTCCCCTGAGTGTATTAAAGGACCATCAGGCTGTCTGGCTGTACCGATAGACTGTCATACTTTATGCTCAACAAGATTGAAAGGTTATCGTAGTTTACAAAACGTTTTGAGGTAATAAAATGCGGTTTTAGACAGGATATTCATTCCTTTCATTACCAGACAAAATATTTAGAGCTGTCCAAATGGAAAAGCCGACTACAGTTGCCATTTTGATTACATACAGGGCTTGCGACCAGGGTTTGAATCCCCTGATTGGCCAGTTTCTTTCCAATGGCTGATGATAGTAGCATACATTCCTCTTTCAATGATGACCATTGTTCCAACGATGGACAATGGTAATGTGGGAAAGCAGCCAGTGGTTTTTAAAGAATATTTTGCAAAGTAATAGGTAAACGAGACTCGACAAAAGCATAACGTCGGTTTGCTTCCAGAACCTCGTAACTACAGCGTGTAACAGCCCCCCCCCCCCCCCCCCCTCCCCCAAATAATTTGATTACCAACAAAATGACTCTTTCAGTATTGCAAGACATTCATCGTGTATAAAGAGGATGAAATAATAGAAAATTCCGAACGATTTAAAATAGTTCTAAACAAACGGCGGCGAGCCAGGGAAACTTTTCTTTTACTTTTGTTATCTGACAGACAACAAACAATTTCTGACGTCACGTTTCATTCAGTGTAATTCTCTGCTCTATTTTTTTGTCCGAATCTCATAATTCACCACATTGTTGAACATATTTCCTTCTTTTTCGGTCATTAGTATTAGTAGGTGGGTTATTTCTCACTGCACTGATGTAAAATCAGGACAAGTCGATTCTAAAATGATGTTACCCCCCCCCCCCCTCCCCCCGCCCCTCCCCCAATCTAATATTGCTTCCTACGGACCTGTGTAACAAGTTGTAGTTACGAGGTTTTGGAAGCAAACCGACTAATGTTTAGATGCACAGGCCACAGTGATATAACTGAAAAAAAAGGTGAAAGAAAACGGGATTGAGCCACTAATTATTTGTCGTCTGCAGATCCTTTCAACTTTGACAAGTTGAAAAATTGTTTTCTGGTAACGAGGTAACGTTGATCTGACCTGACTTCCATTCTTCTGCAACTTGGAACTCCCTTGTTTGTACTGTGTCTTCTTGAATCAATGAATGGCTTGACTAATCGCCTGCCAAAATAAGAATGACAACTCTATGAAAATTCTATTTTGTCGGTTAGTAACACAGTATTGATTGATCTTCGCTTATTTATCGTCGGCACTGGTTGCCTATATTGGCGACGCCCCCAGAAGACTGTTACTTAAAATATTATGTACAGTGGGACAGTGCAACATACAGGTCGAAACCCATTCTAAGATACAACTGGTCGTTTAGCGTGCTCATAGTCTAACAATGGTGGCCAATCGTGAGATTCGAACTTTTTATTTCAAATGGACCGAGTTTTAAAGGTGGATATTTAGATTTTTCACATCACACCAGATTAAAAAATGTTTATATCACTGAAATTAATATATATATAAAAAAAAAAAAATACAAATAATCAATAATTAAGAATCATAAAATTTCAAATAAAATTTTTTTTTGGAGGTATTCCCTTAAAAGTCTAGCTACATTGCCTCTTAAGACATTTTTAGATTTCCCGCCAAAATCAAAAAAGCATTGTGGGAATGTTATGTGACTGGCACGTGACTAATAACTCTTAAATTCCATAACATAACAAACAGGTAATTATTTTCCATAATGTCTAGAACTTTGGATGCTATGTTTGAAGCTTCGTCTGTATATTTCCGGTATGCAAATGAGCAAGTTGCTCATGTAAAAATAGACCGTGTTTCCCTTCAGTGTCGACCTGGGCTGTAGTAAATCTCTAATTTATCTAGCTGTCGGATGATTTTCGACTACTGGGGTTTAATGAATGAAAATTATAAGGCTTTGGGAGTACAAGGATGATTTTTTTGTATTTTTTGTAAAATTTTGCCCCGAAATCTGAAGGGCCACCTTTAAAACCTACAGGTGTCATGCTTGACCGTGCCATTTACTGAAGCTGGTTATGTACTATACTGCAGACATCACAGATCATTATGTATCTCTCATCTGTATATATGTAGAACAAAAGTTAAGGCTGTGGTAATGCTTCCAGCTTAGAGTCGAGAAAAAATATTTTATAGAGTTCATAAACAGAAATAGAACAATTATTTTTGCATAAATGTTCAACCGGTAGATCTTGTTAAATGATTTTAACTTATTTTTTTTTAAATATATATATAAAAAATTCTCTGTAAAGGAAAGTAATTCATTGCTTCCTTTGAAATGCAGATGGGGCCTTTAATCAACTATACCAATAAATTAGATGAGACCAAACACGAAATATTGTGGCTGGGTTTAACTTAACTCTTTACCAAACAATCCCTGTTTTTTACAACACGGAAATTTGGGCCTTTTGAAAACACTGTGGGAAAAGGAGAAAATGCTGGTAAACCAGCATTTTCTCCTTTTTCCACAATGTTTTCTACTCTACTGGAAACAAATTTCAATTTTTGAGTTATGTTTATTTTGTCGTATGAAAGTGCTTTCAATTTGGACATGTCCAAATTTTTGTCGTTTGGTAAAGGGTTAACCCTTTCCCAAACGACCAATTTTGGACCCTTCCAAACCAAAAGAGTTTTGCAGAAGACAATTTTTGATTTGGAAAAAATGGCAGAAAGTTCTCAAAAAGGGTAGAAAACACTGTGGGAAAAGGAGAAATTGCTCGTTACGAGCAATTTCTCCTTTTTCCACAGTGTTTTCAAAAGACTTTCACTGCAGACACGTAAAAACCAGGGCTTGTTTAGGAAAGAGTTAAATGAGTCATGCCTTGACAATAGGAGATTTACTGAATCTCTTCGATGGACGATTCCATGCAAGTTATCGTGTCAGTAGGGATCCATGACACATTTTTATCTAACAGCTGACTGTATCCTGAAGTGGACTGGCCCTTAACCGTTGCAAAAATTATTTTACTAACAACATAAAGTTTCAACCCAGGATCCATCTTGGCAAGCCAAGGATACTAAGGTTTTACTCTTGGTCGCTCGCCTCTTTAAGAATCGAAGCTCCCGCTGCGCCATTTCATTGGATGCGATCAAAAACCATCGCGTCCAATCAAATCATCCGTAACAAGAAATCTTTCGCAAAACAGAAAACAATAATGGCGGCGCCCGTCAAAAACGAAAGTTGTCGCGTATGTGACGAAAATTTGCCGAAAAAGAATAGACAATCGGTATTTAATGAGTTTTTTTTTTATAGTCCACGATCAATTATGTGAAATATTAGGACGGGTTCCACAGCCAATTGATTGCGAACCATCGTATGGCTTTTCGTCTTGTTTTTGATGCGATGAATCCGAAAGCGCAGCCATATTTGATGCATAGCCTAACAAATTTTATTACGAGCATTTTGATTGGTCAGAAATAACACCAGCAGAGGTTACGCAACTCGTGATATTCGATAGGTGGCGCAGCGGGAGTTTCGATTTTGAAAGAAGCGAGCGGCCAAGGGTACGTAACGAATAAAGTGGAGTTAGTATCCTTGGCTTGCGAAGATGCCCAGGATCTCGTTCGATTCTTTCTTGCAGATGCATTAAACACTGCTTTCACAGAGAATAAAACTTTTTCAAATATTACTGATATCGAATTCCCCTGGATAAAGACACACGGGTTCTCCATCAACAATACCTCTACCCTTTACCAAACAATCCCTTGTTTTTTATGACCCTGAGATAGAAGCCTTTTGAAAACACTGTGGGAAAAGGAGAAAATGCTGGTACCCAGCATTTTCTCCTTTTTCCACAATGTTTTCTACCCTGCTGGAAACAAATCTAAATTTCTCAGTTCTATCTATTTTGTCATCTGCAATTGCTTCCAATTTGGACCAGTCTAAAATTTTGCCGTTTGGTAAAGGGTTGAAGAATAAATTAAAAGCCCAGTGTGTTCTTTTATAGATCAAGATGAGAAACCCCTCTCGCTGCAAAACAAAGAAAATTATAGGCTGATGTTTGGTCAGTGATTTAACTCTTTACCAAACGACAACATTTTAGACTGGTCCAAATTCAAAGCACTCACAGACAAATAAATGTGGCTCAAAAATTTTGGGTGGGGTAGAAAACATTGTAGGAAAAAGGAGAAAATGCTGGTTACCAGCATTTTCTCTTTTTCCCTCAATGTTTTCAAGAGTCTTCACCTCAGGGTCGTTAAAAGTCGGGATTGTATGGTAAGGAGCATCTTAGCAAGCCAAGGCTGACGATTCACTACGTTACTCTACCCTTGGCGGATCGAGCTTGATTTTATATTCAGCCGATACGCTTTTTCATTGGATGCAGCCAGCTCTAGCTGCAACGAATGAAATCGCTCGTAGCATTTCATCTTTGATAAAAATAGAACAAGGTCGCTACCTTTCGAATAGAAGGTAAACATGGAAACCCACGTGGATGTCTGCTTATCGCTTCATGTGTATTCGTAAGCAGTTTGTAAAACGATATTTCATTGGCTTTTAGAAATATGATGTAAAGGCGGGGGGTGTAATAAAGAGGGCGCATCGAAGGAATTTCGAACTTGGGCCCAATCAGCCAAAGTAAGATCCACGTAGCGATCGTAAACTTGGCTCACGAAGATGGGTAAAGATTTAAATCTTTTAAAAACACCAAACTTTGTGAAAAACTGTTATGGTTTAAATACCTCTCCTTACCGTACACGAAGATCCGAGATCAGATTACACGGACTGTGAAATCTGTTCTTCATCTACACCAGACTCAAAAGGCTCACTGAGTCGCACTTAACCCTTTCCAAAACGAAAAACTTTTGGACTAGACCAAATTAAAAGCATTTGTGGACGACAATTCAACTCTTGCTGAAAAGATGATTTCTGTCTCTGATAGGGTAGAAAACATTGTGGGAAAAGGAGAAAATGCTGGTTACCAGCATTTTCTCCTTTTCCCACAATGTTTTCAAAAGGCTTCTATTCCTTACCCGTAAAAACCAGGGATTGCTCAGGAAAGGGTTAAGAGCGAAAGGGTTAATAACACGACTGGTACTGGCCTTTGTCTGCCTTGGAACTAAATGATGCTAATTTGCATCCATTCTTATGCATTTTGGCACAGAAACAGCAACCGTAAGACTGCATTCGACAGGAGTACATAAATCATACTTTATCTGCCGTTTTCTTCGTTGAACCCTTCACCAATGAAGCAGGTCACGTGTTTTTACTCTTAATCCGCTAAACAGGTTAGATGAAGCTTTCAAGCCGATTTTAGAAACCCGATTGTTGGTATTTCAAAACTTTTGTTGTTGTTGTTGTTGTTGTTGTTGTTGAGAGAGAGAGAGAGAGAGAGAGAGAGAGAGAGAGAGAGAGAGAGAGTGTCTCCCTGTCGGATACTGTAGATCAAAGATCAGGCAGCACAAAAGATGCAGTTTGGTCTTAGATCTATACGGACCGGAAAAGTCCATTGGGTCGTGGTAATCAGCTTGAAGTTGAATTTACGGAAGGGTCCTGCGTGACTCAATGGTGAAGGTGTAGGTAAAAATCGACACTCTGTTAGTTTTTAATCGTTATGCGAACCGATGGGTTAACCGTTTTTAGATATGAGTGTCTTTGGGCAAGACGCTTAAATATAGAGCTTTGCTGAGCACGCGTGAATCCCAGGACATACAAGAAATGTGGACTGGCTTCGTTATATAAAATGTGGTTGAAAAGGAAAGGTGAGTGAAACCAGCATTTTCAATTCTTTCTTACAAAGTTTTCTACACCGTCACTAACAAACTCAGGCCTATGAGCTACATTTGGCATTTTTCTGCAAATGCATATTTATTTTTTTCGGTGAAAGATCGAAATTTATTTCATCGAGTGAAACACTCTCGGTAATATTTTATTTTACCGATTGTGTTCACGAGATGAAATAAATTTCGACCTTTCACTGAAAAAAAAAAACCCAAATATTCTATTCATTGCATGCTTTTAACCCTTTCTGGGAGGAGTTTTATCAAAATCCAGTACTGTTCTTTTCCGTTAGTCCCGGTGGCGTACCCCTCCCACATAACAACGATTTACAATATTACGTCAAGCGCAAGAAATGTAAGGTATATGACGTCATATTTCCCATCCGGTTGTGAGGCACGCACAATTTACAAGAACGCAACAAGAACGTGAAAATTGGTATTTTAACTGGTGGTACCAGTGTAAGATCGAACAATATTGTCACTGCTATTTCTCGATATCGTACCGGAAAGCATGAAATAAAAATGCACATCTGTGCTAGATGGCTCTGACATGTTGTCATCCGAAAGTGTCAAGTGATTGATCGAAACACTCTGGTGTTGACTGCTAGCCTTCATGAACAAATAGCCAAAATATCTTGTTGAAGTCATCAAAGCAGAGTACAGTACTATTCGTTCATTTTTACTCCCTTGAGAAACATAGACACGATTTGTTTTTTCTAAGTATCATGAAAACGATAAATGTTCGTTGGATTTGTAAAAGCATGGTATCCTTGTTAAACCGAGGCACCGGTAAGGTTTGGCGATTCACTATACGTTCATCTTCGCAAGCCAAGTGTGACGATCCACTACACTACTCTGCCCTTGGCGGATCGAGCTTGATTTCAACAATCCCCCATACGCATTTTCATTGGTTGCAGCTAGCCCCAACCGCACAAATCAAATCGCTCGTAGCATTTCATCTTTTATAAAAATAGAACAAGGTCGTCACCTTTTGGATAAAAATAGACGGTAAACATGAATACTTCCTTGGATGTATGCAGGATCTGTAATGATTTATTATCGAAAAAAAAAACATAGACGAACAATATTTACAGAAAGTTTCAATGTGACCAATCAATTATCAGAGGTTTTAGGCTATATCCCAGCACTTGACCTTGGAATGCCGAAGTACGTTTGTGGTTATTGCTTCATGTTGAATCGTTAGCGGTTTGTAAAACATTTCATTGCTTATAAAAAATCGGGCTCGATTCGCCAAGGTTAGATCCACATAGTAATTGTAACCTTGGCTCGCGAAGATGCTATTTGTTAGACTGCCAATTTAAGTTGAAAATTCAAAAAATAATTGTACAGTAAGGCGGAATGACCACTTTTCACATAGAAAATATCATAAAAACGAAAAGTGTCGACCGAAACTTTTCGCAGTTCCCAGAAGGTCCCTTTTTGCATGACGGGCCACATTTGTTTCCTAAATTTCAACAGTGGTTAGACCTACTTGTTTGGCTACGGCTCTAAAGTCTGCATTATGACAATTCAACTAAAAACCGGTGAGGGTCGAACCCAGGACCGACTTTTTCTAATGTTTTAATTTTCTCAGAGGTTTCCAGTGAAAAGTAATGAATATGGCATGCTAAGGGACGAACTCTTTTGCTATACCCCATAAAAAAATGGAAAGTCAGACAAAAAAGAACGTGTACCTGACTAACGTTAGTTGTGGACCATGTTTCAAAATGTTATAATATATAGTTTAGTTTAACATATTTTAATGCCATACATATGTACTTGTCAACAAAAGCAACACACAAACACAATGGAATGACACATGTACATTGGAAAAGGGGTCTGGCCTTAATTTCTCACAACTTAGATTCGGCCATTCCCCTCCTCCAATTACATGTTTCAGAAACAACAGTCTTAATGGCAGCTGAAAAAATTACAACTTTTCAATAGTTAGGGATAATAAAGAAAAACAGATGACGAAACATCTGAACACCAAAGACTAATGTACTAGATAACATCAGAGTGATAAAGATTAAAAATATATTGTCAGCCGGGATTCGAGATTGCAAGTCTGATCAAATGGCGACTCATATAGGATTGGCTCAAAGTACGTATTTTAAGCGGTCATTCAAACCTTCTTGAGTTTTTAATAAATGCTTGAACAGAATAACCCTTTAGCAAACGACAAAATTTTAGACTTGTCCAAATTGAAAACACTTGCAGACGACAAAATAAATGTAACTCAAAATTTGTTTCCAGCAGCGTAGAAAGCATTGCGGGAAAGGGAGAAAATTCTGGTTCCAGCATTTTCTCTTTTTCCCACAATGTTTTCTAACGGCTTCTATTTCAGGGTCGTAAAAACCAGGGATTGTTTGATAAAGGGATAAACTATTTCAATATTATCATATATACCAAATAGCTCCTGAAGAAAAGGTAACAAGATAACTCTCCTTCTCAAGAAAATCGTTAAAAAATATCAGAAACACATCTTAGACCTGTAATTTCACATCTTCTGGTAAAATAGTGCAGTAGAAGCGCTTGGTATTAAATTTTAAATTTAATCCTTTACTCCATAGATACTCATTTCTATGCATTGCTTGTAGGAGCCTTTGGAAAACATTGTTGCAAAAGGTGAAATTGCTCGTCACGAGCAATTTCACCTTTTGTCACAATGTTTTCTATGCTATGAAAAGGTGTCCGATACACATAAAAAACGGCTTTATTCTTGCTGTTATTAAGGGTCAATTATAGATATCATTGAAATGCCTTATGGGGTAAAGGGTTTAGTCTAAACATATTTATTTTACATTGATTGAGAAACAAGTTCTAACAGCTTATTATGGAACGCCATAACTGTCTTTTCTTCATAATAGTTATGTTGCTCAGTTCACTTTTAACTTGTATGATTGAATTGAAATGATGATCAGTCAGACAGGATTAAAGTCTTCTCTAAATATCATTTTGTTCGGCTGCCAAGCCATTAAGAAGTATTGGTTGGACATTTTGTTCTGCCTATTTCTCATGATGTCAAGTTAGATTAACATTTTGTTCACTTCACTTTTATCTTCTTGGGTTGAATTGAAATGATAATCAGTCAGATGGGAATGAAAGTCTTTTCTAGATATCATTTTGTTCGGTTATCAAGCCATTAAGAAGTGTTGGGTGATCATTTTGTTCTGTTTATTTCTCATTATGTTCAGTTAGATTAACATTATGTTCAGTTCACTCTTATCCTATTGGGTTGAATTGAAATGATGATCAGTCAGCTGGGACTAAAGTCTTCTCTAAATATCAATTTGTTCTGTTGCCAAGCCATTTAGAAGTAGTGGGAAGACGTTTTGTTCTGTTTATTTCTCATTATGTCCAGTTAGATTAACATTATGTTGGGTTAACATGTTATTTGATTCCATCAACTGGTAATGAAGTTCAGCTGACATAGCATTAGTTTTGCTTTACTATAATATCTTGTTCATTACAAGGGTATTTTATTCAGTTTATTGTTTATCATAATATGTTTACTCGTTAACATCTTACATCAGAGAGACTGGAATTATGTTAAGTGCTCATTTAGTTTACAAAGTACACATCATATTTGACAATCTTATCATTGTGTCTGGGTATAAACAATTATGCTTAGAAAGGATGATGCTATGTTTAGTTGAGTGTATATTACGTCCAGGTAGGATAGTATTATGTTTCGTTACCCCGATATTCTGTTTGGTTGATTGTCATTGTATCGAGTTGAAGTAACATTATGTTGAATAAACTTATGTTCATTTGGAAAACCTCAGTTTTAATCCGCAACCCGAACTTTTCCTCTTGTCCGGCGAAAAATGGCGGGAAACGAGGAAAATACTCGGACAATTTTAAAGAAAGTCCTGCAAGATTTAGGACTGCCAACATTGATAACTTCATTTATAATGGAGCGGATCGATGATGAAACAGCTGTTTACGTAAGCGACAGGGATCTGGTCAGACATGGGATCGAGACAATGGGCGATCGACACTGGTTCCGTTCACACTTGAAAAGTTGCAAGGCGGTCTACAAGTCGATTATTTTCTAGACGTATCCAGCATGAATTATAAACTCCGGTGCAGCCCGATGATCTCTAGTTCCACCACTCTTAACATTTAAAATCTCGCATTTGTTTGAAGGATTTCATTTACCAAAGGATTATTTTTCATTCTTCAAAGTATATCAAGTCCGTTCGCCCTAAAACACGTTCGCCTTATTAGGCCTAAGAAAAAAAATCAGTCCGAGATGCCATAGGTAGGGTAGGTAGGGTTTTCTTTTTTCTCTAAATTTCTTTTACATGGACCATGTACTGAAATGCCACCTAAACATTTGGGGCCGGTTTGACCTCCCCGGGGATCATTTGATGACAGGCCGGTTTGATTGCTGCCCAAATAAGGCCTAAGAAAACAAAGTTCTGTGTTTTGGGTTTCCAAACCCTACCTAAAAAATGCTGTCGACCCTAAACTTTCTACCCTACAGTTGAAAGAATATTTTTTTCAGGTGGCATTTCAGTACATGGTCCTTGTAAAAGAAATTTAAACAAAAACAAAAACACATGAAAACCCTACCTACCCTACCTATGGCATCTCGGACCGAAACCCTAAACACTGATTTTTTTCTTAGGCCTAATTAAGGCGAACGTGTTTTAGGGCGAACGGACTTGATATACTTTGAAGAATGAAAAATAATCCTTTGGTAAATGAAATCCTTCAAACAAATGCGAGATTTTAAATGTTAAGAGTGGTGGAACTAGAGATCATCGGGCTGCACCGGAGTTTATAATTCATGCTGGATACGTCTAGAAAATAATCGACTTGTAGACCGCCTTGCAACTTTTCAAGTGTGAACGGAACCGGTGTCGATCGCCAATTGTCTCGATCCCAAGTCTGACCAGATCCGTCACTTAGGTAAACAGCTATTTCATCATCGATCCGCTCCCTTATAAATGAACTTAGTCTTTGTCCTACTTTCTATCCAATCAGAACGCTCATATTTGAAAATTTTTGACCGTCACTCTATCTTCCATAAACTACCCAACGCAGGTTTATTTTGATCATTTATTCATTTAAACGTCGCAGTTTATCTGGATTTACTGCGCATGCGTACATAAACCCTACGCCCTCATTAATATTCAACAGTTACTTAGATTAGATGTAGCACATGCCAAGTGGTAAAACACAGATCTATACAAAAATTATGTAATAAAAGCCGATCAATCTAGATGGTCGGTTTTCCTCTAAAACCATACCACCTGCAGTTTGAAACAAGCTGTAGAACTTTACGAGGTTTAAAGGTTGGTATTTAGAGTTTTCATATCTCACCAAATTAAAAATAAAAAATCTATATATCACTGAAATTTATATGAAAAAACAATACAAATCATCAATGATTGAGAATCATAAAATTACCAAAAAAATTTTTTGGTGGTATTCCCTTAAAGGTGGCCCTTTAGATTTTGGGACGAAAATTTTACAAAAGTACAAAAAAATCATCATTATACTCCCAAAGCCTTTCAATTTTCATTCAATAAACCCAAGTGGTTGAAAACCATCAGGCAATTGGAGAATTTAGAGATTTACTACGGCCAAGGTCAACACCGACGGGAAACACGGTCTATTTTTACATGAGCAGCTAGCTCATTTACATACCGGAAATAGACAGACATAGCGTCAAACATAGCGTCCGAAGAAGACATTATGGAAAGTAATTATCAGTTATATGTTTGTTATGTTATGGAATTTAAGCGTCATTAGTCACGTGTTAGGAGCATAACATTCCCACAATGCCTTTTTGATTTTTGGCGGGAAATCTAAAAACAGCTTAAGAGGCTACGTGGCCTTTTAAGGGAATACCATCAAAAAATGTTTACCGTGATTTTATGATTTTTAATTAATGATTTTTTTTTTTTTTTTTTTTTTTTTCATATAAATTTCAGAGATATATTTATTTTTGAATTTGATGTGATGTTAAAAACCTAAATAGCCACCTTTAAAAGGCTACGTAGCCTATTAAGGTATTTAAAGATTTCGCGCCAAAAATGAAAAAAGGATTTTGGGAATTTCAAGTGACTGTTACGTGACTAATTCCATAACATAACAAACATGCAATTATTTTCTATAATGTCTTCTTCGGACGCTATATATTTGAAGCTTCGTCTGTGTAGTTCTGGTATGTAAATGAGCGAGTTGCTCATCTAAAAATAGACCGTGTCTCCCGTCGGAGTCGACCTGGGCCGTAGTAAATCTCTAATTTTTCTTGTTGTCGGGTGGTTTTGGATTACAGGGGTTTTATGGATGAAAATTAAAAGGCTTTGGGAGTACAAAGATGATTTAAAAATTGTGTATTTTTGTAAAATTTTCGTCCCAAAACCTGAAAGGCCACCTTTAAGAAGTAAATCGACGATATGTTGGAATTTAAAGAAAAAATATTGCTGTACATAGTAAATCAGTAGACATTTCCATTAGTTGAGTCTAGCCGTTACTTCCTCAAAATCTTGGTCAAATTCTGCCATATTTGACATTGTTTAACACTGGCGATAGTAAAGTGTGAACTGGAAAAGATGCTGATAATGAAGGTTTATTAATCGTTTCCCGTACGACAAATTTTAGACCATTCCAAATTGAAATCATCTGCAGATTGCAGATGTCAAATTTTGAAAGTGGAACAAATGAAGTTGAGGTTCTTGACAGGGTAGAAAATATTGTAGGAAAAGGAAAAAATGCTGGCAACCAGAATTTTCTCCTTTTCCAACAATAATTGCAATAATCTTCCTTCCCAGGGTCGTTAAAACAATGGATTGTTTGGTAAAGGGTTAAATATCACGTGGTCGTGTGCCAGTTGTTTAGCCCCGATTACGTCATATTTTAGCGATGATGCAATGATGACGTTTCTTGCGGAGTAAAACCGAGGTTTTCCAAATGAACATAAGTTTATTCAACATAATGCTACTTCAACTCGATACAATGACAATCAACCAAACAGAATGTTGGGGTAACGAAATATAATACTATCCTACCTGGACGTAGATCTAATATACACTCAACTAAACATAGCATCATCCTTTCTTACCATAATTGTTTATATCCAGATACAATGATAAGATTGTCAAATATGATGTGTACTTTGTAAACTAAATGACCAGTTAACATAATTCCAGTCTCTCTGGCGTAAGATATTGACGAGTGAACAAATTATGATAAACAATAAACTGAATAAAATACCCTTGTAATGAACAAGATATTATAGTAAAGCAAAACTAATGCTATGTCAGCTGAACTTTATTACCAGTTGATGGAATCAAATAACATGTTAACCCAACATAATGTTAATCTAACTGGACATAATGAGAAATAAACAGAACAAAACGTCTTCCCACTACTTCTAAATGGCTTGGCAACAGAACAAATTGATATATAGAGAAGACTTTAGTCCCAGCTGACTGATCATCATTTCAATTCAACCCAATAGGATAAGAGTGAACTGAACATAATGTTAATCTAACTGAACATAATGAGAAATAAACAGAACAAAATGTTCACCCAACACTTCTTAATGGCTTGATAACCGAACAAAATGATATCTAGAGAAGACTTTAATCCCATCTGACTGATTATCATTTCAAATCAACCCAAGATGATAAAAATAAACTGAACAAAATGTTAATCTAACTTGACATCATGAGAAATAGACAGAACAAAATGTCCAACCAATACTTCTTAATGGCTTGGCAACCGAACAAAATGATATTTAGAGAAGACTTTAATCCTGTCTGACTGATCATCATTTCAATTCAACCCAACAAGTTAAAAGTGAACTGAGCAACATAACTATTTTGAAGAAAAGACAGCTACGGCGTTCCATAGCTTATACTAATCTCTCTCGATTCTGCTTCCTGGGAACTACATCAGTACTCGCGCCGAATGTGTGGGCCAGTGAAAAATCCTGAAGTTGACACCCGCTCCTGGGTATTGAACTCGGGACCTGTAGGTTATGAGGCCGACACTCTACCCCACAGCCACCACAAAGGGTTAAACTACTTTTGATACTACGACCAGGAGGACTTCCGTTTTGATAGTCGTAAACATTCAGTTCTTATATCTTAGTCTATACCCTTCCTGTATTCAGCGCTCCAGATAAAAGGGGGTAATGGTATTCTAAATCCATTACTTCTCTTCCAAACGCTATGTTGTTGGTACTCATTAGATTTTTTTTCGACCAGACCATTCTAATACATACCCACAATTTAGGTTTTGATGAAAATCAATATTTTCAACTTTGGAATCAAAATTGCTCCATCTATTTGGAGCAGTGTCTATTGTGTCGGTAAATTTTAGAACGGTTCATATTGAAAGCATTCACAGATGAAAGATTAAACATGGCTCTCTGAGAGCATTGGGAACACGGCAGGAAAAGGAGAAATTGCTTGTATCCAGCGTGTTCTCCTTTTCCGCACCATGATTTGAAAAAAAAAAAAAACATTTTCTTCACAGAAGTACTCCATACTCGTCTCCTTTCTAAAATGTATTGATAAAATTTTAGACTTTTCCCTAATGTGAACAGTTGCAGCATTCGGCATGCCTCGAGTGATCGGAGCCATCAACTCCCTCGGCTGTATCTGGTGGATTGATATGCTGCAGATAGGTACATTCATCGCCCGGAAGTACGCCTGTTTACCATTCTGAAAATTGTCAGGCTCCTCTTACGAAAGAAAACTTAAGTTTCAATTTTCTATGGAAATCTTTCTAACTATATTTCAGTTGACAAACAGTTCGTACATTCATTTCTTAAAAGTGGTTTATTAATTCCGATTGAATTTTTCACCGACAGATAGGTTGTTTATGCCGCTGCTGACATTGGCGTGCTATGTATAAGACCACGTGATTGGCAGTTCAAATGGAAACGACCGTTTTACGGAGGAGGTTAGATGAAGGTACGGAATCGAACGAGTTTGCAGATGACAAACTATATGTGGTTCAGATGATCCTATTTGACTATGATAGTCTTTGAAACATGGTGGGAAAGGGAAAAAATGCCGATGACTAAAACTTTCTTCTTTTACCACAATCTTTTGGAAAGTCAATATAGTTGTTAAACGATTGGCTGGTAACTAATTAATATTTCTTTCATTGCCCACCCATCGTAACCATACTAGTGAGACCTAGTACTGCTCACTTGTCTCGTTTCTAAATGACCTAAGAATGCTATTTAGCATGACTTACCGTTATCAGACATTTTGATTATTCTTGCCATATCGATATAAAAGATAATATTCAACGACTCTATTTTATGAATTTATAGAGCCGAAACATTGGAGATTATTCTGAGAACCTTGAATCGTCGGCTATAATGTTCTAGGAAAAGTACAGACAGTTTTTTATATTTCCATTTTGCGGACAATTATTATCGTTTTTTAGCATACCACAGTGAAAACAGTGCTGCATTTGGAAAAACGAAAAAGATGTTCGTTACAAGCAATTTCTCCGTTTGTCGCAATCTTTTCCATTTTATTTAATGATTAAAGTCTTCGCGGTGAGAAGGGGGGGGTATCCCTGCGACTTATATGAAGTTAAAATATCAAGTTAAAAGATGTTAATTTGAACTGAGTAAGAAGACAGTTTTGCGACCCATCATTGTAATGAATGAAAAGAAGAAAGTTCGAAAACCCGATGGTAGAGTTTCTGTAAAGGGACGCATAACCTCTCATTAACGCCGAAACTGGTAAATGAATTCAACTAAAATTTCCATTCAATTTTAAAAACCCAAATATTGCGATTTCAAAGATTCTTTTTGCCAAAAAGAAAATGTCGTATAGGATACTGAAGATTAAAGGTCAGGCTGCACGTTTTTGCAGTCTGATCTGATCGACACTGTCCACAACACGGCCTTTAGTCACTCCAGCGGTTTTATTTTATGGCTATTTTGAAATTGCACCAGATTTGCGTAAAAGCGTCTGGGAATGTCACATGATCAATAACAGGTGTCAACTCAATACGTTGATAATACTAAAACGGATACAATGACGTCACATCTGTTCTCATTGAAATAGACGAAGACTCTGATTAAACATTGATTAAACGACCTTCGTTATTTAAACGCCACAAACTTCAGCTTTTCTTGCGAATTTTTTTTTTTACATATGTAGAATAGAAATAATAAATTTAGCTTTAACTATATATATATATAAGTGTTTTAAAAGATATTTCTATTTCTATTTATGCTGATTATCCTAAGTGTAAAAGTGTTTTCCTTAACCCATTACCACACAATCCTAGTTTTGACGACCCTGAGAAAGACGTCTGTAGAAAACATTGTGGGAAAATGAGAAAATGCTGGTAACCAGCATTTTCTCCTTTTCCCTCAATGTTTTCTACCCTTCACAAGACAAATTTCAAATTTTCAGTTACTTTTATTCTGTCGTCTGCAAATGCTTCTTATTTGGACAAGCCTAAAATATTGTCGCTAGGTAATGAGTTAATATGTTCGCTGCCAGTCAGTTTCAAATTGACCCATAACATGCTAAATTAGTGAAATAAAACTTTCAAGCCTGTTGTGAAAATCCATTTTTTTTTTATTTCCAAGGTACTTTTTGGAGAAAGGTATTTGTAGATGTACCTATCGTACAGAGTGTGTAAACCAAGATGATCTACACTGTCGTCAAAAGGTTCTCGAGTCAGCTTAGTAGCCCAGTAGCGTAAACTTGTCCTAATTGGAAGCATTTGTGGGCAAAATCTAAAAATAACACATGTGATTGGATAGGATTTGAAAAAGGTCAAAAACCTGGCCAACAAATATGCTTATTTTCCTTCTCAAATTCTCAGAAGTTGTCTGCTACAGGGTCGTTAAACGGTGTACTTATATGGTAAATGAACCAAATAGGGCAACAGCCGTAGATTATAAGGTTTCTCAAGGGGAGTGGGGAAACTAAATGGAACTTTATTTGAGAAATTCGACGCTAAACATCGAAAACCATATGCCCATTCTTTTAGCTCATTCCCTCCTACAGATAACCTTTTCGAAACATTGTAGCTGACGATTTGTGAAAACATTGTGGCAACAGGAAAAACCGTTCTCCTCCAGCAATTTCTTTCTTAGTACAATGTTTTTTGTTTTTGTGGATTTTCTGGTTCTTTTTTTTTGTACAGTATCGTCGTCGTCGTTGTTGTTGTTGTTGATTATTTATTTTTCTCTCTTTCTCTCTTTCTTTTATACATGTATCTGTAGATCTAATGTTTCTTGAACCCTTAACGCTTTACCCTATAAGGCATTGCTATGGTATCTCCAATTGACCCTAAATAACAGCAAGGATGAAGCCGTTTCTTATGTGTATATGACACCTTTTGATAGCATAGAAAACATTGTGACAAAAGGTGAAATTGCTCGTCACGATGTTTTCCAAAGGCTCCTACAAGCAATGCGTTGAAATGAGTATCTATGGAGTAAAGGGTTAACTTTTTTTATAACCATCAGTCGACTTTTTTACAAGCCTACTTCAAAAGTATGTTGTTGCCAAATTGTTTAAGGGGAAATCGGTCGATTCCTTCCGCATCAAACGTACAGACTCGACCTCTTTCGACTGCTCAGATACAATTCACCCAAACTCCGGCAGATTTTTCTATCTAGTAGTTTTGTTTAACCTTTTACCACACAATCCCTACTTTTGACGACCCTGAGAAAGAAGCCTTCAGAAAACATTCCGGGAAAAGGAGAAAATGCTGGTTACCAGCATTTTCTTCTTTTCCCACAACGGTTTCTACCCTTCTCAAAACAAATTTCAAATTTTCAGTCACTTTTTTTTTCTCGTCTGCAAATGCTCTCGATTTGGAAAAAGCTGAAATTTTGTCATTTGGTAATGAGCTAAGAATAGGAACGATGGAGAATTAAGATCAGATTACACGTTTCATACAGCGAGATTTGATCTGTGCTATATGCAACAGTCCCTGTTGACTCCATATGGCGGTTAAACTATATGAAAAGGTTAAACTATAATTGGCCTGCAACACGCGAAAAGGGACATTCGGACATTTGCGTAAAGTCTCGTCTCGGATCAGCCTGCGCAGTCCGCGCAGGCTAATCCGAGACAGCACTTTCCGTTTATTTGATTTTTTCTGTTCTGCAGAAGTCTACTGAAGGACAAAATCTAATGAAGACGTGAAGTGCCGTCTCGGATTAGCCGGCGCGGACTGCGCAGGCTGATCCGAGACGACACTTTACGCAAATGTCCGAATGTCCTTTTCGCGTGTTGTAAGCCATATGAAAGAACCAGATACCA
Source organism: Tridacna crocea (assembly GCA_943736015.1). Lineage (NCBI taxonomy): Eukaryota > Metazoa > Mollusca > Bivalvia > Cardiida > Cardiidae > Tridacna > Tridacna crocea. The sequence goes on from OX031068.1 coordinate 9,214,423, forward strand.
ACTCTTATTCTAAGCCGTCTCCAGGTGGAAGACCTATCCCAGTTTGTTACGTTCATTTTTTTTTTTATTCCCCGCCGTAGGCGGAGGGATATAGTTTTAGCGTTGTCCGTCCGTCCGTCCGTCCGTCCGTCCTTCCGTCCGTCCATCCGTCCGTGTGTCCGTCCCAGCAAATATCTCCAATACCATTGGACGGAATTTCGTAAAACTTTATACACATGTACAATGACCCATTCTCCCGAGACACTTTTTTTGTTTTTTTTTTTATTCGATGCCAAATGGCCGACTGAGAGCGATTTTAAGTTTCACTTAAGTTACACTTAAGTACACTTTTGATGTTTGGAGTCTTCTCTTCAAAATTATACAAAGTTTTTACATTGAACTTGTCACATCTGTCAACCTTCATTAGGAAATGCAGGAAAAAAAGTTTGACCTACATTGACCGTGCAACACCACAGTTTGCCCTTGTTTTTGTAATAAGGTGTTATGGAAAAAGGGGGTTTCATGTTATATTTCATTCCATTTCTTGTGAAGGCAACTCCTTCCACATTTCTTGACGGAATTGAATAGAATTTTGACATAATATTTCTTGTCATGTGACCTATTGCATGTTGTCAACATTTTGCGATTTGTTGCTGCGTCATGAAAAAAAAGGGGGCTTCATGTTTTATTTCATTTTATTTCTTGTGAATGCAACTCGTCCCATATTTCTTGACAGAATTGAAATGAATTTTCACAGAATGTTTCTCATCATTTGACCTATTGCATATTCTCAAGGTTTTACAATTTGTAGCTGTGTCATGAAAAAAGGGGGCTTCGTGTTTTATTTCATTTTATTTCTTGTGAATGCAACTTGTCCCATATTTCTTGACAAATTTGAATAGAATTTTCACAGAATGTTTCTTGTCATCTGACCTATCGCATATTCTCATGGTTTTGCAATTTGTGGCTGCGTCATAAAAAAAGGGGGCTTCATGTTTTATTTCATTCTATTTCTTGTGAAGACAACTCCCACATTTCTTGGCAGATTTGAATGGAATTTTTACATTATCATGTCACCTAACACAGCGCCTCCCAAATTTCTTGGCAGATCTGGATGGAATTTTCACATGATCATGTGACCTACGTCATATTATCAAGGTTTTGGGATTTGTAGCTGCATCATGGAATAAGGGGGCTTCATGGTATAATTTCATTTTTCACCTGTATCTCTTTAATTACTGGACATATCTCAACAGATTTGGATGATATTTTCACAGATCATGCGACCTAGCACATGTTGTCAGGGTTTTGCAATTTATCACTGTATCATGGAAAAAGGGGACTTCATGACAAATTTAATCTTTTATTAGTGTATCTCCAACTTTTGCACATATTTTCATAGAACTTCATATTTTTATTGGTTGATCAAAGCCAGTGACCAATGAGTCAATTGCGCATTCGTCTCTCCATGCATCTGTCTGTTCGTAAACCTTTTAGATCGCAAGTAATACCATATATCCATTTAGCTACCCAGGCAGGTGCTACAAATTTCAACACTTTACTCTCTAGCTACCTGCTTGAAATGGCAGCAGTGTGGCGGCTTATATTGTGAGAGGGATATCTTCTAAAGTCCTTGACAAAAATTGATGAAACTTCATGCATGTTTTCCATTGGATAGTCCGTTGATACATTTTTTTTCACCACATATATGAAATCCTGAAATGAAAACAAATAAAGGAAATATACATAAAACCCCCTTTTTCCATGACATTGTCATTATATATGTCATGGAAAAGGGAGTTTTATGTATATTTCCTTTATTTGTTTTCATTTTATTAAATGCCAAGTTCTGCAAAAAGGGTACTTAATGTATAATCCTGTTATGGACCTCTTTTATATTTTTTTTATGTAATGAAATCCTGTGCCATGGAAAAAGGGAGCTTAATGTATAATTTCATCATGGACCAATAACAAAAAGGCCACATGTACATGCAAAACACAATATACCTCTTATACGTTTGTATCAAAAAAGGTCTTTTTCGGCGGGGAATATCATTTCAACGAAATTGCTTGTTTTTTTAATTCCAATATTGACCCGATTTTCTTTTTAATTTACTGATTTTTTAGAGTGTCTTAGTCTGCAGCAATGACGTTTAATCTCGATCTTCCAGTCGGCAATGACATTGAGTGGCGTGCAAAGCAGTGGACGTGTTCTCAAAAATACGATAGGTCTATGTGTTGCCAGAAATTACATGTGTCTATTCTTCGAATTTCAACAAGGGAAATGAATAATAAATAAGGATCACAACGGCGTAAAATAGTTCTACATTGTCTTAATCAAATCATTACTATAAACATTTCTTTCTTTGAAAATCATTCATTAAACCCTTTACTCCATAGATACTCATTTCTACGCATCGCTTGTAGGGGCCTTCGGAAAATATTGTGGCAAAAGGTAAAATTGCTCGTGACGAGCAATTTCACCTTTTGCCACAATGTTTTCTACGCTATCAATAGGTGTCATAATTATAGACATAAGAAACAGCTTCATCCTTGCAGTTATTTAGGGTCAATTAGAGATACCATAGAAATGCCTTATGGGGTAAAGGGTTAAGGTAAGACCTGTGTAATGGAAAACAATTATTCCCACTAAAATATCATCCTGCAAAATTAGCTATAGTTAAAAATAAATATTATTGAACTACTTTCACCGATTAATTTTCTCCATTTTTTCCTTCTTTGAATTATCATTTATAAATCTAAAACCACTATATTCTCAATTCAAAAAGAGATAATAATTACCTCCCTTTCCAGAAAACTAACAAAAGTATCAAAAAATAATTTCAAAATAGACATAAACGGAATTTCTGATCTGTTAGAAATGTGCAAAAATATTATTTCTGCATAAATCCTGATTTATCCTTATTTATCAACCAATTAGAATTTTCACCGGAAGTGCATTACACAGGTCTTACCTTAACAATATTTTTTTCAGGTTTACGAGAAGAAGGATTTACCATATATAACTCACTTATTTTTAATTACCATCTGCATAATTCCATTTTTAACCCTTACCCACACAATGACGACTTTTGACGACCCTTGGAAACAAGCCTTTTGAAAACATTATGGGAAAAGGAGAAAATGTTGATAGCATTTTCTCCTGTCCCCGTAATGTTTTCTATCCAATCAATAAACAGTTACACCATTTGAGCCATAATGAAATTGTCGTCTGCAAATGCTTTGAATTTGAAGGGGCTTAAATTTTGTCGTTTGGTGTAGGATTAATATTAGAATGAGCCATGCTCTGTGAAAGGGGGCTAAACGACTCGCCACTCGACAACTTCATTATGTGTGATAAACAGAGCTGCGTCTTTACACAGTTGGTAGACTGGTCATGTTTATTGTAGTCTATATTCCTGCCGGACGCATGCGACATGATTTATACGACCCTTTGACTGGAAATCTCATGCGTCAAACTGACGCCGAGGCAGATCATTTTGAGCACCAGAAACAGCGTTGTCTGCGCATGTCATATTCTTCGAAGATTCTTATATGACGCATCACTAGCCCCGAAAGCGGGCTGACTGTAAGTTTACGCTCTATAAAGTAGCAGTGTTGAAAATAGCTTTTATCAATACCTTTGAGGAGAAATGAGACCTGCTTTAGCAACAGATTTCTCTAAAGTGGTGATCATAGCTGAGTGAATTGCACGAGGTAGCGTTTTATTGCGTAAACCTTTTTTTTTTTTTAGTTTTAAATTCAAAGTAACGGTTGTCGCGTAGGAAAGTGGTTCGGTTCTGTACCCAGGATGCCCATATCAGATAGATGAGTATTTATAGAATGCCATCTAGCTGGAGATAATGCCAGAAACAAGTCATTTTAGATTTCCAAGCGCCAAAACCCGGAGTCCCGGATCAAAGGAGAACCCCTTTACGTATCTAAAAAGAAATAGAGTCACGTCAACCTACCCAGTTGGCACGGGCTGATATGGAGTGCAACACGCGAACAGGGTCATTCGGACATTTGCGTAAAGTGTCGTCTCTGATCAGTGTGTGCAGTCCGCACAGGCTAATCCGAAACGACACTTTCCGATTTTATGTGATTTTCTGTTTTACGCAAGTCTACTGTAGCAGAAAATCTAATGTAGTCGTAAAGTGTCGTCTCGGATTAGCCTGCGCGGACAGCGCAGGCTAATCCGAGACGACACTTTACGCAAATGTCCGAATGCACCTTTTCGTGTGTTGCACTCCATATGAATCAACACTTTTTGCTGTTGGCAAAACTTCTCCATGTCAATGTAGCTTATGATCCATTCAGTTGTAAGCTGAATTGGATTTTACCGATGAAAGTGACGACTTCTTGTTTTCTTGCATCACAAAAATGCATTAACCCCCCCTCCTTTTCTCATATTGTTTAACTCATTACCAAACGACAATATTTTAGGCATGTCCAAATCGAAAGCATTTGCAGACGACAAAATGAAAGTGAATGAAGATTTGAAATTAGTTTTGTGAAGGGTAGAAAACATTGTGGAAAAAGGAGAAAATGCTGGTTACCAGCATTTTCTCCTTGTCCCACAATGTTTTTAAAAAGGCTACTTTTCCAGGGGCGTCAAAAGTAGGGATTGTGTGGTAATGGGTTAAAAAGGGGAAGAGATATCTATCAAAGACAATGGAATATTCATGTAGAGGAGCCAATGGAATGGCAAACAAGCTGTGCATGGAAAGACTTAACGATATATTACAGCGAATTACTTCATGCTTTCCGGTAGGATACGAGAAATAGCAGTGAAAATATTTTTTGATCTTATACTGGTACCACCAGTGAAAATACCGATTTTCATGTTCTTGTTGCCTAGGGTAATTGCGTGTGCTTCACAACCAGATGAAAATATGACGTCATTTGCCTTATATTTCTCGCGCTTGACGTAATGCGTTGGTATGCCGGAGGGGTACGCCACGGGGAATAACGGAAAAGAACTGTACTGGATTTTGATAAAAGCTCTTCCCAAAAAAGGTTAAAAGCATGAAATAAATAGAAATTTTCTGTTTTCTTTTCGGTGAAAGATCGAAATTTATTTCATCTCGTGAACACCATCGGTAATATTTTCACTCGTGGCTGCGCCACTCGTGAAAATATTACCTATGGTATTCACTCGATGAAATAAATTGTGATCTTTCACCGAAAAAGACAAATATCCTCTATGTCGTTTTGAAAGGTGAATAAAATAATGTTACTCTGTTTGGAACTTTTGGAAATCTTCTAGTAATTTTGAACAATTACAGAGCTCTTTCTCCTGTACTGTTTTAACTGTATTCGTGTTGAGTAACATGAGGCACGGTGCCCACCTTAAGCATCAGTCCACATTTGGCCATTCAAAAGGAAAATTGTATCCCTGAAGCACAAAGTTGAAAGACCATGTCCTTCGAACTCGTCTTTTTTTTTTTTTCAGCTGCGTCACACCACATTCTTGTGACAGATTTTTAATATCACACATAGAGCTGTGACGAATACCCGGGTATCGGGTAGGATAACACCGATACCCGAGTGCTAAATCATTACCCGTGTACCCGATAAATAAATAGTAACTTATTCAGTAAGGCTATGAAAGGGACAATAATGATTCCAAACCAGATGTAAAGTAATCACTAATGATGTTTTGCACCATATAAATATGTAATATTAAGATATTTGTGGAAATTTCCTGTTTAAAGTCATTAAAAATCTGAAAAGGCTGTTTGAAATAACTCTGATCGGACAATGTCAAAGGAACATTGTGTTGTATCATGGGTTTCCGTGTTTCTTTAATCGAGCATTTTTTCATGTGTGGTAATTTATGGAAAGGTTTTTTCACCTGATTACACAATAGCTTATCAATAAGGACAGCCAGTAACTTCCAATCAGGTCATTTTACACAAGTTAAGAGGATAATGGAATTTTTTTTTTTTCACGTAAATTTCAATTCTATGACGTAATTTACACAACAATCTGCGTGATTCGGAACACTTCAAATGTTACACTTTGTGTTCTGTTTGTCTTGCAGTAGACCAAGTTTTTGACAAAGCTTGGCTAATTGAAGCCATGTTTAGTTGTTTCCAAGTATTGGTACATGTGCAAGTGCCAGAATGCATAAAGATAGACAACTATTGATGTTTAATTTAAAAGTGGGTATTTAGAATTTTTACATCTCACCAAATTAAAAAATATATATATTACTGAAATTTGTATGAAAAAAAAGAAATAATAAACAATAATTAAGACTCATAAAATTACAGAAAAAAATTGTTGATGGTGATCTCTTAAAAGGCTACGTAGCCTTTTGGGGTATTTATAGATTTCGCGCCAAAAATCAATAAAGCATTGTGGGAATGTCAAGTGACTGGCACGTGACTAATAACGCTTAAATTCCATGACATAACAAACTTGTAATAATCATTTTCCATAATGTCTTCTTCGGACGCTTTGTTTGAAACTTCGTCTGTGTATTTCTGTATGTAAACTTTTTTGAGAGAATTAATCATCTAGAAATAGAACGTGTCTCTCGTTGGTGTCAACCTGAGCCGTAGTAACTCTCTAATTTCTCGTGTTGTCGGATGGTTTTCGACTACTGGGATTTTATGAACGCAAATTAAAAGGCTTTGGGAGTATAAGGATGATTGGTTTTTTTTTTTTTCATTTTTGTAAAATTTTGGTCCCAAAATCTGACGGGCCACCTTTAATGGGAAGTTAATAACATCGGATACCCGAGTACCCGCGGGTAATATGGCCACGGGTACCCGGGTACAAAATTTCTACCCGTCCCAGCTCTAAATTCACACACAACCAGTTGATTAACCTTTATGTACTTACCAATCACTCTGGTTTGCATTTAGATTCTGAAGCCAAAAAAAAAAGAAACTAGCCAAATAATTAGCTGAGATACTGAGATATAAATGAATTTCAAGCTAATCTGTAGCCTAGGTTTTGTAAACCCTTAATCCTGCTAAATAACTTAAATGAACATTTCAATTCGATCGTGAAAACCCATCTTCGCAAGCCAAGGCTGACGATTCACTACGTTACTCTACCCTTGGCGGATCGAGCTTGATTTTTACATTCCCCCGATACGCTTTTTCATTGGATGCAGCCAGCTCTATCTGCAACGAATGAAATCGCTCGTGGCATTTCATCTTTTATAAAAATAGAGCAAGGTCGCTACCTTTCGAATAGGAGGTAAACATGGAAACCCACGTGGATGTCTGCTTATCGCTTCATGTGTATTTGTATGCGGTTTGTAAAACGATATTTCATTGGCTTTTAGAAATATGATGTAAAGGGGGGTAATAACCAGCATCCAATAGAGGGCGCATCGCAGGAATCTCGAAATCGGGCTCAATCCGCCAAGGTATAAGACCAATGTAGTGATCGTAACCTTGGCTGGCGAAGATGGTGAAAACCCAAATATTGTTACTTCAAAGTCATGCTTTGAGTAATAACATCTCCTCATCGGATAGTGTAGATCCAAGATCAGGCTGCACGTTCTGTGCAGTCTGATCTTGATCTACACTGTCCGCAAAAGGTTGGCGAGTCGCGCTAACGGTTAACCTTGGACCGTTCACCGTACCTGGCTGTGCTCTGGTGGACAGCGAAAAAATCAGAAAAAAAACAGATATCACAGAACGATTCTGAATCTAGTCATGAATTTGTGTCTAAACATATACCTATAAAAGTAGCCAAACATGAAAATATACCATGATGACTAGGAAAATTAAACTTTTCACTCAACTCCCTGCAAGTGAAGAAACAAGTCACATCGATCCCCCAAAAATCTGTTTTGCTTCAAAATGTTTTTGATTCATCTTTTAGTTATTGGTTGATAATTGTATTGATGCTCTCTCAGATTTGCTACGACTTCAAAGCTTTCTTTCCTTTAACCCTTTACAAAACAATCCCTGGTTTTTACGACCCTGAGATAGAAGCCTTTTAAAAACATTGCGGGAAAAGGTGAAAATGCTGGTAACCAGCATTTTCTCCTTTTCCCACAATGTTTTCTACCGAGCTGGAAAACAAATTTCAATTTTTGAGTTATGTTTAATTTGGCGTCTGCAGGTGCTTTCAGTTTGGACCAGTCTAAAATTTTGTCGTTTGGTGAAGAGTTAAGCAATTTGCAAGCAAACCGCAAATCAATCGATTCATCTTTCAAGAGTAGAGGTGCGGCAACGTTTATTCTTGAAGCAAACACAGTTGCGTGCAGTTTGGCTTTAAAACCTTTCCTTCCGATCAATCAATGCACGCATACTTAGCAAAAAAAAAAAACTCAACATTCAGATTCTTTCACATAGACCTAGAAGAAACCAGCCTGGGCCCGTATTCACCAACCATTCTTAAGAACGTTCTTTGTCTTATTCTCCAGAATTTTTCTACAACTGTAAGTAACACAACTTCTGATTGGCTAAACCAAATGGTTTAGCCAATCAGAAGTTGTGTTACTTACAAATTTTGAAAACTTTAGAGAAGAAGACTAAGAATATTATCAAGAACGGTTGCTTAATACGGGTCCGGTAACACATTACCTCTCAATAAAATAATGCATCCGTATCAAAGAATTAAATCTTTACCACACGACAAAATTTTAGACTGGTTCAAACTGAAAGCATTTGCAGACGACAAAATAAAGGTGACTGAAAAATTGAAATTTGTGATGGGAAGGGTAGAAAACACTGTGGGAAAAGGAGAAAATGCTGGTTACCAGCATTTTCTCCTTTTCCTACAGTGTTTTCAAAAGGCTACTTTCTCAGGGGCGTCAAAAGTAGTGATTGTGTGGTAATGTGTTAAAATACTTCGAAAGGTTGTCCTGAGTTTTTTTATTCTGTTTTATTGTTTTATTAACCCCTAATCTGCTAAGCGCGACTCAAAGACCTTTTGCGGACAGTGTAGATCAAGATCAGACTGCACAGATCTTGCAGTCTGATCTAGGTTTTTTACTATCGAATTGAAAATTTCATTTTTAGTTATTTAGCAAGATAAGGATCAAAGCACACTAACTCCGTGGGTGTCTATTTTGACAAATGTCCCAGCATGGAGGAAAACATCTTCGCAAACCAAGGATACTAACTCCACTTTGTTCGTTACGTACCTTGGCCGCTCGCCTCTTTAAAAATCGAAACTCCCGCTGCGCCACCTGTCGAATATTACGAGTTGCGTAACCTTTGCTGATGTTATTTCTGACCAATCAAAATGCTCGTAATAAAATTTGTTGGCTATGCATCAAATGTGGCTGCGCTTTCGGATTCATCACATCAAAAACAAGACGAACAGACTTACGATAATTCGCAATCATTTGGCTATAGAACCCGTCCTAATACTTCACATAATTGATCGTAAACTAAAAAAAACTCAATAAATATCGATCGTCTACTCTTTCTTGGCAAATTTTCGTCACAAACACGACAACTTTCGTTTTTAATGGGCGCCGCCATTATTGTTTTCTGTTTTGCGAAAGATTTCTTGTTACGGATGGTTTGATTGGACGCTATGGGTTTTGATCGCGTCCAATGAAATGGTGCAGCGGGAGCTTCGATTTTTAAAGAGGCGAGCGAGCAAGGGTACTACCTTAGTATCCTTGGCTTGCGAAGATGGGAGGAAAACGCCCAAAAAAGTTCGGAAACTTGGAATTAGAGTCTAACGCTGTACCATCTGCAGACTGTTCTATTAAATCGTTATTTCACCAAACTGAGAGCCGTTTCTCTATTTTACAATATGCAATGTTTTTAAATGTATTTGTGTATTGAACTGTCATATATCCACCATAATTATATTCTTCAAAATGCTAGAGTGATATTAAGTCGTGAATACATGCCATACGACTGTAATTTAACCCTTTACCACACAATACAGACTTTTGATGACCTTGAGAAACAGGACTTTTGAAAACATTGTGGGAAAAAGAGAAAATGCTGGTCACCTTTTCCCACAATGTTTTCTACTCTTTTTCTGCATTTTCTACAATTTTAGAAACGTCAAATTTCATGTCTGCTCATGCTTTGGATTAGGATGGGCCTAAATTTTGTCATGTGGTAAAGGGTTAAAAAGAATTTATCATCATCATCATTAACGTCTTTCATTATTATTATCATTATTATTATCATCAATGTTGTTGTTATTATATCAAATCAAAATCATATTTACCAGTTTTTGTGTAAAGAGGTTTTCTACCGTTTCTATTTCTCAAACAGCAACCACACGACTGCTGTTGTTGATTGGTTGTTCTCATGCATGTTTTGAGAACTAACAACCTCGACCATTTCTGTGTTTGCAAGATTGTTGTGGCGCCGCATGAACGGCGGCACTATATTTTTATTCGGTTTTGAAAAGTACCTATGGAAGCAGCCATATTGTTTACTCGGCTTCATGTCATTTCGTTACTAGGCCATGTCGTACCTATGCCATTTCGTATAATTTTGGTCATTTCGTACTCACCTATTCCTTTTATTTTGGTCATTTCGTACCCACTTTGATTGTTTCGTGCCCAGTTTGGCCAATTCATGTCCAGTTTTTTATATCAATTTTCTTCTTTGGAACCTAGTTTTAATACTATTATCTTGTGTTGTTTCTCGAATGACAACTGCTTTTGTACAAAGCTCCAATTAAAATTATGTTAAACTTCGCCGAAAAATGGCTGTGATTGTTTCTTACCATTATCATTTTATTTTTCAAGTTTTATGTTGCATTCTAAGGATTGTTTAGGACTTCTCAGTTCATTTCTCACTGTGTTCTGCAAAAATTTACTTAAGTCAAATTAAAAACTGATGTGCGGCGCCATTGACGTTATGCATTTTTTACTCTTTGTTCTCTGTCTGTGTGTGTGTGGGGGGGGGGGGGGGGAGGGTGTGTGTGTGTGTGGGGGGGTGTATGCGTTTGTGTTTGTCAAGTGTCAGAACTATAACTGCAGCCATTTTAGAACACTCTGAATTGAAGGTATATACCTTACTGACTTAGCTATCAAACAAAATGACGAAAGAGTTTTTAATATCGTTTGCCTCATTGGCGGTCTTAAAAACTTCCCCTTTTTTACCATAAAAGGCGTGCTTGACGATCTAAATTGTCATTCATTCATAAAGATCGAACAAAGCCAGGGACCTCCCCCATGCAGTACGTATAAATCAGCGGGCGGGGATCATCATCATGTCTTTGTGGGATAAATTTAGGCGGTAATTGGTTCTGCGGAAGTTATTTAGAAACCATTCATCGGCTGTTTTGTGATTAGATCTATCATTAGGTTTATACGGAAAAAGAGAGTCCTATTGATTTGTAAATATATATGACGGTGGTTTTGAGACGCCAGAGTTTGTGCTCCGTGTACATCTGTTCATAGTATGCTATACAACTCACACTTTGATAGGGATCACTTATATATTTCTGTATGGGTTTATAAGTTACAACAGTTTTTCATAAACTTTTTACCATACTGTAAAATTCTAGATTTGTCAAAGTTGAACGGATTTCTGACCAAAAACTAAATGCAACGTGCACTATGCTGTCTGTCATAGGCTAGAAAATATCGTTGGAAAAGGAGAAAAATGCTGGTATCCAGCATTTTCTCCTTTTCCAACAATGTTTTCCAAAGACTTCTTTCTCGGTGTCTTTAACAGTTGGCATTGTGAGGTAAAGGCTTAAAGATCAATTTCCTCAGGTCATTTTATTGATCAGTGTGGCAATGTAAAATATTGTAACACCTTACATGATACATGCCAAATATAGATTCAGAGTGAATCTTTTAGGGTGATCCTTAGCATATTTTGAGTAGTATATATAAATGCGAATTTGCGCCTTTAAATGTGAGCCATGTAAAAGGGTGCATCTCAGTGATGCCTGTACCAATTAACCCTTTGGCTGGAAAGCGCGACTCACTGACCTTTAGCGGACAGTGTAGATCCAAGATCAGACTGCACAGAACGTGCAGTCTGATCTTGGATCTACACTGTCCGATATAGAGATTATTTTCCCCCAAAAATGACATTGACATGCCAATATTTAGATGTTTTCTATCGAATTAACCCTTTACCCCATAAGGCATTTCTATGGTATCTCTAATTGACCCTAAATAACAGCAAGGATGAAGCAGTTTCTTATGTGTATATAACACCTTTTGATAGCACAGAAAACATTGTGACTAATGGTGAAATTGTTCGTCACGAGCAATTTCACCTTTTGTCACAATGTTTTCCAAAGGCTCCTACAAGCAATGCGTAGAAATGAGTATCTATGGAGTAAACGGTTTAAAAATCGTATTGGCTATTTGGCAGGACAAGTGTTAAGTCAGGTTCCTATGTGGCTCAGTGGTAAAGTGTGGGATTCGTGACCAGGAGGTCCTGGGTTAGAGCATCGCTGGCCTCACTAGGTTTTTTCACATGAATGTCCTTTGGCAAGACTCTTCAGACCCCCAGTCCAGTATTGGTAAAACCCAGGAAATACATGAATACAAGTTGGCTTCTTTAAAAAAGATGCCAGGAGAGGTCAGCATCAATGTTTTCAAATAGTTTATTGGCCTCTAATTTCAATACATTTTGGTACATGTAAACCAACAAGTAAAAAAGTCCCCGCGTAGAAACCTCATAATTATGCGTTACATGACGGTCATTTGGCCTTCTTGTCGCTTTTTCAAGTCGCATGATCCTCTGCAGCTTAGATTTATTTGCTTATTGAAGAATTACAATTATTTGAGGGGTCATTTGCAGACATGACAATTTGATTTAACCTTTAGAGTGCTTAATTAATACAAGAGACATTTCTAAATAGGGAAAAACATCTGAAATATTGCTGTACCAAGGTTTTCTTGGCCAGAATTTGAAAAAAAATAGTGGACAGTGTAGATTCAAAATCAGGCTGCACGTTCTGGAGAGGGGAGGGGAGCGTCTCCCATGTGCCCATATGGGCAACCGGTAGTGACGATAAATAAACGCACATTCAATCTGTTCTGATACTTTAATCTTCACGGGCTTAATTGTCCACTAGAGATTGAAAGAAAAAAACTAAAAATGTATTCACTTTAATCAATATTGCCCGCCGATGATATTCAAATACTCATTTACTCTGTTGATGCTCATGATAATGACAGGTACAGGACTTCGGCTTGGGACATGATTCACCACAGTCGCAAACAAGTTTCCAAGTTCCTTGCCACCTGACCGTTCAACGAATTTATTAAACAGCAAAGTTTTACCATTCAAACGTTTGCTGAGCGATTTATTTTTTGTTTAGAAGAATGAGTACTCTGACGAAGTGAAATTTCCCTTTTGAGTGTCCCAATTTAATGAAAACTGACGTCACTGGGAACTTACGTCACGGAAACCTTGGTAAAACGCGCTAAAAGGTGTAGCTTGGAACATAACCTTGATGTAAATCTTGATCGACGCCGCCATTTTGGATGTTGTGTTGAAAGTTTAGTCATGTACACGGGGCTCCCGAGAGGGAAAGTGCTTTCACGTCGGTTTGGTTTGGTTATTTGCGTTTATTTATCGTCGCTACCGGTTGCCCATCTGAGCAACGCCCCCAGAAGACGGTTAGTTGTTACGGGAGATAGTGCAAGGATACAGGTCGAAACTACTGAGAGCTTCGCCTGGTTCTTTAACGTGCTCGGCGTATAGCACCGTCACACGGGACCTCAGTTTAATGTCTCATTCGAAAGACTGTTAAAACTTTTAGTTGGCCTGCCGGGGATTCGAACCCACAACCTGTAATGACCCGAAACATTGTGGTCACGAGCCCTACGCTCTACCTACTGAGCTATATCGGCTGGTTTTGCCAGTGTACATGGTATATATGTCCGGGACATATTATCCAATCAGATGAGGAGAAATTTCTTTGCAGTATAATTAAACGTGCAATCTGGTGTTGGATCTGTAACGTCTACTTGTTTAACCCTTTACCCCACAATCCTGACTTTTTACACCCCTGTGACATATGCCTTTTGAAAACATTGTGGGAAAAAGAGAAAATGCTGGTAACCAGCATTTTCTCTTATTCCCGCAATGTTTTCCACCTTGCTGAAAACAAATTTCAATTTTGGAGATGCGTTTATTTCGTAGTCTGCAGGAACTTTCAATTAGGACCAGTCTAAAATTTTGTTGTTTGGTAAAGTGTTAACCAAGCTTGCAAGATAAAAAATCTGTCTGTGTTTCAGTGCCCTGTCTTCGAAGCCGCCGAAACAGGTCGGCTTTTTACCAGTATTTTTGCACTGAGAGAATTTTGGAGGGATTAAAACAAAAATAGGTGTGAATACATTGCACGGTGCCAAAATAAGAAATTGCACGAAATCTAGTGAAAGACAATTTAACGTTTAGGTTATCAAGCGCGTCTCAAAGACCTTCTGGGGACAGTGTAGATCAAGATCAGACTGCACAGAGCGTGCAGTCTGATCTTGGATCTAAACTGTCCGATTGGGAGGTATTTTTCCCTGAAAACTTCCTTTTAAATAGAAAGAAAATGGGCTTTTTTTTCTATCGGCATGTAAATTTCCGTGTTACTTATTTTGTATGTTAGGAGTTAAAAGCGGCTGTCTGCAGATGGTCGGGTGTTAGACTGTAATCCTAAGCTGTCTGTTCTGAACTGCTGCTGTCAAATAAATTAACTTTTTCATCGAGGTATGAACGGTTAGTTTCCACAGCAGTTAACTCATTACCAAACGACAATATTTTAGGCATATCCGAATCCAAAGCATTTTGCAGACAACAAAATAAAGTTGAATGAAAATTTGAAATTTATTTTGTGAAGGGTAGAAACATTGTGGGAAAAGGAGAAAATGCTGGTTACCAGCATTTTCTCCTTTTCCCACAATGTTTTCTAAACTCATTACCAAATGACAATATTTTAGGCTCATCCGAATCCAAAGCATTTTGCAGATTAAAAAAAATAAAAGTGAATGAAAATTTGACATTTATTTTGTGAAGGGTAGAAACCATTGTGGGAAAAGGAGAAAATGCTGATTACCAGCATTTTCTCCTCTTCCCACAATGTTTTCTAGAGGCTTCTTTCTCAGGGTCGTCAAAAGTAGGGATTGTGTGTTAATGGGTTAAAGATGATTTTGGGAGGCACCGTTTTCGGAACAAAACTGAACAGAACATATCCCCCGACCTTGGTACACGATACACGATATCAATGATCCATTCTCTGTAAAACGGGGGCTTACTGCAGCTTCAAAAAAACCATCGAGCAATATTAGCCTTCACTATTCTCGCAGGCTAAGGTTGTTCAAAACATCTTACAATAGGTTATGTAAGGACTGTTCTACCTTATGATTAAGATGGCTCTCAAATGTGATTCTATTGATTCGAAATTATGTATTATTATACTGCAAAGAAATTTTTCGTGATCTGATTGGTTAACATGCCGGGAACATATATATCATGTTCCCTGGCTGAAACCACGTAAAGCTAGTTTTCCTTTTGAGTGCCCCGTAAATATCACTACACGTGCAACACAATACCGAAAAAATGGTGGTGTCGATCGATCACCAGACTAC
This sequence comes from Tridacna crocea, assembly GCA_943736015.1. Taxonomy (NCBI): domain Eukaryota; kingdom Metazoa; phylum Mollusca; class Bivalvia; order Cardiida; family Cardiidae; genus Tridacna; species Tridacna crocea. The sequence goes on from OX031068.1 coordinate 9,229,904, forward strand.
ACATTTATGCACCAAACCGCACGTAATAGTGACATCAGTTTCCAGTGACGTCAGTTTTCAATGAATTCGGGCACTCAGAAGGGAATTTCTATTTCGTCATAATACTCGATTCGTGAGATTATAATACAGGAAAAATTCGCTTAACGCGCTTTGAAAGGGTAAAACTTTGCAATATAATAAATTCGTTGTGCGGTCAGGTGCCAGGGGACTTGGAAACTTGTTCACGGCTGTGGTGAATCATGTCGCCACCTCGCCATCGGCTCGTGGCGACATGATTCACCACAGCTTTGACTAAGTTTCCAAGTCCCCTGCCACCTGACCGTACAACCAATAATGTCTATGATCGATCACGGAAATACATTAAGTCCCTTTCTTGCCAAAGCCTTGCTCGTTTAAGGGTGAACCACAGGCAGTAAGGCGCTGATGTACTCGTACCCTTTCCACATAATTTTGAGTTTTAAGTACCATCTGGAAAGAAGACAGCTGTTATTGTGGAAAAAAAGTAGCCAGTATATCGTCGGTTTACTTCTAAAACCTCGTAACTACAGCTTGAAACAAGCTGTAGTTACGAAGGTTTTGAAGTAAACCAACGATATGTAGTTCATGTATCATGAAAAATTGAGGACGGCGAGAAAGAATCAGTATGCTGTGTTATTTAATGTGAGAAAGTTTTTTTTTTTTATATCCCTACCATACTTCACTCTTCGAAAACTAAATGAACAACAACTTTTAGTTGTGTTCCATCAACATATAACATAGCATTTACAAAAATGACTAAGCACTGAGCTAACTACACCAATGGAGATTTTTTAAAACTTTGTGAAAAACGAAAGAAAAATACTGCTTACAAATGGATTGCAACACGCGAAAAGGGGCATTCGGACATTTGCGTAAACTGTCGTCTCGGATTAGCCTGCGCAGTCCGCGCAGGCTAATCCGAGACGACATTTTCCGTTTTCATGTAATTTTCTGTTTCACGCAAGCCTACTGTAGCACAAAATCTAATGTAGTCGTAAAGTGCCGTCTCGGATTAGCCTGCACGGAGTACACAGGCTGATCTGAGACGACACTTTACGCAAATATCCGAATGCCCGTTTTCGTGTATTGCAAGCCAAGTATTTTCTTATATCATTTTTGATACGCTCAGTGTGTCGTCTGCAAATGGTTTCAAATTTTTAAGACATGTCGAACAGTTTGATATCTGGTAGAGAATTATTACCGTTTCAGTATGGAAAAAATAGCATGATTTGCTTTGTCTAAGAAGATCCACTTATAAATAACGATACAGACTGCCTGACGCACAAGCAATTACAGACTTTAGAAAATTAAGACATAGCATATAGAAAAAAAACCATAGGTTTTAAATATCGTTTTACAAACAATTGCGATATTATCCCCCCTTAACCCATTACCACACAATCCCTACATTTGACGACCCAGAGAAAGAAGCCTTCAGAAAATATTGCATGAAAAGGAGAAAATGCTGGTAACCAGCACTTTCTCCTTTTCCCACAGTGTTTATTACCCCATACAAAACAATTTTAAAATTTTAAGTTACTTTTAATTTTGTCGTCTGCAAATGCTTTCGATTTGGACAAACCTAAAATATTGTCGTTTGGCAATGAGTTAAAAGAAGATAAGATCATAAAAGGATTGAAATGTCTATGAGGTAAAATGGCATGACAGACCAAAACAAATCGAGTATTTTAAGAAACAAACCGGATTCCTTTATAATTTTATAGGAAAAGGAAGCGTAAGCTATGATTATCACAGGACACGAGAAATCTTCTCGGAGGTTTCCCTGACGCAGACCAAAAAGAAGTGCTCCGGTGGAGAGCCGATCGGCTGATCAATATAACAATTGAATTACCAGCGCTCCGCCATCGACAGTTCTCAGATAGTGTTTGTCTTATTACACACAGCGATGGAGCGGATACTTTCACCGAATATGTGACCGTTTCTCTTGGAGGATTTGTGCATGAAAGTTTATGGATTTACTTGAACAAAAAATGGTGAGTAATAACTGGATCAGTTCGGTATTTAATATTTACATTTTTCTGCGCAGTGATTTTAGGCGCCATGTTGGTGCTGCTGGGAGTGACATATCTCTGCAACCTCTATATGGTCTCTCGTTAGACTGACAAATTAAAACCGTACAGTGCATGAAGTAAACTTTAGAAATCAAACAAAATACTTAAATCAGTTGAAACGTTTATTAAATAGTAGTGAAAATAAGAATAGTAGATTTGCCAAATAGGAGGTCATGTGATGCATGAATATTCCTCGTCACACCAAACATGGAACGAACTATGGGTTTGCTAAGTGATTGGGCAAGTTTTATTGGTTTTAGTAATTTTCATTTCACATGTTTTTCAAGGAACGAGTTTTGTAATTACGATATTAAGTTTTCTAAACGGTCCAGGGCCCGTATTCACCAACCATTCTTGAGAATATTCTTAGTCTTATTCTTCAAGGTTTTCTAAATTTGTAAGTAACTCAACTTCTGATTGGCTAAACCGAATGGTTTAGCCAATCAGAAGTTGTGTTACTTACAAATGTAGAAAATTCTGGGTAATAAGACAAAGAACATTCTTAAAATGGCTGGTAAATACGAGCTCAGATCAAAATGCAGTTGAGGAACGCACAACTTTGCAGCGCATCTTCACCGTTCTGTAACTAATTCTATACTTATGACTAAGAAATCTAATCACTTGTAATGAAAATGTCATATTAGACCATACAAAAAATTGAAATCGATCTATTTTACAGCGATAATTTTAAGCTCTAGGGCCAACATATAATCGAGACATGCTCTGTGAAAAAATCTGCTTAACCGTCTACCAGACAATGACGACTTTTAACGCTCCGGAGGAAGAAGCCTTTCGAAAATATTGTGGGAAAAGAAGAAAATGCTGGTAACCAGCATTTTCTGCTTTTCTTACAAAGTTTTCTACCCTATCGAAGCAAATTTGTGCCATTTGAGCCACTTTGAAGTTGTTGTCTGCAAATGCTTTCATTTTAAATAGGTCTAAAATTTTGCTATGTGGTAATAGGTTAATGTATCTGATAAAGGACCGCGGGCTGGTATGAGTCGAAATATTTTGCTGTTGGCCATTTTGTCTGCAGGTCACAGGATCAGTCTTCCTATAAGCATTCAGCACGTATGACGTCACAGTAGATTTAAGTTTCCCTATTATGTCACATTTTGCTTCGTACACTGCATCACGAATGTATATTAAGGCCAACTCCCCTTCTCACAGAGTGCAGCTCAGATCTAGTCTTGGGTTTTTGACTTTGCCAGTTCCTAACAGCTCTAAGACTGGTGGGTTCGAGTCTCTAAGACTACAATCTACAATCTACAATCTTGTCAAACCCTGTTGAAGGACAAAAATTTGCGTCCTACTCCTGATTAACCCTTTACCAAACAATCCCTGATTTTTACGACCCTGAGACAGAAAAACATTTTGAAAACATTGTGGGAAAAGGAGAAAATGCTGGTAGCCAGCATTTTCTCCTTTTCCCACAATGTTTTCTACCTTGCTGGAAACAAATTCCACTTTTTGAGTTACGTTTATTTTGTCGTCTGCAAATGATCTCAATTTGGACCAGTCTAAAACTTTGTCGTTTGGTAGAGTTAAGATAGACTTTATATCCGATTCAAACATAAAATCACGACAGCTTCTGTTTCTGCATGTCTGGGCATTGTCACAGTTATATAGCTTTGTATTTTCAAACTGATCTTGCAATAGTTGATCTCCTTCTTGAGTACAAGTGTGATCTGAAACTTTTGCCTTGGCACGCTAAAAATCAGGGTCACATTTGAAGATTAAGTGATGAAATAATCGTAAAGTGAGCTTGTCTAAGCCATCTATACTATGTATGTCAATCGCTCTCAAGGCACGTGTGTTTCACACTCCCGCTTAGATGAATGGTTATCTGAACTTGGCACTGAGCAAGACCCCATGTGAAGGTCAAATGAAATTCATTGCAACAGCCAAACGAATGACAGAGAGTTTAAAATTACGACATTACTGAAGATCATGAACCAGAGTTTAAGAAATATCAAACCGTGGGTTAACATGCACAAGCATCTTCGCGAGCCAAGGTTACGATCACTACATGGATCTTACCTTGGCTGATTGAGCCCGATTTCGAGATTCCTGCGATGCGCCCTCTATTGGATGCCGGTTATTACCCCCCTTTACATCATATTTCTAAAAGCCAATGAAATATCGTTTTACAAACCGCTTACGAATACACATGAAGCGATAGGCAGACATCCAAGTGGGTTTCTATGTTTACCTTCTATTCGAAAGGTAGCGACCTTGTTCTACTTTTATTAGAAATGAAATGCTACGAGCGATTTCATTCGTTGCAGTTAGAGCTGGCTGCATCCAATGAAAAAGCGTATCGGGGGATGTAAAAATCAAGCTCGATCCTCCAAGGGTAGAGTAGCATAGTGAATCGTCAGCCTTGGCTTGCGAACATGATGCACAAGTATCGAAAAAATTTACATGAGACCCATTTGTTTCTTTAATGTGTGTACACGTCCCAGGCGAAAAAGAAAATCCTTAAAGATGCCTGTCTACAGCCGGCGAGCAGAAACGCTGTTAAATTTAAAAAAGAAAAATAGAATGGTACAGAAGTCTGTCCTTTGTGTACTCAAGGATAAATTAATGACATATGTGGTGTAAATAAAAATAAGAAACATGGGGGTTTGTGTTAGAAACCGAAAATTGGCCAGAAGAAAACTGGCTGACGATCGAAATTTATCGTTGGTTTCCGCCTAGAGTCGGATACGGTGTAACTCGCATATAGGCCTCGACCTCCCTTTGAAAATCGAGGCTGCAACAGAGAAGCCTACGTTTTCCTTTGTCTTCCTCAGTATACGCAGGGCGAAGGTCAAATATAGACACGTGACAGACTGCATTATCATCATACGAATCAACCCGAGTGTATAACTGATATCGAAAATCTTCGATTCAAAAACTGGAAACGACGAGTCTGTTTACATTGAAGGCCGCAAGTCCGGAAATGCATTTTCTATCGACCGTAATCTAAGCAACCTTGCAACCGTCAGGCGCAATATTTGGCATAAATGTATAAGAATGACTTTATTTTGATAAAATAGAAACAAAATGAGTTAAAACTGGCTTAAAATGAGTATTAGGGCCTCTTTACGAATCAAACTTATTACGGCTTTGTTGGAAATCTAAGAATAAAATATACAGCCACACGTGATATGAAAACACCGACAGAGGGTAAACCTGCTGCCAAAAAGTAATAGCTTTGTCGCAAAATCACAGTTGTGTCGCCCTCATCAAATTTGGCAATTAATATCAATAGAAAACCAAGGTCAAATGTCCTTGGAACTACAATACACCGTTCATAATACTCCTATATATGTAAATTACATGACAAAAAGTCTTCCTTTTTTTTTCAAGTATGTATGCATGAAACGATGCCTATCAGTGTAAAAAGTGCCCAACTGTCTATCAAGAGAAAGGTCACTGAAAACGTCTACGTGCGGAGACAGACACCCTGATATTTTCTAAATGTCAAAAATAAATCTTTGCTCTCAACGAATTAACTCTTTACCACACGAGAAAATTATAGACTGGTCCAATTTGAAAGCATTTGCAGACAACAAAATAAAGGTGACTAAACAATAGAAATTTGTTCTGGGAAGGGTAGAAAACACTGTGGGAAAAGGAGAAAATGCTGGTTACCAGCATTTTCTCCTTTTCCCATAGTGTTTTCAAAAGGCTTCTTTCTTAGGGGCGTCAAAAGTAGGGATTGTGTGGTAATGGGTTAACGCTTTGCCCGACAGCATAATGTTAGACAGTTTCAAACTCAAAGCAGTTGAGGGTAAAATGCTGAAAATTGTCTCCGAAAGGATTGAAAACATTGTGAGAAAAGGAAAAAAATGCCGGTTAATAAATACCCAGCATTTTAGTACGTTCTTTCAATATGTTACGAAGTTCTATTCAGTTGGGTCATTAACCCTGTACATCATGATGAAATTTTAGACTTGACCAAAGTCAAAGCATTTTCAGACCAGAAGTCAATGGTGGCTCAAATAATAAAGCTATGCTGTCATGAAATAAAAAAAAAACATTATAGCAAAAGGAGAAAATCGCGGTTATATTGCCAAAGTGTTGTCAAAATCCTTTTATTTCAGGGTAGTTGAAACTTGCGATTGTGAGGTAAAGGGTTAAATGAAGGGTCATTTGATAATCGGATAGCCAACAATCCCAGGTCTTGACATTGTCTACACAAAAATGCTTTCTGAAAGTAAGGGGATGGGGGAGGCGGGGTGGAGAAAAATTGCGTGAGCAATTGCTTGCATTTTTATATCCTATCAATAAAATTTTAGCTCATTCGAGCTTATTTTACCATTGTCGTCGGCAGATACTTTGAAATTAGAAGAATCTAACATTCTATTGTTATATGGAATGGAAAGAAATTCTCTACCAGACATCAGTTTGCACATTTATTGCATTTTTGGACGACACCTTAAATTTTTGCCTAAATTATGAAAACTGTCATTGAAAGGACAGTAAAAGTTGATAAACTACCAAAAAGAATAAAATAAACTTCGTGTGTTGGTCGTGAGGTAGACCGTCGACCTCATAATCTAAAGATCCCGAGTTCAATACCCGGGAGCGGATATCAACTTTGGGATTTCTCATTGGCGCGAGTACTGGTGTAGTTCCCAGGAAGCAGAATCGAGAGAGATTAGTTTAAGTTGTAAGAACTTGTTTCTCAATCGATGTAAAAATAAATATGTTTATACCAAACTTCTTTTATCGGGGTCATAAAAGCGCGAGGCCGTCTAGTGAAGAATTGAGCCAATCCTTTTTCATCAGAAGAAAATGAATACGTGACATTTCGAAAATATTATGTGTAATGTCTATGAGAAAGATCTTTTTTTTTGTGTGTGAAACCTTTACCAAGTATTCTTCAAAAAAAGCGGGCTTTGAAACCATTACAGACCATAGTTAATTCTTGATCTTGATGAAATCATCTTAAAGCCAACTTCTTTATTTAACCCTTTACTCCATAGATATTCCTCATTTCTACACCATGCTTGTAGGAGCCTTTGGAAAACATTGTGGCAAAAGGTGAAATTGCTCGTGACGAGCAATTTCACCTTTTGTCACAATGTTTTTCTATGCTTTCAAAAGGTGTCATATACACATAAGAAACGGCTTCATCCTTGCTGTTATTTAGGGTCAATTAGAGGTACCATAGAAATGCCTTATGGGGTAAATAAATGCTCAATAAATGAATTGAAACGTTCAAGACAATGGAAAAATATATCATGATATCCAACAATGTAGATCCAAGATCAGACTGCATGTTCTATGCAGTATGGTCTTAATTTGCACGGTCTGTAAAAGGTCAGTGGGTCCCGCTTAGCAGCCTACGGGTTATGCCATTGACAACCCGGGCTCATACTAAATACCCATTCTAGGTACGACGGGTGTGCCAGATATTCGTGGTCTTGTTTTGTCTCAGACACATATAGGCATAAAACTAAACAGTTTTGCTAACATCTAAAATCATCCTTTGTTTGTTTGCTTTTTGCTGTTGTTTTGCATCAGGTTAACGAGTTTTTTACAGGGTGTTTCAACGAATATAATGTATTTTGAATGTCATGCACTAAGTGCCCGGGAGGCAGCTCACGAATGACGTTCGCAGGTATGCTGAATTTACTTGAAATGTCATCGGTAACGCACGCGTTCAATATTGTTCGAAACAGTTTCCTGCTCTTCTTGTTACGTTCCTCAGTTGTCTGTGTGTTTTCGAATACGACTGGCGATCGAAACCAGCAACAACTGCATGGGTAGTTTGGGAAAAGTGGCATTTAATAAATTTTTTTTGCTTCAGAGTTTATTCTTTCACATGGGAACTACTTAACAATGCAAGATACTGGCTGTATATATCGTTGGTGTACTTCCAAAACCTCGTAACTACAGCTTGTTACAAGCTATAGTTACGAGGTTTTGGAAGTAAACCGTCGATATATAATAGGGGGCATATAATACTGTCTCTTATCCGAGATGAAATATTTCTAGCCGCTAGTGACACATTTGGTTTCATACGCTGCATCTATCATTCTCTTAAGCTGCGTCGACGAACAAACAAGATATGAAGTCAAAATTCCCCCAAACAATAACGAGACAATTCTTTGCTTGTGGACGTCTTCATGTAAAATGAAATAGTAAATGAAATAGAAGTTATAAACACTGTTATAAACTCTGTTAAACACGATATTCTTGAAAATTGCCTCTGATTTAATGAGTTTTGCCCTGCAAACGCATAACAGTACTGTTGCGAAAATGCTTCGGTTTTTGTGTTGCTTTCAGTTTGAACATACGTTTTCAAAATCTGTTACCATTTTCAGAGATTTGATCGGGAAACATTCATTCAAATTTGACAAGAGATATTTTCTTTTGCAAAGCTCTACATATTGCTTGATAACCCCTTGTATAATTCTCATTTTTCCTACTTCAAAGCAATGCAAATTCTGATAGATTAAACCAAATAGTTTATCCAATTAGAAATTGTGTAATCCAAAACCTGCAATAAGACCAAGACTGCAATTTAGAATACTTGCTAAATATGACCCCTGGTTCCATATTCACCAACCATTCTTAAGAACATTCTTTGTCTTATTCTTCAGAATTTCCAGGGACTGAAAGTAACTCAACTTCTGGTTTGCTAAATTATTTGGTCTAACTATTCAAAAGATCTGTTATTTCCACACCTAGAAGGTCTTGGAGACCAAACTAAAACTGTTCTTAAGAACGGTTTTTGAATATGGCTCCTTATGTTTGATTGCCTTTCTAGTTTAATTTATGCTAGTCCATGTTCCAAGGGGTGATGGAATTTGATTAAATCGAATATAGGGATAGATTGATGTCAGAGTATACATTATTTCACTTCTAAAATTGTTGTTGGTGTTGTTGTTGGTGGTGGTGTTGGTTTGTTGTTGCTGCTGCTGTCGTTGGTAGTGGTGGTGGCGGTGGTGATGGCGGCGTCATCGTCGTCATCATCACCATCGTTATCGCCATTGTCATTGTTATCTTTATTGCGATGATATAGTATAATCATAATCATTGTAGTTCGCTTTTTTTCCGAAGCGCTTTGCTGTTTTCCGATGGTCAAAAACTTAAACCATTTTCAGGGATACGATAGAGCTTGTGTCTGTCATAGTATCTTACAAGTGATACACTGCAAAGAGTTCCCTCAGATAACCGCAAATTAAGATAGTCAAGTCGGTTACGCTCGGGGTCGACACACAAGGACTGTTAGTTCTTGTGTCAGCTCGGCTAACCTCTTTTCCAATGAATCATGTTCTGACGATGTTTATGCGGAAAAAAGTAACCGGTCCATTGGAAAAATGTTTTAGAGAAATACTGGGAAAGGAAACTCTAAGAAAACATGGGTAGGTGCACTAACTGCAGAAATGAACTAAATACTGTAAAGGATATAAAAACACAAAACAAAAAATCACCCAGCCCAACTGAAATCTCTAGATTTTGTGTAGTATTAGAGCCAGCATAAAATCACTAAAAGTTCCTGGAAAAGCGATGTTAAACTCTGATCAGTGAATCTGAAGATAATTGTATCGGAAATGAAATAATTCCCTCGCGAGTTACAGTTTAGATTTGTTTTACATAATAAAAACATCTTCCGCGGTACAAACCTCGGCTATCTGGTGTTTCTGTCTCTGTTTAGCTCACCTGAGCATGAAGCGGTCAAGGGGAGCTTTTCGTGGTTGTGCTGTGTCCGGCATCTGTCTTGTGAGCTATAAACGTTTAACTTGTGTACGCTCTTAACAGCATATTGTCAATTAAATACTCATCAATTGTATTCAGAGTGCTTCTCTTGATGGTCTCTTGAATGAGTTGGAAAATGGGTTACGTCGAGTCAAAAAAAGCTGGCCACTAGGTCGGTCACTTAGAAAAAAGCTTGTGTGCACTCCGTTACCATCCAAAGGTCATGAAGATGATCAGCCTAATTAACGACTTCGAATAATTATCACGCCAGATATAAAAACTAGGTCTCTGCGACAAATCTTAGAAAAATGCTGTGCACGACCTAAAGTAATAAAGGCCACATTTTCAGCCCAATATTAATGAACATTGGTTCAACTTTTGACGTAATCATACCGCGGACGAGTTCGAAAATGGGTTAAGTCAAGTCAAAAAGTAGAAGACACAGGCAAATCGTGGAAAATAGCGACGCATTCAAATTTCGGTCGGGTATAACTGTGATGGAAAGAGGACACAGAATTGTCTATACGAAAGGAAGTAGGGACATCATTATTCTAGAGTACTCCTTAACTTCGTTGTAGCGTATAGGTAGATTTTCAATGAGATTGCTGTAGATGTGTGCCCTGTGTGTTCTTCATTAATCAAAACATAGCAATGCCTTCTGCATAGACAAAGAAGGTTTTTTATATGTGTAGGGAAACCTTTTTAGAATATGTAAACGATAAGAAGTTCAAATATTAGTGACCAAACATGCTCACCCTTGGCCCTCTTCCATCAAAATTATCATGGGTAGTCGTACTACCCCTTATCTATGTGCATATGCCCTTTACTTTCAGTGGTTTGTTGTATATTTACATGCGTATCCTGTTCTTGTTGCTCAAAATGCAAGTTAATGTTAATGTATAAAAGCATGGATATCTAGGTGCATGTAATTGAACTCTCTAGCAGAAGACAATATTTTAGACTTGTCTCCAAATTCAAATCATACGCCCGACGATTTTAATGTAGCTTGAGAGTTAGGGATTGTCTTTAACAGAGAGAAAATAAACATTGTGCAGAAAAGATAAAAAAGATTTTTTTCTTTGAGAGCTTGGGATTGTCTTTGACAGGGAGAGAGATAGATAAACTAGAAGGCCCTGAAGGGCCTGAATATGCTCTACTGGCAGAGAGCTTCCTTTTAAACAAAGCATACATAGGAATTCATTACGCAAAAAGACAAAAAGTTGACATTTTCAACTCAAAATGGCTACTTTTCCATTACTGTTTGTTGAATTTTTTTCAATCTCAAAAGGGTTAAAATGCTATTGATGGGATAAACAAGCTGAAAAATTCATAAAAATCTGATCACAAATAAATACTTTATCATGTAAACAGGCAATGAAATTGTTCAATTTGAAATGGCTACTTTTCCCATACTGTTTGTCGGATTTTTTTTTCAAAATCGAAAGGCTTAAAGGTATGGATAAGATAAACAAACTGTGTAAGTTTCACGGAAATCTGACCAAAAATTAATACTTTATCGTGTAAACAAGAAATGAAAATTTTCAACTTGAAATGGCTACTTTTCCCATACTGTTCGTTGGATTTTTTTCAAAATCAATAGGGTTGAAGCTATTGATAAGATAAACAAACTCTGCAAGTTTCAGGGAAATCTGACAAAAAATACAGACTTTATCGCGTAAACAAGACATGGAAATTTTAAACTTGAAATGGCTACTTTTCCCATACTGTTTGTCTTTTTTTTTTCAAAATCAATAGGGTTAAAGCTATCGATGAGATAAACAAACCGTGTAAGTTTCACAGAAATCTGACCAAAAATGAAGACTTTATTGCGTAAACAAGAAATGAAAGTTTTCAACTTGAAATGGCTACTTTTCCCATACTGTTCGTTGGATTTTTTTTCAAAATCGATAGGGTTGAAGCTATTGATGAGATAAACAAACTCTGCAAGTTTCAGGGAAATCTGACCAAAAATAGATACTTTATCGCGTAAACAAGAAATGGAAATTTTAAACTTGAAATGGCTACTTTTCCCATACTGTTTGTCGGATTTTTTTTTCAAAATCAATAGGGTTAAAGCTATCGATGAGATAAACAAACTGTGTAAGTTTCACGAAAATCTGACCAGAAATGAAGACTTTATCGCGTAAACAAGAAAAAGACTAACGGACGCACGGACGGACAGACGGACGGACGGACGGACATTGTGAAATCAACATGTTTTGAAAGGTCTCCCTCCACAGGGTCATTACAACCAGGGGTTCTCTGTGACAGGGTTAGGGCACTAGCAATCACGTCATAACACAATTTTCTTTTTTTTTTAAGTTACATATCCGCGATCAAATTTTGAGAGTACACGGTACTTGAACGCAATGATGGGTGATGCCGTAGGCAATTCATGTACCGCGTCTTCATAGCATCCGAATTTATCAGGCATTTCAGGTACCGCGTCTCCAAAGTATCCTCATTTATCTGGAAATTTCATCCATCGCTCAGACATAGTATTCCGTATTATAAAGCCATTCATGTTCTGCATCCACACCGTATCCGATTTAAGAGGCAATTCATTTACCATTCCCTCTTAGTATCTTAGTATTTTATCACTTTATCATGTTATCCGGCAATTCATGTACCACTCATACATAGTATACAATTTCATCAGACAATGCATTTACTGCTGCTATATATGACAATTCATGTGTCGGTCAGGATACATAATATCTTATTTTATCAGGCAATTTATGCACCACTCCTACATGGTATCCGATTTTATCGGGCAATTTATGCACCACACCTTCATAGTATCCGATTTTATCGGGCAATTTATGCACCATTCCAACATAGTATCCGATTTTATCGGGCAATTTATGCACCACTCCAACATAGTATCCGATTTTATCGGGCAATTTATGCACCACTCCAACATAGTATCCGATTTTATCTGGCAATTTATGCATCACTCCTACATAGTATCCGATTTTATCTGGCAATTTGTGCACCACACCTTCTTAGTATCCGATTTTATCAGGCAATTTGTGCACCACTCCAACATGGTATCCGATTTTATCAGGCAATTTGTGCAGCACTCCTGCAAAGTATCCGATTTTATCAGGCAATTTGTGCACCACTCCAACATAGTATCCGATTTTATCAGGCAATTTGTGCACCTCTCCTACATAGTATCCGATTTTATCAGGCAATATGTGCACCACTCCTACAAAGTATCCGATTTTATCAGGCAATTTGTGCACCACTCTTACAAAGTATCCGATTTTATTAGGCAATTTGTGCCCACACCTATATGACATCCGATTTTATCAGGCAACTTATGCTCAACACCTTATTAGTATCCGATTTTATCAGGCAATTTGTGCACCACTCCTACATAGTATCCGATTTTATCAGGCAATTTATGCACCACTCCTACATAGTATCCGATTTTATCAGGCAGTTTGTGCACCACACCTATGTGGTACCCGACTTTATCAGGCAATTTGTGCACCACACCTATGTGGTACCCGACTTTATCAGGCAATTTGTGCACCACACCTATATGGTATCCGGTTTTATCAGGCAATTTGTGCACCACACCTATATGGTATCCGGTTTTATCAGGCAATTTGTGCACCACTCCTACATGGTATTCGATTTTATCAGGCAATTTGTGCACCACTCCTACATGGTATTCGACTTTATCAGGCAATTTATGCACCACACCTATATGGTATCCGACTTTATCAGGCAATTTATGCACCATTTCTTCATAGTATCTGATTTTATCTGGTAATGCATGCACCACTCTTCTATAGTTTCCGATTTTATCAGATAATTCATGCACCACAGCTACATAGTATCCGATCTTATTAGGTAAGTCATGCACCACTCTTACATAGTAATCAGTTTTATCAGGTAATTCATGCATCACTCTTTTGTAGTATCCGATTTTATCAGGTCATTCATGCACTACTCCTACATAATATCCGGTTTTTATCAGACAATTCATGCACCATTTCAACATGGTTTCAATTTTATCAGGCAATTTATGCACTACTCCTATAGCCCACGTGGATTATTATTGTGACTCGTAACTCACAGCTGTGGTTTTTATGAACGATAAGCCACGGTAGAAAAAAGATTATTATTTAATTTTAACCCGACACGGGAATTCCGCACTATAAACAGTGCAACGAAGACATGGTAGAATTCAAGTCATTCTATACAGAGTGATGTCATTCTGTATCAAGCTCGTCACCTGTGGTTTCTCGATGTCTTCGCTATCCGAAATTTCATGAACGGGGGTCATTTTCCGCGCCTTGACCAACGAGGACGGAAAATCAAGGCTTTACCGATGTTAACTGTTTCGATAATATAACTGACAACTATGGAACTATATGAAATGTTACCAGTAAACAATTTTGTATCAGGTTTCTTTTCAAGTTGAAGGTTAGTTCAAATTTGAAAGGTGTTGCATTGGAAATGGTTTGGGAGTTGGTTGAATAATGTTAAGAGCATTCGAAGCAACTACGACTCTTGTGATTGACAATACATTCATTCTTCTTCGTCATTTGAAAGAGAGAAAATATAACGGTAAAAGCGGTTCGAGGTTTTTATGTTGTGTTTGATGCCTTTTGTTGTAATGAAATTTCGATTCTTTTGATATTTACCGACTGGGCAATGGGGTTTTGTTTCGGTAAATGAGTGGAACAGCTATGACTTACTCAATGGAATATTATCTACATCTGCGTTTCTACTTCAACTTTTTTTTCCTTTGATTGTTCAATAAACCACATTGTGAGTTATGAGGCGCAATAACCCACACCGGCTATTGCCCTCATGGATTAGTTATTATGCCTCATAACACACAACCGTAGTCTACTGAACGATAAACCACGATAGAAAGAGGGTTTTTTCTTTAAATAACCTGTATTTTATAATGCCTCGGTACCAGAGCTTCGGATGTGTGAATATTGTACAGTCCTGCTTTAAACCATCTTCGCAAGCCAAGACCGACGATTCATTACGTTACTCTACCCTTGGCGGATTAAGCTTGATTTTTACGTTCACCCGATACGCTCTTTCATTGGATGCAGCCAGCTCTAGCTGCAACGAATGAAATCGCTCGTAGCATTTCATCTTTGATAAAAATAGAACAAGGTCTCTACCTTTCAAATAAAAGGTAAAACACGGAAACCCGCGTGGACACCTGTATGCTTATCGCGTAATGTGTATTCGTAAGCGGTTTGTAAAACGGTATTTTATTTGCTTTTAGAAACATGATGTAAAGGGGAGTAATAACCAGCATCCAATAGAGGGCGCATCGCAGGAATCTCGAAATGGGGCTCAATCAGCCAAGGTAAGATCCACGTAGTGATCGTACACTTGGCTCGCGAAGATGATTTTAAACCATTTCCATCGCGGATATTGAAATAAACAACATTAAAATTGTCAGATTAAAGGTCTGTCCTGCTCACCTTCAGCTTATACTACAACCTAGTTAGGTATTTCGACCATTTACGCATTATTGCTTATTCGTTTGTAAACTTATCTAAGCAAAACTAAACAAAAAACAAGTGTGCATTTCTAACTGTTTGGGGGGCGTAAACGAAAACAGAAGCTATTGCAGGCGGCACAGAGCGAAATCAGACGGCAATCTGAATTTCAATCTCTACTGCCCGCTTGTTTAACAACATTGTCAACTGTCGATATATTTGCTTCATATATTTTTTTTAATTTTATATTTTGTACTGAAAGAGGAAGTCAAATAAAACAGGATTTTTTAGTTTGGTTATGGAAGAACGTTAACCCGCGTCAAGGCATTAGATACGTTGCGTGTTTGGTTGCAATAAGGCAGGAATATTAACGAAATGGAATGTGGCAGGCTTGTCTTAGGGAACCAGGAGCTGTTCAAAGTCATTTAAACCCTTTCAACTCTAAAGACGAGAGAAAGTATGCTCTTTTGCAGACGATATAGTTAAAGATCAGACTGCACAAAAAGCCCAGTCTGGTCTAATTCGGCTATAAAGTTACGAAAAAATATCTTTCTGAGGTTAAGTTGACTATATTGCCAGTCGTCGAAGGAGATCGAGTTTAGGTCTATATCCTTGGCGCTAAAGGAGTTTACCCTTCACCTGATATGCCAATTTGAGGCTCTTCCATTTCAGCAGCAAATAAAGATATGATGTCAAAGATATGGAGAAATAAGGATACGAATATCTGACTGAGTGGAAAACATTGTGGGAAAAGGAGAAATTGCTCGTTACGAGCAATTTCTCTTTTTCCCACAATGTTTTCAAAAGCTGTCTGTTGTTGATACGTCAAAATGAGTATCTAAGGAGTAAAGGGTTAAAATAGTCTCGTTGAACTCCGATCAATAAACCATTTTCAATAACATGCATCTAAAATGTAGTATTATTTAAAGTGAAGCACACAAACACCAAATTAACATCATAATACGAAGTCCTTTACAAGGTAAACCGTTTTAAAGGTGGCCCTTCAGATTTTGGGATGATTTGTTTACAAAAATACAAAAAGTTCATCCTTATACTCCCAAGGCCCTTTAATTTTCATTCATAAAACCCCAGTAGTGAAAAATCATCTGACAACAAGAGACATTAAAGACTTACTAAGGCCCAGGTAGACACCGACGGGAACAACAGTCTATTTTTAGATGGGCAACTTGTTCATTTACATACTGGAAATACACAAATGACGCTTCAAACATACCGTCCGAAGAAGAAATTATGGAAAATAATTACATGTTTGTTATGTTATGGAATTTACTCGTCATTAGTCACGTGCCAGTTACTTTACATTCCCACAATGCTTTCTTTTTATTTTTGGCGCAAAATCTAAAAATACCTTAAGAGGCTACGTAGCCATTTAAGGGAATACCATCAAAAAGATTTTTTTGGTTATTTTATGATTCTTAATTATTGATGATTTGTATTGTTTTTTCATATAAATTTCACTTATATATATATATATAGTGAGATGTGAAAATTCTAAATACCCACTTTAAGATATGGAAGTACGAGGGCTGTTAGAAAAGTATCCGAAAGGTTTCATAACTTTTCCATTTGTGCACTTATCGTGATGAAATTTTCAACACTTATACTTCCGGGAATTGTGCTTATGGTCCGGCAGAAAAAAGTAAAATATTTATACTTATGTGTTACCTACAGTCACTATGGCAACGTTGAGTGACGTCAGCGGGGCAACTTCGTTAAATTGGTTAAACGATCACATATTTACCTGTTTCTAAAGAGATAAAAATGTATTTCCGACGTCAAAAATTGACCAAATTGCACGTGAAGTTTTTGTGCACTTTTATCTTGACCAGGGTATCGTCATTGGCTGTAATATGACATCATTTCAACAACAGAATTTGAACACAGCGCTCTACTGATATTGCAATTATGGCGCTAGAGCAGCGGTATTCAATAAAGTTTTGTATGCTAATGGGAAAAACAAAATCAGAGACGATCTTTATGATAATGAATACCTACGGCAAAAATTCTATGAAGAAAACAAGCATATATGAGTGGTACAACATATTTAAAAACAATTCTGCGCGTGCTGTTGCCGACCGCCAAAGATCTGGGCCTGTATTCACCAACCATTCTTGAGAATATTCTTAGTCTTATTCTCGGTGACGTTCATGATTTGCCAATTGTTGTTCGAGAGACGATTTATAAACCATGATATATCCTCTTCTTGAGATATGTAACTTTTAATTATAAAATGAACACAAGCTTTTGGCGGTACAACTGCCTTCTTCAAGTGTGATCCTGTGATAAAATGCCTGCAGTAATGTTCAGTTGTTTACGCAACGTCAAGGTAACGTGATCAACACTTAAACAACTGAACATTACTGCAGGCATTCTATCACAGAATCACACTTGAAGAAGGCGGTTGTACCGCCGAAAGCTTATGTTCATTTTATAATTAAACGAGAAACGATTCGTAAAATTCCCCAAAATCAGTTCAAGTTCTGCTTTGATAGCATTTTTTTTATCATTCGGTACAATGTTTTCCAAAGGGCTTTTTCCTCAGGGTCGTTAAACCCCAGACAGTTTGGGGGATTAGTGAATGAAATATAGACAACTACAAAAAATTCCTCGATTGGTAAAAGAGAATGACATGACGGTTTGATACATCGCCCGATCAGGCCATCTCAATTTTATTGGTACTGAAGCAAGCTACAGAACCGTTTACATATTTACATAATATCAAGCTGTGTGCCGTTTACATATCAATAATATTTGCATGCAGACTATAAAAAAACGTACAACTGCGTCTCCATGACTCCGCTATCCTTTCCTTTCGCCTTTATTACGACATGAAGCTAAGATTTGTTTGTCAGAGGAGGGGGTAATTGTTACTCATTTCATTCAAAAAAAAATCTAATTTTATTGTTTCCCAGCACAATAAGTTAACCCAAATGCTGCTTAACTCTTTACCACACGACAAAATTTTAGACTGGTCCAAATTGAAAGCATTTGCAGACGACAAAATAAAGGTGACTGAAAAATTGAAATTTGTTCCTGGAAGGGTAGAAAACACTGTGGGAAAAGGAGAAAATGCTGGTTACCAGCATTTTCTCCTTTTCCTACAGTGTTTTCAAAAGGCTTCTTTCTCAGGGGCGTCAAAAGTAGGGATTGTGTGGTAATGGGTTAATCAGTTAAATAAAACTTTCAAGTTGATTGTAAAAACTGGAATCATGGCACTACAAACTTATTTTATGCAGCAAAAACATCTCCTTATCGGACAGTGTAGATCCAAGATCAGACTGCACGTTCTGTGCAGTCTGATCTTAATCTATACTGTCCGCAAAAGGTCGGTGAATCGCGTATAGCAGTCTCTAGGGTCAATTCTTCACAGGTCAACAAACTTAAAGACTTGTCTACGAGGATATTAAACATTTTTACATTTTTGCAGATGACAAATTAAGCGTGGCTGAAGTGACGAAACTTGCTCCCATTCCCGCACAATCCCTACTTTTAACAACCTCGGGAAAGAAGCCTTTAGAAAACATTGTGGGAAAAGGAGAAAATGCTGGTAACCAGCATTTTTTCCTTTCCCGCAATGTTTTGTACCCTTCTCAAAACAAATTTCAAATTTTCAGTCCTTTTATTTTGTTGTCTGCAAATGCTTTCGATTTGGACAAGCCTAAAATATTGTCGTTTAATAATGAATTAAAAAGGTCAAAAAGTTTTTGATAAGAAAAGGGGAAACAAGACGGTCTGATCTTGATCTACACTATTTGCAAAGGGCATTTAGTCACGCTTTGTGCAAAAGAAAAAGTAGGAAAGAAATTAGATTTCTTCTCAGATTAACCGCTTTTAACATGATTTCCCATTCAGCAGAGATTGTGATAAAAAAATCGATATAAATTTTATTGCTCTAAACAAATGAAACTTCAGCCTGTCAGTGCTAAAGTCGGAAACATGATGGGCCCTGTTTCACAAAAAAAAGATAGGTTTCTTACTTAACTGATGTCGGCTTCTCGACCCCATTCCTGACTTGAATCGAGTTTGTTCATTGAGAGCCCATGTTACCCATATAAACTGGAACATTCACATAGGGCGTATTTCTTTCGCCTGTTCTGGCACAATGTTCTGTGTTCTCGAATGCTGTTCTGGAATGTGCAAAAGGAATATTTCCGAACACAATACACTGTTCCGGAAGTATGTTCCGAAATAAGCACGTTCGGAACATTATTCTAAAACCATAACGAAATGAAAGTACATTGGCATGATGGCTGTTGCAAGAGCTACTGTCTTAGCTGTGTTAGTTGAGAATATGATTAGCTGCAGAGAGAGAGAGAGAGAGAGAGTAGAGACGAGTCTACTATTACCCTATTTATGGCATTCATATCGTAAAAAAGGACAATTGCAAATTTTGCCGTGAAGAATTGTCCATCTTTCAGCCATCTTGAATTACCTAGCAACCGTTCAGCAAGTGCGCTACACCTTGATTTGATTAGACCAGTCAGAACATGTTATGAGGAACACGGCACAGTGTTCAGAAATACTCCGTTGGCTTAGAACATGTTCGGAGTGTTCGGAGTAGCGAAAGGAATACGTCTATAGTGTAGCGCATCTGAAACAACGAACTCTACTGAATTCGTACGGAATCTTGTTTCCGCCATCCACTTTTCGACCTACGAGGAACTCGAAAAGTAGAAATTAAGCACACTAACTTCCACTTTTCTAGCAAAAAAGTTACCTCGAAAAATCGAAAAGTTGAAGTTTTTGACTTGACAATTGTCATAAAACTTTCCACTTTTCGACTTCACGTTTGCCTAGAAAAGTAGAAATTAGAAAGCACTAACTTCCACTGTTCGACTTAAAATGCTAGGTCGAAAAGTAGAAAAGTGGAAGTTTTTCACATGACAATTGTCAATAAAACTTCCACTTTTCGACCTGGAAAACACAAAGTCGAAAAGTTGAAAAGTCGAAAAGTCGAAAAGTTGAAAAGTCGAAAAGTCGAAAAGTGGAAGTCAGCCGATTAAAACTTCCACTTTTCTAGTTAGTACTAATCTTTCGCAGGATAAATTGGTCGCGTTATTATTTTAAATGTACACCGGACAAAGGAAAATGGCGGGAACGAATGGTAGAGGTTAAATGTACACCGAATAAGTCTGATGTCAGCCATAATACGGCAACTCCCTAATTTTCATTTTAAACCCGTCCTTATCGCATTGCTACGTCCTTCAGGTTTTAACGGTGTACACATTATTAGATGTATTGAAATCATGTGGCCTGCAACACGCGAAAAGGGGCATACGGACATTTGCGTAAAGTGTCGCTTCGTATCAGTCCTGGCAGTTCGACACTTTCCATTTTATGTAATTTTTAATTTAGCGCAAGTCTACTGTGGCACAAAATCTAATGTGGTCTTAAAGTGCCGTGTAGGATCAGCCTGTACCATCTGCGCAGGCTGATCCGAGACGACACATTATAGAAATGTCCGAATGCCCTTTTTCGCATATTGCAAGCCATATACAGTTGATACTTTGGACACTGATAAGTCTTTAAAGTTTAAAGGACCCATTTCACCGAAAATTATTCCCTGAAGATTGAGTTGCGATCTCAAAATGTGGCTTGATCGCCGCTGATCGCAAGTAATCGGCGGTCGAACACACCTTGGTCTTCTGTAGTCGCACAAGGTCGAGGGAAAGTATTCCCCCCCCCCCCAAAAAAAAAAAGATTGAAACTAGGTTTTTGACATGTCAAAAAACTAAGCTGCGACCTGTGCGATCTGGAAAATCGCAGATAGATTGCCGAAAGATCATCCGTTAAACCATTTTTTAAGGGACCTTATCCTACCTGCTATAGGCGAAAAGTTTCAACATGGCACAATTCCTGCAGTCTGACCAGATCGAGATGGTCCCTTTTCATGTGACGGGTTTCATATCATGAAATGATACTACTAGACATTACTTAACCGAAATACCAACGCGGCAGATTCGGGGAGGTCATATTGATGTTAATGTAACAATGGGGAAAATATCGAGTTCCGAGGACAGAAATCCGTAATCGAGTTCGGAGGACATAAATCCATAATCGACTCCGATCAGCATCATAGATAAGCCTACATCGACATTTTTATTAACCTTGCAAAGATTATGAAGGATCCCGGTGCCCACGCCAAGCCAGTGTTCGAACCAGCGACCCAGATGTTGACAAGTCACACATTTTAACCCATTACAGGTCACGATTCCTGTTTTTGACACCTTTGCAAAATATTGTTTAGGAACACATTGTTAGAAAAGGAGAAATAACTTTTTACAAACTATTTCTCTCACAATGTTGTCTACTCTATATTACACTTAGATTTCAATACACACTTTGAAATGTCGTCTCCAGTTTCTTTAAATTTGGACAGTCTTTTATTTTTTGTCATCTCGTAATGGGTTAAACTTGGAAATTTGAATTAAAATTTGAAAATGTCAAATTGGGCGCACGCTTGATGCGCAGTTCCTGAATAGATTTGTGTAACTATAAACTCAGCCCATATAGGCGGTATCGGATAAAGATAGACGTCAGACTTAAACAGTGTACATGTATACTTATTCGGTGGATGTTTAACTTTCACCGGGTCCAAATACGAAGGACCGGTGACACTGAACTGGCCACCGTTGTATACCGTGTATTACAACAGGCACAAGCTAATTGTACCTGTGATTGGATAATTGATACGGCCAATGAAACGGCTCGATACATATATCGAGTAACCTGACAATGTGCTCAGTTGACTTTATTTCATTCTTATTTTGATTATTATGTTATTAATAAATAATAGAATACAGGTATTCATAGAGCATGATTTATAACTTTCAGATAAAAGGACCTTTTCCATCTAGAATGATCTTTTTTTTTTTAAATAAAAAGGAGAGAGAAATCTGAACATTCCATTGTGAGAAAAGGAGAAACTACTTGTAACAAGCAATTTCTCCTTTTCTCACAAATTTTTATACTCTATATAATACTTATTTCCAATTTAAATGCTCTTTAAAATGTCTTCTGCAATTTGTTTGAATTTGGACCAGTCTAAAGTTTGGTCGTTTGGTAATGGGTTAATTAGATACTTTTATTTCAAATCCTCTAAATTCTTTATTCATTTAATTTTTTGACTATTAGACATCTGAACAACTGAGTAATACATAAATATTCGGCAAGCAATTTTCCCCTCTTTTAATTTTTTTCCCCCAAACACTTGTTAGTAAATGTTGAAACATGCTTCTTTATTCCTTACAAAACAAAGAAATTAAATGTTAAGGGAGAATTAAATGATAATTAGACACCACATGTGTTTTAGTGCCCCTAGGCTTATCTCTGCAGGCTTCTTCAAAGGGACAACAGACTTTAATCTTTGAGAATTTGATTGATTGATTATTTTCGTTTATTTATCGTCGCTACCGGTTGCCCATCTGAGCGACGCCCCCAGAAGACGGTTAGTTGTTACGGGGGATAGTGCAAGGATACAGGACGAAACTACTGAGAATTCCGCCTGGTTCTTTAACGTGCTCGGTGTGTAGCACCGTCACACGGGACCTCGGTTTAACGTCTTATCCGAAAGACTATTAGTAATTTTTAGTTGGCCAGCCGGGGATTCGAACCCACAACCTGTAGGAAATTGTGTTCACAAGTCCTACGCTCTACCTACTGAGCTATATCGGCTGATTCTTTGAGAATTGCAACCTACAATTCAATTTATAAGATAATTGATTATCTTATTACCCTTTCTGCTTTATCAAGTACAAACTTGTGCATTATATTTGTTATTTTGATGTTAATTTTTTTAGTAAAAATTCAACGTCAGCACTTGAAAATTTTTCATGTATTCATTAATTTAGCTTTTATTATAAACATAAAAATCAAATAATACTCTTATAATCATTAACATTTTTCTGTCAAATTTTAGACATACAGCTATTGTTTGTTGAAATGATTCCATGCATAAGTAATTATATTATGATCACAAAACAATCACTTTAAAAGACAGTAATATTGAAAATTATTTTCATAGCTATTGCTTTTTACACCCACCAAAAACATACACACAAAAATCAAGAGACGCTACTCTAAGTTACTACTTGCACAGTTACCTCGCCTAATACGGGCAGAATTCGCCCCGTATCGATTAGCCTGTACCGGTCCCTATACACGTAGTAGTATCAGGGGCGGTAACCAGTCTACGGTGACACAGGAATTTTTACCCCTACACCGGCTCCAACATTATTCGGTGCTGATAAACAAACATCCCGTGATAATCAGTCCTAACTAGAAAAGTGGAAGTTTTAACGCTAACTTCTACTTTTCAACTTTTCGACTTTTCGACTTTTCAACTTTTCGACTTTTCAACTTTTCGACTTTGTCTTTTCTAGGTCGAAAAGTGGAAGTTTTATTGACAATTGTCATGTGAAAAACTTCCACTTTTCTCCTTTTCGACCTAGCATTTTAAGGCGAAAAGTGGAAGTTAGTGCTTCTTAATTTCTACTTTTCTAGACAAACGTGAGGTCGAAAAGTGGAAAGTTTTATGACAATTGTCAGGTCAAAAACTTCAACTTTTCGACTTTTCGAGGTAACTTTTTTGCTAGAAAAGTGGAAGTTAGTATGCCTAACTTCTACTTTTCGAGTTCCTCGTAGGTCGAAAAGTGGATGGCGGAAACAGGATTCCGTAGAATTCGGGAGATGAGTCTTTTAGCGAGCTTGACCAAAATAAGAGACTTAACTCATTACCAAACGACAATATTTTAGGCTTGTCCAAATCGAAAGCATTTGCAGACGACAAAATAAAAGTGACTGAAAATTAGAAATTCGTTTTGTGAAGAAGAAGAAAAACATTGTGGTTACCAGCATTTTCTCCTTTTCCCACAATGTTTACTAAAGGCTTCTTTCTCAGGGTCGTCAAAAGTAGGGATTGTGTGGTAATGGGTTAAGTGTTTTTTCATGAAATTGGGCCCTGGACTCTTGCAGACGGTATGGACCTATACTAGGACGAAAAAGAAACGCAGGGTACCATACGAGATATTGAATAAGCCTTGAGTCTGCATATGCAGTCAGTCACTAATTTTTTTTCCACTGAGGAGGGGGTACTGTCAGTAAAAAAGCCATTTTCTCATTTCCTTTTACCCGCACTGAAATGAAATTTCGTCAAAATATTCAAAACTGATCAGTGGTAAACATAAAATTATAATTTAGAATTCTCAATCAAGTTATACACCTCTAAACTACCTTGAAAGGTTACCCTGTGTTTCGTCCTAGTATATTTCAGGCTCTATGTCAATCGCCTGTTTGGACAAGCATGTTCTAATATTATGACTTAAATCTATTAGAGCCGTGTTCTGTGAGAAAATAGCTTTATGCATCTACAATAAATATCGACTCAGGTCAGCCATAGCAGTCTGCGCGGACTGACCTGGGTCGAAACTTTTTTGAACCTTTTTAGCTCACCTGAGCGCAACGTGCTCAAAGGGAGCTTCAGGATCACCTGGTGTCGTCCGTCGTCAACAATTCTTTAAACATCAACTCCTCCTAGACCGCTTGGCCAATTTGGACCAAACTTGTCTGGAATGTTCCTTGGGAGGTCGGTCCTCTTTAAAAATTCTTCACAGAATTTGATTCCGTCAAAAACTCTGGTTGCCATGTAAACCAAATGGAATTTTCTAAGAAATTCTTTAAAAATCTTCTTCACTGAAACCGCTGGTCAGATTTTAAAATAATTTCACAGAGATGTTCCTTGGGTGACCCTTTTCAAAAAGTGTTCGCGAAATTTTGATCCGTCAAGAAACATGGCTCTGGTGAATAGGGGCTACTTGCACTATACAGAATTGAAGAAATTCTTAAAAAATCTTCTCTGAAACCGCTGGTCAGATTTTGGAATAATTTTACAGAAATATTCCTTGTATGACTCTTATAAAAAACTGTTCCCGGAATTTTGACAGGTCAAGAAACATGGCTCTGTTGTATAGGGGCTACTTGCACTGTGTGGACATGAAGACATTCTTGGAAATTTTTCTTCTCTGAAACGGCTGGTCAGATTTTAAAACAATTTCACAGAAATGTTCCTTGAATGACTCTTTTCAAAAATTGTTGGCGAAGTTTTGATAGGTCTAGAAACATGGCTCTGGTGAACGGGGGCTACTTGCACTAAACGGATATTAAGAAACAGGTGACCTTTTGAAAATTCCTTGGCCAAATAATGATTTTGTTAACAGTGTTTCGATACCTAAAAAAATGGCTATGGTCCTCTCAAAAATTCAGGTGAGCGATCCAGGGCCATCTTGGCCCTCTTGTTTATGTAAAAGGACTTTCTCTCTCTCTCTCTCTCTCTCTCTCTCTCTCTCTCTCTCATAATAGAGTTTATAAAATTCATCTTGCTGTTGGATTAAACATACTGATAAAAAAAATGTACAATCCTCCTATAAGCTAATTAATGCTATGACCTGATTTCCACAAAACATCAAATCTAAATTCAAACGCAATGAAAGATCAGCGCCGATAAAGCCGAAGAGTATATCATCAGTTTATTTTAAATAAATCCTTGTAACTACAGCTTGAAACAAGCTGTAGTTACGAGGTTTTTGAAGTAAACCGACCATATGCTAAAATCGATAAATACATGTGATTTATACAGCATAGTTTGTTGAACAGCATCATCCAGACTGCTTGACGTAAACTTGGAACTATATTAAATAAATCACCTGACATCTGTTCAATCTAGGTGAATTGCAATTTAAAAGTTTGATTGGACATTTTCGTTTAACTCATTACCAAACGACAATATTTTAGGCTTGTCCAAATCGAAAGCATTTGCAGACGACATAATAAAAGTGACTGAAAATTAAAAATTTTGTCTTGTGAAGGGTAGAAAACATTGTGGGAAAAGGAATAAAAGTGACTGAAATTTTGAAATTTTGTCTTGTGAAGGGTAGAAAACATTGTGGGAAAAGGAGAAAATGCTGGTTACCAGCATTTTCTCCTTTTCCCACAATGTTTTCTAAAGCCTTCTTTCTCGGGGGCATCAAAAGTAGGGATTGTGTGGTAATGGCTTAAAACGGTATAAGGCTGCATATTTGCAGACAGGCAACTGACTCCGAGTGAGTCTCACCAACAAAAAAGCTCCATCAAGTAAATAGATCTAATCATTTTTCTAATTTATGTTTATTGATTTGACGATCCTCAGTACTCAAGTACATCATCTCAGATTCTCAGAGTGTACCAGAATGTTCCTCTGTTTTTAATATGCATTTAAGGGGCTTAAAGGTGGCCCTTCAGATTTTGGGACGAAATTTTACAAAAATACAAAAGAGTCATCCTTATATTCCTATAGCCTTTTAAATTTCATTCATAAAACCACAGTAGTCGAAAACCATCAGACAACAAGAGAAATTAGAGACTTACTACAGCCCAGGTCGACGTAGACGGGAAACACGGTCTAAGTTTACATGAGCAACTCTCTTATTTACATACCGGAAATACACAGAAGAAGCTTCAAACATAGCGTCCGAAGAAGACAATATGGAAAATAATTACATGTTTGTTAATGTTATGGAATTTAAACGTCATTAGTCACGTGCCAGTCATTTGACATTCCCAAAATGCTTTTTTTTTTTTGGCGCGAAGTCTAAAAATAGCTTAAGAAGCTACTTAGCCTTTAACGGAATAACGTCATTTTTTTTGTAATTTCATGATTCTTAATTATTGATAATTCGTATTGTTTTTTTTTTTTTTTTTTCATATTATGATTTTTTTTCCATGATATGAATATTTTTTTTAATTTGATGATATGTGAAAAATCCAAATACCCACCTTTAATACCGGGACCTACCCCGCCCCTCCCATGATTCCACACAAATAGAGGACTACGTACGTCACTACGAGAAAATACATTTCCAAAGGACTTTCTGCAAACAGGCATCAAGTTGAGACGATTGCTCTTTGACTCGCATCGTTTCCAAAGGCTACCTGGTACAGTACATATTAAAGTGATGTACCTGATTTGGAATGGGTTTTAACCTTTAACCCTTTACTCCATAAGGCATTCCTATGGTATCTCTAACTGACCCTAAATAAAAGCAAGGATGATGCCGTTTCTTATGTGTATATGACACCTTTTGATAGCATAGAAAACATTGTGACAAAAGGTGAAATTGCTCGTCACGAGCAATTTCACCTTTTGCCACAATGTTTTCCAAAGGTTCCTACAAGCAATGTGTAAAAATGAGTATCTATGGAGTAAAGGGTTAAGCCTTTACCACACAATGACGACTGTTGACGACCCTGAGGAAGAAGCCTTTCGAAAACACTTTGGGAAAAGGAGAAAATGCTGGTAACCAGCATTTTCTCCCTTTTCCCACAAAGTTTTCTACCTATCAAAGAAAATTGCATCAATACAGTCACCATGAAATTGTTGTATGCAATGGGGGGACCATTCTTAGAAATTAAATTATCTCCCATTTCAGATAAGCACTGAAGGTATCCAAATAACAGATTGGTCCTTTTAACTGTATTTCTTTGTTTTTATCCTTGGTTCCCTTGGGGATGTTGCGATAAATACAACAATGATTTATAATATTTGTGTAAGGTCGATATGTAATTTAATTCAAATTCTGTTCTTAATCATCAGGAACTACGCATTCATTGATTTGTAAAACAATCTATTTAGATTTACTTACAATATTATCTCAGGAACGTAGCTGTTCAGTGCAAGTAAATCAAGGATAAAATCCAAGTAATCCCCTCATCAGGACCGATGTAGTACTGGTAAAGAATCAGGGGAGATAACCTGAGAATGGCCCTCATTGCTCTGAATTTGGACTCACTGATCTATCGTGGACAGTGCAGATCCAAGATCAGACTGCACGTTCTGTGCAGTCTGATCTTGGATCTACACTGTCCGGGAAGGAGATACTTTTCTGCAAGTATTAAGTTTGAAATAACATTATTCAGATTTTTACTATATAGATTTGAAAATTTTATAGCACTTATTTCGTAGAATAAGGATCAATATCTAGAGTTTGGACTAAACTTTACTTTTCCTGTCGTAATAACTCAAATCCAGGGCGGCCATGGGTAAGAAATATCAGTTCAGTATGAATTATTGATAAACATTTGGGCAAAGTAATCTCCTTTTTCTCTCTCGCTAACCCTTTCTGCTAAACTAGATATAACTGCTCTTTCATATGTAACGTTTGTATTTCTTTTTGAATCTCGTAAACATACTGTACATGGAAAGTACAAGCTGAAACTTCGATAAACCATTTGAAACAGATAGTTAGGCATCCTATAAATGAAGCTGGCTTATTGCTGCGCAGTGCATCTTCGCAAGCCAATGGTTACGATCCACTACCCTATTCTACCCTTGGCGGATCGAGCTTGATTTTGACAATCACCCGATACTCATTTTCATTGGTTGCAGCTAGCTCTAACTGCATCAAATCAAATCGCTCGTAGCATTTCATCTTTGATAAAAATAGAACTGGGTCGCGATAAAAATAGAAAGTAAACGTGAATACCTCCTTGGATGTGTGCAGGATCTGTAATGATTTATTACCGAAGAAAACATAGACGAACAATATATACATAAGTTTCAGTGTGACCAATCAACTATCAGATGTTTAAGGCTATATCCCAGCACCTGACCATGGAATGTCGAAGTACGTTTGTGGTTATTGCTTCATGTTGAATTATTGTATTCGTAAGCGGTTTGTAAAACGACATTCCATTGGCTATAGGAAATATGGTGTAAAGGGAGATAATAAGCAGCATCCAATATGGGGCATGTCGCAGGAATCTAGAAATCGGGCTCGATCCGCCAAGGTAAGATCGACGTAGTGATCGTAACCTTGGCTCGCGAAGATGTGCGCAGTGATGCATTATACAGAGCGAGTCGTGACGTAATTATGAAACTATATAAATCCATTCAGCCTGAAATCGACCAGCAAGTACATGTAGTTGTCGTTATTGTTGTCCCACCCATTTGAAGGCAACATTTGTTTAAAAAAAAAACAACTTTAAAACATATCTTACTTAATGTTTTAACTTCACGGAATAAAGATACTTAACTTTTCATTGTCGTTGTAAGACTCTGAGACAGTCCATGTTGAGACTTGGAAACACTTTTTTTTTCTCTGGTATCACACGGTCTTTTTAAGTTTTGTCAGGTTTTGTCGTGTTATTTCGTTTTTCTCCCGGCAAGCTCAGATATATCGAAGCCGTTTTGTTGCGTTTTATCAGGGAGCGTCGAGGATTTTGTCAGTTTACTACGGCCTGGTCGGACGTGCACTGTCTTGGTCATGTAAAAGCTAGGACAGGAAAATGAGTCAAATAAGTCAAAATTGTCATTAGAAATACAAGGTCCATCTTTATGGCAACACCTCCAATGTCACCATTGTTGAAAATCAAATTAAACCTTATGATCCACGAGGGCCTAAACCTGAGTCTGGGCTCTATTTTCATTGGGTACCAAAGCAACAGCGAACATTTCATAATTATATACTTCTACGATACATTTCGAAGGTTTTCAACCATTTGGCAGATTTGACTACACCGAAATACACAGGCAAGTACATTTTTAATTGTCTTTTATGGTCAAATGTCTAAGAGTTGGGAATAACTTCCAATAAGGCTGTAAAGCAAAAGTGTACCCTACCCCCTATCTCTCAATAACTGATGTTACCCGTTACAGCATTTTGTCAAAGGAACTCTGGAGGTTGATATTTTCAGTACAAACCTTTCTGGTCAGAATGGTTGAGCAGTGGCTGAGGTGTTGCTTTTTATCCTTTCATGCACCCACGTGGATCTTGATTTTCATGCCCTTCCCCCTCTATTTCTTCCTGCCTACTGCAGTTTGAAACTCTGTCCCGGCTGCGTTATATGTCTTTCTCAGACAAAGATTATATGAATTCACCTAGAAAATATACAAATATCAAAATCTTCTTAATCTTTGCATGTCATGATGTGTGTGAAAACCCAGACCGATCGTGAAGAACCTGATGGACCTTAAAACGAAACGTAAGACTGCTGATCAGATACTATAAAGTAAGTTTAAACAAGATTTAGAATGACAAAATTGTCCATCAAGTAATGGTTTTCTCACTGAGCATCCCAAATGGTTGATATCTATTTCTTTCTTTGTGGCGCCGCATGAGCGGTGGCACTATATTTTTTTTCGCTTCTGAAAAGTACCTATGGAGGCAGCCATATTCTTTACTCATTTCCTAATAAGATCATTTCGTACCTAGGCCATTTCGCTCAATTCTGGTCACTTCATATTGGTTATTTCGTACTCACTTTGATCATTTCGTACCAACTTTTATCATTTCATAACCCAGTTTTTTATATCAATTTGGTACTGTAGAACTTAGTCTTACTACTATTTTCCTATGATGTTTACCGAATGACATGTACATGTGTCTGCTTTTGTGCATAGCTATAATTGAACTTATGTTAAATTTCGCATAAGAATGGCTATGACTGCGTCTTATTATTACTACCTCTTTGGTTTTAGTTGGTAAGGATTATCTAGGGCTTCTCAGCTCACTTTTCACCGATTTCTGCATAAATTTACTTTGTACAATTTGAAATACTGTAATGTGCTTTGTTTCAGAAACGAATGATTTTCGGCGCCATTGATGTTGTGCATCAAAATTTTCTTGTACTACTTTTTTTTCTTCTAAGTGGCCGGATGCGAATGAGGTATTTTCAATTTGCCATTAGTTGCCCATCAAAAGATAAAAATAAGTGAAGACTTCGTGGGAAGAATGTTGGACTAATTTGATAATACTTCTTTAGGGGGACGTTTTGTGTGGTTAGTGCTCTCGACAATTATCCGCTTTCATACCAATCTGTTATGGCTCTCTGAGAGTGTTAACACTAAGTCTTGAGTGGCCTACACATACCGGATTAAACCCTTAACCCTTTACCACACGACAAAATTTTAGACTGGTTCAAATTGAAAGCATTTGCAGACGACAAGATA
Source organism: Tridacna crocea (assembly GCA_943736015.1). NCBI lineage: Eukaryota > Metazoa > Mollusca > Bivalvia > Cardiida > Cardiidae > Tridacna > Tridacna crocea. Next base: position 9,261,178 of record OX031068.1, read on the forward strand.
AAGGTCACTGAAAAATTGAAATTTGTTCTGGGAAGGGTAGAAAACACTGTGGGAAAAGGAGAAAATGCTGGTTACCAGCATTTTCTCCTTTTCCTATAGTGTTTTTAAAAGGCTTCTTTCTCAGGGGCGTCAAAAGTAGGGATTGTGTGGTAATGGGTTAACCCTTTACCACACGACAGAATTTTAGATCTGTCGAAATTAAAAGCATTTGCAGGTAACAGTTTTAAGGTAAGACCTGTGTAATGGAAAACAGCTATTTCCACTAAAATATCATCCTGCAAAATTAGCTATACTGTAATTAAAAATAAGTATTATTGAACTACTTTCACCGATTCATTTTTTTCCATTTTTTCCTTCTATGAATTATCATTTATAAATCTAAAACCACTATATTCTCAATTTAAAAAGAGGTAATAATAGCCTCCCTTTTCAGAAAACTAACAAAAGTATCAAAAAATAATTTCAAGATAGACATAAACAGAATTTCTGATCCGTTAGAAATGTGCAAAAATATTATTTCTTCATAAATCCTTATTTATCCTTATTTATCAACCAATTAGAATTTTTACCGGAAGTGCATTACACAAGTCTTACCTTAACGTGGTTCATATGAAATATGAAATGATTTTTTTTTTGATAGGGTATAGAAAACATTGTGAGAAAAAGAGAAAATGCTGGTAACCAGCATTTTCCCCTTTTCCCACAATGATTTCAAAAGCCTTCTCTTTCGAGGGGGGTTAAAAAGTAATCATTGTGTGGTAATGGGTTAACCTGCTAAATAAATGTCACGAAACCTTAAAGCCAAATGCTGCTTTTACAAAAATATCTCCGTATTAGAGAATATAGAACTAAAGTCAGTCTGCACAATCTGTCCGGGCAGGCTAATCCGAGACGACACTTTACAATATTACATTTTGTCCCACAGTAAACTGGTGCAAAACAGAAAATCACATAAAAACAGAAAGTGTCGTCTCAGATTAGCCTGCGCGGAGTGCGCAGGCTAATCCGAGACGACACTTTACGGAGATGTCCGAGTTCCTCTTTTCGGGTTTTGCGGGCTTTCATATTTAGCACCGACTTAATTGTTTGTTTGGTTGGTCGGTTGGTTTTTATCGAAGTTTCAGACCCTTTTAACAGCTAAGGTCATATCAGGCTTCCTTACACCCGGACTAACCCAAATTTCACATCAGTATTGGTACAGTTTTCTTTCCAAATACTTGACTTGACTATTTTTCTCACATACTTCTCACTCGATAGATTTGGAATCGCTGGAAAGAAGGTTTGCCTCAATCGAGTATCGAACCTACAACTACGAAGTCATGAGTCATACGCTAACCACTGTGCTACTCGGATGGGCGTTTGGCACTGAAATAGTTGTACTTTAGAAACAGTCATATGCTCTTTGCATGGGTGTATTTCACCGCTTCAATTTTGGTCTTTATATTTCTATCATGACTCTTAAAGGTGGGTACTTAGAATTTTTACATCACACCGAATCAGAAAATATATATATCACTGAAATTTATATGAAAATACAATACAAAACATCAATAATTAAGAATCATAAAATTACCCAAAAAAAATTTTTTTATGGTATTCCCTTAAAAGGCTACGTAGCCTCTTAAGTTTTTTAGATTTCGCGCCAAAAATAAAAAAATACATTGTGGGAATGTAAAGTGACTGGCACGTGACTAATGTCGCTTCAATTCCATTACATAACAAACGTGTAATTATTTTTCAAAATATCTTTTTCGGACGCTATGTTTGAAGCTTCGTCTGTGTATTTCCGGTAAGTAAATGAGCGAGTTGTTCTTGTAAAAATAGAACGTGTTTCCCGTCGATGTCGACCTTGGCCGTAGTAAATCTCTAATTTCTCGTGTTGTCGGATGGTTTTCGACTTCTGGGGTTTTATGAATGACGATTATAAGGCTTTGGGAGTATAAGGATGATATTTTTGTATTTTTGTAAAATGTTCGTTCTAAATTCTGAAGGGCCACCTTTAACGTAGTAGACCCCTAATAGAAAACAGCTATTTCCACAACGATATTATCATACAAAATTTGAATTGATTAAAAAAGAGTGTTATTGCATTGCTTTAACCAAGCCACTTTTCCCTTTTTGTCTTTTCTAGAATTATCATTTATAAATCTAAAACCACTATATTTTCATTACAAAGAGAGACAGTAATTACCTCCCTTTTCTGGAAACTAACAAAAGTATCTACAAGTAATTTCAAGATAGGCATAAAGAAATTTCTGGTCCGTATTAAATGTGCAAAAGTATTATACCTGTATAAATCCGCATTTATCAACTAACAAGGAAACTTCATGCAATGCAGCACTAGAGGTATTACGGGTCATCTACCTTAAAGGTGGCCCTGCAGATATTGGGACGAAAATTTTACAAAAATACAAAAAAAAAAACTCCTTATATCCCCAAAGCTTTATAATTTTCATTCATTAAATCCCAGTAGTCGATAATCATCCGACAACTAGATAAATTACAGATTTACTACAGCCCAGGTCGACACTGAAGGGAAACACGGTCTATTTTTACATGAGCAACTCGCTCATTTACATTCCGGAAATATACAGACAGAGCTTCAAACGGCATACCGTCCAAAGTTTTAGACATTATGGAAAATAATTACATGTTTGTTATGCTATGGAATTTAATAGTCATTAGTCACGTGCGAGTCACTTAACATTCCCACAATGCTTTTTTTTTTTTTTTTTTTTGCGGGAAATCTAAAAATAGCTTAAGAGGCTACGTAGCCTTTTAAGGGAATACCACCAAAAAAAAATTTTTTTTTTGTATTTTTATGATTCTTAATTATTGATGATTTGTATTGGTTTTTCATATAAATTTCAATGACATATATATCTGTTTAATTTGATGAGATGTGAAAATTCTAAATACCCACCTTTAAATCCTAATATTTCTCAGTGCCAACTTATTCAGCCATTCTCTTTCGACGGCTCTAACCACAATCCACTCGGTCATAGAAGATTTGTATCTCATTATATGTATCAAGTTATCATTTGGCAAAAGATGCAGTATTGGGCATTCACATATAAATATCTTAAATTACAATACATATTCCAATGACGTCAGGAACTAAACAAGATCGATATATAGAATCTGATCTTGATTGAATGATTGATTGGCGTCCTGGTTGGTATATCGGTCGGTCACTCGGTCGGTCGGCACGTCCATCCGTCCGTCCGTCCGTCCGTCCTTCCTTCCTTCCTTCCTTCCTTCCTTCCTTCCTTCCTTCCTTCCTTCCTTCCTTTCATTCATTCATTCATTCATTCACTCATTCATTCATTCATTCATTCATAAAAACTCTTTTCGATAGCTTCTACTGGGATTTCGCATTGACTGTGAAATAGACGGGCTTTTTTTTGTTTCGTAGAACTGGTACGATGCCGGATATTTCTCAAAAAGAATATGCCATTATTTTTCCTCGCTTTATTGATCTTTTCCCACCAAGGTGTTTCTAGGAGCGTCTGATATAAGACACCTTTCAGAATTCGTCTGCGAACTCTTAACCCTCAGGCTGCTAAGCGCGACTCGCTGACCTTTTGCGGACAGTGTAGATCAAGATCAGACTGCACAGAACGTGCAGTCTGATCTTGGATCTCCACTGTCCGATGAGGAGTTGTTATTCCCCCAAGACATAATTTTGAAATTGCAACATTTTGAGTTTTTGATATCGAAATGAAATTTTGTTGTACTTATTTGGCAGTATAACGGTTAACCTTTTCCCGCACCATGCTGACTTTTGACGCTCCTGGAAAAGAAGCCTTCTGAAAAAAATTGTGGGAAAAGAAGAAAATGCTGGTAACCAGCATTTTCTCCTTTTCCCACAATGTTTTCCTCTCTATCAAAGAAACTTTACACCATTTGAACCACACTGAAATTGTCGTCTGCAAATGCTTTCAATTTGGACAAGGCTAAAATTTTGTCGTCTGGTAACGTAACGTATCGTAGACTATCAAGATAGAGTCGAACTGTTATATCGTCCTTTTGCTTCCAAAACCTCGTAACTACAGCTTGAAACAAGCTGTAGTTACGAGGTTTTGGAAGCAAACCGACGATATGGTAATACCATCGAACCGCTGACAAGCCGGGCATAAGCCTTGCCTTCCGGTTAAAATGGCGAAGTGTTTTAACTCTTTCCCAAACGACAAAATTTTAAACGGATTCAAATTGAAAGCACTTGCAGACGACAAAATTAATGGTACTAAAAAAGCAAAATTTGTTTCCAGCAGGGAAGAAAACGTTGTGGAAAAGGAGAAAATGCTGGTCACCAGCATTTTCTCCTTTTCCCACAATGTTTTTAAGAGGATTCTCTCTCAGGGCCGTAAAAATACCAGGAATTATTTGGTAAAGGGTTAAAGGAAATCATCGAGTTTACTGAACCTTTTACAAAACAATCGTTTTGGGTGAAATTATTGATGGGCGGTGAATGCCTTCAATTTCGAGAATGCCAAGAATTATTTCGTGGAGAATCAAGCCTAAAACTACTAAGCTCGACTTAAGTTTCTTTTGTCGACATGTAGATAGATCAAAGATAGATCAATTGACATAGATCAAAGATAGATCAAAGATATATCAACTTACATAGATCAAAGATATATCTATTTACATAGATCAAAGATAGATCGATTTACATAGATCAAATATAGACCAATTTACATTGATCAAAGATCTATCAATTGACATAGATCAAAGATATATCAATTTACATAGATCAAAGATAGATCAATTTACATAGATCAAAGATCTATCAATTGACATAGATCAAAGATCAGACTGCACACTGTACAGATTTGCATGTTTATTTTGATCTTCTATGACGCCAGTTTATTTTGTCGATATTGTAAGATAGATCAAATATATATCAATTTACATAGATCAAAGATATATCATTTTACATAGATCAAAGATGTATCAATTTACATAGATCAAAGATGTTTTACATAGATCAAAGATGTATCAATTTACATAGATCAAAGATCAGACGGCACACTGTACATATTTGCATGTTTATTTTGACCTATGACGCCCGTTTATTTTGTCAATATCGTCAGATAAGAACTTTTTTTTTTTTAATTTAGGAATATTATGTTTTCAGGAATCGAGTTTATATATACTACTCACACCTTGATAGGGATCACTTGTAAACATATTTCTGTATGTGTTTTTATATTATAACAGTTTTGCATAAACTTCTAACCATACTGTAAAATTCTAGATTTGTCCAAGTTAAAAGCATTTGCTGACCAAAAACTCTATGCAACGTGCACTACGCTGTCTGTCATGGGGTAGAAAACATCGTTGGAAAAGGAGAAAATGCTGGTATCCAGCATTTTCTCCTTTTCCAACAATATTTTCCAAAGGCTTCTTTCTCGGTGTCTTTAACAGTCGGCATTGTGAGGTATATGATTAAAAACCCATTTCCACTGGTCATTTTTATTGATCAGTGTAGCAATGTAACATACATGTATTGTAATAGAAATAGATAGAATACTTGTTTTTTTCGGTGACAGATCGAAATTTATTTCATCTCGTGAATACTGTCAGTAATATTTCTACTCGTGGCTGCGCCACTCGTGAAAATATTACCGATGGTGTTCACTCGATGAAATAAATTTCGATCTTTTACCGAAAAAGAAAAACAAATATCCTCTATATATTTCCCAAGACGTTTACAATACAGGACTCGACTATTTATTCTTAATACAGGGTAAAGTCAAAACGGGTCCTGATAGATCACGTTTTATTGTTACCCTCCGACAGTTTAATCTTATCGTTCCTTAATAAATTTTTGCTACTCGTCAAAATGGGACAGTAAATATGAAAAAGAAAACACGCAAAAAAAACGTAGATGAATCGGGGATGAAAATGTTAAAATAAAAATATCGATTGTGTCTCGAAACCCTCATTTTCGTTTTCGGGAACTGAAACTGTCGTACCCTAGTTTTAACGTTTTTACCAAATTACAAAAGTTTAGACTGGTCCAAACTGAAAGGCTTTGCAAGCGATAAATTGAATACATCTGAAATGATGTTTTTTTTTTCTCTAAGATCGAGTAGAAAACTTTGTGGGAAAAGGAGAAAATGCTGGTTACCAGCATTTTCTTCTTTTCCCACAATGTTTTCAAAAGCCTTCTTTTACAGGGTCGTTAAAATTCGGGATTGTGGGTAAAGTGTTAAAATTAAACGGCTTTTTCATAGCATTTAGTTCATTATTTATAATCTTTCGGCGGCGGTGACTACGCTGGCCTTTGACCTAGTTCTTGGTATGGACGTACTTGAATGAATAAATAGTGATTTGCGATTGGTTAAAAAATATGTAGACATGTTTATTCTGCGATCCCTGTAGGCCTATGTGCGAACTTACTATGGTTATGATATCCTAGTTCTTGGTATGGACGTACTTAAATGAATAAATAGTAATTTTCTATTGGTTAAAAAATAGGTAGACATGTTTATTCTGCGAACCCTGTAGACCTGTGTGCTGAAATATGAAAAATTACAGTGGGTTAAGTTTTTGACGCCAAAGGCATCACTTGAACAAACTTCGTAGAGATCCACGTGGTGATACTACATGACAAATATTTAAACTCTGGGCCATCTGGGAAATACGATTTAGTTTTCATCGATCTTGCAATGAAAGTACGGTATTTTACAAGTGAAACGACAGAAAAATCAGTCCAAATAAAAAAAATGAATTTGGAACAGGCTCTGTCTCGTTATGAAAGTACCATATTTTTTACATATACACCAAACCAGTCCAAAAAGTAAACAAGATGGCTACCTCCACAGGCACCTAAATGGCTTGGTCATGATAGGTTCAAACCATGAAAAATTGCCTGGATTTAATTTCATTGTGCATTTTGCACGAACTTTTTCCTTCAAAAGAAATACAAAATTATTCAAATGACACATTTGAGAAAAGGTAGGGAAACCAAGTGAAATCCAAAGCTCCAAATATATATATATATAAAAAAAGACATCTTTCGACGCCTGGAAGAACATGCACAATATATTGGAATCATGACCGATTTTTACGCTATAGTCTACACTAAACAAGCGGACGGCATAGGATCAAGATTAGACTGCACGTTCTGTGCAGTCTAATCTTGATCTTATGCTGTCCACGAAAGCCTCTATATTCGTCCAAGACGCTGAAAGGGATGAAAGAGAGGCCATTGCACTGGTGAAATAACCTTCAATAAAGTTTCTTCCATGCAAATCAATGGAATCATCTCGTAAATTCTCGCGAGACCATAAAAGGTCGACCGTAGTTTTTATACCGAACCCATGTGTGGCACAGGGCAAATTATCCTACCAAACATAATCTGCATTTGATGATCAAAAACTAATAATACTTGTTTTTTTTTTCTTCTGGATCAGATAATGGGCCTTATCTTTAGCTTATTTACAGAGACGGACTTTTACAAATGAATTTGTGGTTGGTTCCAGATCGATAGAGAACAATTTGTACTGCCGCTCTACTTAACCGATTTTTCCATTTCGTCCATCCATCATTCGTTCTGTTGTGGGAAAAGCAATAACGGAGTCCTGCTGTGCGCAGATGCCCCTCGGCAGAAACTATTTGATTAAGGTTTCCCCACCCATAAATAATCGAAGCGCAATTAATACGATTTGGACTTGGGTCCATGTTAGATTGAATATGCTTTACATGTTAATTTGTGTGGTTAAATAGTATTTAACCGTGTACCAAAATATTCCTTCTCCTTTTCTCTCGGCTCTAAGGGAGGCGGCTTTTTCAAAGTGTTTTGGGGATTCGTTGTAAGCGCATTCAATTTGGTATGTACGTTTCGAGGTTTAAGAACTAAACTGATACTGAATCAAGAAGTGGTTAGATTTTTCTCTGTGGCACCCGTACGGACACGATCTTTTCTTTTTTTTTAAAAAAAAACTTTTATAGCCAAGTCCTTAAGTGGAATGGATATATTAGTCTGTGGGAATAACAAACTTTTGCAATTTTCTTACATGTACTTTATGGATCGGATTCTACAGAAATCCGTCACTTTTATTTCAAACATCATTTTCTCTGAAACTACCTACCCAATTTTGATGAAACTTCATAGAAATGATCCTGCCAAGGTCCTCTTCAGAATTTGTTGAAAAACCTTTATTCCTTCAAAAGCTCTGGTTGCCATGCCAACAAAACTGAAAAATATTGAAAATCTATGGAAATCTTATTGTCTGAAAACATGTGGTCTAGGGCTACCACATTTGGCATGTAGCTTTATCAAGTGGACCTCTACCAAGTTCCTTCAAATAATAGCCCAGGGGTCAAAATTGGCCCCACCCCGGGGGTCACAAGTTTTACACGGGCTTATATAGGAAAAAACTTTCAAAATCTTCTTGTTCTTAGCCATAAGGCCTAGAGCTACCAAATTTTGCATCTAGCTTTATCAAGTGGTTGTCTACCAAGGGTGCCCACATTTTAGCTCTGGGATCATGTTTGTCTCTACACGAAGGGTCACAAGTTTAACATGTGCTTTTGTGGTGAAAACTTTATAAATCGTCTTGTTACTAACCATAATAAACCTGGGGCTATTAAATTTAGCCCTGCTTCACGGGTCTCGTCTTTTACAGGGCTTTTTAATGAGGAAACTTTGAAAATCTTCTTCTTTATAACCACACATTCTAGACCTGTATTATCGGTATGGGGCTTTATCTTGTGAACCTCCACCAGGATTCTAGTAATTATAGTTTGTGGTCAAAAATGGCTTTTCCCGGGGTATATATTTTTGTAGGATTTTAATCCATTACCACACAATCCCTACTTTTGACGCCCCTGAGAAAGAAGCCTTTTGAAAACACTGTAGGAAAAGGAGAAAATGCTGGTAACCAGCATTTTCTCCTTTTCCCACAGTGTTTTCTACCCTTCCCAGAACAAATTTTAATTTTTCAGTCACCTTTATTTTGTCGTCTGCAAATGCTTTCAATTTGGACCAGTCTAAAATTTTGTTGTGTGGTAAAGAGTTAAAGAAAAAAAAATGTGCGTCTTTAAGTTTGAAACCAATTGGCCAAGTATTGTAATGTTTGGCTTGTAGGTTTTTACATATTAGCCAGTGGAACAAGACAGGGCCATCATGGTCCTCTTGTTTTATGAAACTGAGGCTAATTTGTCGTTAAAAACGCAATAGTAATTTTGGTTGGTCGCTGCTGCACACATTTTCGTAACAGGAACCATATAATTATTTAAAACGAAATGCAAAATATGATAAGCAAATCATTGTCTTGTTATAAATATAGAAGTATATACATGTATACTACACAACATTTGCTAGGGTTCACTATGTTTATCCTGAACTTTAGAAAAAATATTTTGACACAAGAATCATTCAATACAACATGCAGAATGCATAAGATATTTCAATTTGCTACATAGACAAACCAATGTAATCAGCTACCCGATACACAGAAAGTTTTTCATGCGAATCTGAGTTGGTGTAAAATACATTGAAATATCTAAATGATCCCTAGCAAATGTTGAATAGTATATAGTTGGTGCCAACACGTGAAAAGGGGCATCGGACATAAGCGTAAATTGTTGTCTCTGATCAATCTGCGCAGACTGCAAAGGCTAATCCCAGGCGGCACTTTATGACTACATTAGATTTTGTGCTACAGTAGATTTGTGTAAAACAGAAAATTACTTAAAAACAGAAAGTGTCGTTTTGGATTAGCCTACACGGACTGCGCAGGCTGATCCGAGGCGACACTTGACGCAAATGTCCGAATGTCCCTATATTCGTGTGTTACAAACCGTAACACAAAACCCAGAATCCGTATTCAGCTACCATCCCTAAGACCATTCTTAGTCTTCTTCTCTATAATTCTCTAAATTTGAAAGTAACACAACTTCTGATTGGCTAAACCATACCGTTTAGCCAATCAGAAATTGCGTTACTTTCTTAAAGGTAGAATTAAACTTAAAATAAAATAAGGAATGGTTGGTGAATATTGACTCTAGTCTTAGAAACTCTAAAATAATTAATCACGCCTGTTGTGATAAACCGCTTCCCATTGAATTTCTAATGTAATTTATTGGGCCTAATGCTCAAATTAAGCACGTCGGGAATGGCCTTTAATCGGCGATTTCCAGGTTTAATGAAACACATTAAAATGAATTATACCCAGGGTTTAACTGGATCAATATAACGACTTGAAAACCTGGCAAGACTTTCACATCTGTTGCAATCAAATACCCAAAATGCATCTAACACGTTTGCCGTTATTTTTTCGGATGAGAATCTATTTTTCTAATTTTCTTAGACTATGATAATTTTACCTTAAATAATTAGCATAACCAACGACCTTCTATGTGCAATTCCAGGCGGATAGGACCTTCTTGATTAAAAAAGTAATATTACAACAAGCCCAATAGATCTATGATTGAATTAATAAAACTGTTCAACTCGGAAAATGTTAAAATACTAAATGCTATTGGCATATTTTATAGGCAATAGATAAAAGAAAACATGAATTAAACAATATCAGTAATTAATTTTTCAATTTTTCATTCTAAATGTAATATCATTCTCTACTCTTATTAAGTTTTTTGTAAGATCCTTCATTGTACATTATTTCCGCACTAATGAAATTTATTTACATTGTATTGAGTTTATGTCCATACTGATGTATGTAATATTATTATGTATGTGTTTCGACGATGAACCTTATGTGTTCAAGCCGTTTTTCTGAATAAAATCTGTTCTGTTCTTCTCTGTTCTGATTATGCATTGAACGAGGCAAGTTATGTAATATGAATGCATTTTATGTAAAGCGTGGATAGGATAGCCTTTGACACGCAGAAAATCTACCAAAAGCAAAAGCTATCAACCAAATCAACCAAGGTCATTCTGGGCGGACCGTGCAGTTTTTGTTGTGGCGCCGCCTGAAGCGGCGGCACTATATTTTTATTCGGTTTTGTAAAGTGCCTATGGAGGCAGCCATATTGAACTGGTTCCATGCTTTGTTTAAACATCCATCTATATGTACTGTACTTTGATTACCAGATCGGGGTCCATATTAACTTTTTTTATTTATCTGTGTGATTTTTTTTTAATATATAATAATTATATTGTACTTTCATCGTTAGAAGGATAAAAAGCCGGATTGTAGACTATCAACATTTTCCTTTCGAAAAATAATAATGAAGATCCATTTCGAAAAATAAGTCACGTGATAAAAAATTATCTGTCACAAATTTTCGAAGCCGCCATTTTAAATATCTTACCCTGGAAAAAGGTTAAGAGATATTTTCAAGCTCTTTGACCCTAGAGCAGCCTATGTGGTACTTGTGACCCCCGTTATATTTTTGTTCTAGTGTTGTATGGATTGTAGAAATATTGTTTTCCTATCGCCATCGTGTTTTTAAGACCAGCTAACTGTAACTAGGTCAATGTTTGAGCGGGTGACAGATCGGTCCCCCTAAACACAGAACCTTACCGAACCTTAGCGAACCTTACCTAACCTTACCGAACCTAAGTTTTGTTTGGGCAATACTGTGTTTGTATGACATTAAAAAGCATATTTTGTATTTCACAAACAGTTTGATAGTTATAATTGGAAAGGAAATATAGCCATTTGTGATACATGACGAAATATTTGGACCCTATTGTTCAACAAACCTAAAAACTCGCGTGACTGTTCATTCATTGCCGACAAATGTCCGTTTTTGTAGACAAAATCTTACAAGGGCGACGATTTTCTCCACATATACTATACTGGATGTTAAACGTGACAAAATGAGTCAGGTGATCAACAATATGATTCCTACTGAGCTGTTAACCCATTACCACACAATCCCTACTTTTGACGCTTCCGAGAAAGAAGCCTTCAGAAAACATTGTGGAAAAAGGAGAAAATCCTGGTAACCAAAATGTCTTCACAAGACAAATTTTAAATTTTCAGTCACTTTTATTTTGTCCTCTGCAAATGCTTTCGCTTTGGACAGTCCTAAAACTTTGTCATTTGATAATGAGTTGAACGATCACGTGATTTTCATAAACGGTTTAACGCGGCCCAATGCATTGTGCCCTGTTACAGAAATACGTGGTTTGCGGCGCCATTGATGTTCAGCATCAATATTTTCTTGTAGATACTTTACAATACCTTTCGAAGTGCATGATTGAACTACATGAAAGGAACCAACACCTCTTCCGGCTGCTTGCAACTCTGACCACTGACTGTCAATAGCAGCCAAGTCAGGTCACTCAGTCTATCAAAATGTACAAGCCCTGCTATGGCAAAAGGGTGCTTAAGCCATTACCACACTCTCCCTACTTTTGAAGAACCTGAGAAAGAAGCCTTTAGAAAACGTTATGGGAAAAGGAGAAAATGCTGGTAACCAGAATTTTCTCCTTTTCCCACAATGTTTTCTACCCTTCACAAAACAAATTTCAAATTTTCAGTCACTTATTTTTATCGTCTGCGAATGCTTTCGACTTGGACAAACTTAAAATATTGTCGTCTGGTAATGAGTTAATGCATCATACCAAGGGAGACAGCACATACTTTGTGAAACCACAAAAAAACATTTAGTCTAATAATCGACATGATCCGGTGTAATGCAGAGAAATGACCCTCCCCTACAAAATGACCCGGGTCATTATTCTAAGTAGAGAAATGACCCCAGAAGTCATTTCACTACGTAGAAAAATGACCCGGGTCATTATTCTACGTAGAGAAATGGTCCATGGGTCATTCCTATACGTAGAGAAACGACCAATCAGTCATTTTGTAATGGGGGTCATTTCCCTGCATTACAACGGGAAGTAGAACGGACATTGGGCCTTGCAGAAATTGTACAATTGTAGAATTGTGGACAAATTTTGGACCCTTCCAAACCGAAAGAGTTTGCAGACGACAATTTTAGATTTTGAGAAAATTGCAGAAAGTTCTCAAAAAGGGTAGAAAACACTGTGGGAAAAGGAAAAATTGCTCGTCACGAGCAATTTCTCCTTTTCCCACAGTGTTTTCAAAAGACTTTTACTGCAGACACGTAAAAACCAGGGCTTGTTTGGGAAGGGGTTAAAGAGGCGCGATGAGCGTCATCTGAAACGCACCTTTTTCACTCACTCGACTCAACCTGATCCGACTATATAAAAATGCAAACTTTTCAATCTTTAAATTTAGATTTTCTTTGGGAAAAAAAAAGAAACTCGCCTGAGAAAAGACTAGTCTCTTAATCGATTTTCAGCGAAAAATTCTCATTTAGATCAAGTCTAACGATGAATTTCCCAGACGATACAAAATACAGCAATACCAGAAACACACGAAATACTGGCTTGCTGTGTAGCGAATTTATCCAGTTTATCGATTAGATAATTTCGCTCGTTTACTCAGAACAAAGTTTCTATCTAGACACGGAAACCTATCCGTCGAAGATGAATGTGCACTGCATGTAACGCCACAATAATTAAGATAAACCCTTTATTTCACATATACAATATCTAACTTGAGCAGAAATTTTTTAGTGTATTACTGGAAAGAAGACAATATTTTATTTCCGGTAATTTTTCGAGAAATAATGAAAAAACTGAAATATTTTTGGTTATTTCATGGGTGAAAAATACCGATATATTATTTCATGCTTTCCGGTAGGATATCGAGAAATACATGTAGCAGTGAAAATGTTTTTCGATCTTACACTGGTACCACCAGTGAAAATACCGATTTTCACGTTCTTGTTGCCTAGGTAAATTGCGCGTGCCTCACAACCAGCTGGGAATTATGACGTCATATACCTTACATTTCTCGCGCTTGACGTAATATTGTAATGCGTTGCTATGCGGGAGGGGTACGCCACGGGGAATAACGGAAAAGAACTGTACTGGATTTTGATAAAGCTCCCCACAGAAAGGGTTAAAAGCATGAAATAAATCGAATATTTGGTGGTTTTTTTTTTTTTTTCGGTGAAAGATCGAAATTTATTTCATCTCGTGAACATCATCGGCAATAATTTCACTCGTGGCTGCGCCACTTGTGAAAAATATTACCGATGGTGTTCACTCGATGAAATAAATTTTGATCTTACACCGAAAAATACAAATATCCTCTAAATATTTAACTCTTGAGGTGAAGGGGGAAACCGCGCACCGGTTACCTGGGTAAAATTATTCGGCATACCTCGGTAGCCATCAAACGTCTCGGCTGTGTCTGGTACATTGATATGCAAGGACACTCTACATTTCATCGCCGGAAATACGCCGGTTCACCGTTCTGAAAATTGTAAGGCCCCACGTAAGAAAGAAACCTTTCGATTCAAATTTCCAAAGAAATCTTTTTGACAATATTTCAGTTGGCAAACAGTTCGAATGTCAAATGTGCATGCCACTCAACTAGATGGAAATATGACGTAATTTACCCTGCATTTTCTCCCGCTAAATACGTGATGCTGTAATAAGTCGTTACGCAGTGTGGGTACGCCACGGGGAATAACCGAAAAGGATTGTACTTGATTGTGATGTACGCTCCCCTCGAAAGGGTTAAAAGCATAAAATAAATAGAATATTTGTTTTTCATTTAAAGATCGAATGTTTTTTTTTTTTTATTTTATCTCGTGAACATTACCGGTAATATTTTCAGGAGTGGTTCCGAGCCATTCGTAAAAATATTACCGATGGTGTTCATGAGATTAAATAAATTCCAATCTTCCACCGTAAACGTCATATGGCAAGCAATACGTGAAAAGGGACATTCGGACATTCGCGTAAAGTGCCGTCTCGGATGACCCTGCGCAGTCCGCGCAGGCTCATCCGAGACGGCACTTTACTACTACATTATATTTTATGTTACAGCAAATTTGCGCAAAACAGATAATTGCATAAAAACGGAAAGTGTCGTCACGGATTGAGCTGCGTGGACTTCCATAGCTGATCCGAGACGGCACCCTACGCAAATATCCGAATGCCACTTTTTATGTCCTGCTAGCCATAAATCCTCTATGTATCTGCCATTGCTTTAACTGTTTATCAGACGACAATATTTTATACTCGACAAAAGTTGGTTGATGACTTACGTAGTTGAGATGCCCCCTTTTGCCATAGCACTGGTCAAACAAATTGAAAAGAAAGGAAGTGTTTTCCCTCGTGACAAAGCATAGATTATCGACTGCGTGCAGTGGTACAAAACCTGCGTCAAATATTCAAATCTGTCTTTGACAGACGTCATAAATAGATTGCAGTGGGTGGTATTTAGAGCTTCCAGGGAGAGAGAGAGAGAGAGAGTCGTCTGATTTTGTCTGCTAGTGTAATTACTCCGGAGTTAATTTACCAAACCCAATCACGTGACATGTACTCTTCGAATTTCTTAGTTAAACCCATAAACAAGAAATCCTTCGCTGTATTTGAATATTCTATCTGTTGCGACATGTAATATCTTTTACAAAGAGTGTGGATTGAGATAGGCATGCCCTATCATGTGGTTGGGTCTTGACCGACACATTTTGCTATATTATTCTGCTATTCAATACCTAATCACATTTTCAAGGTGTACTATAATCAATTACTCCTTATTGAAAACAGGGGCATTTGGTCATGGACAAAAACAGGAGCATTTGGTCATGGACAAAAACAGGAGCATTTGGTCATTGGCGAAAAAAAGGCACATTTGGTCATGGGTGAAAAAAAAGGCGCATTTGGTCATAAGCAAAAAAAAGGCTCATTTGGTCATGGGCGGGGAAAAAAGGCGCATTTGGTCATGGGCGGAAAAAAAGACGCATTTTGTCATAAGCGAAAAAAAGGTGTGTTTGGTCATGGGCGAAAAAAAAGACGCGTTTGGTCATGGGCGAAAACAGGGGAATTTGGTCATGGGCGAAAACAGGGGAATTTGGTCATGGGCGAAAGAAAAAAAGTGCATTTGGTCATGGGCAAAAAAAAAGTGCATTTGGTCATGGGCGGGGAAAAAAAGGGAGCGCATTTGGTCATGGGCGGAAAAAAAAAGGGGCGCATTTGGTCATGGGCGAAAAAAAAAGGGGCGCATTTGGTCATGGGCGGGAAAAAAAGGTGCATTTGGTCATAAGCGAAAAAAAAGGCGCATTTGGTCATGGGCGAAAAAAAGGCGCATTTGGTCATAGGCGAAAACAGGGGAATTTGGTCATGGGCGAAAACAGAGGCATATATCAGGATCAAGAGTTACACCATATATGTCAGTAATCTAAACTTGTGTAGTAGTGTGGAAGTTTAGAGTCCATTCAAATCAAATCAGGAGGCACACTGCTCTTTTGACATGCAAAAAACCGAAATACCAACTCAAAAGGATATGATCCAGGCTACGCTGCGCGGCTGCGCAGATTTGCCTGAAACAATACCTATTCAAAGACGCATTAAGCTCCCTTTTCACAGAGTATGGCCCAAATATTTCGTAGTTCCGTTGATGGAAAGGCAAGAGACTGAGGGACACCTTTTCCCCTATTTATATTATACATGTAGCTACTTCACTTGACATCTTAGACAGAAATGCCTCCGGGTCCTAGTAGTTCTAAGTAAGCCATTCTGAGGATTTGACACTAATCACAGTTTTCTCAGAAAGGAAGAATCGGAAGGCCACAGGGTCCGTATTCACCAACCATTCTTAAGAACATTCTTATTCTTCAGAATTTTGTCAATGTGAAAGTAACAGGACTTCTGATTGGCTAAACGAAATGGTTTAGCCAATCAGAAGTCCTGTTACTTTCACAGTCAGTCTTACTCTTCAGAATTTTGTCAGTGTGAAAGTAACAGGACTTCTGATTGGCTAAACCAAATGGTTTAGCCAATCAGAAGTCCTGTTACTTTCACAGTCACGAAATCTTGAAGAATAAGACCAGGAATGTTCTCAAGAACGGTTGGTGAATACAGAGCCTGGTCTAAAACAGTTTTCTGGTACTGATATGATAATATCTGAGTATAGGTTTGTTATTTGTCGGGGGAGCTATTTTCTGCCTTTGACCACGTAAAGAAACATGCTCTATAAGCAGCAAAGACTTTTTTAGCGGAAATTTTCTCGCGTTTGATGTGGAATATCAAAAAACGCTACAACTGAGGTGCATGTTTACTACCTTGTGTAGATAATCGAATATATAGATGTAAGAAACAAAAAGAAAAGCTCTAGGTCTGTTCGTTTGTCTTGTAATTTAACGCCGTTTTAACAGCTTCTGGCATATCATAGCGATCAGAACACATACGCATGTGTGTCGTAGATTTCCCACACCAGTTCTGACACAACATTCTTTCCATATCTCTGATAAATGTTCTCACATGAATCAGAGGTCAGTGGCGAAAAATCGTCGGAAAGGAAGCTTGCCTGGACCTGCTTTCGAACTGGCAATCACTAAGTCATGAGTCAGATACGCTAACACCAATGCGGGCCCCTGGGCCCGTATTCACCAACCATTCTTAAGAACGTTCTTTGTCTTATTCTTTAGAATTTCCTACATTTGTATGTAACACAACTTCTGATTGGCTAAACCATTCGGTTTAGCCAATCAGAAGTTGTGTAACTTACAAATTCAGAAAACCTTGGAGAATAAGACTGAGAATATTCTCAAGAATGGTTGTTGAATACGGACTCTGAGCTACCTAACCGGGCAAACCTCTTGCTTAGCCAATAAAACTACAGCAGAAAGTCAAAGCAAGTATTTTAACTCTATTTTCGTTGTAGCAACCATGCAGTCGGGTATACATATCTATCTTGTCCAACGACACGCCAAATTAGTCACCTGCACCTCGGGTCAGGATCGCAGACCTAGGCGTCATTGTCCTACACTTTTCACCATCGACCCATACAGGATCCTAGCATAACTTTACAGCATTTTATTTCGTGCTTTCCGATAGGATATCGAGAAATAGCAGTGAAAATATCTTTCGATCTTACACTGGTACCACCAGTGTAAATACCGATTTTCACGTCCTTGTTGCCTAGGTAAATTGTGCGTACCTCACAACCAGATGGGAAATATGACGTCATATACCTTAGATTTCTCGCGATTGACGTAATACTGTAATGCGTTGCTATGCGGGATGGGTACGCCACGGGCAATAACGGCAAAGAATTGTACTGGATTTTGATAAAGCTCCTTCCAGAAAGGGTAAAAAGCATGAAATAAATAGAACATTTTTTTTTTTCGGTGAAAGATCGAAATTTATTTCATCTCGTGAACACCATTGGTAATCTTTTCACTTATGGCTGCGCCACTCGTGAAGATATTACCGATGGTGTTCACTCGATGAAATAAATTTTGATCTTTAACCGAAAAAAAAAACAAATTTCTTCTATATCTTCTTTTTCCCCACACCATTTTCTTATCTGCCTAAGACACGTTCCAGTTTGAAAATCACGTTCACTTTGTTTTCTACAAATGCTTCCAATTTGGACATGTCCAATTGGTCACAAGTGAGCGACCTATGATATGTTTTATGTAGTTTGCAACACGTGAAAAGGGACATTCGGACATTTGCGTAAAGTGTCTTCTCGGATCAGCCTGCGCAGTCCGCGCAGGCTGATCCGAGACGGCACTTTACGACAACTTTGGATTTTTTCCTACAATACTCTTTGACAAAAAAGAAAATTACCTAAAAAAAAGGAAAGTGTCGTTTCTGATCAGTCCGCGCGGAGTGCGCAAGCTGATCCGCAACGCCACTACGCAATGTCCAAAAGCCCCTTTTTAGATGTTGGAGACCATATATCCCTCATTATCCGTTACAATTTTCCCAATTGAAACGGTCTGCCTCGATGCCTTTAGTCCTCTAAAGATTTCAGTTTAGGTTCATTGTGATATCGATGGTTTTATCTATGTTTCAGGGAACAGACAAAATGGCGTAGTTAAGGAGTCATTTTATCGATTAGCACAGCCAGTAGAGATTTGTCTCAGAGCACGTGACTCTTCCCCTTCGTTACCAGGACATGAATAGACGTGAACGAAAAACGGAATTAAACCCGAGAATGAGCGGGCATAGTCACCTGTCGCCCTGGGATCTGAGTGGACTCGGGTATGGGTTCGGCCTCTACAGACCCAGACGCCCGAGCTACACGTACGCAACACAGGTACAGCGGGCCAGAAGTGAAAGTTACCGATATGCCGTGCGAAAGAGTACCTCCGATTTGGGTGAGGCCCCAGACTTTATCGAAGGTATAATTAATAAACACAGAAAAGAGAGTTACATCAAAGCGACCCGACAAGACGACCCCGCACTCGTGGAAATGAGGTCACTTGAAATACCACAACCCACCCCACAACACTTCAGTGCCTCCTCCCCAAACTTAACCGACGGTGAAAATAAGGACATTTCAGAGGGAGAGTCCAGTATTGGCAATCAAAACAATCATTCGGCTCAGTTTTCTAGATTGAATGGAACACAGGCGCGACCGAAAATACATCTGTCGAAGGCATCATCTGAGAATCATATTCAGGAGCTGAAGGCTGCTGTTTCCAAGAAACGGCTTCCACCTAGCAACAACTCAAGCCCGGTATCGAATCACAGCCCGGCCAACAGGCGAGTCAGAAAGAAAAATATAGCCGCTGCAGTAACGACCAATGAATTAGATGAATGTCAAGAGGACTCGTCTGTTTTTGTGGTTGACCAAACTGAACAGGAAGCGGAAATTGGGACACCATGTAGTGACGAACCTCCCCCTTTGCCAGCGGGCCCTTTCAAACGATTTCGATTCAAGAAGAATTTGTTATTTTTGTGTTTAAGTTTTATTTTGATATTTTCTGCTTTTCGCGCCATACAAAATCTGCAATCTTCCTTAAACGCCCAAGATTCCCTTGGAATCATTGCAATGACGTGTGTGCATGGTACCATGTGTTTGACTTGTTTATGGGCACCAATGGTTATAAATAATGTTACCGCCAAATGGACCCTTGTGATTGGCATGTTCAGTTTTATTCTGTGGATTGCCGCGAATTTTTTCCCGCGTTTTTACACACTTATACCTTTTGGAATCATTGCTGGTGTTGGACAGGGTATTCTTTGGACGGCAGAATCCTCCTATATTCTCAAACTTGCATTTGATTCTTCACGTGTTACCAGGGATGGTATTGAAAGAGAAGTGTTTCGATTTCATGGAATATTTTTAGCGTGCTTTCAGACTACCCATATTTGGGGTAACCTCATATCATCACTTGTCTTACATAGCGCCAAAAACTCTTTATATTCAGTCAAAAATAACTCCTTCCCACACCAATATGGCCAAAGTACAGCGGATAAAACATGTGGGATGCTTTACCCGTGTAGGACGACTACCAGTTCAGGTAAGAATTTCTCCTTCCTTTTTTTATTAGTTAAGGCCCACATATATCTAGAATATTTATTTCTTACGGTGAGAGATTGAAATTTATGTCATTGAGTGAATATCATCGGTAATATTTTCACAAGTGGCTGCACCACTCGTGAAGGTATTACCGATGATGTTCACTCGATTAAAAAACTCGATTTTTCACCGATAAAACATATTCAATTTACGTCATGCTTTTAAAGGTGGGTATTTAGAATTTTCACATCACACCAAATTCAGAAAATGTATATATGTCAATGATATTTATATGAAAAAAAAAATACAAATCATCAGTAATTAAGAATCATAAAATTACACACAAAAAAAAAATGGTGGTATTCCCTTAAAAGGCTACGTAGCCTCTTAAGCTATTTTAGATTTTAGATTTCCCACCAAAGAGCATTGTGGGAATGTTAAGTGACTTGCACGTGACTAATGACTATTAAATTCCATAGCATAACAAACATGTAATTATAGAACTTCATACGCTATGTTTGAAGCTTTGTCTGTATATTTCCGGTATGTAAATTAGCGAGTTGCTGATGTAAAAATAGACGGTATTTCCCTTCAGTGTCGACCTGGCTGTAGTAAATCTCTAATTTATCTAGTTGTCGGGTGGTTTTTTGACTACTTGGGTTTAATGAATGAAAATTATATGGCTTTGGGAGTATAAGGATTATTTTTGTAAAATCTAAAGGGCCACCTTTAAGTCTTTCTGGGGAAAACTTAATCGAAATCCCTCGCAGCTCTTTTCGGTTATTCCCCGATGCGTACCCCCTTCGCGTAGCAACGAATTACAGTATTATGTCAAGCGCGAGAAATGTTAGCCTTCAATGAAGAGTTACATAGAGTATAATCTGTATATCTGTATTTTCCCTGCTCGTAACCATGAAATATTGAAAATATTGAAAATAATTCACCTCTATTTCTCGATAACCGACCGAAAAGAATGAAATAAGAATTTATCTTTTTTGTGTTATCCCTTGTGCCGTTGTCCATTACATGGTTTTATTATTCATGTCTTTTTCTTTAAAACGTTACACATATATTATTGTTTCCATGTTATGTCTACCTGAACCGAATAAAACTACTACTGCTTAGTTATACAAAAGGAAACGTTACAGCAACCAGCCAGCATTTTCTTCTTTTCCCACAAGGTATTCTACCATTCAAAAGACAAATTCCATCATTTGAGCAACTTAACCCTCTACCAAACGACAAAATTTTAGACTGGTCCAAATTGAAAGCATTTGCAGACTACAAAATAAATGTGAATCAAAAACTGCAATCTAATTTGGGAAGGGTAGAAAACATTGTGGGAAAAGGAGAAAATGCTGGTTAGCAGCATTTTCTCCTTTTCCCACAATGTTTTCAAAAGGCTTCTTTGTCAGGGTCGTCAAAAGTCGGAATTTGGTGGTAAAGGGTTAAACGGATTCTTTTATACTGGATTAGCCTAAAATTTTGTTGTGTATTTGGAAGTTAGCTGTACTATTTGAAACAATCAATTTGAAACAGCGAGAGCTATCCATGCAAATTTAGATTCAGCTGGCTTTTAACAAAATGTTCTGGTGTCTGTCTCGGATTCCTCTGACGTTTTTAAGTTTTTTGTAAAATTTCCTTCGTATATTAAAAGTTCTAACTAGTCGCCAGAAAAATAAAACATAACGATTTCAGTAATTCTCATCCCAGACTAATCTGTAAATGGCAAAAGAAATTGGTCTCGCGGAATATATGAAATTTGCAAAGGAGACCAATTATTTATTTGGCTCAAGACTGAAGTTCCTTTTTTTTCACTTTGGTCCGTCTGTAAAAGTTTTCGGAAATTAATCAGACGGCGAAAATATTTGGCGGTTATGGTCATTCAGACAGAAGGTCTGTTATTTCCCTGGAAATTTCTCAGGGACTTATGAAAGCTTTTAAACCTGTCACAAGACGACAGAATTTTAGACTTGTCCAAACTGAAATCATTTACAAATATTACGTATAACCCATTACCACACAATCCCTACTTTTGACGCCCCTGAGAAAGAAGCCTTTAGAAAACATTGTGGGAAAAGGAGAAAATGCTGGTAACCAGCATTTTCTCCTTTTTCCACAATGTTTTATATCCTTCACAAAACAAATTTCAAATTTTCTGTCACTTTTATTTTGTCGTCTGCAAATGCTTTGAATTTGGACAAATCTAAAATTTTGTCGTTTGGTAATAGTTGAAGTACTGAGACCTGTATTTATTATTAGAATAGAAAATTTTGTGGGGACTGAGAAAATGCCGGTGTAATGTAGAGAAATGACCCTCCCCTACAAAATGACCCGGGTCATTATTCTACGTAGAGAAATGACCTCAGAAGTCATTTCACTACGTAGAGGAATGACCCGAATCATTATTCTACGTATAGAAATTACCCCAGAAGTCATTTCACTACGTAGAGGAATGACCCGGGCCATTATGGGGACGGAGAAAATGCCGATGTAAGGCAGAGAAATGACCCTCCCCTACAAGATGACTCGGGTCATTATTCTACGTGGAGAAATTACCCCAGAAGTAATTTCTCTACGTAGAGGAATGACCCGGGTCATTATTCTACGTAGAGAAATGATCATCTGGGTCATTTCTCTACGTAGAATAATGACCAGGGTCATTGCTATACGTAGAGAAATGACCCATGAGTCATTTTGTAGTGAAGGGTCATTTCTCTGCATTACACCGACTACCAGCATTTTCTCCTTTCCCCATTATGTTTTCGGAAAGCTTCTTCCCCAAGGTTGTTAAAGCACTGGATTGTATGGTAAAGAATGAGAATAATGTTCTTCTATATGTGTTTCAACGTTAACTGTTACAGTCTAACCCCGATCCTGCTGAGTAAATGGAATGAAACATATAAACCGATAGTATAAACCAAAATGTTGTTACTTCCAAAGTTATTTTTGCGGGGGAAAGATTATCTTTTTATCGGACATTGTAGATCCAAGATCAGACTGCACGTTCTGTGCAGTCTGATCTTGATCTACAATGTCCGCAAAAGGTCTTTGAGTCGCGCTTAGGAGCCTGCACGTTCTGTGCAGACTGATCTTGATCTACAATGTCCGCAAAAGGTCTTTGAGTCGCGTTTAGGAGCCAAAGGATTAAATCGAAACAATGTATGGCCAGATCTTGTTCAATATAGACTAGCAAAATTCGACAATATCTCGAAGTGCTTGTTTTAAATCTTAATTCAAAGGCGACCTTTTATATCCCTCTTTTTATTTTTTTTAAAACATTCGCAGACGACAAATACAATGGAGATATAACACAAGGCTCCACGGTATTGACGCCCTGAAGGTTTTATGGTCTAAAAATAATACCGATACTGCTAACAAGGGCTGGAGTTACTTTTGAGATTAAAGCTTTAAACATGCCAGACTAGAATGTTTGTAGGTTTCTGTTTTTCGAGATGTAAGAAAGTCGAATTTTAAGAAACAAGCTGAATATGAAGAAGTTACCAGACAACTCCTGGGGTTGATGAATTGATTCATTGTACGGTGTTTAACGCCGCTTTCAACCTTATTTCAGTTATGTCGCAGCGACCAGTGCACGTATGCACGCATACATGCTTTCCTGAAGTCACTTTTACCAATACTCCGCACAGTTTTTATTCCGAGCCACTGGCTACTTTCCCATTTAAATGTTTTCGGGACAACAGTCAGAGGTGGAGGGGAATGAATCCTGTCGAAATGACTATCATCAGTCCTCGGAAATTGGCGAAGTCAGGGATTAAACCCACGACCTCCTATTCTACGCCTGGGAAAAAGGCTTTTGCTAGTAACCAGCATTTCTGCTATAACAATAAAGTTTTGTGTCTGGTAAAGACACGTATCATCATCTTTAGGGATAAAACTTTTTTTTATAATAGTTTTTTTTTTATAATAGTTAGGCAGTGTAGACTAAGATCAGACCGCACAACAGGGTATTTTTTTCTTAATCCTACATTGAACGTGTTGATAAATTGTGACACATCACTCAAACAGGGACCATCTTGGAATTCTGTACATCAATTGGATGAAATCAGATCGACAACAGTGCAGGTCAGTTTGAGCTGATAATTCAAAAACGATTGTATAACAAGGTACAATGACCACTTTTCATACAGAAAATGTCATTGAAGCGAAAAGTGTCAACCCTGGTCAGCCTGCGCGAATTGCGCAGTCTGACCAGAGTTGACACTTTTCGCAGTTCCCAAAAGGACCCTTTTTGAATGACGGGTCACAATTATAGACCACGGATTAATTTAGGCTCGGTGATCATTATTCAAAGCAAGCCACCATAAAATACCAGAAAAGTTTTTTGAGGTGTAATGGCATAGTTTTGGGTAATTTTCGAGTGTTATGGGGTATTTTTGAGTGGTTTTCAGTGTTTTGGGGTGTTTCATCTGAAACGTACTTTACAAACTAGGTCAGGTCAAAGCTGCGGAACGAGACAAATCTTTAAATTTAGAGCGAGTTCTACGAGATTTAACTCTGAAATTCATTGTTTGTGTGAATAGCATACACTGGTTTTTAATCCGCATATTATTTGTACATATCAAATGACAGAAACGCGTCTGTTCATTGATCTTTGGGGACCTTTTTTTTTCGAAACTGGGGTGTAATGCGTGCTCGTGTTAAAAAAAACCCTGTGGGATGGCATAAGAAGGTGATGATGAGTCATCACCTTCTAAAAATCATCCGACGACAGACTGAAGCCAGAAGTAGTATAGTCCTTGAAGAAGCCTTCTGAAAATATTGTGGGAAAAAGGAGAAAATGCCGGTTACCGGCATTTTCTCCTTTTCCTACAATGTCTTTGTCTCTTCTCAAGTTAAGTTTTGATTTACGAGTTGCGTTTATTTTGTAGTCTGCAAGTGTTTTCAGTTTGGACCAGTCTAAAATTTTGTCGTTTGGTAAAGAGTTTACGGTCATTTACGTCGTTTGTTAATGCGAGGGGTTTTTTTCCGGTGTGGCTGAATGTACTGAATTATGACCTACATGTTGATGTTGATAACAAATGAATGAATAGAAATTTGTGATTGCTTAATAATATTGACATGACAGTTCTATGGCCCTTGCATATTTGCTGGCTTATTTACGCCGTTTATCTTTTTGTTAAAGATATTTCTTGTTTTCTATTTACGTTACAGATATTACCAAAGACGTTCCCAGTACCCTGTATAAACTGATGAGTGCCTATATAGCATTGGGATTTGTTGCTTTTTTCCTAGTGATGCTCTGTTTGGATAAAATTGGCGCCCGAGTCAGTCCGGAAAAATCCAGTTACCTGGTATGTATATTATGAGTGTAGGACAAAACCCCCTTAGGACAACCCCCCCCAGGACAAAACCCCCATGGACAAAACCCCCTAGGACAAAACCTCCATGGACAAAAACCCCATGGACAAAAGCACCCTGGGACAAAACCCCCATAGGATAAAACCCCCTAAGACAAAACCATGGGGGTTTTGTCCACTTTTCAGTTAAGGCTATGGGGGTTTTGTCCTAAGGAGGTTTTGTCCATGGGGTTATTATCCTGGGGGGGGGGGGGCGGTTTGTCCTAGGAGTTTTTTGTCCGTACCCTGTATATCATATGCATGTAATCGTTTGGGTTTTTTTCCTGTTTCTAAGTACTGATTCTTCAAATGAATATCTATTACAAGAAGCCCTGTAACACTGGTCTGCCACTGCCACCCTACATAAAGAAATGTACTCTTAACCCATTCCCTAATACACCATTTTGAGACCGTCCCAAATTCAAAGAAGCTGCTGGCGACAACTGAAATGTGGCTATTAAAGGATTTTAAGGTACAGATTGCATAGAAAATATTGTGGAAAAAGGTGAAATTGCTCATTTTGAGCAATTTCACCTTTTTCCACAATGTTTTCCAAAAGCATTTTTCTTCAATGTGTTAAAATGAGTATATATGGAGGAAAGGGTTAAATTAAGAGCGTTTAGCATGATTAAAAGGGGTACATGGGACAAAAGTAACGTACAAAGAGAGGGAGAGATGGGGAGCGCGGACCGAAGGGCAGATAGACCAACAAAAACGAGAGAGAATGCGGGAGAGGTACGGCAGGCGAGAGTGAGAGATAGAGAGAGAAAGCGAACCAAAGGACGGATAGACCAACAGAAATGAGATGAGTGAATAAGGGAGACGTGCTTGTAGACGGACGGTTGAATGTACAGACTAGGTAAAAAAAGAAAAGAAAGAGAAGCAAGAGGGGGAGAGAGAGAGAGAGAGAGAGAGAGAGAGAGAGAGAGAGAGAGAGAGATGTACGAGGTCGTAGAGTAAACTCCGGTCTTAACCCTTTACTACATAGATACTCATTTCTACATATCGCTTGTAGGAGCCTTTGGAAAACATTGTGGCAAAACGTAAAATTCCTCGTGACGAGCAATTTCACCTTTTGTCACAATGTTTTCTATGCTATCAAAAGGTGTCATTTACACATAAGAAACGGCTTCATCCTTGCTTCATCATTTAGAGCCAATTAGAGATGCCATAGGACTACCTTATGGGGTAAAGGGTTAACGGAGTAAAATCTCTCACAAACTCGGCCAGACATACAAGATTAGTTGTTAATGTGTTACAAAGCCATTATGGTCTGGCTATAATGTCACACAATAAGAATTATATACTTTGGTATCACAAAGATACAAAAGCGTGAAGATGACGAAGAACTGTGTCAAACACGTTTATAAATATTTAAACGTTTGACGCTGGGTGCTGCTATTTCATGACTGACGTGTTTGACCGCAAAAACTGTGATAGAAGTATTATAGAGATAGATAGATTAGATAGATAAATCTTTTATTCAAGATTTGATCTTTACAGATCTTCGTCATCATACTTTCACAATCATGTATATATAATTTGGTGTTAGTACAGAAGGACTAAGGTAAAGGTAAAATGGGTAGATCGGAAAAAAAGTAAAGAAAAATATTACGCTATCATTTACTTAAAGGTTATTGGATGTGACATAAAGGGAAGGTTAGAGTGTAGGACAACCCCCCCCCCCCCCAGGACAAACCCCGCCGAGGACAAAACCCCCATGGACACCCCCTTCCCCAAGGACAAAACCCCCATGAGATAAAAGCCCCCTAGGACAAAACCCCCATCATATATAAAAACCATATAAATTTGAGAAAACACACATAATTTGCAAACAGTTTAAAGTATTCAAAACTAGTCTCTTTGATTTAAGGAAAAAACATCAAACATGAAGGGCAGTTACACCTTTAGCCTTTAATTATGTTTGATTTGGGTTTGTTTTTCAAAGTGTGAAAGCAATCACTGTAGTTTTCAAAAAATGTATTTGTATATATAAAACTTTAATTCAATTATCACTATAACTTAATGCTATAATTAGCTTTGATTAATATAGAACAGAACAGAACAGAACAGAACAGAACTTTATTGTTTCAACTTGAACTACATAGCAGTTCATCGTTATTTACAAATAACAAAGAACCATACATGCAACAATGGCATAATAATTTTTGAAAGGAAAGAAAAATTTGGTTTGATCTACGGAAGTAAAATCAAATCGGAGGTTTTAAAATTCAATTTCAATTTTCAATTTTCAATTTCCACCTATATATGCATGCCCGTTCACTCAGAGTGAAAAGTTCATGCAGACATAAATGGAGATCAAATGGAATTAATGTGTTGTTAATATGAAACAAATATGCAGTTCGTCAAAAGTATTAAATCGTATATGAGAATTGCAGGTAAAGAATTCAGCAGACAACTTAAAAATTCCGCAAATAATACAATCTAAACTTGTATTGGCATAATAAATTATATACAATATCTAAATCAAAGACATATATAAACATACACAAATATACATAATCAACCTAAACTTGTGTTTGAAATGTAACAAATGTAAAGAATGAATACAGCTCTGGGACTCTATGCTTTTAAATTAAGGCAATTCTGAATCTGGAAATAATACGTAATGGAGTTTTATGAAACAAAATCGCAGCAGGTGGCCTTTGAAACAATATCTACTAAATTTAACGTATATTATTGGTTAATACATGTAATTAATTGGTGAATGAAAAAGACTCAGCGACAACCCTGAGAATGTAGGCTCATTACGTGGCAACAAAAAATAGATCGTCTACAGTAGACAATGGATCATTGAGAACGAATAAAGTTAGTAAATTAAAAAATTAAAAATTAAAAACGCCGCTGTAATTGAAAAAATATATCAATGAATCTTTCCATTGTATGATTGAATTTACAATTTATTATGAATTTATTATGATTGTATTAAGAAAAAAACACATTTTTGGTCATAAAGCACGCTTTTAAGTAAAAACACATTTTTGGTCATAAAGCACAATTTTGAGAAAAAAAAATATAGATCTACTTATCAAATCAATTTAACTTATACAAAAACATTAGCAGCGGTTTCTCCTTTTTCCCCGAGTTTTCAATAATAACCTGTTCAACTCTTTAGCACACAATCCCGACTTTTAACGACCCTGTGAAAGAAGCCTTTTGAAACCATTGTGGGAAAAGGAGAAAATGCTGGTAACCTTTTCTCACTATGTTTTCTTCCTTTCCTAAAACAAATTTTAATTGTTTAGTCACACTCACTTTGATGTCTGCAAACACTTTGAATTTAGACCATTTTAAATTTTGTCCATTGGTAAACGGTTAAAAGGGTAACTGCATGGTAAATAGTTGTGCCTTTACAGTCTGATCTTCATCTACCTGTCTGTTTACTTTTACATTTTTTCTTCAGTCTTGTATAAACCAACCAAGTTTTACCTATTCTTTTTGCCACGTAAGCTGGTATGGGGTAGTCATGGCCATCTCCCATCATTCCTTACAATTCATGTTAGAAGGTTTGTTATAGTAACGTATAAGTGATGTTTTTAGGTGTACGGTAAAAAAGCCAGAGGTAAAAAAGCCAGACGTAAAAAGCCATAGGTAAAAAAGCCAGAGGTAAAAAGGCCAAAGGTAAAAAAGCCAGAAGTAAAACGGTAAAAAAGCCATAGGTAATAAGGCCAAAAGTAAAACAGCCAGTGCTAATTTGATATATATAGTTTATTAAGAAAATACTAGAGCTAATTTAGTAGTATATGATGCAGAGAAAGTTTTTTTTTTATTTCAGAAAATCTTTGGAGAAGCTATTTTTTCCCTTTTGCCACAATGTTTTATATCCTATCTTGATGTGTTGTATGCAGACCTGCAGCCCTTTGATTATTCTCCCCCTCCCTCTCTCTCTCTCTGTCTCTCTCTCTCTCTCTCTCTGGTATTTTCTTAATAAACAATATATACTAAATTAGCTCTGGCTTTTTTACCTCTGGCCTTTTTTACCTAGATTCATGTATTTATTCTTATGACTCTAATGATGGTAGAGATAATAGTCCTTAATTATATATTTATAACATTCTTGTACAAAAGATGTTTTGTATGACTAACAAAGATTGCATTTTTCATAAGGTTGTTCTATCACTTGAATGTGACTTTATTGATAAAGAGAGGAGAAAGAGAAAGAGAGATAGATGGAGAGGGAGAGGGAGGGAAGAGAGAGAGAGAGAGAGAGAGAGAGAGAGAGAGTTAAAAAGAGTTTAATCTTTACCATAGCCACTTATTTCAAGTTCGCTAGTCTGTCGGTACTTTTAGTACACTTTGATTTTTCTTTCAAATGTTGCTTCCAGAGTCACACGATATTGCTTAGAAATATTTCGCGGGATTGTGCTAACAGAATATCACATTTTTTTTTGGGGGGGGGGGGAGGGGGGGCGGTGTTTATAATAGATAGTCGAATATTGCACACTATCATTCAAGTCCGACACGATCTGATAGGGATGTTCATGTTTAGTCTTCTCTACCGTACCGTAAAAAACATGGCAAAGTGTATTGTAAAATGCTCTTGCAGATCATAGCAACAACTAGTTCATTTAACTTACCCGTACAGATATCATCTACCTCGAAAGTTGGACTTTAAAGTTACGAAAAAAGCAATGCGTCAGCTATGCGTCAACCCATTAACTCTTTTGCACCAATTTTGTGTTTGACTGGAAATAATTTACCGTTTGGATATCGTATTGCTGGAAGCGTACCTTGAAATATCGGGAACCAGCACGGAAGTCGCAGGTCACGCTTCCGTAATCAACCAATCAATAAAGGCTTAACATATAAAGGCCTACAAGATCATGTCCAATTTATCTGATGCAAGTGGTATCTTGTCAACGTAAAAAGTGCCGTTGAACTTTGATGCCCTCTCTAGAAGATACATCGTCGGTGTACTTACAAAACCTCGTAACTACAGGTTGTTACAAGCTGTAGTTACGAGGTTTTGGAAGTACACCGGCGACAAACAAGTTTGTAAGGAAAAATAGTAAATTGAAACATTGGTCACCTTTCGATATCTTGCAGTTTTTACAGACATTTTTTGGCTTTGTATGGGACAAATATCCGAGAGTGGAACAAATTAGGGCGTGTTTTGCCCGTGGTTTGTCTACATATTTGTCATAGATAGAAAATAAAATGTTCTCTTCATTTCATTTCCTTACCTGATTTTATCTCAAATTGACTCTTTACCCTGAAAAAGAGGCCTTTCGAATACTTTATGAGAAAAGAAAAAAAATGCTGGTTTCCAGCACTTTTTCCTTCTTTTACAATGCTTTATGACATTTCAGCAAGAAATCCACTTACTAGTATTTCAGCAGTCCTCGATTTGCCATCTACGAATTCTTTCAACTTGGGCAAGTCTAAAATCGTTTCGCAAAGAGTTATAATTAAAGGTTAAAGTATTATTCACCAGTAAGTGTTTACATCCGGTATCAGATCGGTAATTTTTTGTTACATTAAAAAATAGAGAGTTCTACATATTGCCTGTAGCCGTCTGCTGCTCTTTCCCAGACGAAATCGTAGTTTTACTGTCTATTTCTCTAAAACATGTGGCCTTTTACGGAAAAAAAAGAGCAAGTGACATCATGGGCGATGAATCTTTTAGCCGTTGAACCCCTCAATCACAACTGCCCTCCTAAAGTCACAGTAACATGAGGCCCTGACTTGTTTCAGACGATATTTCTTGATGTGGTCAAAGACACATATACAAGTCCCATAACCATACCAAACATACTAAACATACAGCCACTTTCTCAAGAAATTATCGAATCAGCACCAGAAACGCATTTTAGACCTGTCTTTTCAGATTTTGCTGATAAAACAATGTAACGGTCCAAGTGCTTGATAGCATATTTTAACTCAGACTTCTTTTCACTATCAGACTCTGCAGCATTCTGATCTTCTACTTTGACCTGGAAGCATTACGATCTGTTGTTACGCCATTCGCTCACTGTGTGGTAGAGCGTTCGGACGAAGAGTAAAGCGTCGGAAAGAGTAATGATAATTACAGTCAAGGACAGAGAATAAATGAAAGGAGGCTAAATCGCTTCGCGTCTATTCCGCCCACGACTCCTACTAGGTTAGACATAAAAGCAAGAGAGACAAGGGGATACCGCGTGTAGTTGAAATAAGGACAGCGAGAAATCGATTGTCGTGTCGCAGAAATACAGTGTCGGTTCCCTTGTCGGTGTTATGATTTTCGCTAAGATAACTGTTTAACACAGAATCCCTAGTATGAACGACCATGATGAAAAAAGCTCTTGAAACCAATGTGGGAAAGGGATAGATGTTCGTAAATACGTAACTATAATTTTCCTCTTTTTGCCTCAATGTTTTCAGTCCTTTCTGAGAAAGTTCCCATCATTTTAGCAACAATTTCTTTTGTCATCTGTAATTTACTCTGCACATTCATGAATGACTCTTGAATGTTGTCGACTGGTAAAAAGTGATTTCCTAGATTTCCAGATAAACAATAATTATGAACATATTTAATAGTGAACAAAATATTTGCTTCATTTTTACAGGATGTTTTTAGCATTCCCTCTCACAAGATTAGGCTTCAGTCTCATCGCACTGTGAACCTTGTCTACCTGTCTGTCCGCTGAATTTTCCTTCAACATCAAGAGAGCTGGGCGGAGAAAAAAGGTGTAAATATGATAAATCATGACACACGCAACCTTGTAAAATACAAAGATTCGTATTTACCAACCATTCTTAAGAACATTCTCTGTCTTATTGTTGAGATTTTTTTCAATGTGAAAATGACAGGACTTCTGATTGGCTAAACCAAATGGTTTAGCCAATCAGAAGTCCTGTTACGTTCACGGTCGGGAAATCTTGAAGAATAAAATCTAAAAAGTTCTTAAGAATACAGACCCTGTATTCGTCAGCCATTCTTAACAATTACAACACTTTTCACAATTAAAATTGCTTTTACGGCCGGTTGGATGAAAGAGCATACTCCACAAAATGTGATCTCTGATTTATACTGGTCGCTTAGCCCAACAGGCAACAGAGAAATTGCAGTTGTTTTGGTGTTATTTCTAGATTGATGTTGGGTAGGGTTTGTCAGGCTCTCTTAGGGTGATTAACATTCTCAGTCTAATTCCGAATAAGTTTTTAAGCTTTTATTCTTAAGCTCAAAGTAGTAAAACGACTAAAAACTATTATAACTTCGTTCAATTTGAGAAAATGTAACATTAACAATGTATGACTGAAAACTTTCAACGACCCAAACCTTAAAAGTACCAACAACGACATAAAGTAAAAAGAGTTACTCAAAGCTAAAGGTTATAGGCCTAAATATCACTAAATGAAGTTCTTTAATGCAAAATATACACTTTTTTTAATAAAACGCATTACAAGCGTACATTCTAATTATTTTCAGTGTTTTCTAATCTTGATAACGGAAGTTAACATTATTAAATGTTCTGGTATTTCAAGTCAAACTTTGCCTCCAAATACACTTTCAATATTATTTCAGTTATTTCAAGACCAAATTTGTATACACGCTTTCTTTTTCCTCAAGGAACAGGTTCTGTTATTCTCATCATAATACCTTTTTCGGGTGCTCAAACTTCATCCCGTTTTACTGGCCATTTGAAAGAATCTCCAAATATTCCTTGCTCTTCCATGAAATTGATTTAGTTAGGTGTTCGTGGTTTTGAGTAGAGTGTCGGTCTCATAACCAAAATGTCCTGAGTTCGATACCAAGAAGCGGGTGTCAAATTTGAGTTTTTTCATTGGCCCACACATACTGCGCAAATACTGGTGTAGTTCGCAGGAGGCAGAATCGAGAGAGATTAGTATAAGTTGTAAGAACTTGTTTCTCAATCGATGTAAAATAAATATGTTTAAACTAAATCGATCTGCATTTCGTCGGATTGTTTTTCTGTAACGGTGCCAATGTACCATTCCACATCGGATATAGCAGCGTAAAACTTACAAACATCTACAACAGCACTGTCTTCATACTCGGAAATACCTTTAACTTTATTTTTGGTGATGATAGTTGTTTTCACCTCTGGGTGTCTCCTTTAGTAACGTTCTCAGTTCGTATATTGTACCGGAAGAATTTTCAGGGGATACCATGCAGATTTTTCACAGTTGCAGCTTAAGTTGTAATTTTGTTTTCGTCTAACTTCGTTTTCGTCTACTAATAAAACTACACTGATTTTAAATGTACCAGTAATAGCTTTTAAATCTGATTTTAACCTTTCAAAAACAACTGTTGTACAATCATAGTCGTCTTTTGTGACAAGATAGTATTTGACTCTTGTGTCTCTCTCATGTAGATTCTGCATGAAATCATTTTTGATAAATGCTTTACCCTGTTTTAAGGCTATATCTGCTGAGCTTTTGACGCTGCATCTCAACCCATCGCATGGTCCTTTACTATGACCTGCTTCTAGGCAGTCCCACTTGGCGTTTGGACCAAACATTGCGCCGTGTTCTGAAATAGTTTTGTTTCTGTTCTGTGGTGTTGGCGAGTCTGACTGATAATGGTCAGTCATCCTAAGATCGGTGTTTTAACTTAGTGACTAGATTTTGTGATCATTGATTCAAGCATTTCTTCATGGAGCATGTTTACTTTAGATATACCAACAAATCTCTTGTGAGACTTTCCGTGAAATTTTGGAAACAGTTGCATGCAGAGTTACCTGCTGGCTCGCACAGTATACTGATTGTACCTCTTCAAGAGCAGCACACGTGAAGTTTTGAGCAAAATCCATCCAAACTAAACCATGAACATCTACTAAATTCTCTCTTAAAACTTTCATATGTGAATACTGATTCTTAACTATGTCTCCGTGACTTCTCAAAGTAGCGGCATCATTCGTGAACAATGTAATGACTCTTCCTTTTCTATTGTGATCTGAACTTGCTTTCCATTTTCCACTTGCTCTGAAAATATGATTTCGTATCAGTTCATATCCCTTAATTCTTCCTCCTGTGCTTTCTGATAAACTCATCTGGATTCTTGTTTTGAAAATGTTTTGACCTACTGTTAGTTTAAGGAATCTATTTAGATGTCTTGAGCAAAGACAGGTGTTTCTGTTACAAAAGTTCACAGGTAATATGTGTTTGGATTTCATGAGTGAGAACCTTGACCTTGAAATTTTTACCTCAGGGTTTTCTTTTAAGAATTTGGTATAAAGATTGTATAATTAATCTGTAAGTATCTTCTTTTGAAGTTTTTCTTTTGTAGCCATGTCTTTCTTCTATAACGTAGTGACTGTGTTGTATTCCCTTTCAAAATTATATTTCAACTGGATCTTTAAAGCATTTCACGTTTTTGAATGCGGTTTCGTTGTCAGTGTTGTTCAATCTGTTCCTGGTACCTTTCCAGTGGTTTTTCCTATGCAAAGTACAATGAAATTCATTACAATGTTTTTCTCTTTCACTTATTTCTCCAGTACAGTGTTTCTCCAAGAGTGCTTCTCTTGCGTTTTTGACTCCATGATTTCTTTGCTGACGCACTAAAATTCATCGAGTACATCTTTTCTGACGCAACCAAAATATCGGTCAAGATTTTGTCGAGCCGAAATACTAAGGACCAAAATAAGGTTCGTGTATGCAGATAGAGAAGATTAACTACGCCAAGATTTTTTATATTGAGAGTTTATGATTCAGCGCCCAGAATCTTAAACCGATTTTATCAATAATTACTTATAAATATGTGCCTATACTGCACAAAAAAAGAATTTCAGATTATGAATTTCTACCAACTGGCTTCTGTCTCACACAGTCAGACTTTGAAGCCCTGTTCAGTTATAATAACTAGGTACGGAATAACTATAGGACGGTCAGTTTGTCGTTGGGCTTTAAACGTTTACAGTCTATGTATTCTAGACGCTTTCCGAAAAAGAATAGCAAATAAACCAAAAAAGAAATACAGACAGGTCGTGCTGGTTGTTGTGCTATCTCTTCTACAAGTAATGACCTCGAAATGTGAAAAAAGAAAAGAAAAAAAAATGCAACGAATATCCGGGTCTTGTTAGACAGAGTTCCGGTACCGGGTCAACGGAGTTCCAGGGAAAGGTCGAAAACATAAATTTTTGATGGCCTTTAAATGACGATTAAATAATGATCCCTAAGCCTTTTTGTTTGACCCGCAAAAAGTAGAAAAAAAAAGGGGCCACAAATGACCCCAAATGGCTAAAATCTTCGAAACTGGCAGAAACATTGCCAGTGCATCCAAGAAATGGAGCTTTTTCGTTGTACTTGTGTTCTGGGAGACGTTTCCGACATTCTTATTTCCTGATCAGTCTTAGATCTTGGACTTAAAGGTTCATTTTCAAGGTGGGTAGAGCTATCTATAGCTTTATTTGTTCTTTTATTCAGTCTCAGAATCGTCTTTTGCAGTGCTTTCTTTGTTCGAGCAAACTTTTCATTTATTTTATTTCAAAATTTTATATGCTAACTGGAGATATTTCCACTTCTGTATATGGTTAATGTAAGGTTCATGTATGGCAAATGCTCCGACTTCTTTACGCTAGTTAGCCTATGGTGACAATAGTTTGGCGAAAACATGGGAAAAGTTCAAAGAAAACAGGAATGACTGACAAACATACCTTTTAAAAGTTGAGATGAAAATAGTTGCGATGATGACAATCTGTGTTTTTTTTTTATGATCAATCCAAGTGTTGGCTGCTTGCGGAGAAAAAATCAAACCATACTACTCAAAATTTGCTAGGGATCACCCTAAAAGATTAATTCTAAATATATATGTGGGATGTATCATGTATGGATTTACAATATGTTACATTGCCACACTGATAAAAAAATCACCAGTGGAAATGGATCTTTAACCCTTTACCGCACAATGCCGACTGTTAAATACATTGAGAAAGAAGCCTTTGGAAAACATTGTTGGAAAAGAAGAAAATGCTGGATACCAGCATTTTCTCCTTTTCCAACTATGTTTTCTACCCTATGACAGACATAATATTGCACGTTGCATTTGGTTTTGGTCAGCAAATCCTGTCAACTTGGACAAATCTAGAATTTTATGGTGTGGTAAAGGGTTTATGCAAAACTGTTGTAACATATATAGCCATACAGAAATATGTAAGTGATCTCTAGCAAAGTTTGAGTAGTACAGTTGCTACATGTAGGTCATTCTATCTTTTGTTTACCTTATGTCCGTTTTTTTTTTTTTCCAGCGGCTAACACTTGGATCAACCACACGGTAATAGATTGTCATCTTCACAATATTTTCCATACTTTTAAATGGATTACTTAAACTTCTATGCATTTTACCACCTGCATTGTATTTTTGGCCGCTATTAGATCTTTTATTATAACTTCTCTATTTGAAGAAAACAAAAGCTTTTCGGTTCTCTGACATCAAATAAATAATAAAATAGCACACATCCGACTCGCACAAACCATTATTTATAAGCAGAATGGAGGTGTAATTGACGGAAGTCTACGCTAATGTTTTTTTATGAAAGACTCGGAAAACAAGATGGATTTTTCCGCTATACGTCGCCATGTTAAGTGTGTTATTTACATCAATTATCGTCTGTTTTTCGCTGATTGCGATTGATAGGCACACTTAATTCGGAGTGCTTTTGTTCTCTTGCTTGTTCAAGTGTTCCTCCAAAGTCGTTTCATTTTTAACTCGATGACAAAATATTTTACCAGCCCAGAATGAATGCATTTAGAAACAAGATTTAAGAAACGACTTAGAGAAAGATGTTTGACTCAGGTCAGATTGGAAACATTTTGGGAAAAGGAGACAAATACTTTTTCCATGGGGTCAATGAAAGACGGGATCATGTGATAAAGACTTAATTTTTCATGATGGATATCCGTTTCCAAAACAAGAAAAAGAATAAGGGTTAACCTTTTATCAGGCGAAAATAGTCCTTTCTGTTACAAATAGTAATTCCTTTTTATATCGCAATGTTTACAGGGACTACAAAATCTCTACCATCGCGGTTTTGAATGATGTCTTCTTTAAAAGACTCACAAGATGTCATGGATAAGATACAGATCGTACAACCAATAAGAAAGTGAAAAGGGAATGAAAGTTCATCTAAAAGAGAACTTTGAAAAGTATTGAAATGCGGAATCGTCAAATTGTTATGTTCGTCATTTGCTTTTTTTCTGGAAATCAAAGATCATTTTTTTTTCTATGGCGTAAATGGCCATTGACAGTGTGTAAAGTCACCGGAATGAAATTTAACACCGGATAGGACCGGTCTGAAATGAGTCAAGCTTAATAACTGGATTTGGTTGAAACGGACTTAATTACCGAATTACTGACTTCTTTTCTTATAGATAAAGCAAGTTTTATTCTTACCAAGGTCGATTCTTCCTCGTTTGGTAGCCTGACAGTACTTTCAGTACTTTGATTTTATTTGTGTTGTGCCGATATCAAAGACAAAGATAATAAACTATAAAAATACATTTTTTGTTGAAATCAAAATACCTGATGTTGTACAACAACAGTCGTTTCTCTAGTTTCAAGAGTACTTTTGAAAGGAGACGAACAGAGGGAAGGTGTGTTACAACGCATTTTGTAATAAACCTGCAAATTGTAATAAGTATTACAAAATGCGTTGTGAGTACATGAAATTTAATAAAAAGTTATGCAACGCGTTTTGTAATAAACTTTGTAAAATGTAAAATCTTCACTGGGTCCCAGTTCTAAGATGTTGAATAAAAGGACAGACTTCTTTTAACTTTAATAGATTACGGTTTTATCATATGCTTAATAACTTCGATCACATGAAAACGCTTTGAACATTTATTTTCTTTCATTATCATGTATACTAGCTATCCTACATCAATCAGTTTTTTGTCTTTCTATCAAAACTTATAGCGCTTTGGTCCTGGGATTAAAGATTATAACAAGTTGCATATTTATTACAAAATGCGTCCTGAAAACATTTATAACAATTTATGCAATTGCAACGCATTTTGTAATAATTTTAAATCATGTCTTGTTTTGATCATACATGCAACCACTTAATATGATAATGAATGAAAAAAAATGAGTGTGTGTAAATGTGATCGAAGTTTATTAGTTTATGACAAATCCTTAATCGTTCAAAGTCCCTGTCTTTCAATAAAAAAATTAAGAAGTGGGTTCTGGGATAAAGGATTATTACAAATTGCAAGTTTATTACAATATGCGTCGTGAAAACATTTATAACAATTTATATAATTGCAACGTATTTTGTAATAATTCTAAATGATGATATTAGATATTCTTCATTCGATCATAGCTAGTATACATGATAATGAAAGAAAATAAATGTTCAATGCGTTTTAATGTGATCGAAGTTATTAAGCATATGAAAAAACCTTAATCTATTAAAGTTAAAAGAAGTCTGTCCTTCTATTCGATATCTTAGAACTGGGGCCCATGGAACAAAAAATATTACAATTGCAAGTTTATTACAAAATCGCGCTGCATAACTTTTTATTACATTTCATGTAATCACAACTCATTTTGTAATACTTATTACATTTTACAAGTTTATTACAAAACGCGTTGCATAACTTTTTATTACGTTTCATGTAATCACAATGCATTTTGTAAGAATTATTACATTTTGCAGGTTTATTACAAAATGCGTTGTAACAAAGGTGTGCGTTTGTAGCTTATAGACCAAAACACATTCTAAAGCCAGTAGTTCAGTCGGTATCGTAGAAATGAAACCATGGGTACCGATTTAAAATCCCAAGCTTTCCCAGTTTCTTTCCGAGGATCGATGTTAATCATTTGCGACAAGATTCATAACTCTAACCCATAATCGTTTCATGGACTACGGAAACGTTGGAACATAACCAGTGCTTTGGGAAGAGCATTGCCAGAAAAATAGGGCAAAATAAAACATAGGAAAGCATAGACAGGCGCAGTGGCAGCTGTGATATACAATTCTTTAAATTAATGTTAAAAACACCATAAAACCATCTCACTACAGCCTTGATCAAGTTTCAGGCGCGAAGCTGCTTTGTGAATGACGCATGCCTTCTTAATGTACTAAAAAGACAACAGGAACAACGAAAGTTTGACGATCTCTTAAATTTGTTTGTTATACTATTTTTTGCAGTAGAAACGTCTTAATGAGACGTCTGTTTTTAGTTTGAACGGAAACAGAAAAGAAGTGAAAGTCAATTCTACTGCAGGTTATTTGAAGTCCATAACCTAGGGGGCATGGATTAAGTATTACCTAGAAAGTTTTGCAGATGTTAGTCTGTACTTGCTGTGTCATTCTGAACATTTGCAGGGTCTTTATTGTCTGCACTTAACTCTTTACCACACGACAACATTTTAGACTGGTTCAAAATGAAAGCATTTGGAGACGACAATATAAAGGTGACTGAAAAATTGAAATTGGTTCTGGGAAGGGTAGAAAACACTGTGGGAAAAGGAGAAAATGCTGGTTACCAGCATTTTCTCCTTTTCCTACAGTGTTTTCAAAAGGCTTCCTTTTCAGGGGCGTCAAAAGTAGGGATTGTGTGGTAATGGGTTAAAGTATGGATTTTTTAGTATTAAGGTGTTTCGGAGAAGAAAAATGTTTGTCCATCCCCAAACTTTCTACCTTAATTACTTACTTGATAAATATCTGCTGGTATATATTACATCGAAGATAAAACACCGTTGAATATCATCATATTCAACGGTGTTTTATCTTGGGTCCCTATAAAGTAAGAAACGGAACCGAAACGAAACGCAACGAAACGAAACGCAACGCAACGAACCGAAACGCAACGCAACGCAACGAAACGGAACCAAACGCAACGAAACGGAAGGAAACGAAATGAAATAGAACGAAACGGAATATAACGAGAACGAAACGGAACGAAACGAAACAAAATAGGACGAAATGAAACGGAGTGCTATTTTTGGTTCAAAATCAAGCAGAAGGATAACCTACATTTGTTTTTGTAAATTACCCTACTTTTGATTGGCGAAAAGGTTACACAGTAAAACTCAAAATTTGACGGCGGCTATGCGCACTATGATCGTGATACTTAAGTGAACTTTGATAATTGTAATAAAGACCTTTTTTTTATTGTTGGTTTGAATGAACTTCTATTGTTTACTTTGTTATGACATAAATCTCCAATAAATGTTCTTCATGTTTTTGGCAGCCATCAGTACTGCAAATAAGTCGCAGTCTGGTTGATATTTTTTCTTATTATTTTCACATATACTATGATTAAAAAATTATGTCCAAAATATCGCAAAGTTTAATGCATCGATAATTCATAATGAATGATTATGATTGATTGATTTTGTATGGCGTTAAACGCTGATTTCAATTATAAAGCGGCTGCCAGTGCAGGTCTATCGGTGCTTTCCAGGAATTTCTTACACAAGTTTTCAACACAGCATTGTTTACAAGCAAAATTGGCTGCTTTTCTACATAACCCTCGCCGACACAACGGCCTTCGGTGACACAGGAATGAATCCTGCTGCAATGACTATCATCAATCCTCGAAAAGAAATTGGCAGAGTAGGGCATCGTACTAGCGACTTTCTTTTCTCAAATACTCCCTCAACAAAAAAAAAAAACCCTAGTAGATCCAGTTAGGGTCGAGCCCAGAGCCTCCAGGTCACGAGTCCTACACTTTACCTGTGCCACTCAGGACTCTGAAAAATATTAGGTTTTAGAATACTTTTTTCTAAGAGAAATTATGTTTGCGGCATATGTACTAATTCATGTTAAGGTTTCTGGGCACATCAAAAGTTTTATGCACTATTTTTCCCTTTCAGTCACTGTTTGATACCTTTCAGTTAGCTCTGCCCTAGTTCATTTTAAATAAAAATAGAGATTTTGAGATTTTTTAAAAGGTATGTAAAGGAATTGTAACTAACAGAAGCCCCAAAAGACGACTTTAAGATAAGTTAATACTAATTTACGCTTCACTAAATACACAATGAGTCACGCTCCGGCAAAAGGGGGCTTAACTCTTTACCACACGACAAAATTTTAGACGTGTCCAAATCGAAAGCATTTGCAGACGACAAAATAAAAATGACTGGAAATTTGAAATTTGTTTTGTGAAGGGTAGAAAACATTGCGGGAAAAGGAGACAATGCTGGTTACCAGCATTTTCTCCTTTTCCCAATGTTTTCTAAAGGCTTCTTTCACAGGGGTCTCAAAAGTAGGGATTGTGTGGTAATGAGTTAATACATCTCCGTGATGCGTGATACCAAGTAGGTCCTCACACAATTTTAGATCCATGAAATCTTTTTTTTGTGTAACATTGCACTGTAACATGAAGTACTCTGGTCCTTTGACATGCAGAAAAGTGACCAATAGGGAAAGCTAAGGTTTCGGCTCATGTCACCCTGCGGAGACTGCGCAGGCTGACCTGGGTGGATACTGTTTACGGATTCGTTAAGCTCTCTTTTACAGAATATAGTTCAAATTAAGAAATAAAAAATCTAGAGGGAAAAACATACTCGAAATATTCCGGCACTTGATTGTATTGACTGTATAGTGTCTAACGCCCTTTTCAACATTATTGTGTGGTGTCCGTGGTCGTAGGGTTGAGCGTCGGCCTCATAATCATCAGGTCCCGAGTTCGATACCAGGAAGCGGGTGTCAGCTTTGGGATTTTTCATTAGCCCATACATTCGGCGAGAGTACTGGTGTAGTTCCGAGGAAGCAGAATATAGAGAGATAATCCATTGCCACACAATCCCTACTTTTTACGACCCTGAAAAAGAATCCTTTAGAAAACATTGTGGGATAAGGAGAAAATGCTGAAAACCACTATTTTCTCCTTTTCGCACAATGTTTTCTACCCTTCATAAAACAGATTTCAAAATTTCAGTCACTTTTATTTTGTCGTCTGCAAATGCTTTCGATTTGGACAAGCCTAAAATATTGCAGTTTGGTAATGAGATAAGTAGAAGTTGTAAGAACTTGTTTTTTCAATCGATGTAAGATAAATATGTTTTAACTAAACAGAATATCAGTTGTATCAGTGCATGGCGCAATCTGTGCAGGCTGAACTGAATTGAAAATGTTTGCTAGTTAGTCAATATTCTACTTGTCAAAGGACCAGTGTACATCGTGATTCAGTCGGCTTTTAAACAAAGAGGGAAATTATGAATCCCTGATAATATGATGAACTGCTTGGTATCGTGCATAACAGTTACTGTCAGGCATTAAAGTCCCTTTTGACAAAAGCAAGGCTCGTATCTAATCGAAGTGTTCATTTTTTCAACAATATGCACAACAAAGAGGAAAGAGAGGAAATTCCTTGTGTGGTAAAAACAATAAAAAAACGTCAACAGAGTCAAACGATGCAGTCATAGAATTGAAATCGTATGAAAAGTTGTGTAAGACGCCTTACAACCCAAAGGACCGTTAAAAAAAAATTAAGCTGTGCCGAGCCAGCGACGGTCACAGACCTGCCGTGACCAGGATTCGAACCGGGAATGTCGGCTACTTCGCAAAGCACTAACCACCATACGATCACAGCTCTCATTGCTGTACAGATATGATCTCAGTCTTCGATTTAAACGTGGAAGAAACAAACACTTTGCTACAAAATCACGAGTTTCGCCGCCTCTAAAGGAGAATACTAATACTTTTGAAAACATTTTAAGAAAAGGAGAAAATGCTGGTCACCGGCATTTTCTTCCTTTACCACAATGTCTTAAGATTTAACGCCCTTTTCAACATCAGTTGTATCGCTGCATGTATCGCTACATTGAGCCCAGCCGGATAGCTCAGTGGCTAGCGCATTAATCAGACTCGTGACCTGAACTTGGTCAGTACTGGTGTGAAAAAGCCAGGAAACGCATTAGTGCGTCACTGACCGCCATAATATGACCTGAGCTGTTAAAAAGGCGTTAAACTCTAATGCAAGCCAAACAAAACCGCTGCATTACACCTATCTGTGTTTTCCTGCAGTTGTTTTTTACTAGTACTTCGAGAGTAATATTCTTCCCAAGCTACTGGCTGCTTTTCATCTCTTACTACCAGAATAAATCCTCTCGCAATAACAATCATCAATCCTTGGAAAGAATTTGTCGAATGGATATTTGAACTAGCGACCCTTTTTCTCAAGTCCTGTACGCTACCATCTTTGCCAACGAGGCTCGGCATATTCCGGCCCCCCTGTGATAATACTATGAAACCATAGTGACAGAACAAAATTAAATTTTCCCTACATGCCAAATATTTAAAATTGCAACAAATACGTTCACTTTTTTTCTGCAAATCTCTAAAGCCACAGTTCCTGGTTGAGGATTATCGTTTTAAGTGCTTAATCTTGACTCTGACCAGATTTTCAGTGCAAAATAATCGCAAAAATTCAGCGACATAATCCTTTTGTGCCTTACATAAACTTTAGGATAAAACAATAGGAAACGGTACAACAGAAAAACGATAAACTGAGACTAAAAGATAAGTTTTAAAAAAAAAATCACTACTAGATTTCATTATATTCCCTTTCGTTCGATTTCGTTTAGTTCCGTTCCGTTTCGTTGCGTTTCGTTTCGTTGCGTTTCGTTTCGTTTCGGCTCCGTTTCTTACTTTATAGGGACCCGTTTTATCTTCGATGTAATATATAAAATGAAGGTTTACGTGCCGACAGCATGCTTGAAACATCGAGAACATGGATTAGGGAAGACAGTATGACTGTGACCCAGTCGATGGGATTTACTTTGACATAGTGGAAAACATTGTTGTGCCCATATATTGCCTACAACACGCGAAAAGGGGAATTCGGACATTTGCGTAAAATGTAGTCTCGGATCATCCTGCGCAGTCCGCGCAGGCTAATCCGAACCAACAATTTCTGTTTTTATGAAATTTTCTGTTTTGCGCAAGTCCACTGAAGA
The DNA here is from genome assembly GCA_943736015.1 of Tridacna crocea. NCBI lineage: Eukaryota > Metazoa > Mollusca > Bivalvia > Cardiida > Cardiidae > Tridacna > Tridacna crocea. The sequence goes on from OX031068.1 coordinate 9,305,694, forward strand.
ACAAAATCTAATTTAGTCGTAAAGTGCCGTCTCGGATTAGCCTGCGCGAACTGCGCAGGCTAATCCGAGACGACATTTTACGCAATTGTCCGAATGTCCCTTTTAGCGTGTGTCAAGCCATATATATTCACCTCAAATCTGTCTTGCTGTTGAGCTCGCTTTTTTCAGCAATGCAGTTTTGTGTATTTCTCTCCGTGATGGTTATTCGACGTGGTTACAGTTAGTGCCTGTGTAACGCAGAGAAATGACCTCCCCTACAAAATGACCCATGAGTCATTTCACTACGTAGAGGAATGACCCGGGTCTTCTACGTAGTGAAATTACCCATGGGTCATTTTGTAGGGGAGGGTCATTTCTCTGCATTACACCTGCATAGGTGACAACATCTTTGCGAGCCAAGTTTACAATCACTACGTGGATCTTACCTTGGCTGATTGAGCCCGATTTCGAGATTCCTGCGATGCGTCCTCTATCGGATGCTGGTTATTACCCCCCTTTACACCATATTTCTAAAAGCAAATGGAATATCGTTTTACAAACCGCTTACGAATACACATGAAGCGATAATCAGACATCCACGTGGGTTTCCATGTTTTACCTTCTATTCGAAAGGTAGCGTCCTCATTCTATTTTTATCAATGATGAAATGCTACAAGTGATTTCATTCGTTGCAGCTAGAGCTGGCTGCATCCAATGAAAAAGCGTATCGGGTGAATGTAAAAATCAAGCTCGATCCGCCAAGGCTAGAGTAGCGTAGTGAATCGCCAGCTTTGGCTTGCGAAGATGAGGTGACAAGGCCGTTGCATGTTACAGTTATAACAGGAGAAAATGGTGGCTATTTGCATTTTTCTCTTGATTCTACAATGTTTTCCAAGGCCTTCTTCAAAATATTGGTTGTTCATTAAATGCTTAACATTAGTTTTATGTACAGGCCAAGACAGTTATGAACCTGATAAGTTGTGAACATTCTATTGAACTACGAGATGTCTAAATAACCATTATCAGGAACACTATCTAAATTAATCGATTTCTGAGAAGAAAAAGAACGTTAATTCATCTGTCTTGGAGGGATTCTAGCTCTTTCTGGAAGAAAAACATTTGAGTAATTACTATATAAATAATATGGACACCGTTTGTAAGTTTGATGTAGTCAAACGAATGGGTGGGTATCCTTTGTTGTCAAACACTTTTGCCTCTCTTCCCTCGAGAAGTGGCTTCTAGTTCATTTATTTATTGTAAGAGCTTTCATATTTAGTCTTCTGAAATGTTCGAACAATGCCTCATGGACACTGGAGATACTTTGGAAGATGTAAACGTTTTTAAAGTTTCGGCTTGTATTGCAGTTTATTGCAGTACAGGCTAATTTCATGATGCTTCCTCGATACTATAAAGACTTGTTGGCAAACACAAACGATACGGGGATCGGTGCGTACCAAAGTAATCCTTTCATACTCCTTTTGTCCAAGTTTTGACCTTTTTCTGCAAAAAACTATAGCTATTAAATGCAATAAACACTATAATATCAAAATAATCCGGTCATGCCTAGACAGTTGAATACCAAAACGTTATTTGGTCAGATGTTAAGCAAGGATAAAACCTGTTACATTCTCCTCAGGATTAGACTTTGCTATTTTCCTTTAGAGCTATGTACAGTATTTGCAAAACCATGATTTGTTGGGGTCTTTTGGTTCTTGTGTTTGTAAGGATATTTCAATGGTTGATCAATAAGTATGGATTATTTAGTGTGAATGTAGGACCTGTGCTTCCAAGCCTAGTAGTTCGGTAACACCCAGGGCTTTAAGCCAAGAGATACCAGGCTCGAGTACCAGCTCGGTCAGTTTCTTTCAGAGACTTAAAGATAGTCATTGCGTAGGATTCATTCTATGTCTGTCTTTCTGTCTCTCTGACTATCTCTCTGTCTGTCTCTCTGTCTCATTCATCCCCCTCTCACTCTTCAATGAATATTGTTTCAACGAAGCAGCTTAATTTCAAGCAAAGCATGGGTAAAGATAAACTTTAGGTAAGCATGGATAGGTATACTTACCCTCTTATTATAAAGTAAAATAATGATTAATACGACCTTAAAAGCCGTACATAGCAAGATTTACACAGTTTATTCAAAACTGAATTCGAAAAGTTCACACAATCTCTGTCATGTAAAATGTTTGTTTTAGAAGGTCTATTTCAGGGGTTGTTTCTTATCTTTCGAATTTGTAGTATCTTTTAGTGGGCTTACAGTTGAACCCTTCAAGCGCCAAAGTCAAAAGCCAGGGGTTTTTGTCAGCGGTACATATCAGGATCAGCCCGATCTTCGATATATAGATGTACATTGTATACCGTCTGTGTATAGGACAACAAACTTTCTGAATGTCAGTGGAGTAGTTTTTTAGTCGTCGACAACGGTACTTGTTATAGTAGCATTGGCGCTGGAAGAGTTCGTTAAACCTCATCGTTCTACATAAAGGAAAATGAAACTTTCCCGCCGATATTTAGAACCCAAAGTTTGCTTTTTTCAGTTGCATTTTGTCTTGGGAAAGATATCTCTTAATAAAAACATTTCGTCTTGGGAAAGATATCTCTTAATAAAAACATTTTGTCTTCGGAAAGATATCTCTTAATAAAAACATTTTGTCTTGGGAAAGATATCTCTCTATCGGACAGCGTAGATCCAAGATCAGACTGCACAGAACGTGCAGTCTGATCTTGGATCTACACTGTCCGCAAGAGGTCAGTGAATTGCATTTAGCAGTGTAAGGGTTAAAGAAAACAACTTTCTAGAAACAGACTTTGTGTCTCATTAACGCATTTGTAAATTATTTACTTAGGCTATTGGATAGTTTTCTCTCCATTTAATAGCAAGTATTAGAGGGGCGAGAGTTTTCGCGCCATTCTGTCACTGGTAATCACTCCAGGAGCAGACGCCATCGATTAGCGCCGAGGTCTTACGTGCAGTTTTTCTTTAACTTTTTACTAAACGAAAAAAAGTTTCAGACTATAGCAAACAGAATACCGAAGCCTTGCGTGCAGTTTTTCTTTAACTTTTTCCTAAACGAAAAAAGTTTTAGACTATAGCAACAGAATGCTTTTGCAGTCGAAAAATTAAGTGTACATCAAATGATGACTTCTTGAGATAGGATAGAAAACATTGTGGGAAAAGGAGAAAATGCTGGTTACCAGCATTGTCTGCTTTTCCCACAATGTTTTCAAAAACTTTTTTTTTCTTTTGTTAAAACTTTGGATTGTTTGGTATAGGGGATAACGTATCTCTACTGTGTTCTATGCCGACCTTTCACAAAAAAAACTATGAAGAAATAGCTGGAACGAAAAATGATTGCAATATTTGTGGGTTTTGACAATTATTGAAAAGAGAACTTTTGTTCGTTTCTAGTTTATCTTACTAGTTAAGTTTAAGTATATCTTATTTCATATAAGTTAAAATGGGATTGGACCACAAGTTGTACCAACATTTTTTATTTTACTTTCAAATCTATTTATCATACATTGCTTGCAAACACTTTTTCCTCCTTCTTTCTTTGTCTTTCATGTTATTGGAGAGGTCATCAGACCCCTCCAACAGTGGTGAGTTTAAAAGGCAGACTGCCACAGAATTTGCTGTCTAATTCTATTTCTTCTAGCATAATTGTTCTGATACACAGTCTGTTTCATGGTTGTGTAAATAAAGCGAAATAAAAAAAACCGAAACAGGAATTAGACGTGGTTTATTTCCATAAATGACGAATTTCAGAAAAGATTTGATTTAGTAATTTGCCGTGTATGCAAGTAACTTCTCTTTTAAATAATTGTAGTCTTTTTGTTATTTAAGTAAATATTCCAAGTAGAAGAAAAAATAAGAAGAATTTCGTTAAGAAAGAGAAAGAAGACCGCTGGACAAGAACATGCATCTTGAAAACGCGACAAGAAGGTCAAATTACCGTCATGTAAAGCATATGAGGTTTCTACGCGGTGGCTTTTTTACTCGTTTGTTTACATGTACCAAAATATATTGAAATTGAAAGCCAATAAACAATTTGAAAACACTGATGCTGACCTCTCCTGGCTTCTTTTTTAAAGAAGCCAACTTTTATCAACTAATCTCGTTAATTGCCACGTAGAAAACAAATGCATGTACACGTAGTGTTCGAGCCATAATTGAAGCAATTTGAACGGTTGATTCCGCTTATCCCGAGGTTCGAACACCAACCCTCTGATGTGAAAGGCGGGTTCACTAAGTCAATCATACGGATCGATACTACGGTTTCTATCAGAACACTGTATTGAAGTCAAATACATAGTTCCAAAATTAGCCTTCTCATTGACCATGATAAAACTTCTCGACTATTACGATGGCTTGTCTGGGACTTCGCACCTACAGGCCCAGTGTACAAAAGATTCCTGAAACAGACGCCTATCCAGAAGCGCTTACAATAAATGGAAACCCAATTAACTCTTAACCCTTTACTCCATAGATACTCATTTCTACGTATCGCTTGCAGGAGCCTTTGGAAAACATTGTGGCAAAAGGTGAAATTGCTCGTGACGAGCAATTTCACCTTTTGTCACAATGTTTTCGATGCTATCAAAAGGTGTCATATACACATATGAAACGGCTTCATCCTTGCTGTTTTTAGGGTCAATTAGAGGTACCATAGAAATACCTTATGGGGTAAAGGGTTAACGAGAGAACGGAAAAAAATATTAGGCTTGTCCCAATAGTAATTATTGAATTCGCTGATGAGAAATTAAACGTGGTAAAACTGCCTTTGAAAAGGCAGAAAACACTAAGAGAATGGAAGAAATTTTTCTCCGTGTTTTAGAATGTTTTCAAAAGCCGTCTTTGAATGAAACGAGGAGTGTGTTAAAGTTAGAACTAGAAACTAGGGTCAATAAAGAAAGTCATTAATTTCAGTTCTTTCTCTTTATATAAACCTAATTGGTTTCAAGCGCAACTTAGATCTTTTGTTTCAGTTAGAGTAAAGAAATAAGGCTGTAAGAAGTCTATACTTATCACCGTTTCGTATTTTTCGATATATGTTGGAAAAAACATGCTAGAAAATTGCATTTACTCTAAATCTTTCTCTTGCCTTAAAAACACTTTGCGTGCATGGACATTCACATACGGTTAACATTTAGTGAACTGCCAGCGGTCTCTGCCAATAGCTGAATGTTGGCTTTGCTGCCTGGTCTGGTGCTTGTATCAAAATTATTGCTCTGACCGAGGCAATGCCATCTTACACCTTTTTGTCAACCGTTTACCCATCTGCGCAAGCCAAGTTTACGATCACTCCGTGGATCTTACCTTGGCTGATTGAGCCCGATTTCGAGATTCCTGCGATGCGTCCTCTAATGTCGTTTTACAAACCGCTTACGAATACACAAGAAGCGATAAGCAGACATCCACGTGGGTTTCCATGTTTTACCTTCTATTCGAAAGGTAGAGACCTAGTTCTATTTTTTTCAAAGATGAAATGCTACGAGCGGTTTCATTCGTTGCAGCTAGAGCTGGCTACACCCAATGAAAAAGCGTATCGGGTGAACGTAAAAATCAAGCTCGATCCGCCAAAGGTAGAGTAGCATTGTGAATCGTCGGCCTTGGCTTGCGAAGATGCCGTTTACACAACGGCCCTTTTTTAACGACCCTAGGGGAAAAGTCTATGAAAAATATTGAAGGAAAAGTATTTCTTAGTGGGTTACTAGCGTTTTCTCATTTTCCTAAAATGTTTCTACCCTTTCCGAGACAAATCCTGTCATTTAACCCTTTACCAGATAATCCCTGATTTTACGACCCAGAGAAAGAAGCCTTTAGAAAACATTTTGGGAAAAGGAGAAAATGTTGTTTACCAACATTTTCTTCTCTTCCTACAATGTTTTCTACTCTTCTAAAGTCAAGGTTTAAATTTTGAGTCGATTTTACGTTGCCGTTTACAAATGCCTTCAATTTGGACACGTCTAAAATTTTGTCGGTCGGTAAAGAGTTAACCCTTTACTCCATAGATACTCATTTCTACGCATCGCTTGTAGGAGCCTTTGGAAAACATTGTGGCAAAAGGTGAAATTGCTCGTGACGAGCAATTTCACCTTTTGTCACAATGTTTTCTATCTATGCTATCAAAAGGTATCATATACACATAAGAAACAGCTTCATCCTTGCTGTTATTTAAGGTCAATTAGAGGTACCATAGAAATGCCTTATGGGGTAAAAGGTTAAGACACACCTGATTTTTCATCAGGAAGTGCTGTCAGGTTTGGCTAATCTGTAATTTTGTTGCCCGCCCGGGTTGCTCACTGGTGAGCGTGTCGGACTCATGACCTGGTGGTTGTGAGTTCGATACCCGGTTGAGGCGAACTTTCTTTCCGGTGTATTTTCGCCTCTCACCTCTGCTGAAGCATGTGAAAAAAGCAGTCGGTGGCTTTGGAAAGAAAGTTGTGTTAGTACTGGTATGAGAAAGCCAGGAAACACATGTGCGTCACCGACCGCCATGATATGACCTTAGCTGTTAAAGTGGCGTTAAACCCCAATGCAACCAACCGATGTAATTTTGTCGTTCGGTAAAGGGTTGAGTATTTTGTATTTGCTGCGGGCGTTTGCCGTTTATAAATTTTATGCAAGAAAATACAGTAAGATTGTGCTGCACGCCGAAAGAGACATGGGACCAAATGTAACAAGAAAACGAGGTCGGTTGCATGCCATTCTCTTTTCAATCATCTTTGCAACCAGACCACAAGCATGGCCTGTCCTACAAATATGAATGAATGAATAAATGTTGTTTTATGGCGCATTGACAGCTTTGGTCATTTAGCGCGCATGTCTGTGTTAAAAGTTAATGAAAGTGGAGTTGTTTAAACTGAATAAAGTTTGAATACGTTAATGACAATTAAAGAATTGAATTAAGAAGTATGCATAAAGGGCATTATCGAGTGACAGGGCAATCCCTATATACTCAAAAGTTTGATAAGAACTGAAAAAAGAAGTATGCGTAAAGGGTATTGTCGAGTTACAGGGCAATTCCTATATATTCCCTATACATATGTAAGTATCCACTCTGACGGTTACATTATTCTTTTTATTTTCAGATTGTCGTGGAACATGTATCAATGATGTTGACACACAAGACTTTTCGACTACTGATACCACTTTTGATATTTAGCGGACTTCAGCAGGCTTTTGTGTTTTCAGATTTTAATCAGGTAAAGTAGGAACACGCGCACTATCCTTCACTTAACTCATTACCAGACGACAAAATTTTAGACTAGTCCAAATCGAAAGCATTTGCAGACGACAAAATAAAAGTGACTGGAAATTTAAAATTTGTTTAGTGAAGAGTAAAAAACATTGTGGGAAAAGGAGAAAATGCTGGTTACCAGCATTTTCTCCTTTTCCCACAATGTTTTCTAAAGGCTTCTTTCTCAGGGGCGTCAAAAGTAGGGATTATGTGCTAATGGGTTAAAGTATCGTATGGCAAAGACTTTTAATTTTTATCTGCCTACCAGCCGGGGTTAGCTTCCTAGCTCGGCCAATTTCTTCCCGAGAAGATATATTAGTTTTTCCGGCAGAATTCATTTCTCTCTCCCCGCTGACCATTGTTCAGGCAATGATTATGTGGGAAGCAACATAGGCATACATGCTTGTAAAGGAAACTCCGGCAATACGTGGATAGGTGTACTGAGCGCCGAGCTATGGCTGTTATCATGTTGAAAATGGCCAAACAAACACTCGAACAGTTAATGCTAGGGTTTCTACGAGGTCATTATTTCGTACTTAAATACATGAATAATTTCAAGTTTCTACTAGGCCTAGTTTCTTAGTAAAACACATTTATGTCGTCATGGATATCTAAAAGGCAGTCCTTTTGCAGTGAAATGCATGTATATCGTTATGATTTCTACAAGGCCATTGTTTCGTATTAAAATACATACATATGTTTACATGATTCTATAAGGCCATTCTTAAGTAGTTACGTATATGAATTATTTTTAAATGTTTCTATAATGCCCTTCTTTTGTTGTAAAAATTGTTAAAGCTGTTACCATGCAGTTGTTTCACAGTAAAATACAGTTATACCGTTATATGTTTCTACCAGACATTTGTTTCGTAGTAAAATACATCAATAGCGTTACAGGTTTCGATAAGACCATTATTTCCTATTGAAATAAATGAAAATTGCTTAGGTTTCTATCAGAACATTTTATTGAAGTGAAATACACACATATCTTTATAGGTTTCTACCAAACTAAGTTTTGGTAGTAAAAGCATACTACAAAGGTTTCAGCCAGACAAATTCCTTCATAACGATTATGTGAATGTCGTTGAGATCTCTCTCAGTCCACTTTCCATGGTAAAATACGTGTTTATCGTTAAAGGTTTCAACTAGGCCATTGTTGTTTAGTAAAGTATATGTTTATCGTGAAAGATTTCTACCAGGCGATTGTTTCTTAATAAAATACATGTTTATTGATATATGTCTCTACCAGATCATTCGTAGTTAAATATAGTCATGGGTTTCGATCATACCATTGCTTGGTTTGTAAAAACATGAGCATCATTAAGTTTTTATCCATTGTTTCGAAGTAAAGTACATGAATATTGTTAAGGTTAAGGTTTCTAGCAGACCATATGTCTCGTAGGAAAATACAGTTACAGTAAGAAGTTTCTATCATCCAACAGTTTCATAGTAAAATACATATTTATCATACAAAGTTTCTACAAGGCCTTTGTTTCGCAGTAAAATACACGATTACCTTTATGGTTTCTTCCACAACATTGTTTTGTTCAAAAGTAAATATAAAATCTATATCCGTTACAGCTGTCTACAAGACTATTGTTTCGTAGTAAAAGACATATACATTTATATCGTTTTTGATTTCTATCAGGTCATTGTTTCAAAGTAGATTTCGTGAACAATTTAAGGTCCCTACCAGAGCATTGTTTCATAGAAAAATGGATGGATATCGTATAAGTTTCTTCAAGACCATAGTATCTAAGTAACATACACGAATAACGTTGAGTTTCTACCATACCTTTATTATACATGTAGCAAAATACATAAATATCATTAAGGTTTCTAGCAGACCATTGTTCCGTAATAAAAGACATTCCTGTAGGTTCTACTAGATCGTTGCTTTGTCGTAAAAAGAAATGCATATTGATATGGGTGGTTTCGTAGTAAAAGACATGTATATCGTTATAGTTTTCTACCTGACCGTTGCTTCGACGTTAAAAATGAATATCAGTAGGGTTACTACCAGACCATTGTCTCGTAGTCAAAAATAGTGTTTGGGTTTCTGCCAGGCCATAGTTTTTCTACCAGGTCGTTTTTTAGTGGTAAAGTACATGTATATCGTGATAGGTTTCTATATCGTTATAGGCATCTTCCAAGCCACTTTTTCTTAGTGAAATTGACATATATTGTGATACGTTTTTACCGGGCGTTCGTTTTCGTAGTGGGAATTCCCGGAATTGCAGCTGTTAACGTGCTCGACTTAAGACACGGGATCGCCAGTACTCATCCTCAGGCCATTGTTTCTTTCTTAAATGCATATATATCGTCAAAGTTATTGTTTTTTTAGTAAAATATACATGGATGTCGTATATCAAACGTTACAGATTTCTATCAAATTGTTTATCAAAGGCCCTTAATCCTTATATACAGATCCAAATTTCAAACACTCTGTTGGTAACCATCTTTTTTATTCTTTTTCCTTTTTCGAAAATGCTTTCAAAAAATTTCTGCCGCAGGACCTCGAAGTTTTGTAATGGTTTTAAAATCTGTTTACGACTTATATCACAAATTTTTCTAACGGACAGATTTTAAACAAAGTCTTCGCACGTACATAGCTCTGTAGGAGATTACAGTTAAATAAAATATGGTCATCGTGCTCCGTTCAGAAAAAAATGTCTTTGAAAAAGGTATAATTATATAGTCCCAAAATTCACCTAAAATTGGTTTTAAAGCTCCTTTTTTACCAGTCAATTTAAGAGGAAAATTATCCGAAGAATATGCAAACGCCATCATTTAATGAAAAGCCACTTAGTTTTGTGTAAAAAAAAGAATATATAAAAGCCTGATTTTCAGCATGGTAAATGTACAAATATGGGTTTTATATATGGATCAAAGAGTTGAAAAGGGGCATAGTTTGACCGAATTAAGAGTTCAAAGTCCCAATTTTTTTTTTCATCGCCATTACTACCTGAAGACAGTGCTACTTGTTTCAGTGCACCGATAGTATTACCACTGCGTGCAAAAAAATAAGAAAGGTGTACTTTTGGTTCAACATACACGGCAAAAATACATGCGCAGTGGGATGACCACAAACGTTTGTCATAAACGTCATTAAAACGAAAATATAATGTTTTTTTAATGTTTTTAATGATGATTGTGTTACAGGCCTACGTGACCTGTACGATGGGAGAACAGTATATAGGCTACTCCATGATTATCCTTGGCTTGGCAAACGTTTTGGGCGCCATTTTGGTTGCTGTATGTGCCAACGTGATCCCGCGAGAGTTTGTGTTAGCTGTTGGTGGAATAATACATATGGGTCTGATGATTGGATTACTCATATGGATACCAAACGAAAGTCTTGCCATATTTTTCATACTGTCAGCCTCCTGGGGATTTTGCGACGCAGTCTGGCAAACTCAGTGTAACAGTAAGTAATTATACAAAGCCATCTTCAGTTGCGCAGCCACTTAACTTCGAATGTGAGACTGTAGCAAAATGATTCTGACCAAAGAATTAGCCAGACTCTTTAACACTAGAATAATCCCCCGTCTTTGAATCTACCAGTAATCTTAAGTAATGCCAATTACATCACAAAACATTCACTTGACGTGACCTTTGATTTCGAATTTCACGAGATGAAAAGAGGAGGGAGCTCTCCTTCCCATTCCTATGAATCAACTTTGAACCAACAGGAATTGGGGCTAAGCTAAGCTAAGCCCCTAAACTTTACCTGAGTTGTTACAGATTTTGGATTTCTTTTATTATCTGCTTGTTTCATGTAAGGTGTTTAACGCCGTTTTCAATATTATTTTATGTATTTCACACATTTCGGAATGAAATTGACTGAGCTGAGAAATTGAACCAGTGACTTTATGATTTTAGGCCTGGCACGTTACAGATTTAACTACACCGTATTCACCAGACATTCTTAAGGGCATTCCTCGTCTTAATCTTCAGAATTTTGTCAATGTGAAAGTAACCGAACTTCTGATTGGCTAAACCATTCGGTTTAGCCAATCAGAAGTTCTGTTACATTCACATTTAGATTATCTTGAAGAGTTAGACAAAGAATATTCTTAAGAATATTTTAAAGGGCATTCCTCGTCTTAATCTTCAGAATTTTGTCAATGTGAAAATAACAGAACTTCTGACTGGCTAAACCATTCGGTTTACCCAATCAGAAGTTCTGTGACTTTCACATTTAGATTATCTTGAAGATTATGAAAAAGAGTATTCTTAAGAATGATAAGTGAAAAGGTACCCTAGACTCTGAACTCATTTTTGGTCAAATAAGTTTGCAAAAAAAAAAAACCAACCCTGGGTTTCTAAATGCGAATCAAGGACCTTTGGGGACACAAAACGTCCAGCCTGACTTTGAATCTACACTGTCCGATAAGGAGACTTTCAGCCAAATATTGTATTATATTTCGACAAAATAGCAAAATCTTGGTTTTAATCATTGCGTTGAAAGTTTCATTACACTTATTCACCATGTTAAGGGTGAATCAAACGATAGATTTACATTCAGTCGGAAGAAACATTGTCTATCATTACAATTTTCACCTACCTTTCTGTTACTGTCTGTGTCAGTAACGTTGTCTTGCGACACAGCGAGTAGATTCGAGTTAGCCAAAGGTTAAGCTACTAAATAATTGGTTCGAAAATTTCCACTCAATAGTAAAAACCCGAGATACAGCGACGTTAAAGTTGAATTCACGTGGAAGAAAATTACCGCTTTGGACAGTGCAGCTCAAAGAGATCGGAGTGTACGGTTTGTGCAGTCTGATCTTTGATTTACACTGTACTGAAAGCCTTTCGATTCGCACTTACGGTTAAAAAATGTTTGAGACAAAAGGAGAAGGCTTGTAACGAGTGAATCTCCCTTTTCTATGTTGCTTTCATAAATCTGTTAATGTATTGATCCTCATTTTTGTGATTTATATCTCACATGATGCCGAACCTGGTTACTTAGTAACATTTCGATGATATATTTTGCGACAGTATTCTTTCCACAGTTCTACATTGTACTGACAAAGCAGTCCTTAGCTTTGATAAAATGTAGTGCGAATATCATTAACTTTGGGAAAGAATTTGGCCAAGCTGGAGATCGAACCAGCTACCCGTGGGTTACAAGTCATTGAGGTTACCGACGAAGCTATCAGGCTCGGCTGCTAAAGGGTTAAGAACTAATCCAGCAAACGTCACGTGTTTCTCTTTTACAGCCCTCATCTGTATCACATGCCCAGAGGACACCGACATCGCTTTCGCCAATTATCGGATGCTCCAGAGTTTTGGCCTCACCATTGGGTTCCTTAGTGGTACCTTCATGTGCGTCACATTCAAACTCTGTATTCTCATGATCTTACTGGTCGTGGCCATCATGTTTTACGTTCTGGCAGAGTACAGGGTCAGACAGGTGGATGCAGACATGTTTGAAGGTCAAATAGAGGTGAATTGAACAATTTGGGGAAAAAAGTAATTACAACAAGCTTTACCAGAAAGATGTCTGTGACGCAGAAAAGCCGCTTGCGAGGATGTCGTTACGGTTTTTAGGAGTTGGATTGAACTTTTGTTTGTACATGAGTTTGGTTTGTAAATCAAGGTCTGGTGCAATGTGTTACAACGTGTGTGTATGTTGGAGTGCCATCATATCTTGGAGAATTGATGTTGTGATTGTTCCTAGCCATCGAATCTCTATTCGGCGTACTTTGAGCAAGTCTGGATGAAAAGAGAAAAGGTATTTGCAGGGCAAGAATGTAAAATAAGGTCGTTGGCTTAAGACAGAAAATATGGTAGATAGAGTAGACACTTGATGTTGGCCATCTTATTTATGATCTGATGTAATGAAAAGACGCCGTAGCGGAAATTGTATAACGTCCAGTGAACAAAGAACGAAAAGGTTATATAGGAGAAGATGGAGGAATATATATTTCGGTCTGGTCAGTTCGTGATTATTTCTCTATAGAAAGAATTGGGATAGATTGGTAGAAATTGCATGACGTGATATACGGCAATGTCTTCTTCTGCTGTTGATTTTAAGAGGTTATATATCAATGCTTTTTCCAGCTGAAATAGGTGCGGCTACACTTTAAATAATTTGTGAGACATGGGCACTTCTTTTTAAACTCTTTTAGCACCTACTACATAAATCTAGCATCATTCGACGGTTGAAAATACAATCAATTAATTGTAATGCAAACAGAGTTTTCTTTGAAAGTGGGCGGTACAGATCCAAGATCCGACTGCACAGTATGTTCAGTTTGCTCTTTGTGCTGATAGAGTTACAGATGTAAACACAAGATACCGTCAGTTTGCAGATTTTCCCTATGTGTGCATTGGTGTATTTAATGTAGACATCAGCACTTACAAAATGATTTAATGAATTGATCCACCATACAATCTTGGTGTTCATAGTATTCAACATTAAGAAGACCTGAGTAATGGCATTCTCTCAATATTTGTTTGCTCATAATGTCACATCTTTTTCATTCAACGTTCAGTAGAAGAGCTTTTTGTCAATCAGCATAGGAAATTCAGCTTCTCAATCCGCATACTGTCACGTTTAGCTCAACTGGCCGAATGTTAGTGAGTATTTGCCTGGCCATGTGCCTGTCATACATGCATCACTTGCTTTCTTTTCAAACAATATCTCTGAAACTAGCGAACTACAAAATAAATGTAATTCAGATCTAAACTTTGCAAAAAAAAACATACATGTTATTATCCTCCTGCAAATTGCGAAACTTTTTTTCCATTCGGTTCGTTAGAGGCCATGGCAACAAAATTGAAAAATATTAAAGTTCTTTCAAATATTTTCTTCACCAAAACCACAGGTTAGATTTCTCCTCAAAACTGACCTAAATGATTTTTTCTTCCGCTTCTTTCACAGATTTCTTGATTCATGCAAGAGCATCACTTCTTTGTGCCTGGCTCATTTCTTAAACACTCAAGTTTTCAGCACAGAAAGTGTTCGGTTTCTGTCATAATGATAATGTCACCAAAATATTTTTTTGTGGGACAAGGTCCCTTGTTTGTCATTGGAGTTGTTGTCTAACCGTCTGTCCGTTGGTCTGTCTGCGCATCAGTCTATCCGTATGGCTCTCTGTAGCCTACTTCACTGTTTTGCCTATGCCTCTATCTCATGAAAGCCTTGTCACCTTAAAAGAACTTTTTTCACACAACCATGTGCTTTCACTTTGATGACTTAACGTGCGAACCGAGGATTTCACAAACCAGTCCCCAAGGTCAATGTAACCGCCACATACACTGATATCATTTAGCTGCACATGTCTTGAGTCCCTTGTCATGTTTCAAATTACACGACAAATGTGTCTGTCTTGATTAGAAGAATTGCAGATTGGAGGTTGCATACGGAGGTGACAGTTAGGATTCAAAGGTCTCATATACTAGAAATATGTCCTCTCAATATATCTCCAGCTCCTTATCCGATGTTGATAATATTTCACATGTGCAATTTGATGAGACGATATGCAGAACGAAAGTTTAATCTCCTAGGTCAAGGAATCAGAAGTTGCTCAAAAGTCACATGTACTACTAGGAGGCGAAAGCGTCAGTTTTACTCGCTTGAAAAGTATTTCTTATATGTGTTCATCTTGACGAGAGGGCGCGCAGAGAGAAGATTGCATAAATTCCAATCTCCAAGATCAAGGTGGCAGTTGATGTTCAAAAGTCAGAAGTACTAGAAATGTGCCTTCTCTAAAGCTCTTGAATCCCTTTTTTGAATTTTGAAAATATTTCGCATAATTTGTCCACCTTGAAGAGATGACCGTTGTGCAGAGCGGACGCTTCAAAAACAGGTTGCAATGTCAACGACACAAAGAGGGGTACAGGGTCAATCGCACTTAGTCTAATTTTACATTGACACTGATTTTATAGCTTTAATAGTTCCATGTGCTTGTCAAGCCATCCGTGCTCACGAATCTTAGCTTTTTACTACAACACTGCAATATTTTGCTTTACCGAGTTGCATAGTTAAATGTATTTACGTTCGTCAGATTCAGCTGGAGTAATACTCATATAAGGAAATCAACATCGTAGCCTTTTCGGTTTTCGAAAAAAGGTCTAGTAATATTTTCAATATTATATAAAAGGAAATCATGTTTTAGAGATAATGTATATTAGGCTAAATTATGCATAGTGATAAAATGTAGTTATATTGACTTGACATGCAATAACTGTAATTTGTGCATTTTTTGTTGAGGGGACATAAAATGGGTTACTTGTGCTGTTGACGTATCTATATGGTCACTTGGTAAGACGGGTGTTTTTTCTCGCAAATAGAGTTGGAAAAAAGGCTTTGTAGTAATAAAACTTTGTATTCACTTTTTTTTTAATACTAAAAATTAATTGATAACTAAGTTTCTTAGAGCTTTAAAAAAGAAAGACAACAGAGTTCTCCGGGAAACAATAGCGGCGGCGCAGGATGTTTTCCCTTCTCTGTGCTCGAGTTGTCTTTCTTGAGCTCTGTACCTGGAGTGTTCTTTTGAACATTTTTGCTGTAATTCTTATTGTCCAATATATATAATACTTACAACAAGGAAACATGTCAGCTCATTTTGTTTTGTTTGAGGGACAATTCCGTGTCATTTTATTGCAATCTGTGTGACTGCCGCTCCATCTCATGTTTGATCTAAGAAATTAATAGATTTGAAGCTGACGATTAGTTCGATCTTTATCAAACTTTTTTGCACGTGTGTATATAAACCACAATCAACAAGTAAGTATGCAGATCACATATGTATCGTAGAGCCACTCTGATTTTAGTTTCACGAGCAAAAGAAACATGTGTAAATTTAAGTTTGGCCCATCCGTATCTTTGAATCGCCGAAACTTGTGTGTTGATGGATTTATGATGTCTATTTCCCAAAATGGCCAATCATTCTTATTTAAAAAATTAAACCTTTTGCAGGCAATGAAAATTAAATGACTTTATACACAGAATATGTCTTTCACAGCACAAAAAAGGCGCCGGAAAAAGAGAACAATTATGACAGAACTTATATACTCCGTACTTTTAACGACTCCACGGACAGGTGCTCATGAAAGTATTATAGGAAAGCGGGATTTCTCTTTTTTCCACATCGTTTAGACAACAAAAGAAATTGTATCCTCTGGTATTATTGTATTTACCACAACCAGTTCTTTTTTCCTTAACTCTTTACCAAATAACAAGAGTTGGACTGGAGTAAATTGAAGACATTTGCAGACGACAAATTAAGCGCAGCTCAAAAGATGCTTTTTGCCTTTGATAGAATAGAAAACAATGTGGGAAAGGAAAAATTACATAGCAGCATTTTGTCCTTCTCACAATGTTTTCAAAAATCTTCAGGGTCGTTAAAACTCGTGATTAAGTGACAAAACAAAAAACCGCTAAATCAATCAAAGTGCAATATCCAGCATATTGTACAGCCAAGATTTTGCATCTTCGCAAGCCAAGGGTGACGATCCACTACGCTACTCTACCCTTGGCGGATCGAGCTTGATTTCTACATTCTCCCGATATGCATTTTCACTGGTTGCAGCTAGCTCTAACTGCACGAATCAAATCTCTAATAGCATTTTATCTTTGATAAAAATAGAACAAGGTCGCGACCTTTCGAAAAAAAATAGAAGGTAAACAGGCACATACCTCCGTGGATATGTGCAGGATCTATAATGATTTATTATCGAAAAAACGTAGACTGACAATATTTACAGAAAGTTTCAGTGTGACTAATGAACTATCAGAGGTTTTAGGCTATATCCAAGCACCTGACCATGGAATGTCAAAGCACGTTTGTGGTTATTGCTTCATGTTGAATTATTGTATTCGTAAGCGGTTTGTAAAACGATATTTTATTGGCTATAAGAAATATGATGTAAAAGGGGATAATAACCAGCATAAGGGGTATATCGCGGGAATCTCAAAATCGGGCTCGATCAGCCTAGGTAAGATCCAGGTAGTGATCGGTAACCTTGGCTCGCGAAGATGAAATTTTGCGATTCGAAAACTCTTTTTACTGGAAAGATCTCACTAAATCGGTATGTGTAGATCACAGATCAGACTGCACCTCTGGTTACACAAACTTATTGTACGGAAAGGATAACTCTGTTTTGAGGATATACATCCTCGTTGACCCAGTTTCGATTCATACTGTAATCGACCCTGGGTTATTTCGCTGGCGTTTTCTCGTTCTCATGAATTATTCATGAATCATTTCGATTGGTAATCTCAGTTTTTCTTTGAGAAAATTTAAACTATTTTTATCACAAATATGCCGTTATTTCTATTTTTAGTAACTGACGAAATAAAATTGCCCTCCCTACAAGAGAGAATGTATATTTTATCGATCTTTCGATTGGCTATTAGGGTACTTTCCGACCATATGAATATTCATAGGAAACGAAGATTTGCTAGTTAATTTTCCCAGGAGTAATGCATAGAGAGTAACGTTTAAACCTGGGTTCCGAGGATGGAGGATATACTACTACACCAATAGCCTCAGTACTATTAAGTTTATTACGATACAAAAACTAAATTTATTAAACCTTATTCTGCTAAATAACTTTCAAGTCGATATTAACCCTTTACTCCATAGATACTCATTTCTACACATTCCTTGTAGGAACCTTTGGAAAATATTGTGGCAAAAGGTGAAATTGCTCATGACGAGCAGTTTCACCTTTTGTCACAATTTTCTCTATGCTATCAAAAGGTGTCATTTACACATAAGAAACGGCTTAATCCTTGCTGTAATTTGGGGTACATAAGAGATGCCATAGAAATGCCTTATGGGGTAAAGGGTTAAAACCCCGAATATTGATATCTAAAAGTTATGTTTTAGGAAATGATATCCCTTTATCGGACAGTGTAGATCCAAGATCAGACTGCACGTTCTGTGCAGTCTGATCTTGATCTACACTGTCCGCAAAAGGTCAGTGCAGCCCAGGGTTGAGCCTTTCAACTTTGAGAAATAAAGCTTTTCAAAACATCGTGGGAAAAGGAGAAAATTCAAGTTATCAGCATTTTCTCCTCTTCCCACAATGTTTATTAGAATTTCCTTTAGGTGAATTTTCCTTGTGGTGTAAGATAAAATGTGTAGTGGTATGCAATGGCCTATGGCGTAATGATCCATTTGTACACTTGAATTGATTTGTAATTTGTATTTCATCAATAAACGATTGAATTGCGCATTTTTTATGACTTCGATTTCCTTTTTTCTTTCCCCACTTTTTAATCTTCACCTTGCGCAATCATTACGTTACAATAGACTTTTTTTTTTTTGTCAATATTCTTCTTTCGAAAACATGTAGAGAAAAAATATGCGCTTGCATAGAATAATTCCTCCTTTTTTCACACGGCGTCAATTTCGCATTCTGTCTGTCTGTCTGTCTGCCTGTCCGTCTGTCTGTCTGCCTCTCTCTCTCTCTCTCTCTCTCCCTCCGGTAATAACTGTTTTACTCATCTTTTAGTCAGCATTTTTTCCTTTTCCCAAATCCTGTGTTACACTTTCAAAGACAAGCCCATCATTTGAGCAAAAATACGTGGTATTGAAACCCTTGCATATCACTGGCAAAAGTGTATACTAAATTGGGATTATATTGAAAAATAATGCAGCATGTCCGCCAAAAGCCAAAACTATTCTATACAAGTTGGCCTCTTTAAAAAAGAAGCCAGGAGAGGTCAGCATCATTGTTTTCAAATATTTTACTGGCTTTTTATTCAATACATTTTGATACGTGTAAACAAACAAGTAAAGAAGCCGCCGCGTAGAAACCTCATAATGCTTTACAAAACGGATATTTGGCCTTCTTGTCGCGTTTTCAAGTGGCATGACCTTGTCCAGAAGCTGCTTTCTAATTTTTAGCTCTACTGACTGAAAGCCAGCAGAGCTTATGTCATGGTGTGGTGTCCGTCGTCCGTCTGTCTTTTTCTTGTTTACATGATAAAGTCTTCATTTTTTTTTGCTTAGATTTATTTGCTTAACGAAAAGTTACAATTATTTTAGGGGTCATTTGCAGCTATTGCAAATTAACGTAACAAATATTTCTTTTCTGAAATTCGTTGTATAAAAATAAACCACGTCTATTTCCCCGTTTCGGTTTTTTGATTTCGCTTTATTTACAAAACCATGACGAAATAGACTTTGTATCGAGCAATTTTGCAAGAAAAATGGATTTAGACAGCAGATTCTGTGGTAGTCTGCCTTTGAACTCACTACTGTTGGAGAGGTCTGGTGACTTCTCTAATGAGGCTCAAGTCATCACATAATTATAGACTTATCAAATTTATTTTGTTATACAACTGGCTTGGTCGTGAGGTACACTGCCCGAACTGTGCAGGCTGAACGTAGTCGATACATTTTGCACCAATATTAACTCTTTACCACAAAATCCCGACTTTTAACAACCCTTAGAAAGAAGCTTTTTGAAAACACTATTAGTGTCATAAAGGTTCGAACATTTTGGCCGGTGTAATGCAGAGAAATGACCAATGGTTAATTTCTCTACGTCGAGAAATGACCCGTGGGTCATTTTGTAATGGGCGTCATTTCTCTGCATTACACCGGCAGGGTCTCGCCGAATAAAACATGTGCACGTTTTTTTATCAATCCCAAGTTACAATCTTTTCAATCGATTTTCATATATCAAGAAGAAAGCCAGCGCATTCAGGTAAGCCGAAAAAAGTATGATTTAAGTAATTTTTTCTGAAACGAGTCAACCACATCAGTGATGCGGTACAATAATTTACTTACCCTCGACATTTACGTTTTTTAGTGTCCAATTTCACATCTACAGCGTTTCGTTTCGTTTGACATGGAAAAAAAAAACTACATAAGAAGTGGTACGTATGTATACGGTAATTCTTTACTTTATTTTATTGAGGTTTTTGTGTGTATGTGTGTGTATTTTACATGGGATAACTTAAAGGATCTACGATAAGGTAAAGTAAAGGTAAGGTTCTTAAAAAAGCGTTCTGGCTAAAGAAGTGGGTCTGTAGGTAGAAGAAATTTTTCTTCCCATATTTTTTTTTGCAAACTCCGAGCACAGTTGTCTCTCGTTACTCGCACCATACATCTCTGCAATAGGCTAAATGACAAGAATCTTGTCAAAACGAAGAAAAGATGTTTTGTCACTGTTTAAATGTTTCATGCGTAACATTATAACGCAGACAAAGGAAACGATTCTGGATACATTAAAGGTGCATTTAAACTGATGAATTTACCTGTATACAATGGAATTATTTTTTTCTCGAGCTTCTGTATTGATCAGAATCTTACGCTAATTTTAACAAAAATGGCTGCGCCCAGGAATGATGACAATAGTTTTGACAGACCGATGGATCTAAGTTGCTAAGATAAATTGTAAAACAAGTTATCGTCCTTTAAAAGACATTTTCTAGTTTTTCAGAAAATCCCTCTTTTTCACATTTCCTACCACCAAGTCTGATTGGCCGTATCACGGGTAGGAAACTTCATATTCAGAGCCAGTGGCTCCGACGAGAAAATGTTGTGTTGGTCTTCCGTTTCTGAAGATGTCGGCTGAAAAACAATCCCAAAACAGGTAGGCATGTCAGTATTTGTAATTATGTGTTCTTATGTCTTTAAAATTCAAAAAAAGGAGAATGTCATTCGATCATCTGGTCTTTCAACGTGTTTTCTGCACTACGGAAAGTTGGAACAGGTGTTCGATGTTGTCTGAATCATTTGTGGCGTGGGTTGACCGCAGCCAAAATAATACGTCTCGGAGATAAATGCAGGCTCTTTCTGCCCTTTAAATAAGCAAACTAAAGAAATTTTCCTGTTCGACAGGCGTAGATAATTGTCTTTGACGTTTCTATTCGCTCAATCCAAGAATCTACAGAAAACTATCCAAAACGGGCGTAATTTAAGAAAGGCTCTGACTGTGTGGGTCGGTTACGAAAATATCGGTTGGCTCCGATGGAAGAGGAATTTCGTTTTTCTCTCTAATTTTCGGGTATATAAAAAGGTGCGTCGAGTTAAATGTGAAGCAACAGTTCATTTAAAGCCTATTTTCTCGTTGTGTTTATGTATATAAATAGCAAAGAGAAGTATTTTACCAATTTTACATATTGTCAAATTGGCATTTTGCTAATATGAATGTACAATCAGAAAACGTAAAAGATGCCATTCATTCCATTTTTCAGCAACGTGCTCAAGGGGAGCTTTTAGATCAGATGTGTCCGTCGTGCGTCGTCTGTCATTCGTCGTCCGTCGTTCGTCGTCCATCGTCAGCTATTTCTTCACCTCCTTTACCACCAGACCACAGGGCCAATTTGGACCAAACTTGACTGGAATGCTCCTTGGGAGGTCCTCTTTAAAAACTGTTCACAGAATTTGATTCAATCTAAAACCCAGGTTGCCACGGCAACCAAATGGAATTTCTAAGAAATTCTTTAAAAATCTTTTGCTCTGAAACCGCTCGTCAAATTTTGAAATCATTTCACAGAGATGTTCCTTAGGTGATCATTTTCGAAATTTGTTGGCGAAATTTTTATCACTCAGGAAACATGGCTCTGGTGAATGGGGGCTACTTGCACTATACGGACTGAATGAAGAAATTCTCAAACATTATTCTTCTCTGAATGTTCCTCGGATAACCATTTTTGAAACTTATTAGCAAAATTTTGATCCATCAATGGCTCTGGTGAATGGGGAGTACTCGCACAAAACGGAAATAAAAATATTCTTAAAAGTTCTTCTTCTCTGAAACAGCTGGTCATGAAATGCCTTAAGTGATGGAGTAAAATCATTTTAAAATCTCACGAGCCCTTTCAGAGAACAAGATTTTTTTTATGAATTTCTTCATGGACATAATTATCATAGTGCAAGTAGCCCCCAATCACCAGAGCCATGTTTATTGGCGGATCAAAATTTCGCAAGTACTTTTCGAAAAGGGTCATCCAAGGAACATCTCTGTGAAATTATTTCAAAATCTGAAGAGCGGTTTCAGAGAAGAATAATTCTTTCATTTCCATATAGTGCGAGTAGCCCCCATTCACCAGAGCTATGTTTAATTGATGGATCAAATTTTTACGAACAAGTTTTAAAAATGGTTTTCCAAGGAACATCTTCGTGAAATTATTTTAAACTCTGATCAGCCGTTTCAGAGAAGAATAATGTTTGCGAATTTCTTCATTTCCGTATAGTGCAAGTAGCCCCCATTCACTAGAGTCATGGTTATTGACGGATCAAAATTTCACGAAAAACTTTTGAAAATGATCACCAAAGGAACATTTCTGTGAAATTATTTCAAAATCTGACCAGCTGTTTCAGAGAAGAAGAATTTTTAAGAATCTATTTATTTCCGTTTTGTGCGAGTACTCCCCATTCACCAGAGCCATTGATGGATCAAAATTTTACTAATAAGTTTTAAAAATGGTTATCCGAAGAACATTCAGAGAAGAATAATATTTGAGAATTTCTTCATTCACTCCGTATAGTGCAAGTAGCTCCCATTCACCAGAGCCATGTTTCCTGAGTGATAAAAATTTCGCAAACAAATATCGAAAATAATCACCTAAGGAACATCTCTGTGAAATTATTTCAAAATTTGACGAGCTATTTCAGAGCAGAAGATTTTTAAAGAATTTCTTAGAAATTCCATATGGTTGCCATGGCAACCTGGGTTTTAGTTTGAATCAAATTCTGTGAACAGTTTTTAAAGAGGACCTCCCAAGGAGCATTCCAGCCAAGTTTGGTCCAAATTGGCCCTGTGGTCTGGTGGTAAAGGAGGTGAAGATGTTTAAAGAAATAGCTGATGATGGACGACGGACGACGAATGACAGACGACGCACGACGGACACATCAGATCTAAAAGCTCCCCTTGAGCACGTTGCTAAAAAATGGAATGAATGGCATCTTTTATTACGTTTTCTGACTGTATATTCATATTAGCAAAATGCCAATTTGACAATATGTAAAATTGGTAAAATACTTCTCTTTGCTATTTATATACATAAACACAACGAGAAAATAGGCTTAAAATGAACTGTTGCTTCACATTTAACTCGACGCACTTTTTTATATACCCGAAAATTTGAGAAAAGAAATAAACGAAATTCCTCTTCCATCGGAGCCAACCGATATTTCGTAACCGACCCACACAGTCAGAGCCTTTCTTAAATTACGCCCGTTTTGGATAGTTTTCTGTAGATTCTTGGACTGAGCGAATAGAAACGTCGAAGACAATTATCTAAGCCTGTCGAACAGGAAAATTTCTTTAGTTTGCTTATTTAAAGGGCAGAAAGAGCCTGCATTTATCTCTGAGACGTATTATTTTGGCTACGGTCAACCCACGCCACAAATGACTCAGACAACATCGAACACCTGTTCCAACTTTCCGTAGTGCAGAAAACACGTTGAAAGACCAGAGGATCGAATGACATTCTCCTTTTTTTGAATTTCAAAGACATAAGAACACATAATTACAAATACTGACATGCCTACCTGTTTTGGGATTGTTTTTCAGCCGACATCTTCAGAAACGGAAGACCAACACAACATTTTCTCGTCGGAGCCATTGGTTCTGAATATGAAGTTTCCTACCCGTGGTATGCTGTTTGAACAGCACGCATAATAATCGATATTGGTCTTCCTTTCACCGGCGTTTGTGTCGCCATTTTGAGTTAAGGTCATGTGACGAAATATCATGTAATGACGGACTACTTTCTGAGCCAACTACAGAGGTGAAGTGAATGATCCGATGTGCAAGAGAGTGATTTTTTTGTTGTTAGCCATTACCGCGGTGAAAAAGTTAAATGATACCTTCAAAACGCAAATGTTTCTAGTCAAACTCATTCATATATTTATTTCTTTACAAAAAAAATAATCTCATTATCGGACTGAAAAGGTCAACGGATGTGCAGTCTGATCTTTGACCTTCACTGTCCGCAAGAGGTCAGTGAGTTAGTAGCATTAGTAGCAGCCTATGGTTTAGCAGCATAACGGGTCTGGTCTGATAACACTTTGAAGAGCCTTTCACAACCTTAGCAGCCATACTGGCTAGTGTACATGAAGGTCAGACTGCACAAAACTTGTTATTATACTGCAAAGAAATTGCTCGCGATCTTATTGGATAATATGCCCTGAACATAATATCATGTACACTGGCAAAACAAACTTAAAAACATTTTCCCTTTTGGGAGCCCCGTATACATGGCTTATAAAAACAACATCCAAAATGGCGGCATCGATCATGATTCATATCAAGATTATGTGCCAAGCTGCCCGTTTCAGCACGTATTACCAAGGTTTCAATAACGTCAGTTCACAGTGACGTCAGTTTGTATTGGGCACTCAGAAGGGAAATTCCACTTCGTCGGCGTACTCAATTTTTTTTAACCAAAAAACAGGTAAAACTCGCTTAACAAAAGTTGGAATGGTAAAACTTTTACAGTAAATGTATATGAAATCGTTGTAAGGTCAGCTGGCAGGGGACTTAAAAAACTTGTTCAAGGGTGTGGTGAATTATGTCGACACCTCGCCTTCAGCTCGGGCTGACATGATTCACCACAGCCATGAACAAGTTTCTAAGTCCTCTGCAAAACTAATACTGTCTATTATTTCATGCTTTCCGGTAGTATATCGAGAAATAGCAATGAAAATATTTTTCGATCTTACACTAGTACCACCAGTGAAAATACCGATTTTCACGTTCTTGTTGCCTAGGTAAATTGCGCGTGCCTAACAACCAGATGGGAAATATGACGTCATATACCTTACATTTCTCGCGCTTGACGTAACGTTGCTATGCGGGAGGGGTACGCCATGGGGAATAACGGAAAAGAGCTGTACTGAATTTTGATAAAGCCCCTCCCAGAAAGGGTTAAAAGCATGGAATAAATAGAATATTCGTTTTTTACGGTGAAAGATCGAAATTTATTTCATCTCGTGAACACCATCGGTAATATTTTCACTCATGGCTGCGCCACTCGTGAAAATATTACCGATGGTGTCCACTCGATGAAATAAATTTCGATCTTTCACCGAAAAAAAACAAATATTCTCTATATCTTTGATGTACACTGTTTGCTTTGCAGATATTTCCTTAACGAAAGCGACCATGTCACACATATCAGAGTCTTATTTGTAACCAGGAAAGCCTAAATGGAGCAGCTTGAGAACAGGGGTCACTAGTTCACTCTGTCTATCTGCCTGTCTGTCTGTCTGTCTCTCTCTCTCTCTGTCTCTCTCTCTCTCTCACTCTCTCTCTCGCTCTGTTTGTCTTTTTTGTCTGTTTGTCTACTTTTGTCTCCTTTATAACTTCAAGTTTCTTTTCAGATTTAATCCCAATGTGATACATATCTTTGTATCAATAGGATTCAGGCTTAATTTAGTTACGGTCAATTCAGATATTATTTACAAGGTTAATGTCCTCTGTAGGTATTTAAAAATTGAAAACTTGGAGTTTTCTGGTTCACATTTTACAACCTCTATGTATGTGATGATTTTTCCACACTTTGTATAAATGATTGTATGAATGAGGTGCAGGTTGACTTTGATTACGCTCAAAATTGGATTTATGATGATTATGAGATCTTAAATTTTTGAAAAACCTGGAAGTCTTTGTTCTGTCGAATAAATATTCATTACCATGCCGCTGAAATTACGTTTTGTATTTTGCTTTCTACCATTTAGATAGCCCATGAATTATGGGGCTTTGAAAAGTCAAAATCGGACGTTTTTTTTAATGGCAAACTGAAAAAAAAAACTCTCTAAAGCAGTATCAAAAGAGAATATTGAAGAAAGTAATCAATTTCTTTTGCCATTGCGTTGGTCATACATTTATTAATCAGAAATCATAATGTTTCGTCCAAGCTCGTCTCTTTTTTTTATCATGGCTGACTTATTTAAAGAGTCTAAATGACTTGATGTACACCACACATGTATTTGTGTCGATATGTATCTGAATTTCTAAAGGTATACATCTTGATCCCATTTTTACCCTTTACACAACCACAGTAACTAGAATTATTCAAACTGAGGACATGTGTAGACGCCATGTAGAATATATGGCTAAAATGGGGACATTTTCCTTTATAGAGATAAATAAAATTGTTGGTGAAGATTAGAAATTACTGATTACTATGATTTTTCCTTTTCCCATATTGTGTTTTTCAATGGCTTTTTCTGTAACAATCGTTTAATTAAAGTAATATATCTTTAACCCTTAAGCTATGATTGTATATTTTGGTTTTCATTCAGACGACCATAATACTTCAATAATTTTGGCAAATACAGGTATTGCTTCTTGCCTGCGATTTACTCTTTCCTGAGTGACTGATAGAAATAACCTTACCAAATCAATATTAAGAATTTACCTTACGTAAAGTGAGTTAATATGTATTCTTCGGAGCCCGAAAGTTGTAGCGCTGCGAGTATCAGTAAAATAGCTTTGATGTAGGCTTTGCGGACTTTTAAAGATCTAAATATTTCAAACTTCAAAAGATACCTATCACCGAAATCAGTGACACAATAAATTGCAAACCATGTAAAAGGTAAGTAATAGAAGAGTAAGGGGGAAAAAAGTTTGATATCTCTTTACCGGGTGGACAGCCTCCAAATCGATTTTTAGATTTCGTAAATGCTTATATAATTAGCGAATAGTCAATATAAGTGCGTTGATTGAAGGCCGGCTGGCGATCAGAAATAAACAGTTGGAATTCAAGATGCATTTCATTATATAAATGCCTTTTGATATTATTATGAGTCTAACCGTGTAAAGACCCCAGTTTCTATAATATTATGTATTAACACACATGAAATATTAAGTAGCAGCAAACATATAGTATAAAAAGGCCCCGTTACTCACAAACTTTTATAGATTAACACTGAATTCTTGTACCAGAGACATTAACTGATCCGGAACAGCAATGGCTTCTTTAGACTTTAAAACAGCAATGGTTTCCTTAGACTTTAGCTGATCCAAAACAGCAATGGCTTCTTTAGACTTTAGTTGATCCAAAACAGCAATGGCTTCCTTAGACTTTAACGGATCCAAAACAGCAATGGCTTCTTTAGACTTCAACTGATCCAAAACAGCAATGGCTTCTTTAGACTTCAAAACAGCAATGGGTTCCTTAGACTTTATCTGATCAAAAACAGCAATGGCTTCTTTATACTTTAGCGGATCCAAAACAGCAATGGCTTCCTTAGACTTTAGCTGATCCAAAACAGCAAAGGCTTCCTTAGGCTTTAACTGATCTAAAACAGCAATGGCTTCCTTAGACTTTAGCTGATCCAAAACAGCAATGCCTTCCTTAGACTTTAGCTGATCGAAAACAGCAATGCCTTCCTTAGACTTTAGCTGATCGAAAACAGCAATAGCTTTTTTAGACTTTAATTGATCCAGAAGAGCAATAGCTTCTTTAGACTTTAACTGATCCAGAAGAGCAATGGTTTCCTTAGACTTTAGCGGATCCAAAACAGCAATGGCTTCTTTAGACTTTAGCGGATCCAATAGCAATGGCTTCTTCAGACTTTAGCTGATCCAAAAGAACAATGTTTTCCTTAGACTTTAGCTGATCCTAAACAGCAATGGCTTCTTTGGACTTTAGCTTATCCAAAACAGCAATGGCTTCCTTGGACTTAAGCTGATCCAAAACAGCAATGGCTTCCTTTTACTTTAGCTGATCCAAAACAGCAATGGCTTCTTTAGACTGCAACTGATCCAAAACAGCAGTGGCTTCTTTAAATTTTAGCTGATCCAAAAGAGCAGTGGCTTCTTTAGACTTTAGCTGATCCAAAACAGCAGTGGCTTCCTTGGACTTAAGCTGATTTAAAACAGCAATGGCTTCGTTAGACTTTAGCTGATCCAAAACAGCAATGGCTTCTTTAGACTTTAGCTGATCCAAAAGAGTAGTGGCTTCCTAAGACTTTAGCTGATCCAAAACAGCAATGGCTTCTTTAGACTTTAGCTGATCCAAAACAGCAATGACTTCTTTAGACTTTACCTGATCCATAACAGCAATGGCTTCTTTAGACTTCAAAACAGCAATGGCTTCCTTAGACTTTAACTGATCAAAAACAGCTATGGTTTCCTTAAACTGTAACTGATCCAAAACAGCAATGGCTTCCTTAGACTTTAGCTGATCCAAAACAGCAATGGCTTCTTTAGACTTTAGCTGATCCAAAACAGCAATGGCTTATTTAGACTTTAACTGATCCAAAACAGCAATGGTTTCCTAAGATTTTAACCGATCCAAAACAGCAATGGTTTCCTTAGACTGTAACCGATCCAAAACAGCAATAGCTTCTTTAGACTTTAGCTGATCCAAAACAGCAATTGGCTTCCTTAGACTTTAGCTTATCCAAAACAGCAATGGCTTCTTTAGACTGTAACTGATCCAAAACAGCAATGGCTTCTTTAGACTTTAGCTGATCCAAAACAGCAATGGCTTCTTTAGACTTCAAAACAGCAATGGTTTCCTTAGACTTTAACTGATCCAAAACAGCAATGGCTTCTTTAGACTTCAAAACAGCAATGGCTTCTTTAGACTTTAACTGATCCAAAACAGCAATGGCTTCTTTAGACTTCAAAACAGCAATGGTTTCCTTAGACTTTAGCTGATCTAAAACAGCAATGGTTTCTTTAGACTTCAGCGGATCCAAAAAAGCAATGGCTTCTTTAGACTTTAACTGATCCAAAACAGCGATGGTTTCTTTAGACTTCTCTTCTGAGAAAAGTATATGTTGCTCCTCTTACACTTTCTTATAGACATGATGAGGGTTAATTACCCCCCTGAACATCGTATTTCTAAAAGCGAATGAAATATCGTTTTACAAACCGCTTACGAATACACATGAAGCGATAAGCAGACATCCACGTGAGTTCCCATGTCTACCTTCTGTTGGAAAGGTAGCGACCTTATTCTATTTTTATCAAAGATGAAATGCTACGAGCGATTTCTTTCATTGCCGTTAGAGCTGGCTGCATCCAATGAAAAAGCGTATCGGGGGAATGTAAAAATCAAGCTCGATCCGCCAAGGGTAGAATACAGTACTGAATCGTCAGCCTTGGCTTGCGAAGATGAAAAATTCATGGGACAAAATTTATTGATTTTTATCTAGCTTGAGGAATGGTGTACGAGTTTTGCTCTGTGAGAACGTTGTTTTAGATGCATTTCACAAAGGAGTTTAGACGAATGTCAGCCTCTGCAGTCTGCTCAGACTGACATGGATCGAAAATGTTTGCTTTTTGTGTATTTTCTGCATGTCCTAGACCATAGTTTAGTCTGTTGTTAACCCTTTCCCAAACGACAAAATTTTAGACTGGTCCAAATTGAAAGCACTTGCACACGACAAATCTAACGTTACTCAAAAAGCAAAATTCGTTTCCAGCAGGGAAGAAAACATTGTGGGGAAAGGAGAAAATGCTGGTTACCGGCATTTTCTCCTTTACCCACAATGTTTTTAAAAGGCTTCTCTCTCAGGGCCGTAAAAACCAGGAATTGTTTGGTTAAGGGGTTAAACAAACTGGAGATTCTATAGATCCATCATTACGTGATGACTTGCTCAGACTTGCCCATAATTGGCATACAAAACTCCAAAAGGGGTATTCGGACATCTGCGTAAAGTATCATTTCGGATCAGCATGGGCAGTCTGCGCAGGACAATCCAACACGACTCTTTCCGTGTCTATGCAATTATCTGTTTTGCACAAGTCTACTGCATCTTCGCAATCCAAGGCTGACGATTCACTACGCTACTCTATTCTTGGAGGATTGAGCTTGATTTTTACATTCCCCCCGATATCCATTTTCATTGGATGCAGCCAGCTCTAACTGCAACGAATGAATTCGCTCGTAGCATTTCATCTTTGATAAAAATAGAACAATGTCGCGACCTTTCGAATGGAAGGTAAACATGGAAACCAACGTGGATGTCTGCTTATCGCTTCATATTGAATAATTGTATTCGTAAGCGGGTTGTAAAACGATATTTCATTGGCTTTCAGAAATATTATGTAAAGGGGGGTAATAACCAGCATCCAATAGAGGGCGCATCGCAGGAATCTCGACATCAGGCTCAATCAGCCAAAGTAAGATCCACGTAGTGATCGTAACCGTGGCTCGCGCAAATGGAGTCTACTGTAGCACAAAATCTAATGTAGTCGTAAAGTGCCGTCTCGGGTCAGCCTGCGCGGATTGCGCAGGCTGACCCGAGACCACACTTTACGCAAATGTCCGAATGCCCCTTTACGCGTGCTGCAAGTCATATAATTCCTACGATGCCTGAATATCCCCTTTTACCACACCGCCGCTCGAATGAATTTTGACCGAAATTCTGAGTTGATATATTCTGATTGTTGTTTTTATATTTTTCTTCATTTTAGCAATTTTCTTGTCTGCTTCAACCCCAACTTTGCTGATCTTTTTTTCACATTACAAAAACTGTTACCCGGGGACCTCTCTGGTTCATTCATTTAGCAATGAAGTATCAAAACAATAATCAGAATAAAAATAAAGTGGATAATGTAGCCTCGTTGTCTGCGCATGTCGTATTCTTCGACGATTCGACCTGTCCTATATGACGCATCACTATCCCCGATATGGAGGCAGACTGTCGTAATACGCGCTATAAAGTAGCAATGGAGAAAACGGTTTTTATCAATAAGTTTGAGGAAAAAAATCAGGCCTGTTTTAGCCCCAGGTTTCTCTAAACTGCTGATCATAGCTGAGTGAATCGCACGAGGTAGTGTTTAATGAGTAAACATTTATTTTAGTTTGAAATTCAAAGTAATGGTTGTCGCGTAGGAAAGTGGTTTGGTTCTGTACCCAGCATATCCAAATTAGATAGATGAGTATCTATAGAATGCCATCTAGTGGGAGATAATTCATGTAGCCTAAAAATATTTCATAAATAAATCGTTAATTTAAAAAAAAATATGTGAAATGGTGTCAGCGCATGCTAATATGTATCGAAATTTCTTGCTGTTTGTAAACTTTCTACATGTCCACTGACACCATGAGTCAGTATGTTGTTCAACAAAATGGATTTTATGGACCCAGAATTATGGTACTATAATGCAACAAGAAGACTCGTTAACCCTTTTGCAAACAAGCCATGGTTTTTACGGCCCTGAGATAGAAGCATCCTCGGATACCCCGGGGTCTCCCTATTTGCTACGCAACATCGACCCCTGGGACAATTGACTAATAAAACTTTGAATCAGCCGCCGAAAATCGATACGAAACGTCATAGCGTACATCCACTCGCCCATCACAAAATGATGATGGAACCAATGAAAAGGCAGCATTCGGCCAGCGGTAAAGCGAGGGAAATTCAATTAATTGTCCCAGGGGTCGATGTAGCGTAGCAAATAGGGAGACCCCAGGGTATCCGAGGATGAGATAGAAGCCTTTTGAAAACATTGTGGGAAAAGGAGAAAATGCTGGTAACCAGCATTTTCTCCTTTTCCCACAATGTTTTCTACCATGCTGGACACAAATGTCAATTTTTCAAATTTTGGGTTACGTTTCTTTTGTTGTCTGCAAATGCCGTCAATTTGGACTGGTCCAAAATTTTGTCCTTTGGGAAAGGGTTAAACCCCTTTTTAGCTCACCTTAGCACAAAGTGCTAAAGGTGAGCTATTGTGATCGCCCAATGTCTGGCGTCCGTCGTGCGTCGTCCGTCAACAATTTCTTTAAACATCTTCTCCTCCTAAACCACTGGACCAATCTTCATGAAACTTGGCATGAATGTTCCTCGGGTAAAGGTCTACCAAACTGTTCAAAGAATTGAATTCCACGCATAACCCTGGTTGCCATGGCAACAAAAAGAAAAAAAAACCCGAAATCTTTGAAAATCTTCTGCTCTGAAAGTAGAAGGCGTAGAGCTTTGATATTTGGTATGTAGCATCTCCTAACCGCTAACAAGTTTGTTCAAATTATGTCCCTAGGGTCAAAACTGGCCCCACCCCGGGGGATAACAAGTTTGAGCATAGGAACAA
Organism: Tridacna crocea; assembly: GCA_943736015.1. Taxonomy (NCBI): domain Eukaryota; kingdom Metazoa; phylum Mollusca; class Bivalvia; order Cardiida; family Cardiidae; genus Tridacna; species Tridacna crocea. The sequence goes on from OX031068.1 coordinate 9,337,886, forward strand.
AGAAGGAAAACTTAAAAAATCTTCTCTGAAACTTTAAGGCGTAGAGCTTTGATATTTGGTATATGGCATCTCCTAGTGGACCTCTACCAAGTTTGTTCAAATTATGCCCCTGGGGTCAAATCTGGCCCCGCCCCGGGGGTCACAAGTTTAAACATAGGACATAGAAGGAAAACATTAAAAATCTTCTCCTCTGAAACTTGAAGGCATAGAGCTGTGATATTTGGTATGTGGCATCTCCTAGTAGACCTCTACCAAGTTTGTTCAAATTATGCCCCTGGGGTCAAAACTGACCCCACCCCGGAGGTCACAAGTTTTAGCATAGGAGCAAAGAAGGAAAACATTAAAAATCTTTTATTCTGAAATTTGAAGGCGTAGAGCTGTGATATTTGGTATGTGGCATCTCCATGTGGACCTCTACCAAGTTTGTTCAAATTTTGCCCCTGGGGTCAATTCTGGCCCCACCCCGGGGGTCACAAGTTTGAGCATAGAAACAAAGAAGGAACACTTTAAAAATCTTCTCCTCTGAAATATGAAGGCTTAGAGATTTGATATTTGCATCTCCTAGTGGACCTCTACCTAGTTTGTTCAAATGATGCCCCAGGGTTTAGAACTGGCCCCATCCCGGGGGTCACTAGTTTGAGCATAGGAACAAAGAAGGAAAACTTTAAAAATCTTCTCCTCTGAAACTAGATGGCGTAGAGCTTTGATATTTGATATGTGGCATCTCCTAGTAGACCTCTACCAAGTTTGTGTAAATCATGCTAGTGGGGTCAAAACTGGCCCCGCCCCGGGGGTCACAAGTTTGAACATAGGAACAATGAAAGATAATTTTAAAATTCTTTTTCTCTAAAACTAGAAGGCATAGAGCTATGTGGACCTCTACCAAGTTTGTTCATATTATGCCCTTGGGGTCAAAACTAGCCCTTCCTCGGAGGGTCACAGGTTCGAACTTAGCAACAAAGAAGGAAAACTTTAAAAATCTTCTTCCCTGAAACTTGAAGGCGCAGAGCTTTGATATTTGGTATGCAGAATCTTCTAGTGGATCTCTACCAGGTTTGGTCATATGATGTCCCTGGCGTCAAAACTAGCCCTGCCCAAGAGGTAACAGGTTGGAACATAGGAACAAATAAAGAAAATTTTAAATTTCTTTTTCTCTTAAACGGGAAGGTGTAAAGCTTTGATATTTGGTATGTAGCATCTTTGAGTGGACCTATACCAAGTTTGTTCCAAGGATGGTGCTTTATCAAAACTGACCCAGCCCCGGGGACCACAAGTTCGAATATAGGACAAAAAAGGAAAAATTGAAATTCTTATTTGAAACTGGAAGGTGTAGAGCTTTGATATTTGATTGCCCTATGTCTGGCGTCTGTCGTCCGTCGTCCGTCAACAATTTCTTTAAACATCTTCTTCTCCTAGCCCACTGGGTCAATCTTGATGAAACTTGGCAGGGATGTTTCTTGGGTGAAGCTTTACCAAAGTTGTTCAAAGAATTGAATTTCACTCATAAGCTATAGTCTAAGGTGAGCGTTCTAGGGCCACTGGCCCTCTTGTTATGTTGAATCCCTTTCATGTTAAATCCCTTTTATGTAAAACCCCTTTTATGTTAAATCCCTTTCATCGCATTTATTTTTAATCATTTTTCTATCATTTCTTTCTATGGTTTTTATAGATAACAAAACTGTAAAGTTATAAAGATTCTAACAATTTGGGGAAGAAAACACCTTACTAAATATGAATTTATGATTAACATAACTATGGGAAACAGAGTAAAACGAGTAAATTGGGTGTCAAATTGATACTATATAAACAGCAACAACAAAAAATAAAAGGTTGGATGGTTTATTTGATTGCTACGTTTCTAAAGGCATGTACGTAACATTAACTTTTTACCAAACGACAAAATTTAAGACTGTTTCAAATTGAACGCATTTGCAGATAATAAAATAAACGTGACTCAAAAGTTGAAAATTGATTTTAGAAGAGTAGAAATCATTTTGGGGAAAAGGAGAAAATTCTGCTTGACAGCATTTTCTCCTTTTCCTACAATGTTTTCAAAAGTCTTCTTACTCAGAGTCGTCAAAAGTAGAGATTTTACGGTAATGGGTTAACTCTTTACCAAACGACAAAATTTAAGACTTTTTCAAATTAAACGCATTTGCAGACAACAGAATAGACGTGACTCAAAAGTTGAAACTTGATTTTAGAGGAGTAGAAATCATTTTTGGGGAAAAGGGAGAAAATGCTGGTTTCCAGCATTTTCTCCTTTTCCCACAATGGTTTCAGAAGGGTTCTTCCTCTGGGTTGTAAAAAGCAGGGATTGTTTGGTAAAGGGTTAGGAGGGAAAAATGGACCTATTCATGTGTTTCTCAAATTCCGTTACCAGTAATACATAATTACCATTTGAAGCTGTTCAACTAAGGCAATATTATGGTGTGACAGAAGATAAACTTTGCCGCTTTCACTCTCATCGACAACCAGAATGAGTTCTGGCTTGATTTCAGATGTATAAAAAAGCAAAAACATGTTTGTCTTCGTCTCGAGTACTTACCTATGTCCTAAGTCACTAATGCACCTTACTGCAGATTTATGCTTCAGTCTTCTCAATTTGCGAGGACCTTTAATTGAGACTCGGCAATTCATGCCACTGTCCATTCTTCAATGTTGTCTGACCACTTTTTCTTCTGTCTACCTCTTTTCTTCGTTCCCTCTACCGTTTCTTTTAGAACGGTTTCGGCGAGACTCTCAGAGAGTGTTGTGTGTCAATACCATGTAAGGTTTTCACTTCTTTTTACGATGGTGACTTGGTTGTCACAAGGTTGTACGTACTCAGTTGTTGTGCGGATTTTTTCTTTTGTGATATGTTGTAGATATGAGGTGCGTAGCATTTTTGCATCTTCTCATCTCTACAGCCGGGACTTTTACCTGGTGGTTCTGAATATATGTCCACGCTTCACAAACATATACAGAACTATTGACAGTACTAGTGTGCACATGAGTCTGATCTTTGCGGCTGACGGCGGTGTCGTCGTTGGTTCAGATGGGTTTAACTACCAAAGCCATTGAACTGGCTGTATGGGCTGCTCTTGCTAGATCCTGTCTGGATCCTTCATCTGTAATGATTAGCTTTGTATGTTTACATGGCTGGAAAGGGACAAATGTTGTTTACCATGTCTTCACAACTTTTCTTTTTCGGGTCAATAAAACACGTTTTTAATCAATGTTCGTGTATAAGGGGGCTAAATTCATCTCCGTGGAGCATTATACCAAGTAAGTCTGTTTTGTTAAAAAAAACCCTGCTGAATCTTCAGATAGATGGTCCTTGAACATTCTGAAAATCACAAGAAAGCAAAACAGTTTCGAGTCAGGTCAGCCGGTGTAATGCAGAGAATTGACCCCATTACAAAATGACCCATGGGTTATTTCTCTACGTAGAGGAATGACCCATGGGTCATTTTTCTACGTAGCCGAATGACTTCTGGGGTCATTTCTCTACGTAGAATAATGACCCGGGTCGTTTTGTAGCGGAGGGTCATTTCTCTGCATTACATCTGCTCTGATTGCTTTTTTGTAGATGTATTAAACCTCCTTTTCACAGAACAAAGCTCACCTATTTGGTAATATAACCGAACCTTTCTCTTCTTCAGCTGGATTTAACGCTGCTTAAATGGACAGACCTTCTAAAAGAGGCGACATATCAAAATCGGATAGTGACGCTGGTGACGGCAAGAAAATGGATTTCCGGTCACGTGTCTCTAAAGTCAAACATAAGGTTATTGGCGTCATTAAAGGAAATTTTCTACTACTTACTACGATCTTTGGTGTGCTGCTAGGTTTCGCTGTTGGATTCATTACACGCCAGTATTCACCAACAGAAGATGCGCTTCAATGGATAGGTAATACAATTTTTATGTCACTTTATTCCAGTACCGTAAAAGCAGAATTACGTAACGTGTATATGCTTTATAGACCATTCCGTTTGTATAAAACAAATCATGCATTGATCATGTGTATTTAATGAAGCAACTCCCTCAAAATAGCTTTGTGACTTGTTTTTTAACAAATTTCCATTTTCAATCTCATACTCATCATTGGAATGACGAACGGTTGGAGAAAAGCTATAATTGACAAATCAGAGTATAATAAACTGAGTGTGTGATAAATGTTTTATAAATCCCACCCGATAATATTTACATTCTCCGAGAATTGTATTAAATAACGAGGCGTGTTCAGATATAAAGGCTTCTAAGCAAATAAAATTTCACACTTTTTCGGTTTCACTGAAAGTTTTATTTTGTCCCCTCACATTACAATATGTACCTCCAATACCTATACAAAGTTTCAGTCTCCGAATCCAATCTTTGAATGTGTTTTCATCAAGTGTCTTTTTGATAATACTATGAAGAGACTGTCCTCGAATGTTGCGGAACGAGATGTTTGCAATGAATAAATTTTCGAACTGAAAGGTATTTTTAAGCATAAGAAACAGAAAGAAGTCAAATGTTAGCAAGGTCAGGTGAATAAGGAGGGCGGGGAAGCACAGTGACTTTTTCCTGCTTCGGAAAATCATGCACCATGGACGCTTTGTGTAATGACACATTGTCATGCAGCAACCTGTTGCACGTCTTCAATTTAGTTTGGAAAAGTATTGTTGGATAGCATGCTGTTCTATCTGCTGCTCTCTCTCCACAATTTCAGATGTCAAATTTTATATTGAGCTTTATGTAAAAACTCATCATCATATATTCTCATAATATTTTCTCTCGTGGTTTTTGTAAAAGATTCAAGTTAATACGAAGAAATTTCCAGAGACATAATTCAGAAAGATACTTTAGAGCAAGGTGTTAGTTTTCTTACCAAACGAATGGTCAATGACATTTTACTAAATGATTCCGTCTCTATCAAGAAATTCCACCTTTTCAAATAATATTTTCATTTCTTTGAAACCCGGCCAAATCGCACCATTTGACCTAGATATCGTCTTCAAAGGATTTAAATTTCAGAGAATATAAAATATTGTCATGTTGTGGAGGGATACATTGAGGTTAATACATATGTTTTATCTTCCTATAAAGCGTGATGGATATACATTGAATGGTCTGAATAGCGTGGTGTTTTTCGGTGATAATGTTATTAACAAAACACTGCATGTTACATAGAAAAAAATCATCATATTTATAACCATCATAGTCATCGTGGCATCGTAAGATATACTGAGTATAATTTGAATAAGAAATAAACATTATAGATTCCATTCAGATTAAATTTGCTGATTTTAAACGCAATGCTTAATAGTTCGACGGTGATAACGCTATAGTACGATGGTGATACCGCGACAGGACGATTATGAAACGCAATATTACGATGATAATGCGATAGTACGATGACGATAATGCGATACTACAGTGATGATAAAACGATAGTACGCTGATGAAAACATGATATTATATTGCAGTATCATCATCGTACTAGGTAACCTGTTTTCATTATCACTTTCACTCTACATGTATATATTGAATATTCTAGAAACATAAAGATCATTCATTTGGTTTTCCATTGTGTTTTTTAGAAACAGGTTGTTAGTAAACAAGTTGTTTACCAACCCATGTCAAAAATACAACTTGCCCAGGTTTTAGTTGGTAAAAAATATTTGATTCGTCTGCTCTGTCTCTTATTCTTGTGTCTCAGAAGTTAAAACTAATATTGATTCACAAAAAAACTAAATCTAGAGATGGAAAAAGAAGAGAAATTACAAGAGAAAAAATTAAGTTTATAGCAAGAAAAAAGGATGAAAGAAAAAGAATTAGAGCATAAAGAAAGGGGCAAAGAAAAAGAACTAGAACAAGAAGAAAGGATGAAAGAATACAAATTACAATTAGAGAAAAAAAAAGCATAGTGAATTAGAAGAAAGAGAAGGAAAGTCAGTTTTAGATGAGAATGAAAGAATCATAAATAGAAAATAAAGGAAAACTGTCTTTGCATATAATTAATGATTTTGACATGACAGAACACATCAGACTTTTTCCACCATTTCAAAAACAGGAAATTGATCGATACTTTTCACATTTTGAAAGGTTTGTCGGAAATTTGCAGTGGCCAGAAGTGCACTGGATCTTACCCTTGCAAAGCGTTGGAACTGAAAAGACTCGTGATATGTGTGTTTTTTTTTTTTTCAACTAAGTAATGAATAGCCCTCCAATTATGACAATGTTAAAGAATTGATTCTGAAGGCTTATGAATTGGTACCTGAGGCATATAGCTAAACCTTTAGGAACTGCAAATGAGAAAATGGTCAAAGTCCTGCAGATTTTGGCAAAACTAAAGGACAATTTTTTTATATGTGGTGCTAGTCAATGAAAATAGATTCAGATCCTGAAAAATTCAGACAGTTATTTTAGTTGAAGATTTCAAAAAGTGCATTAATTAAGATATGAAAACGTTCTTAGACGAGAGAGAAGTTCAGAAGAAGCTGCTTCCTTAGTAGACACTTTGCCTTGACGCATAAGGTTTCTTTCATGAATAAATCGGACCTTTCGGAAACCTTTTTATTCATCTACTGGTCCTAAACTAAATTTTAATCAACATAATGACAATTCTAATCAGAATATTTCCAAACCTGGGTCTTCTCAGGAAGCCAAATATCAAAATCCCTTCTAATCATTGCAAAGAATCAGGTTATACTATTTCTGAATATTCTTTTTTCAAAACGCAAACTGGAAAAACAAAAAAGTCATACGCCTACAGGCTTTACTTCAGTATACATGTAGTTTATACCTCAGTCATGTTTAAAAGACTAATACTTCGTCCGGCATAAAGTTCCTAAGACTGATTCTGTTATGGAAATTTATGACCCATTCATATCAGATGATGATTTTGTGTCACTAGAAAGTGATTTTGCCCAGTCTACCCCTTTTAAACTTCTATGTGATACTGGTGCTTCTTAATCTCTTATTTTAGCAGATGGCCTGCCTCTTTCAGAGAAGACTTCTTCTGGGACAAGTGTCCTTATTTTCAGGGTGTAGAATGTGGAGTTCTTAATGTTCCGCTTCATAATATTTATTTGTCTTCAGACTTAATCAATAGTCAGTGACTGTTGGTGTCAGAAAAAATACCGTTTAACGATAAATTCATTTTTATGGGGGAATGATTCAGCCCGAGATAAGGTAATTGTAAATCCACTTATAACTGGCTCACCTTGCATAGGTGACTCACCCGAGCCGATTGAGCAAGAATTTCTTGACCTTTACTCATCATGTGCAGTTACTAGAGCGATGGCAAAGAGGGCATTTTTTACTTGAAATCAGTTTGCGGCAAAGAAGGCCATTTGACTTAAAATCGGTCTGATATTGACTTACCTGATTCTTTGTTGGGTCATTTATTTGTAAACGAAATTAATAGATGTATTTTATAAAACCCTTTTGAAAGTCAAAGAAATTCTAAACATAACTTACCAGAATTTGATTATACATCTTCACCCTCATTTAATGAAGGCCATGATACAAGATCAATGTCAAAACTAAGTGAAGACCAATACAATGATCCAGAACTTGCACCTTTATTTCAAAAAGCTGTCAGCGAAACTGGTCTTTCGCAGAAACCTGTCTGTTTTTATAAAACAAAACTGTAATATTAATGAGAAAGTGGAGCCCTCCTGAAGTCTCTGTTGATTATAAGTGGGCTGTCAATCATCAAGGTGTCGTTCCTCAATCTTATAGATTAGAAATACTAAACTCAGGCCATGAATCACCTATGTTAGGACATTTAGGTATCCTGTAAAACATAAATCAACATTCTTAATCATTTAGAGAAAAATCAATTTAAAATGAAAGAAAGATATGACAAGAATACTAAAGAAGGAAATTTCAAGCCTGGAAATAAAGTTTTAGTTCTTCTACCAACTCCTGGAAGGTCTCTACATGCAAGATATTTTGGTCCTTATTCTATAGAGAAAAAGGTCGATGACTTGAATAATGTTATAACAACTTCTGACAGGCGAAAGCAAAAGCAATTGTGCCATATTAAGATGTTAAAAGAATATGTTGATAGAGATAATTCAAATATTTCACCAAAGATGTAGTTTCCCCAGTGCCTCAAATTAAAATCACATTAACTATGAAGACATAAATTTTGAAGAATGTACTTTGAGAAGTCTACCCCTATTTGTTCAAAACTGAAAAATTCTGACATTGTAAGAAATTTAGATCAAAACTTTCACATTTAGATAATAATCAAAAAGATATCAAAAAGTTAATTTCTGAATATGAGCACCTGTTCCTCCGATATTATAACACAGACAGATACAATATACCATGGTGTGGACATTGACATTCATCACCGGTGAAACAATATCCATATCGAATGAATCCCAAGAAACTGGAGCATCATAGAGAGGAAATGAACTATCTATTGGACAACGACTTAATTGAACCTTGTCAAACTGAACGTAGTTCTCCATGTACCCTAGTACCAACGCCAGATGGAACTTTTTGTATGTGTACTGACTATGGAAAAGTTAATACTGTGACTAAGACTGATTCGTTGCCAATGCCAAGAGTAGATGACTGGACTGACAAAATTAGTCATGCAAAATATTTAACCAAATTTGATTTTCTAAAAGGATTTTGGAAAACTCCTCTCAATAAAAGAGTTAAGGAGATCTCTGCTATTGTAACTCCTGATGGACTTTATTAGTACAAAGTTATGTCGTTTGGGTGAACAACTCGCCGTCAACGTTTCAACGTATTATCAGCATGATGATATCTGGATCGGACGACTTCGGGGCCTATATCGATGACATCATCATTTACAGCTATAATTAGGATGAATATCTAAAGAATAATAGAGAATTTTTTGACAGACTGAGTAAAGCCAAATTAGCAATTAATCTTGTTAAAAGTGAATTTTGTCATGCTAGATTAACATTTTTTGGGGTCACGTTGTTGGACAAGGACAGGTAACACCCGTGGAAGCTAAAGTCAAAAATATCTATGTAGGGATTTTCCTACATGCAAAAGACAACTTATGAGATTTTTTGGTATGGCTGTTTACTGGTACTACAGGAAATTCTCTGGTTATTTTCTGTCATTGCTGACCCACTGATAAGTCTTCCCAGCAAACGCAAAAAAAACTGATGATGATAATTGTGAAGAAGTTTTCGATAAAGTAAAAGCCATGCTGTAAAGTGAATCAGTTCTTTTAGTTCCTAATTCGGAAAAGAAAAAAATAAGCTTATAGAACATGCTATTTATGCTGGTGAAGATAATGTTTTTACTTGTAGTTAGTTATTTTTCTTAAGGTTTAATAAACAACAAAAAAAACTACTTAAAGTTTGAAAAAGATATTTTATCTCTCATTCTTGCTCTTTAGGATTTTGAAATATAGTTGTCCTCTTCTCCTAAACTCTTCATTGTATTTAGTGGTCATAATCCGCTGATTTTTATACATAAAATGAAGAACAAGAATCAACGTTTACTCCATTGGAGTTTGTTTTTACAGGAATATTATCACACTCACAAAAGGTAGGGATAATATTATCCATGATGCTTTGTCTAGAGTTTATCTTGTAATCAGTTAACATTTTCTTTATGTAAGATATATTTTCATGAACAGTTAAGTCTATGAAATTCTAACAAAAGAAGTTTTTAATTCTTAAAACTTTCTTTTCCTTCAGAATGGCAAGGGTTATGTAAATAGGATATATGTAAACTGTTTTCATTGTCACTTTCTCTCTATATACAAGATATTCTAGAAACATATTTTAGGAACAGGTTGTTTAGTGACCAAGGCGTTTACCAATCCATGTCAATAAATCAACTAGTTGCCATCTTTCGAGAAAGACTAATCTAGACTTTTCCAAGCTGATATAAATAGGAGTGGCATACTTGGTGATAGAAATTTTAAACTCAGATTCGTGGCTTTAATGATACAGAATAAGTAAATATGTTGGGTTTGAATATCTATTCGATCTGAGTATAGATCTGTTGTTGGAATTATTTTTTTCTTAAACAGGTGGCTCATATCCATCTGCAATTTAAAACTATTGTTAGGTTTTAGGAATCAGAAAATTCATACTTTTTGTAGTCTACACATAATTCTTAACTTTGAGTGATTTAATCTACTTCATGTTCTTAGATTAAAAATTGTCAAAATTTCATTCAAACTTAACTCTTATTGTACTCTTTTATCTTTATTTATTATCAAATATTATTAACTTGTTTGTTGCTGGTTTTCTTTATCGTTACGCTTGTCTCGTAAAAATGGACACACATATATATACTTAATACTGTATTCAGATTTTATTATTTCATGTTTACAGGATTACCCGGACAGCTCTACCTCCGTTTGTTCAAAATGCTGATTGTGCCGCTCATTATGTGTACAGTTATATGTGGTAAGTCAACTACACCAGAGTCAAGACATAATTTCTGATAGTTGTAAAGAAAATTATATTGGGAGCAGTTCGTTGCTAGTTGTTACCGTGTTTTCAAAGTTTATCTAACGCAGATTTGTTTAAGTATACAGGATAAACATTATTGTCGTTCACACTGTGAGATCAAGCGGTGAAAATATCTGACCAGGGTCGAAAATATTTGTTTAAGGAATATAGATATTGCTGAAACATAATTGTGATATATTGGCAGAGCAGAATAAATGATATGTAAGATAGGGCGTATAGATAACCATGTTTAAAAAATGTTCCAATTAAAATTGAAAGCTTCTTTAATGCTTTAAGCACCGAATATATGTAACAGAATATTTATTTGCCCAGGATGCCTCGGCATATCGAAAAGAGTTTTTAAAGATCAGGCTGCATGCTTTGTGCAGTCTGGTCTTGATCTAAATTGGCAAAAAAGGGCAACTTACTTTGTGAAAGGCGTTGACAGGGTAATTTCTTATGTTGCAGGCGCTTCGTCGCTAGATCCGAAGTCCAACGGAAAAATCAGCCTTATTGCCTTTGTATTCATTGTGTCGGTGAACGCTGCTGGATCAGCTTTAGGAATAGGCTTTGCCGTATTGTTTCAACCTGGTGCGTTATATTCCTTACTTTACATATACATTACTCCTTTCAAGCCAGTTTTTTTGCCAGTTTTTTTAACCAAATCATCTCTATTTTTGTTACTATCATTTTTGTATCTTACTGCATAATGTTGGCCCGTGACAGTTGCAAGGTTGCACAGGTTGCAGTTTTGGAGGCCTTCGTCGTTTCCGGTTTCCAATGACAAATCTATTGAATTTTTCCACCTCTTACACCATATAACTATGTAGGTAATTAATCTTAGTTCAAAGTCACAGTAAGTTCAAATGTAAAATGACCTGTTTATAAAATAAAAGTAAATTTTATTTTTACCATGTAAAACTATGACGAATATAATGATTTTAACAATATGTAAAGGTGCAGTTCGTAAACGTGCCAGTCAATGGCAGAAAAAAAGAATTTTGAAACTAGAACAGATCCTACCATGTCGCATTATTTGTTTGTTTACATCGATGATCGCCGACGATTAGCTAACCTTTCGTCGTAAATCTCTGCAGTGACGTAATAGTTACATAAACACCACATGATAATTAAAAGCTTCGAAACTACTTACATTCATTTGATCGTTTTCTCCCATTCTAGGCTTGAAAAACTCAGTTTATCGACATTGTAAACAGAAACGACAACACAGGCTGATCCTCGCTTATTCTTGTATCATCAATACAGGGAGAGTTTCTTACACCGAAATAAGAAAACAGGTTCAGAATAAGCAATCCTGCTCTCCGATGACATAATATTGGAAGTGTAACCAATGGTCCTGGGTACCAAGTCATCATAAAAATGTTATCACTTTCAGACCGATTTTTTTTTTTTCTACGATAAAGAAACTTAAATTACAAACACTTTTCATGCTTAGAAATATACCCGATTCAGTGACTAGCTCAGCAAAAGCCACTCTTGTGTCCATTCTGGACTGAAAAATCAAAATACCTCCACCGTTTCAAATGACAGTATGTCTAGATCTTTTCTTCCTCAGCTAACAATAAGGTTCTTAATCAGTAGGCTAATTATTAAGATAGTAGACCCCTAACGTACGCTTCTAGTGCAACATGGAATTAAATTTCATTGTTAGGTGATAAATAAGGATTTATACTGATATAATACTTTGCTATTTTTTATTAACAAGAAATTCCTTTGATTTCTATCTTGAAATTATTTGTTGATTCTTTTGTTAATTTTCCTGAAAAGGGAGGTAATTATTATCTTTCTTTGTAATGAGAATAACGTGGTTTTAGATTTGTGAATGATAATTCTAAGAAGGATTAAAAGGAAAAAGTGGCTCGGTTAAAGTAGTACAATAATACTCATTTTTAATCATAGGATATTATTATAGTAGGAAATTACTTAAATTGCCGATCACATTTGTATAAAATGTCACTTGTTCAAATCTAATTAACCACACATGCACAGCTAAGTGAATTTATAACGAGTCTTTGTGTACAAAATACCTACGTGTGTTTATGTCAAATAAAAGATTTCAAAAAGATCGATGAAAATCTTGCACTTAACTTGGTATCATTATGAAGTTAAATCGTTTATCTATCGATGAATGTCCATTTTAATAGCTGAAAAGCAGATTAGAAATACAGTATATGAAGCCAACTGAAAAATGACCGGTAAGATTTTGAAACTTCCAGAAAGTTTAAAGAATGGCTGCTATAAAGGGGTGCGGGGACACAATTACAAAATTACATCGGAGCAACCCTTCTGGATGAAGGTAGCTTTATATGTATATATACATGTACATCTTCCTGTTATTTTCAGGAGTAAATGTTACCAAACGAAATGAAGAGATTCTGGAGCAGAAGATGCATACAACTGACATTTTCATAGATTTAATTTTGTAAGTTACTCTACCTATGTAAAAAAAAATATTGCCCCTACTTTTCTACAATTTCAATGTTTATAAAATATAGTAAATTCACAAAAGTTACCTCCCTTGTTTCATAAGTAGCGTAACCGGAAAGGACTTTACCATAAGTTGTTACCTGGTGTTGATCAAGAAAGTATGACATCGCAGACTTCCAGTTCTGTTTAACAATGAAACAGTTCCAATTACCTAACGAGGGTACACATGTATACAGGGGTTGCAACTGTAATCGATACCCTGCGTTACTTATCCACACCTGAATATGAAAGGGGGTGTCCTTCTTTTATATTAATATGTGATATATCTCTTAGAATAGGTATCTGTAGGTTAAAATTTGTACCGTGGAAGCTTAAAGCCTCGAGCTCTTTTTGTGCTTATACTAGACGCAAGAGTCATCAAGACTAGGTAAAAACAATGAAAGCAAGTTGGTAAGGCACATTTTTCAGTGGTAAAATTTGTCCACGCCAAAAATATAAGAAAGCACCATCGAGTTGTAGACTAGAATGACTTGTAGTATCACAGTCCACGCAAAAATCCGTATTACAATGTATATATCCTACCTCGGTTGTGATTCTTGTGCTGCGTAGAAACCATTCGTGTCATGATGATGTTTCACAATATCATTAACCTCACTTATAGCACAGTCTGCTACGTGACCTGTCATGGACGGTCCCTGTTTTACGATGCTATTTTCTGTTCAACAGGCACTTGAAATCTCTCACACGGAAACGTTGAGTCGCCTTTTTAACTATAATATCTGTACTAAACATGACGGTTGCCATATTATGCTGGTCTAACACCCGACCAGGACGACCGCATCTTTACTTTTCTTTTACTCCTTCCACAGTTTCTTTGTTTATCGGTTTGTACCAATGACATAAAGTGAGTATCGATGAGCGGCGTCACGCTAAGAACCAATGGCAACGAGAAAAGCTTGGGAATTCAGATCTAAAATAAGTGGCTTTTGGTATCAGGATTGGCATATTTGACATTTTTTTCCAAGCTTACATCCCATATTTGAAATAGTATGGGTCCAAAAGAATCGCTCATATCATTTTCCTCAGTGCAGTAAAAACCTCCATTGAGCAAGGGTTGGGACATCTTCGCAAGCCAAGGCTGACAATTCACTACGCTACTCAACCCTTGGCGGATCGAGCTTGATTTTTACATTCCCCCATACGCTTTTTCATTGGATGCAGCCAGCTCTAACTGCAACGAATGAAATCGCTCATAGCATTTCATCTTTGATAAAAATAGAACACGGTCGCTACCTTTCGAATAGAAGGTAAACATGGAAACCCACGTGGATGTCTGCTTATCGATTCGTGTGTATTTGTAAGCGGTTTTTAAAACGATATTTCATTGGCTTTTAGAAATATGATGTAAAGGGGGGATAATAACCAGCATGCGATGAGGGGGCGTATCGCGGGAATTTCGATATCGGGCTCGATCCGCCTATAGGTAAGATCCACGTAGTGATCGTAACCTTGGCTCGCGAAGATGGGGTTGGGGCTATCAAAACAAGTTTGACGTTAACCCATTACCACACAATCCCTACTTTTGACGCCCCTGAGAAAGAAGCCTTTAGAAAACATTGTGGAAAAAAGGAGAAAATGCTGGTAACCAGCATTTTCTCCTTTTTCCACAATGTTTTCTACCCTTCACAAAATAAATTTCAAATTTTCAGTCACTTTTCTTTTGTCTTCTGCAAATGCTTTCGATTTCGACAAATCGAATTTTTTGTTGTTTGGTAATGAATTAAATAGAGGATATTTGTCTATTTCGGTGAAAGATCGAAATTTATTTCATCGAGTGAACACCATCGGTAATATTTTCACTCGTGGCTGCGCCACTCGTGCAAACATTGCCAATGGTGTCCACTCGATGAAATAAATTTCGATCTTTCACCGAAAAAAGAAAACAAATATTCTATTTATTTCATGCTTTTAACCCTTTCTGTGAGGAGCTTTATCAAAATCCAGTACATTTTTTTCCGTTATTCCCCGTGGCGTACCCCTCCCGCATAGCAACGCATTACAGTATTACGTCAAGCGCAGGAAATGTAAGGTATGTGACGTCATGTTTCCCGTGTGGTTGTTAGGCACGTGCAATTTACCTAGGCAACAAGAACGTGAAAATCGTTATTTTCACTGGTTAAACCAGTGTAAAATCGAAAAATATTTTCACTGTTGTTTCTCGATATCCTACCGGATAGCATGAAATAGTAATTTAAGTCCATTTAAGTCTATCTGTGTATTTTTCCATGCTCTGTGAAAAAGGGGCTTGTTGCATCTGCCTAAAGTGTCGACTAAGGTCAGGGAGACTGTGCAGGCTTATCTGGGCCGAAACTAGAAAAATTGTGTGCATGTAAAAGGACCAGCGTACCATTAACTCTTTACCAAACGACAAAATGTTAGACTTGTCCAAATTGAAAGCACTTGCAGACGCCAAAATAAATGTGGCTCAAAAAATGAAATTTGTTTTGAGAAGGGTAGAAAACATTGTAGGAAAAGGAGAAAATGCTGGTTACCAGCATTTTCTCCTTTTCCTACAATGTTTTCAAAAGGCTTCTTTCTCAGGGTCGTTAAAAGTAGGGATTGTGTGGTAAAGAATTTATCCACTAGGATGTAGACTAATACAAAACGGATTTTTTGGATCTTCAAATACAACCGTTTTTCTCTCCAGAAATATCATTCCAGACAACCTTTTCGAGGCAACATTTTCACAAACCCAGACGATGTACAGATCAATAGAAGTAACGGTTCTCGGAAACAATACGGGAAAAGGGAGTAATGCAACAGAGAAATACTATGGAAAAGCAAACAGTCCAAATATCATGGGTAATTGAATATTCCTACGAATAAGAAATAACTGCAGTAATTTAAATAATGACCTTTTCTGAATCACTTGAAATTGGATCCGATTTGCGACTGCAGAAGTGGCGTTGAGAATGCAGAACACTATTTTTTCACATGTCGAAGGTATTCTGATTTCAGAATCACGCTTAAATTCAATCAACAAGGACTCTTCATCCTCTAAATATAGAGAAGTTGTTATTTGGCGATGAAAACCTGAATGATGATGAAAACTGCCATATATTTGAATCAGTTCACTTATATATTAACCCTTTACTTGATATGACAATTTGAGGCGCTTCCATTTCAGCAGCAAATACAGATATGATGTCAAAAATATGGACAAATGAGGATACAAATATCTTATTGAGTGGAAAACATTGTGGGAAAAGGAGAAATTGCTCGTTACGAGCAATTTCTCCTTTTCCCACAATGTTTTCAAAAGCTGTCTGTTGTTGATACGTCAAAATGAGTATCTATGGAGTAAAGGGTTAAACAGTCGGGCCGCTTTGATAATTATAGCATTTTCAATTAAAAAATACATACAGCCTTTTATCAAAATGGCAGGTATGATACATTTAGCCCTTTCTCACAGAGTACAGCTCAAAAAGTATACAAATGAAGACAAACTAGTACAGGAAAATCGAGCAGTAAACACTAGGACTATCAATGAATGGGACTTATTTTTTAATACCCCACCAGCGCTTAGACAGAAACAGGCAATTACTAGTAAACAGATGGAAACATTTTTTTCTTCCTATTTGTTCATTTTTCCCCCCTCTTTTTATCAATTTCTCATTATTTCTGTCTTTGTTTTTGTGTATGTTTGTCTTAGTTATTTACACTATGTCTGTATGTCTTTTGTTTCCATTATCTTTTATCTGTTGTTAACTCTTTACCACACGAGAAAATTAAAGACTGGTCCAAATTGAAAGCATTTGCAGACGACAAAATAAAGGTGACTTCAAAATTGAAATTTGTTCTGGAAAGAGTAGAACAAACTGTGGGAAAAGGAGAAAATGCTGGTTACCAGCATTTTCTCCTTTTCCCACAGTGTTTTCAAAAGGCTTCTTTCCCAGGGGCGTCAAAAATAGGGATTGTGTGGTAATGGGTTAATTTGGTTGTAGGGGAAGGGCCGAATCTAAGTTGTAAGAACTTGTGGCCCGACCCCAGTCAGTTCATGAATAAAATACGTTTAAAGTATATTCTTACGAAAGAAATATTAACCCTGTGGCTGCCGAGCGCGATTTGATTGGTTAATTGCGTGTTTAAGCCGTTTTCAACATTACCTCAATTATTTCGCAGCGGCCAATGCACCTTTCCATGCGTTCCTGGAATTTCTGTTGCCAGTACTCCACACTATTTTCTTTCCATTTAGATTTAACTCTGTACGAGATGAAAGACTTTTATATTTGTATTCTTGAAAGTATCTGAAATGGCCAATTTAAATATGACGTGATGGGCCATATGCTTTCAATACGGGCAAATCTAATATTCTGATCAGGCCAGATCTGTAATTTTTTCACTATGCTTAAAAAGGTTGGCAGACCTATACCATATGTTAAAGACAAGTACGTGTACATAATGTAACACTAGAAGCATTTTGTCTGCGCAAACCTTAGTTTACAATTAGGCATTAATTTGTTTAACATTTAGAGTACTGAACACACAGAATTAAAAAAAAAATCATATGACAAAACAGTTTCAACCCTTTACCAAACAATCCCTGGTTTTTACGACCCTGAGACAGAGGCCTTCTGAAAACATTTTGGGAAAAGCAGAAAATGCTGGTGACCAGCATTTTCTCCTTTTCCCACAATGTTTTCTTCCCTGCGGGAAACAGATTTCAGTTTTTGATTTAAGTTTATTTTGTCGTCTGCAAGTGCTTTCAATTTGGACCATTCTAAAATTTTGTCGTTTTGTAAAGGGTTGATATTTGTATTTAAGAATTGATTGGACCAGAATTTGTGACCAAGCAGCATACACTGTAGATATGTGCTAGATCAAACTGCAGGTTCTTTTCAGCCTGATCTAGAAAACGACTTAAGTCTCTTACTGTCCATTCTAGCCAAATAAGGAACATGAGATTAGGTGCTTGGACAATATGACATGGTTTTTTTCCTCTCTTAATCCTTCTCCAAACGACAAACTTTTGGACTAGACAAAATTGAAAGCATTTGCAGACGACAATTCAACTCTTGCTGAAAAGATTATTTCTGTCTATGATAGGGTAGAAAATATTCTTGGAAAAGAAGAAAATGCTGGTTACCAGCATTTTCTCCTTTTCTAACGATGTTTTCAAAAGGCTACTATTCGAGATCCGTAAAAACCAGGGACTGTTTGGGAAAGGGTTAAGATGAGACCTGTGTAATGCACTTCCGGTGAACATGGGGCAAAAATTCTAATTGGTTGATTAATAAGGATAAATAAGGATTAATGCAGGAATAATATTTTTGCACATTTCTAACGGATCAAAAATTCTGTTTATGTCTATCTTGAAATTATTTTTTGATACTTTTGTTCGTTTTCTGAAAAGGAAGGTAATTATTATCTCTTCTTGAATTGAGTATATAGTGGTTTTAGATTTATAAATGAAAATTCAAAGAAGGAAAAAATGAATGGGTGAAAGTGGTTCAATAATACTCATTGATAATTATAGTTAATTTTGCAGGATTATATTTGAGTGGAAATAGCTGTTTTCCATTATACAGGTCTTACCTTAAGCATTTTTCCTGTTTTGTGACTCACAGGACTTATTTTTGCTGGAATGCTCTTTGGGATAGCTGCATTGAAACTTGGAGAAAAAGGAAAGCCATTCCTTTCTGTGATACAATCTACGTCAGATATTGTAACTATGGTGTTGAAATGGTTTGTCTGGTAAGTATATTTCATGCTTTATGCTATCCCGTAAACACCAAACTCTTTCTTGGTACGCCCTACATATACTCGTTCTTTGAATGGGTTGCAATCTGTCTGATCAAGTTACTGTTAACATGGGAATGTGTATGATAAATTATGATGGTATATCTTATCCTTAAACCTTTGGGTCTATTTTTCACGGCCTAGACCTGTATTATTTAGTAATTGGCTTTATCTTGTAGACCTCTTCTAGGATTAAAGTATCTAAAGCCCCGTGGTTGAAAATAGCCTTGCTCTGGGGTCAGGAATCTCTCATGGGCTCTTTAAGAGAAAAATTTTAAATCTTTTTAATCAAAACCATTTTTTTTGGGGGGGGCCTAAAATTGTAATGTTTAGTATCTGCAGTTTGTACTTATTAGACAGCGGAGAGATAAAAGGCAACCATTCCCTGAACATGTCATACATCTCATACTTACATATATCATGTCTTTATTTTTTTAGGAATACCCCCACTAGATTAAGACGTTTCATATAGCTGCCATCCCCTCTTTTCATTCTTGACAAGCCTAATTGGTATCATAATAAATATATTTGACACAAGTTATTCTTTCTTTCTATATAGGACCACCCCAGTAGGTGTCATAAGTCTGATAGCCGAGTCCATTGCATCAATAACAGATGTGACCATGGTATTCAAACAGATGGGTATGTTTGTTGCCACAGTTACCACATCTGTAGCTGTATACCAGTTGATACTCATGCCTGCTGTACTTTTTGTAACAACAAAGAGAAACCCATTCTACTTTTTGGTATCGATAGCAGGACCCTGGATGATCGCCTTTGCAACAACAACTACGTATGTCTGTCCTGGAGTTCATCTTTGACTTAAACTGTAATAGCATCAACCCTTTAACAACCCCGAGGGAAAAATTGTGGTAAAAGGAGAAAATGTTGGTAACCAGTAATTTCTCCCTTTCCAGTAATGTCTTCTGTCCATCACAGACAAATCTCACTGTTTGAGCGATTTTCAACTTGTTGTCTGTAAATTACTTCAATGTGGACTAATCTAAAACATTAATGTTTGGTAAAGATTTTGCAGCCCTTATACTGATAGGGTTAGTTTCTGCAAAATATCTTTCAGAGTTTTCGAAAGCTTGGATATAGGCGAGATCAGTTCAATATGCAGATTTCTTACAGTCTGATTTTGATACACATTATGCAACAAAAAATACTAACGTTGATTATTGCACTCTAGGGATAGTTAAAGCTGAAGAAACTTTTGCAAATTTTACAAAATCGTAAACTCTATTATTTTAACCAATCAAAAGACTCAGACATGGCAATCTTGTACTACACTCATTTTTACAGATACCACCAAACCATTTATGTAACGCAGAGACGATCTTAACCAGTTAATACATTTTTAACAGTAAAGAAGAAATCCTAGACGTAAATTTTATATTCAGATGCTAACACTGACCTCTGCAACGTTGCCTTCATTGTTATATGTTTAGTACATGTACGTCTATTACGCTTTGGACCTATTTATGAAGCTAACGAAAAACTAGAAGAATATTCTCTCAAACAAACAGACCTGATCTTTGGTATTGTGTACAAAGTACTATCTAACGAAGCTTTATTAAGTTCATTCAAAATATGGCCCTGGAGTTAAAAAACAACAAGTCTATAAGAGTCATACTTTTAACAGCCTCAAGGGTATTGAATTCCAGATTTGACTTAATTTCTGTAATGTCTGTAATGACAATGCAGACAAATTTGAATTGACACCCAGAGAAAGGTAAATTTAATCATCTTCTACATTATATGAGCTCAAAAATGTAAATCTTTTTACCACAGTGCCATTGCGATCCCACAAATGCTTCATTCCTGTGAAGTGAAGAACAAGATAGACAGAAGAGTGTCTGGGTTTGTGGTACCGTTCAGTGTATCCATCAGCTGTGCTGGAGGAGCAATATACATTTCTGCAGCAACACTGTTTATTTCCAACCTTTCGGGCAGTGAAATTTCCATCAAAGACTATTTAATTTTGTGGTTGTATACCTTTATTCATTACTTGTGTGCACGTTTCTTTTTAGCTTTATCTTTCACATTGTTACAACTTACTGTGTGTCTTTAATTCTGAATTTCTTCTACCGTAGATTTGTCATGTGAACTGACTTTGTTGTTTACAGATAGTGAAATGGCATGATCTTCAAAACATTTGGCAGTTTTATGTAAGAATTAAATAAAAAGAAAATACAACACATTGAGTAGCATTAAAAACTGTGAAAAAAATCATATCTAGATAAATCAGAATTTTCATTGTATATACAAGTTACGTTTTGGCAAAGATGCCCTTTAGTTTAAAATGCAACTGGGCTACATTATAGAGTTCTGCTTTTACGTTATGCTTGCATTTCTTTCAGGGTTTTATCCAGTATGGCAGCCATGGCAATACCATCAGTCCCTAGTGCCAGTTTGGTAACGGCTCTGATGGTAATGACCTCCATGAACATACAGATTGATGATATAGCCCTACTACTGGCTTTAGAGTGGTTTATGTATGTATCTCTGCTAGTTTTTCTTGAATTATCTTTCTTGGAGATAACGCCTGCGGATAATCAATCAGTCCTTAAATGGGGACAATTGTTTGGCCAAGTGTGCTTTCACATTACTGGTTGAAGTGAGGACCGACAGGTCGACATCTACATCCATGTATGGGCGCACAGCCAATGGTGTTAACTTGTTTTATTTGTATAAGTATTAATAAGACTGTCAGAATGTATCGATAGTTGCTTTGGTTGCAATGACACAAAACAGAGGTATGTTTAGAGCAGAAAAAACTTCTTATTTTGCCGAGGTTTTGGGAATAAAGTGCATTAATATTTTGCTCCTTTTCCAAGTTTATTAAAAGAAAACTTTATTCTATAAGCTCGCTAAAAAGTCACATATTTCTGAAAGAAACATGTCTTTTCAAAGCTCCATGCAGACATCAGTCTCGGATGGATATTAAAAACATTTGTCAGGCAGACAGAAAAATGCTCAATACTTTCTGTTTGCTGGGATGTTTTCTTGTTTATTTTGAACAGTCATAATCATCAAGGACAGATAGATACTTGTTTGTTCAACCGCCTTTTGTTTTGTTGTGGGTCTGTCCATGGACATTATGTTTCAGAGCTCTTGCCTATTGTGGTAAGAATCCAGGACATACATAAACAAGCTGTTGCCATGATATGACTTCAAAATACTAAAAGTAGTGTTAATCTTTCAATCAATCACTATATTCTGGTTGTGATGAAAAGCGTAAAAATTGGGTGCAGCACGACTATTTTTGACTATTTTCAGAGACAGAATTCGAGTCACCTGCAGTATTGTGAGTCATACATTTTGTGCAGCAACTGTACACCAGTTTTGCAAAAATGATTTGAAACCAGTAAACAAGAGACCAGAATGTGAAAGTACAGAAACGGGTAGTACAGACCTCAACCAGAGAGTGCAAGAACGGCCATGTCATGATGAATTAGGCAGGGAAAACTAGAACTGTTTGTGAGACCACATCACTTACATAGCAAAACGATTTCTTTCTTTTGCGTTAACGTTCATCACGGTCACTCTTATTTTGGCTGTTCCTGTAGGTTTACGAAGTTTTGCCATCCTATGTTAGCTTATTTGTTGCTATGCACAACATAGGAGCCTTTGTACGGAACATGCAGTCTGACACTACTCACCTCTCAATAACTGTTACAGCCAAGAAATTATCTCCTTTTTAGCATAGTTTATTGTTCAAAACCACGTTTGTGGGTTATGAGGCTCAAAAAATCCAAAAGGGGGACAGCCCGATTACTTTATTCGTTGCGCTTTATAACTCACAGCATGAACGATAAGCCACGACTGAAAGAAGATTCTTTTGATTCTAACAAGACCAACTCTTGATCAAAGGAAAACAAATGCCTAGACAGTAAACATGAAAAGAACCAAAATTGCAATAAAACCTTAGGCATTAAACACGATATAAAAAACCGTATGGTTTTGCTGTTATATTTTCTTCTTTTCAAATAACAAGGAAGAATTAATGTATTATCAAGCATTAGAGTCAAAATTGCTTTATATGCTCTGGATATTACACCACCTGCTCCCAATCCCATTTCCAATGCAACATCACTCAGCTGTACACTAAGTCTCAACATTAAAAGATACTAAAGATTTACTTTATGTTAAATGGTTACATTTCAAATAGATCATTTATTTCCAAAAAAAAATTTATTGCCTACTTCATTTTACCTGATCATGACCTTAAGGTTTATGCCGAATATATAAGTAGGCATACAGATATATATACTCTGGAAGGTACTTACATGTACATGTATGTACATAGTAGTGTCAAAAGTACAGGAGAAATCCTCGGTATTAGGAGCAAAATCCTCATTGAGCAAAGTCCTCGGTGAGCAAAATCTTCGGTGATCTGATGACGTCAATCGATCGATTATACGCATTTTTTCAATCGTTTGTTTAGCTGTTTTCAATACATCGATGTCATAACAAAACATATAAAATCCATTGATTTTACGCATTTTTTTCATTTTTTTTTTTTTTTTGTTTAGCTGTTAGAGAGATCGATGAGGAACCAAAAGAATACAAAATAATCGGAAAAAATGAACAAATATGTTAAAAGACCATACGTAACAGGTAAATCGTCGCGACCTATCAAAAGCAAAACGCAGCACAAAACGATTGCATGAAATTTTCGAAATAAATTGACAATGTCAGTGTTTAACAAAGAACAAGTTAAAGAAGGACTTGTGTCTGAACTTGCTTTATTTGATCTGCCACCTACTCAAAACAGTGTGAACGACGTTTATTATGAAGAAGTTCTATCATTATATGAGGTGTCAGAAAGCGTAGGAGGCTGACGATAATGCATTAACTACAGAACCAGGTGGACCTGCCAACTTGTTTTTACAGGCATTGTTTTCTACGAGTGAAATGACGCTTCAAAACAAAGCAAGTTTAACTTGTAGCTACAGCCCATATCGAGTGCACATACAGACACTGTCACAGTGTCTGTATGTGCACTCGATATGGGCTGTAGCTACAAGTTAAACTTGCTTTGTTTTGAAGCGTCATTTCACTCGTAGAAAACAATGCCTGTAAAAACAAGTGAAATATGGTCAAGATGCGCTGGCCAGTCAAATTCAAAGTCGGGTCTGGATAACAGACTCTCCTGATGTTATGGGTCCAAGTCCAGCAACAAAAAGCAGCCCCGATAAGCAAATCGAAAACTTTAGGTTTCTTTTGTTTCACAGACTTGTGTGTCCTCAATATATGATACCCATTTTTGTTTTTGCGACTAGCTAAAGAAGTGCTTGATGTACTAAATCTTTTACCGGTAGAAAAAAATTCAACGTGGCCAAATTGTAAGCTATTCGATACGATTAAAAACATCCGGTTCAAAAAATGTAACAAATTATGAGGAAAATATGTGACCAGTTCAGGACTCGAACTCGGGACCCTTACAGAGCAAGTCCTCTATCACTAAGCTACGCTTTCCGTTGAATTGACTGATGAACACTTAGTTCATTTTTGTAAAAGGTAGAGGAAAAAAATGGAAAGTTGTTGTTTTTCACATATTCATGAAAAACGAATCAGAATGTTTGCCTTGTTAATATCTTGGACAAGTTCTATATTGGGTCATAGAGAAATATCTTTATTTTTGACCAACCACAAAACACTTTATTCATTCTGTATCAAATAAGGAAGTAGGCCTAAAGCCAGCGCATCTAGCTACGCTCGAAAAAAACGTCAACAGAGCTTTTATAATTCATTTTTTAGGCCATCAAGACCCTCGTCAAAAAGAGAAATGTTTTTGATGTTGATTTACCAATCACAAGGCACGTCATTTCTTTCTCTCTGCCAGCTGTTTTTCTAGCTGACGCTCCTACCTTTCATTCCAAACCAATGGCTAAATTTCGACCAAGTCGACGGAAAGTTCAGCAATGAGAGACGAATGATCATGTCGCCCCGAATTTCATTAACGATAAAGACGAATTTTGCCAACATGTGAAGGAATATTTGGATGGGTGCACTGGCAAATGCAAAATAAGGGGTTGTTGCATTTTTTTTTTTCCTGACACTTTTACCAAACAATTCCGAGTTGTAACGGTTTTACATAATGAGGCATGAGAAAGCACTGTGGGGAAACGAGAAAATGCTCATAATCAGCATTTTGCCATTTCTTATAATTACCTTTTCTTAAAAATATATTAACAGGTGTTTCAATCATACTACATGGAAAGCGTAGCTCAGTGACCGCCCTGAAATCTAAAGGTACCGAGTTCGAGTCCTGCAGAGTGCACATTTTTTTTTCCTCCTTTTTGTGACAATCTTGAACCAGGTTTTTGTGCTGCTGTTGTTTCTCGAAGTACTTTCAATTTGGACAGGTTGATTTTCTTTTTTTTTTGTCGACTGGTAAAGGATTTAGTACACCGAACTCCTCGTTAGCTTGCCATAAAAATCGTGAAAATTGGAATCATATAACAGGGGCATACAAGTCAGTAAAACAAAGAAATTGTGTGAAAAAAATGATTTGCCGAGCAAGGATTTGGACTTGCAACTCTTGCGTTTACAGCCTGTTGAACAAAAAAATGGCTTAACTCCTTTCATGGCTCAGCGAAATTTGTCCCTGTCTCAAACAACTGGATGTGTTTGTTTGCTTGATTTCTTTCTCGCCGTTAGTATTTCAGTTACAAAATAAGTGATAATTCAACTTTTCACGTATCTCCTTTGTTTCACGGATTCGTGTGCCCTCAATATATGATTCTGATTTTTGTTTTTGTGTCCAGCTCAAGAAGTGTTTGGTGCACTAAATATTTTACCGATCGACAAAATATTCAACAAGGTCAAATTTTAAGCTTTTCGAGACGATTAAAAAAGTCTGCTTATAGACATGTCATAAACTGTGGGGGAAATATGTGACAAGTACAGGACACGAACTGGGGACCCTTTGCTTACAGAGCAGGTCGTTTATCACTGAGTTACGCTACGTTGAAACGAAGGATGAACACTTAGTTTATTTTTGTGAAAGGTAGAGGAAAAAAACATGGAAAGTTGTCGGTTATCACGTATTCATGACAAATGAATCGGAATGTTTGTCTTGTTATTATCTTGGACAAGTTCTAAATGGGGTCATATAGACATATCTTCATTTTTGACCAATCATAAAACACTGTTTATTCATTCTGCATCAAATCAGGAAGTAGGTCTAAAGCCAGCGCATTTAGCTACGCCGAAAAATAAAGACGTCAACAGAGCTTGTATATAATTCTTTTTTTTTTCTTCATGAAGACCCTCGTAACAAGGCCTACCCATCTCTGCATTACTCACCTCGGATATGACCTCAGTTTGCGTCTTTTTTATTGAGGGCTAGCTATACAGGCTTATTTTCCTGATGCCTAGACTGCTACAAGTATATTGAATTATAGAATACTTTCGGAATACCGGAGACGGACAATGGGTACGAAATTGGGTTTTTCATTTAAAAATTTCCAATTTTAACATAATGTTGCTAGAATTGGAACGAATTGTTCCAGATGTCGTGGCAACCTTTTGAACCTCTAAGAAAGGGTCTAGAGAGCAGAAATTAGTAATTCAATTTAGAAACACTTTTCTGATGATGCGATTAATTTGTCCGAAAGTGTCCTCAAAGCACGTGCAAATCCAGTTGCAGCATGACAATTTGTACCCGATAAAAGTTACACAGATGCACGGCATGGAGAATACTCCATTTTATGCTGCTGCAAAGGCTTTGGCCGATAGCCGGTGTAATGCAGAGAAATGACCCTCCCCTACAAAATCACCCATGGGTCATTTCACTACGTAGAGAATTGATCCCAAAGAGTCGTTTCTCTACGAAGAATAATGACACAGGTCATTTCTCTACGTAGTGAAATGACTTCTGGGGTCATTTCTCTACGTCCAATAATGACCCGGGTCACTTTATGGGGAAGGGTCATTATTGGACGTAGAGAAATTACCCCAGAAGTCATTTCACTACGTAGAGAAATGACCCGGGTCATTATTCTTCGTAGAGAAATGACTCTTTGGGATCAATTCTCTACGTAGTGAAATGATCCATGGGTCATTTTGTAGGGGAAGGTCATTTCTCAAAAGAAAATTGCAGCAGCAGAGGAGGGACCACCTGGAAAAATATCAATTTGCAAGCATACGATATGCAATTCCTGTATTTTCATGCTGCCAAAAGTTAATGGGAGTTGCTCTGGATTACACAGCAAGCCTTTGGCGCACCAAAAATAATACAGAGTAGTCGAAATAATGGTTTAAACGTTCGGTTCCATTTTCTGGTGGCTTGTTTTTGTGGTCGAAAGCATAGATCTTTTAAAAAGCTGTTCGGGCCCTTATTTTATCGTACCATAAGAGTTTTTATATAACAAATGGCCCTCTTAGTGTGTTTTTTAATGGGTTGTCTGCTCCTTAATTCTTTTTATGATATGTATAATAAAGAGTTCTTTTATCAGTATAATCAGTGCACCTTTGCACATGTTTTTGATGTTGATATACCATTCACAAGGCACCTGATTTCATTCACACAGGTGGCTGTTTTTCTAGCATCTGCCCCGACCTTTCATTCCAAACCAATAGCTAAATTTTGACCAAGACGACGCAAAGTTCAGCAATGAGAGACGAGTGAATTATGTCGAAATGAATTTCATTAACGATAAAAACGAATTTTGCCAACATGTCAAGGAATTCTTGGATAAGTGCACTGGCAAATCCAAAATATCTGAAGCACAAATATAAACAAGCTGTCTCTTCAAATGTGTTATCGCATTTTTTTAAATGATTCTTTTCCCAACCAATTCCGAATTATAACAGCCTTACATAATGAGGCCTGAGAAAGCAACATGAGGAAATGAGGAAATAGAGGATAATCAACTGGTTATTTTTGATATGAAAAATATCTCACGAGGATGCGTTGTTAGGCGTTGAAAAAACGAGTGCGTAGCACGAGTTTTTTTGACGCCTTACGACACATCCGAGTGAGACATTTTTCATATCAAAAATAACCAGTTGATTATTCTATTTATTATATATCTTATTAATATTATTATTTTTAATTTTTCGTTTGAAAAACAACAAAAACTATCTATAAGTACTTAATGAAAAAAAGTAGTTCCTAAATTACGGCAGGAAGTGAAAGTGAAAGTTGAAATCGTCACTAGTGATGATACCAAAATTTATTACACTGGGAAATTCCAGGATTTCATTGGTTTCACAGGTATATAATATATGCTGATAATCAACATCTTTCCATGTTTTGTTTTTTTAATTCCTCTTTCACAAAAATATATTAATAAATGTACCACCTGAATCAAATGGAATGCATCGCACAGTGGTAGAGTACTGGCCTTTTGATACAGAAGTCCCGAGTTCGAGTCCTGCAGTGCTCATAACTTTTTTTCCTTTCATTTGTGACATTTGTTACCAGATTTTTCTGCTGTTGTTGTTGTTCTCTCGACGTACTTCCACTTTAGACAGGTTAATTTCTTTTGACTGGTAAAGGATTTAGTACACCGAACTCCTCGTTATATTGCCATAAAAACCGTAAAAATTGAATTATACAAAATTGTGAAACAGAGGAAGCACGTGAAAAGATTTATTATCACGCTCTTCTAAATGAAATACCGTTTAGAAACGACGAAAAAGAAATCAAGCATACAAACACATCCAATTGTTAAAGTTCGGGGAAAAATTAGCAGCGTCATAAAAGGAGTTCAGCCGAATCATTGTTTGCAACAGACGTTAAACGCAAGAGTTGCAAGTCCAAATCATTGTTAAAAAACCAACAATTTCTATTTTTCCACAATGTTTTCTACCCTTTGAAAGATAAACCTATCCGTGCCAT
The DNA here is from genome assembly GCA_943736015.1 of Tridacna crocea. Lineage (NCBI taxonomy): Eukaryota > Metazoa > Mollusca > Bivalvia > Cardiida > Cardiidae > Tridacna > Tridacna crocea. Next base: position 9,366,421 of record OX031068.1, read on the forward strand.
CTAGTTTATCGTTTTCGAATGGACAGTTTAAAAAGAACATTGCCGTCTGAAAAAAAACAGCTGGTAGACAGAATGAAAAGACATGGTATGTGACCGGTAAAGCAAGATCAAAAACATTTGCAAAGGTGCACTATTTGTACTGATATCCACAACTCATATTTTAAATTAATAGAGTGAACGACAACATACAAAAAAAAATTACAGAGCCATTTGTCAAAGAAACTCTCTTTAATTCTACCAAGGGTACGATAACTAAAGGGCCGAACAGCTTTCACAAATAAATTCATGATTTCGACTACAAAAAACAAGCCACCAGAAAAGGGAACCGAAAGTTTAACTCATTATTTAGACCATTTGTTGTCATTTTCGGAGCGCCAAAAGCTTGCAGTGTTATCCAGAGCAACTCCAATTAACTTTTTGGCAGCATGAAATTACAAGAATTGCATCTTCTATGCTTGCAAATTGAGATTTTTCCATATGGTCCTTCTTTTCGTGCTGCAAAAGTTTTTCTCCAATATGGCCGGCTATCGGCCAAAACTTTCGCAGCACCTTAAAAGGGGTATTCTCCTTGTTGCGCATCAGTGTAACTTTTTGTTGGGTACATTTTGTCATGTCGCAACTGGAATTGCACGAGCCACACGGGCACCTTAGGGTATATTTATACCGCCAAACCTTAAAAGGGGGAAAAGCCTAACTCGAACTGCTCGTGCAAATCCAGTTGCGACATGACAAAATGTACCCAATAAAAAGTAACACACATGCGCGACAAGGAGAATGCCCCTTTTAAGGTGCTGCGAAAGTTTTGGCCAATAGCCGGCCATGTTGGAGAAAAACTTTTGCAGCACGAAAAGAGGGACCACATGGAAAAATCTCAATTTGTAAGCATACGAAATGCAATTCTTGTAATTTCATGCTGCAAAAAGTTAATTGGAGTTGCTCTGGATAACACTGCAAGCTTTTGGCGCTCCGAAATTAATAAAAAGTAGTCTAAATAATGAGTTAAACTTTCGGTCCCCTTTTCTGGTGGCTTGTTTTTTGTGGTCGAAATCAAGATTTTTTGTGAAAGCTGTTCGGCCCCTCAATTGTCGTACCCTTGGTAAAATTAAAGAGAGTTTCTTTGACAAATTTTGATATAAATGTTTTTTTTATGCTGTCGTTCACTATATTTGTTTATTATATGAGTCGTGGATATCAGTACAAACAGTGCACCTTTGCAAATGTTTCTGATCTTGCTTTAACAATCACAAAGCACGTCCCTTCATTCACTCTGCCAGCTGTTTGTCCAGACAGCAATGTTCTTTTTAAACTTGTCCATTACAAAACGATAAACTAGATGGTACAGATAGGTTTATCTTTTAAAGGGTAGAAAACATTGTGGAAAAATAGAAATTGTTGGTTTTTAATAATGATTTGGACTTGCAACTCTTGCGTTTAAGGTCCATTGCAAAAAATGATTTTGTTAACTCCTTTTTTGGCGCTGCTAAATTTTTCCCCAGCTGAAACAATCGGATGTATTTGTATGATTTTCTTTCTCGTCGTTTCTAAACGGTATTTCAGTTAGAATAGCATGACAATTCATCTTTTTACGTGTTTCCTTTGTTCGCTTATTTGTATGCCCAAGATATACTCGTAATTCTAATTTTCACGGTTTTAATGGCAAACTAGCTAGGAGTTCGGTGTTCTAAATCCTTTACCAGTCGACAAAAAAAAACCCAGCTTTTTCGAATTGAAAGTACTTCGAGACAACACGACAACAACAGAAAAATCTGGTTCAAAAAAATTCACAAACAAGGAGAAAAAAGAAGTAAAGCCTGCAGGACTCGAACTCGATAATTCTGGATTACAGGGCCAGTGCTTTACCACTGAACTACGCATTCCATTGAAGTTGATTGAAACACTTATAAATACAAGTTTGTGAAAGGGGAATAATAAAAAAAAACATGAAGAACATTTTATTGACTTAACCTGTACAGGTTATCATCACATATTACATTTATAATCATCAAGCTACATTACGTGAATCATGCCCTAGACAAAAAAAAATCTAATATGATAAGCATACTATCGTATAGAAGAGAAAAACATGGAAAGATGTTTATTATCAGCATTTTCTCATTTTCCCACAATGCTTTTTCAGGCCTTTATGTAAAGCTATTATAACTCAGAAAGTGTTTGGTAAAAGAAAAGTGAAAAATTGCCAGAACATATTTTAAGAGACAGCTTGTTTATATTTGTGCGACAGATATTTTGCATTTGCCAGTGCACCTATCCAAGAATTCCTTCAGATGTTTGCAAAATTCGTTTTGATCGTTAATGAAATTCAGTCCGACATGATTCACCCGACGATCGTTGCAGTACTTTGGGTCGACCTGATCAAAATTTAGCCATTGGTTTGGAATGAAAGGTTTGGGCGTATGCTAGAAAAATAGGCCGGCAGTGTGAATAAAATGAAGTGCCTTGTGAATGGTATATCAACATCAGAAACATGTGCAAAGGTGCACTGATTATACTGATAAAAAATCTCATATCATAAAAAGAATCAAAGAGCACACAATCCATACAAAACACACTAGGAGGGCCATTTAATATATTAGAATTATTCAATTTTACGTATTACACGATAATTAATGGCCCGAACAGCTCTTAAAATAATCTTGATATCGACCTTATTTTTCTCGGAGCATTAAATGATTGCTGTGTAATCCAGAGCAACTCTAATTACATTTTGGTAGCATAAAAATACCGGAATTGCATATCGTGTGCTTGCAAATTGAGATTTTTCCATATGGTCCATCTTCTCGAGCTGCAATTTTTTTTTCATTATGGCCGGCTATCGGCCAAAGCTTTTGCAGCATCATAAAAAGGGGTATTCTCCATGCCGTGCATCTGTGTAACTTTTTATCGGGTACAAATTGTCATGTCGCAACTGGATTTGCATGCGCTACGCGGATGCTTTTAGACAAATTAATCGCATCACCAGAACAGTGGATCTAAATTTAACTACTTATTATTGCTCTCTAGACCCTTTCTTAGAGCTTCAAAAGGTTGCCACGACATCTGGAACAATTCGCCCCAATTCTAGCAACAGTATTAATGTTAAAATTAGAATTTTTTACATGAAAAACCCAAATTTCGTACCCGTTGTCCGTCTCCGGTATTGCGAAAGTATACTACACTTCAACAAACTTATAACGGTCGAGGCATCAAAAAAGCTGGCCTGTATAGCTAGACGTAAATAAAGAAGACGCAAATGGAGGTAATATCCGAGGCGAGCTCTGTTGACGTCTTTATTTTTCAGCGTAGCTAAATGCGTTTGCTTTAGACCTCCTACTTCTTGATTTGATACTGAATGAATAAACAGTGTTTTTTGATTTGGAAAAAAATAAAGATATGTCCCTATATGATCCAATTTCGAACTTGTCCAAGATATTAACAAGGCAAATATTCTGACTCGCTCTTCATAGATATGTGATAACCAACAACTTTCCGTGTTTTTTCTCTATTTTTCACAAAAATATACTAAGTGTTCATCCTTCGTTTCAACGTAGCGTAGCTCAGTGATAAACGACTTGCTCTGTACTCAAAGGGTCCCCAGTTCGTGTCCTATACTTGTCACATATTTCCCTCTAAGTTTATGACATTTTTTGAACCAGATTTTTTTTTGTCGTCTCGAATCTCTTTTAATTAGGCCACGTTGAATTTTTTGTCGACCGGTACAAGATTTAGTGCACCAAACTCTTCTTTAGCTCGTCACGAAAACAAAAATAGGAATCATATATTGAGGGCGCATATCTGTGAAACAAAGGATTACGTGAAAATGTGAATTCGGTGTTCCCATTCGTGCAAATTAATGCGTAAATCACGTAAAAGAATTGAAATTCACGTAACAAATATTCGTTGCATGCATGGCCTCACGTGAGAAAATTCATGGACAAAAATACCATTATTCGTTTATCTTATGCAAAATGGCAGATTTTGAAATTATTTTTATCCTTATTTACAAATTTATGTCAAATCATGCAGAAATACCTACCCAGAAATTAACAAACACGAAAAATCGATCCATGCAAAAATCGCAGAAACCCATGACAACAAAATGTCCCTTTGATATTGTCCAATCAGAGTCACTTCAGACTGCCTTTTCAGCTATTTTGATTATTCTAACTTTTTACCACACGAGAAAATTTTACACTGGTCCAAATTGAAAGCATTTGCAGACGACAAAATAAAGGTGACTGAAAAAAATTAAAATTCTTCTGGGAAGGGTAGAAAACACTGTGGGAAAAGGAGAAAATGCTTGTTACCAGCAAGTAGGGATTGTGTGGTAATGGGTTAAGCAATAATTTGCATACATACCTTTCTATAACAGGCACTTATGCTGCAAATGACCGATATGGATTGCTTCACCTAAAGTTGTAATTTGTGAACCATTATTGTCGTCATGCCCTCCAATATAAAATCTTAGCCCCCAGTTTTTCAACCCAGAGACTAAGTGTATCCTTGAAATGAAAAGGTTGCAGGAACACTGGAATTGTCACTTTTTTATAACTGAAATAATGTTAAAACGGTTAGAAAGAAATCAAGCAAACAAACACCACCATTGTTTGAGATAGGGGCAAATTTCGCTGCGCCATGAAAGGAGTTAAACCTGTAAACGCAAGAGTTGCAAATCCAAATTCTTGTATTGCAAATCATTGATCGGAAATCCATTTTTAGAAGGTGATGACTCATCATCTCCTTCTTATGCCATCCGACAGGGGTTTTCCACACGAGCACGCATTACACCCCAGTTTCGAAACAAAAAATAGGTCCTCAAAGATTAATGAACAGACGCCTCTCTGTCATTTGATATGTACAAATGATATGCGGATTAAAAACCAGTGTATGCCATTCACACAAACAATTAATTTCAGAGTTAAATCTCGTAGAACTCTCTCTAAATTTAAAAATTTGTTTCGTTCCGCAGCTTTGACCTGACCTAGTTTGTAAAGTACGTTTCAGATGAAACACCCTAAAATACCCAAAACCACTGAAAAATACCCCAAAACACTCGAAAATTACCCAAAACTATGCCATTACACCTCAAAAACAAATTCTGACATTTAAAACTGCATGCGAAATGCTTAGATACACGATTTTATGGAAATCAGCCATGAACTTTTGCTATCAATTTTAGTATTTTAGGTCTTTCATACGCTTAAGTTCGAAGAAGTTAATGTACTTTGATTAATTGAGAATGCCATCTAGCGGGAGATAATGTGGCTTACGTGTCTGGGATAGAAAGCGAAAGTAGATAACGATTATGATCAATTAAGTTAAAATGCTGATTTCTGCTTTATTCGGACCCTAAAACAGTAGCGACAAGGATATTTCAACCCCTCCGTATACAGTAAATATAACCTGAAATATGAAACGCTGGGTAAAATACAACAATTTCGACCGTACATTGACAGTTGCACTGAGAAATACGCTAATCTAAGCTCTGTGGTTTTATTTAGCGAATAGCATCGATGATGATGAAAGCTGATTCTTTTATTATCTCCATGTGGATCTTAGACTTAAGCCTGCTCTGTAACTTTGTTACACCTCAAAAGCTTATTGGTAAGACTTTCGACCCATTGGTATCTAAAATAACCTGCAAACCGAAACTCAGAACGATTTACCTTTCATTGTAAGATGCGAAGTGAAAATGAAACTGTAAACCAGAAGTTGGTAGAATCAAGGTTGTTGAGTGAATCATGTGAGTATGAGACAATTTTAGATATGTTGAGTGGGGTTTTTTTGGTTAACGTGTTACAGAACATTGAACATTATTCAGAGATCGTTATTGTTAGAAGAAGAGTTGACTTTGAAACTGGCAGTTGATGTGGCTGCAAGTATGGAATTGTTAGAAACTGAAGCAACAGAAACAAAGGGCCCATGATACAGTGGTCACACAGTGGTTTAGAGATGGTAAAGCATTTTCTCCTTCCCACAATGTTTTCCACCCTATCAAAGAAGAATCATTCGATATGAGCCACACTATCAAACTATCATCTGCAAATGCTTTCAATTCAAACAGGTCTGAAATTTTGTTGTGTGGGAAAAGGTAAAATAAATAAGATAACAAAAAAGTGCCAAGGGGAACCATTGTTCAACCAAGTAATGTGTTCTCTTCCCATAATGTTTTTCATCCAAATTGTGAATGAGTAGAGCTGGGGAAACAATAAACATGTTTAACTCTTTTCCACACAAGTCTTAGGTTTGAAGACCCTGTAGAAAAAGGCTTTTAAAAACATTGTGGGAAAGGAAAGAATTGTTGGTAACGGCAGCATTTTGTTCTTTTTCCATATTGTTTTCAAAACCTTTACCCTTCACCAAACAATCCCTGGTTTTTATGACCCTGAGATAGAAGCTTTTTAAAAACAATGCCGGGAAAGGAGAAAATGCTGGTAACCAGCATTTTCTCCTTTTCCAACAATGTTTTTTTACCCTGCTAGAAACAATTAACAATTTTTGCGTTGCCTTTAATTTGTTGTCTGCAAGTGCTTTCAATTTGGACCAGTCTAAAGAGTTAACCCTTTACCAAACAGTCCCTTGTTTTCACGACCCTGAAGAAGAGGCCTTTTGATACATTGTTGGAAAAGGATGAAACGATGGTTACCAGCATTTTCTCCGTTTCCCAACATATTTTCTACTCTGTAATAAAACTACACGTCATCTGTGTTTCTGTCAGGTTTGTTGCCTGCAGATGCTATCAATTTGGAATGGTCTAAAATGTTTCTGTGGGAAAGGGTTAGACAGATACTGTCATTCGTGCCCAATTTTATTTGTCATCTGCAAATGCTTTTAATTTGGACTGGTCTAAAACTTTGCTGTGCTGCAAAGATTTACATACACATGTAGTTTTTTATAGGAATATTAATAAGGATATTGATCGAATTGATAGAAAGTATTATATAATTTCATGTATTGACATGGTTTTCTATTTAATTAAACTGTTAAAATATTATTGCCTTGTGTTACTCAGCTCATATACTGTTTCTAATATCTGTCGAAGTCTGATTACTTTTCTCCATTTTGAAAAACTTCTGCAATTCTCAGGCGACAGGGAAGTAGCTTCTCCTAAAATTCTGAGAGTTGGCAAAGGCCTGGGTATTCAAACCTGATAATACAGTTAGAATTAAAGGACATTTCAATATCATGTTTAACCCTGTATTTGATACAGCAGATTATCCAGTACCAGCGGCGGAAGATGTGTTCATAAAATTAGATTGAAAACAAAACTTTAAAGAAATTGACATGTGTCATGTGCACTAACATGTATAAGTAAAAGAGCAGTCGCACAAATATGTGATTAGTTCACAATATATGGGTCATTACTGATACTGTATTAGTGGAAATTATTGTGATGTGGAAATTTCTGTTATTTTACGAATTCGAAAAATTTGCAAAATTTCATGTATGCATGTGTTACCAGAAATATACAAACAAATAATAAGTGTTTTGAATTTGCAAACATAATCAGTAATTCAATATTTCAAGTGACACATGTACATGTATGTCGTAGGCCAGATCAGAACATAGGCAGATCTGGAAACTGCCCATGCAGATCTGAAATCTGCCTGGACCAAATTAGCATTATTATTTTATGTAGACCAAAATAGATTCTTTTCCAATATTTTTAATCATATTAATTACATGTGTTTACAACTGAGATTCTGTGTTTTCCACATTGCTTTTCCTTTTCTAAAGTGCAAAAAAATAAAAAATAAAATATATTAATCTTACTCAGAATTTCTGTTTAAACCTTGATGTGGTGTTTAAGTTGAATAAGATGGTTTATATGTAGTTGCACCATACTAAACGAGAAAATATTCCAATTTGGTCTAGGTAGATTGTGGAACTGCCTAGTCAAACTGGAATCTTACATTGGTCCAGGCAGAATTGCAGTTTGGTCTAGGCACATTCCATATCTGCCTAGATTCCAGTTCGGACTACAGCACCACCACCCCCCCCCCCACACACACACACATATGTATACATGTGAGTTTGTAAAACGTACCAATCCAGGATTTTTGTAAGAATACACACCAACAACCACGTTTGGTTTTTAGTATAAATTCCCATTCAAGATGTCAAAAATCTCTCTCTCTCTCTCTCTCTCTCTCTCTCTCTGAGAAAGCGGCCACTGGACTACCAGCATTTTCTCCTTTTCCCACCATGTTTGCTACCCTGCTGGAAACGAATTTCAATTTTTGAGTTACCTTTATTTTGTTATCTACAAGTGCTTTCAATTCGAACCAGTATAAAATTTTGTCGTTTGGTAAAGGGTTAAAGATTTTTCTTTTTTCAAATACATTTTCGTAGACATACATACAGACAGACAACCGAACAAGAAGTCAAACAGATAGACGGACGAAAAGACACTCTAGCGGATAAGTAGCTAGACAGTGCAGACGAGGACGGAAACGATAGTGACCAAGGTTTCATGTTATATTTCTTGGAAATGTCCACTTGAGATCTCCGAGACAAATTGCTACTCAAAAAAAGCCCTGCTTTTCAATTTCTTTCTTTCTTCCTATGTTATTTATTCCTTTAGTTTTGTCATAAAAAGGGGAAAAAAAGATTCAAAGGCAAACTGTCTGAAAGCCTGACCAAATGACAAACTGTTTTAGGGCAGACCAAATGACGGATTGTCATCAAAAGAGACCCAAATCCGGACTGTCATAAATACAGACAAAAAATCTAAAGAGACTGAAAAATATCGCAATGCAAAATGAGATGTACGGAAGAACTGCACAGAGTGCTTTCCTGGAGTTTCTTACTCCAGTATACCAGCACCCTTTGGTTTAGCCAATCAGAATTTGTCTTACTTTTGTCTTACTTTCAAATTTTAGAAAATTCTGGAGAATAAGACCAAGAATGATTTTAAGAATGATTGGTGAATTTAGAGCCTGCCATGGTTAACAGCATTTTGCCTTTTTCCCATAAGATTTTCATTTTTTTTTTTTTCTAAAGGGCATGAAAAACTTGGGATTGCGTGGTAAAGGTTTGATTTTATATCATTTTATTCTTGGTTTTGTCGTGTTAATGGCTGTTTTGTACATAATTTCAGCTGTACAGAGGTGGCCAGTGCACCTATTTCTCTTTTTCAAGACCTTTTCGAAATCCAGTCTTTCAACGATGTTGCAAACATCGTGATAACCCTCATTCATTACGTTTCAAATGCCTTTTTCCTACAAACAATTTTTCCTTTCTCCACAATGATCGCTTGTTTGTCAAAAGTCAGTATTATTGCATGACAATTCTTGTTCATTAAGTGTTCATTTTTACAAGAAGAAATACAAAGAAAACGGGAGCAACTTCAGATTTTTTCTCATCGATATCGGGTAATGTTCACTTCTTTTGTTCTTTTAGTTTCAACAGTTAGTACCCCCGGGCTACGTCTATCGACACACCATTACGGGCTTCCTGGGCTTAGTGTTTTAATTCTATATATAGTTGTTGGTTGATTTTTTTTTTTTCTATTAATTTTAAAATAGAATTTAAGTATTTGTTTGGTATCAAAGACAGACAGGCGTACATGTATATAACTTCTTTCTGTCTAATCGTTTAATTCAATCAATTTAGTAGAGTAGATAAAGACAAGCTGAAATAAAGTAAAGCATTTATTATTAGTGAATAACTGTTGAGGTGTGGACAAACCTCTGTTTTATTTTCAAAATGAAAAAACCGTAGGGTCGTCTTGTAAATTGTGATTAAAACTTGCATATTTTGCATACTTTTAAGCCTTATACATGGCATAAAGTTGAGCTCCACAAAAGTGGTGTTCCTTTCACTTTGTCAATGCCCCGCCCTGCCCCTCTTCCCCCCTCCCCTCCCCTCCCCTTCCCCCCCTTCCCCTCCCCTCCCCTTCCCCTCCCCTTCCCCTCCCCTCCCCTTTCCCCCTGAGAGAGAGAGAGAGAGAGAGAGAGAGAGAGAGAGAGAGAGAGAGAGAGAGAGAGAGAGAGAGAGAGAGAGAGAGAGAGAGAGAGAGAGAGAGAGAGAGAGAGAGAGAGAGAGAGGTTTCACTATAGAACTGATTCATTTTAAATTCATTTAAAACCACGAAAGACCTACGCTGTCTTAATTTTGCCTCATCTTCAAAACCTTTCGTTCATTAACCCTCTGGAAATGGCGGTAAAGTGATTTTTTTACAGCACAAACGGCGTCTTCGCGAGCCAAAGTTACGATCAATCCGTGGATCTTACCTTGGCTGATTGAGCCCGATTTCGGGATTCCTGCGATGCGCCCTCTATTGGATACTGGTTATTACCCCCTTTACATCATATTTCTGAAAACCAATGAAGTATCATTTTACAAACCACTTACGAATACAATTATTCAACATGAAGCGATAAGCAGACATCCACGTGGGTTTCCGTGTTGACCTTCTATTCGAACGGTCGCGACCTTATTCTATTTTTATCAGAGATGAAATGCTACGAGCGATTCCATTCGTTGCAGCTAGAGCTGGCTGCATCCAATGAAAAAGCGTATCGGGGCAATGTAAGAATCAAGCTCGATCCGCCAAGGGTAGATTAGCGTAGTAAATCGTCAGTCTTGGCTTGCGAAGATGCACAAACGGGGACCTGCATTGAAAAAGTGTATGAATTTTTACATTACAAACGGGGACCTGCATTCCAACAGATACACCAAATATGCATCATATCAGAATAATTTAATATCAATTGTCTTCATGAAGATTGGCGAGTTCTGATTGGCTGGATCTTTTTTTTCATAGCTCCATGAAAAAAAAAAATCACCTACTTTTGCAGAAGGTTACTTTTGCGAGTCCTACACACTGCTTTGCTCTTTTACTTTCATTCTATTGGTTAATTTTCAGTATTGGGGATCTGAAAACTGATTCCTTGTTATATTCTTGCGCCATACAAATATGAGTGGAAGGAACTTTAAAAAATTCCAACATTAGATTTAAAACTAAAGAAAATGAATGCAGTTTTGTTTATTTCTATGGGGGGATGTTTTCTGTAATATTAGATTATAAGGAATGAAAAAAAAAACAATCACACTGTAAAAAAATAAAATTCTCTTCATTCCTTAAATATGTGTATAATGTGTGTGTACTGCTAACAGTCCAATGTCGGGGAACGTGTCAGATTACTAATTAAATTTGACATGTTGATAATGAGAGGGTCTAGAATGCGAATTTATACTGAAAACCCAGTTGGTTGGTGTGTATTCGTAAAAATTTGCCTGTTTGGTAGGTTTTACAAACTCACCCCCCCGCACACACACACACACACACACCCATCCATGTACATGTACACATATGGACTTTCAAGTTCACCTGCAATATTCCAACAAAGTTAATGATCATGATGCTAAAAATATTTGATTTAGTGCTTTGCACAGAATATTATATCACTAGTATTACAAGTCAAAATGAAGATGATGAGTCAGTGATGAAAAGACAAGCCAAAATAAATATTAAATTCAGTTAGGAAAGAAAAGTGTTTAGGAAAGAAAAGTGTTGAAGAAGTTGAATATTTTGATTTTAGGGTAAATAAGGATCTCATTTATCCTTCCAAAAGGAAGATGGAATTCATAGTGCATCTTCCTAGATCTACAACAAAAAATGGTTGCAGTCTTTACTCGGTATTGTCAAGTTTTATAGAAAATTCACTCCAGATTACAATAATTGAACCCTTGATATATTTGTTGAAAAGCCAAAAACCAAGAGTTTGGACTAAGAAATTAGTTCTTTAATAGATATACTGGTGCATTATCAAATTGTCCCGTAAATGTTTTTGTGTGTTGTCGTTGACTTTATTTATTTATAATATGAGTCGTGAATAGCTGCAAAAACAATGCACTTTTGCAAATGTTTCTGATCTTGCTTTATCAATTACAAATCACATCCTTTCATTCATACTACCAGCTGTTCTTCCAGACGGCAATTTTCATTTCAAACGTGTCTATTCGAAAAAGATGAACTAGGTGGCACGGATAGGTTTATCTTTCAAAGGGTAGAAAACATTTTTGAAAAGTAGAAATTGTTGTTTTTTTAACCGCAATTTGAAATTGCAACTGTTGCGTTCCAGGTTTTTTGTAAATACTGATCTGGCTAAACCCCTTCCATGGCGCGGCTAAATTTTTCCAAACTTAAAACAATTCGAGGTAATTGTATGCTTGATTTCTTTTTCATCGTTTCAAAACTGTATATCAGTTACAAGATCGAGACAATTCATCTTTTTACATGTTTTCTTTGTTTCACCGATTTGTATGCCCCTGGTATATAATTCTAAATTTCACGGGTTTTATGGCAAGCTAACGAGGACCTCAGTGTACTATATCCTTTACAAAACAAATCAACCAGTGCAAATTGAAAATACTTTGAGACAACAACAAAAACACAAAAACCTGGTTTAAAAATGTCACAAACAAGAAGGGGAAAAAAGATGTGAACCCTGCAGGACTCGATCTTAGCACCTTCAGATTTCAGGGCCAGTGCTCTACCACTGAGCTATGCATTCCTTGTGCGATGGTTGAAACACTTAATACAGTTTTGAGAAAGTGTAATTTAAAACAAGAGGACCATGGTGGTCCTATATCACTCACCTGAGTACTAAAGGTCTACAATGAAGATAAATATCAAATATCAAAGTTCAAGGCCAAATAATTCTGACTGGGTATTTTTCCAAAGATGCTTTCACAACCCTTCTTTTTCAGGGTCATTGAAAGCTAGGATTGTATGGTAAGGGATTGAATTAATTTGGAAGGCCAGGCATTAATTTCCTGGTCAAAATGGTGGTCGAATGACAGATTAAAACATCATTCGCTCATTGGTAAGACACAAATGAGACTTGTCTCAGTAACTTTTGATCAAATGTCAAAGGATGTTGGCTGAGACAGTAATCAAGCAAACGCAAACTGGGAACCTTAGACTAACAGCTCACAACATTACTGACTGATCTATCGGGGCGCAACAAGTCCAGTATGTGAATGTTCCTTGGGTGAAGCTCTACCAAAATTGTTCAAAGAATTTAATTCCATCCAAAACTCTGGTTGCCATGGAAACAAAAAACAAATAAAAAACGAAATCTTTGAAAATCTTCTTCTCTGAAACTTGAAGACATACAGCTTTGATATTTGGTATGTAGCATCTCCTAATGGACCTCTACCAAGTTTGTTCAATTTATGCGCCTGGGGGCAAAACTGGCCCCACCCCGGGGATCAAAAGTTTGAGCATAGGAACAAAGAAGGAAAACTTTAAAAATCTTCTCTGGTGTAACTTGAAAGTGTAGAGCTTTGATATTTAGTATGTGGCATCTCCTAGTGGACCTCTACAAATTTTGTTCAAATTATGCCCCTGGGGTCAAAACTGACCCCATCCCTGGGGTCACAACTTTGAGCATAGGAACAAAGAAGGAAAACTTTAAAAATCTTCCCCCCTGAAACTTGAAGGCGAAGAGCTTTGATATTTAGTATGTGGCATCTCCTAGTGGACCTCTACCAAGTTTGTTCAAATTATGCCCCTGAGGTCAAAACTGGCCCCACCCTGGGGGTCACAAGTCTGAGCGTAGGAACAAAGAAGGAAGACTTTAAAAATCTTCTCCTCTGAAATTTGAAGGCGTAGCGCTTTGATATTTGGTATGTGGCATCTCCTAGTGGACCTCTACAAAGTTTGTTCAAATTATGCCCCTTGGGTCAAAACTGACCCCACCCCGAGGGTCACAAGTTTGAGCATAGGAACAAAGAAGGAAAACTTTAAAAATCCTCCCCCTGAAACTTGAAGGCGAAGAGCTTTGATACTTAGTATGTGGTATCTCTTAGTGGACCTCTACCAAGTTTGTTCAAATTATGCCCCTGAGGTCAAAACTAGCCCCACCCTGGGGGTCACAAGTTTGAGCATAGGAACAAAGAAGGAAAACTTTAAAAATCTTTCCTCCTGAAACTTGAAGGCGAAGAGCTTTGATATTTAGTATGTGGCATCTCCTAGTGGACCTCTACCAAGTTTGCTCAAATTATGCCCCTGGTGTCAAAACTGGCCCCGCCCCCGGGGGTCACAAGTTCGAACATAGGAACAAAGGAAGAAAATTTTAAAATTCTTCTTCTCTAAAACTAGAAGGCATAGAGCTATGATATTTGGCATGTAGCAATTCCTAGTGGATCTCTACCAAGTTTGTTCATATTATGTCCTTGGGGTCAAAACTGGCCCTGCCCCAGGGGTTCAAAGTTTCAAACATATCAACAAAGAAGGAAAACTTTAGAAATCATCTTCTCTGAAACTTGAAGGTGCAAAGCTTTGATATTTGGTATGCAGAATCTTCTAGTAGACCTCTACCAAGTTTGCTCATATCATGTCCCTGGCGTCAAAACTGGCCATGCCCCGTAGGTCACAAGTTGGAGCATAGGAACAAAGAATGAAAATATTAAATTTCTTTTTCTCTTAAACGGGAAGGTGTAGAGCTTTGATATTTGGTTATGTAGCATTTTGAGTGGACCTCTACCTAGTTTGTTCCAAGGATGCTGCTTTGGTTAAAACTGACCGAGCCCCGGGGACCACAAGTTCGAACATAGAACAAAGAAGGAAAATTTGAAATTCTTCTTTGAAACTGGAAGGTGTAGAGCTTTGATATTTGCTTGCCATATGTCCGGCGTCTGTCGACCGTCAACAATTTTTTTTAACATCTTCTCCTAACCCACTGGGCCAATCTTGATGAAACTTGGCAGGGATGTTCCTTGGGTGAAGCTTTACCAAAGTTGTTCAGTTCAAAGAATTGAATTTCACTCATAAGCTATAGTCTAAGGTGAGCGTTCCAGGGCCAAAAGCCCTCTTGTTGATAACATGTCGTTTCATGAAATAAAATCAAATAACTGTTGTCTTTCGCTTGATAAGATGAAGTTTAATGACATTTTGTCCTGTAGTGAAAGAGATATTGGTCCATAGTGAAAATTTACACCAAGCCCCATTTTTCAATGGCATGACATTTAAGGAAAAACGGTAAATTATTGTTATTGGCAGACTATCATAAGGAACACATACGTGTACAAAGTGCCCATCTTGTTTCAGAACAGAGGAATTTCAAAGTTTTCCTTCCTTGTTCCCATGTTCAAACTTGTGAACAGCGGGGGTGGGGGTGGGGGGTGGGGGGAGGGGGGAGCAGTTTAGACCCCAGGATAATTGTATGAACAAACTTGGTAGAGGTCCTCTGTAAGATGCTACATACCAATTTCCAGGCTCTACGACTTTCAGTTTCAGAGAACTTTTTTTAAAGTTTTCTTTCTTTGCTCCTAGGTTTCAAACTTAAGAGGCGGGACTGGTTAGGACCCCAGGGACATCATTTTAACATACTTTGTAGAGGTCAACTAGCAGATGCTACATACCAAATGTCAAAGCTCTACTCCTTCTTGTTTCAGAGAAGAATTTTAAAGTTTTCCTTCTTTGTTCCTATATTTCAAACTTGTGACCCCCGGGGCTGGGCCCGTTTTGACCAAAGGGGCATCATATTAAAAATATTGGTAGAGGTCCACTAGGAGATGCTACATACCAAATATCAAAGCTCTGCGCTTTCTAGTTTCAGAGAAGAGTTTTAAAGTTTTCCTTCTTTGTTCCTATTTTACAAACTTGTGATCCCCGGGGCAGGGCTGTTTTGACCCCTGGGGCATTCATATGTACAATCTTGGTAGAGGTCTACTAGGAGATGCTACATACCAAATATCAAAGCTCTGCGCTTTCTAGTTTCAGAGAAGAATTTTAAAGTTTTCCTTCTTTGTTCCTATGTATCAAACTTGTGACCCCTGGGGCTAGGCCAGTTTTGACCCCAGTGACATCATATGAACAATCTTGGTAGAGGCCCACGAGGAGATGCTACATACCAAATATCAAAGATCTGCACTTCTAGTTTCAGAGAAGAAGAATTTTAAAGTTTTCCTTCTTTGTTCCTATGTTTCAAACTTGTAATCCCCGGGGCAGGGCCAGTTTTGACCCTAGGGGCATCATATTAACAATCTTTGTAGAGGTCTTACCTTAGATCTTCACCCTTCGATGAGGAGATATTTCCACGAATAATAACTTTGAAATTTATATTGACTTGAAACTTTTAATAAACTTATCCATTTTGTTAGAGTTAGCGGTTGATCGGCGTATACAGGTCTACGAACTATTCTGATAACCATTCGGAACACCACCGAGCCACTCAGAAGGTGAAAATAGAATATCAATTTATATAGATGATTTTGACCCGGGTCAGGTTAAATGAAGTAGATAGTAATATCCTTGGTCAAGGAGCAGAAAACGATGATTTCTTTGTGACTTTCATAGATAAAATATCGGTAGGCGGAGACATGGAACTGCTAAAGGCGACTCACTTTATACATAATGACATCACTCTATATGGAACGATGTCCATTTACCACGCTGGTGTTTATAGAGCAGAATGAACGTTTTTTTATGTTAGAACTCATATTACACCATAGAAAGGGACTCAGTGAATGTACTAGATCAAAATGAGCGAGTAAACATCCTGATAGTTCATGTTGAGTACACTTTATAATCCAATTTAATGCCTCAGTCACAAATAACGAACTGCCGCCGGACGGCGAGTTTTTCAGAAGATTTTGACGCAATCGTCCGGGGACCGCACGGCAACCGTCCGGTGGCAGCTCAATTTGAACGGCGGCAGTTCAATTTTGAGACGCCGTCCGGCGCCCGTCCGAGTTTTAAAACAAAGTTATAATTGAACGGCGACCGGACGATTTTTTGGCCATCGGAGAGCCCGTTAACTCATCGTCCGGGCACCGCCCAGGCGCTGTGCGGTGACCGGACGATGCCTTCAGAGATCGGACGGCGCCCGGCCGATTTTTATGAAAAAATTTATATCTAAATCGTCCAGCGACCGGACGGTCATCGGGCGGCGACCGGACTGTCTCCGTCCAGGCGCCGGGCGGAGCCCAGACGGGTACCGCCCGATTATGAATATTTGTACGGGCACCGTCCGGTGACCGTCAGATCGCTGTGCGGCACTGATTTTGTTAAGTCTTTCCGGACGGCGACCGGACGGCAAACATATACTTTGGCGACATGAGAATATCATAAAAGTGTATATGAATGTCTTACTTCATCATAATTTATCAGTTCTGAAGTGAAATGGCACTTACACCGCCACAAAATCTGTTGAACCTTTTCCTTCATCAAAAGAGATTGCAAGCTACTCGCTGATGGCAGATAAATGTAATAGCAGCTGCTCCTGTTTACGATCTGTTTACGATCAGAAGCGTGCTGGGCGAGGCCGCAGAGTGAGGACTTTGTGGGTCAAAACGTGGCTACAGAGGTGTGTCATCCTCGGACAATATGACACGCCTCTGTAGCTAGCCAGACGGCGGCACAAAGTTCGAAAGATGTCCGTCCGATCGCCGTCCGGTCGCCTTCCGGTCGCCGTCCGGTCGCCATCCGATGACCGTCCGGTTGCCGCCCGGTGCCTTTCTGAACTGAAAACTGCACGCATGGCGTTTCCAAAGAAACTGCCGTCCGACGCCCGTTTGATTTGTGACTGCTTGGGCAAAATGTCTGAAAATCGTACGGCGCCCGGACGATGTCCCAAATTTTTGAATCGGCGAAGTTGGAAGAAATCGTCCGGCGCCCGTTTTATTTGTGACCTAGGCATAACTTTGCAATGAGAATTTATTACTGTCTTTTATTCTTTACTTGTATTTGTCTGAAATTATTTAAATTAATACGAATCTATGTTGCAACTTATCCTTTCTATGCCATTTGATCCTAGAACTGTTAATAAAAGCCTTAAGTTCATCATTCTTTCTGTAAGCATCTTTTCTTTACAAAGATGGACTAGCAGATCGAAAGGCAGCCATGGTAAAATCCATAGCTTCCTTTTCTTTCAAAGATATCTAGAAATAGGTCACTAGTCAATCATATTCAACCCCATAACTACAATAAATGGTTAAAGACAAGTGGACAATCAGATCATTGGTATTTCCCTGTTGGTAGCCCTAGACCCTATTGCTACGAACCGAAATTATTTTAAAGTTTCCCTATGTCCATGTTAGCCTATTCAAAACTTTTGACCCCTGGGATGGGGCTAATTTTGACCCCTGGGCTATTATTTGAAGGAACTTGGCAGAAATTCACTTGATAAAGCTACATGCAAAATTTGGTAGCCCTAGGCCTTATGGTTTCTGACAAGAAGATTTTCAAAGATTTCCAATATTTTTAAGTTTCGTTGACCTAGCAACCAGAGTATTTGAAGGAATCAAATCCTTTTAAAAAATTCTGAAGAAGAGACGAGGAACATAACAGGAACATTTCTGTAAAATTTCATCAAAATCAAATGGGTAGATTCTGAGGAAAAGATCTTTGAAATAAAAGCTAATGCAAGCACAGATGAATGGAAGCACAACTGACACCAGGCCATGACATAAGCCCGCTGGCCTTTGGCCAGTGGAGCTAACTAAATTCAGATCACATTGCACAGATCTTTTGTCAGTTGTTTGAAGACGGCGCCTTTCAAGAAACAGTGTTGGAAAAAAATGACCTTAAGAGGCATACCTTCTTTCTTTTCTTAGGAAATGATATTATCGATTCCCTAATTTGTGGATAATTTGTATCACACCTTTCGGTTGGGCATATAGATAAAATTGTTGTTTGATGATAGCAGAATTTTTAAAGGTATATGCATACTAAAATAATTCAATTTCTATGCCCTTAAGAATAATTATTCCAACACATGAAGTTAACATATTTGTTTGTATTGTTATAGTGCTACTTCCGTACATAAATTCACTACTGAATGAAATTACTACAGAAACATGTGGTTTTACTAGGATATGTTACTGTTTATGGCTGTTCTCCAACTTGCCCTCACTTCTCTATAGCTCAGACCGAAAACCTATAGGGTTGAATAGTAAAAAGCATGAAATCTAAAATGAAAAGTTACAAAAAATAGAATTCTGCATGGTTTTTGTAAATAACTAACCAAATGCAACGAGGACATTTTGAATGAGTTATTCCATTTGAATGCATTTGATCATAACATTAATTTTTACAGCGACTATATGGACTATAACAAGAGCTTCACAGAGCGGCGCTTATATGCCAGAAGGGGCTTGTCAGTGAAATGGGTTAAAACCTAGAACCCCTACAGAGATCTTAATTTTTAGAGTGACATGCAGCTACAAATCACAGATATTCACTGTGGTAAGTTTCAAGTAATTCCAATGGAAACTGTTGGAGGAGGTGCACACACAAGAAACTACCAACGAAATGACAAACAGACAGACGACCGGGGGCCATAACATAATACCCTTCCGGCATATAAAAAGAAATTACATATAAATGTTGCTAAAATAATAAATTTTGCCAATCATGGGTAGAAAACATTTTGAGAAAAGAAGAAAATGCTAATTACAAGCATTTTCTTCTTTTCCCACAAGTTTTTAACCCTTTACAACACAATCCCAACTTTTAACGACCCTGAGAAAGAAGCCTTCTTAAAACATTGTGGGAAAAGGAGAAAATGCTGGTAACCAGCATTTTCTCCTTTTCCCACAATGTTTTTTCCCCTTCTCAAAACAAATTTTAAATTTTCAGCCACCTTCACTTTGTCCTTGGCAAATGCTTTCATTTTAGACCAGCCTAAAATTTTGTTGTTTGGTAAAGGGTTAAAAAGCCTTCTGCCTGAGGGTCTAGAGAAGTTATACTTTGTGATGAAGGATTTACACACATTGGAGGCATAACAGGCACTAAACACGTGTTGGCTTGCCTTTGGCAAGAGTAACTCAAACTATAACAAAGACCTCTTTGATGCATATTTTATTCAGATTTTTCTTCTTATTCACAACTTAAAATCTTAATAAATAAATGCAGAAGCATAAAGGTAACTTTACATGCAAACAATTAATAGAATGTCAACAACAAGGTCAATAACATAAACTGAGGTGAAAGTCCAGTTTCTTTAACAAAAAGGCCGGTTTATACAAAAACCTATAAATCAGCATTTAAAAAAATGTTAGTATCACAAACCACTACAAAAAAAGCACAACTCATTTAAATCATTACCAAGTGCGGAAATTCAACGATGCTAATAGTGATCGCAGCAGGTAAATTGAATGTAGTTCATATGTAATTGTTTTTTCTAAATGAAAACTGGCTAGGGAAGAAATATATGGCATGCAACAGGCATAAAGGGGCATACCAACATTCGTGTAAAGTGTCATATTGGATCAACCTGTGCATTCCACACAGGCAGAAATGACACTTTTCCATTTTTATGATTTTTTTGCGCAAGTCTACTGAAGAACAAAAATCTAACATAGTCAAAAAGTGTCGTCTCATATTAGCCTGCGCAGACTGCACAGGTTGATCCGAGATGACATATCACACACATGTCCAAATGACCCTTTTTGCAAACTACAACGAATATTTACTCATCTATATCATTCCCTCCTTTTCCAAGCATGTTTTCAAAACCTATCCTCATCTATACTACTCAAACATTGATAGGGATCATTTACATATTTCTGTATGGGTTTATAAGTTACAACAGTTTTGTATACAACATTTACCATACAGTAAAACTCTAGATTTGTCCTAGTTGAAAGCATTTACTGACCAAAAAATAAATACTATGTGCACTATTCTGTCTGTAATAGGGCAGAAAACATTGTTGAAAAGGAGAAAATGCTGGTATCCAGCATTTTCTCCTTTTCCAACAATGTTTTCCAAGGGCTTCTTCTCAGTGTCTTTAACAGTCGGCATTGTGAGGTAAGAGTTTAAAGATCCATTTCCCCTGGTCATTTTATTGATCAGCGTGGCAATGTAACTTATTGTAAAACCATACATGATACATGCCACATACATATTTAGAGTGAATCTTTTATGGTGATCCCTAGCAAATTTTGAGTAGTATAGATCCTCAGGGTTATTAAAAGTGGGGATTGTTTGATAAAAAGTAAATAAATGCATCAACAATAAAGTAAGCAGTTTTTACTGTACAAAACAGAAAACAATATCATCTCTACATGTTTGTAAAGGTATCACTAAGATTGCTTCCTTTTTCTGAAGGATATCACTACACAAAAAATAAACAAGAGGGCCATGATAGCCCTGTATCGCTCCACTGGCATTTTAACCCTTTACCACACACAATTTAAAGCGTTCATGATCCTGAAAAAGAGGGCCTTTCCTTTGAAAACAATGAACACTGTCAGGCAATACAAGCAGGTTTATTCATTACCATGAAAGTTAAAGTTCTTTGCAAAAAAAAACCCTGAATGACAGAAGGCTTACTTTGAATTTAATATTCCACACATGTGAGCATAACTACTAGCATCAAAATGAATCACTCTCCCTGGAAACTGAATATTTTCTATCAAAGATCTTAAATATCAAGCAGCAATCATGTGTCACTGCAACTTGATAGTCAAGGGAGGTAAAACACTAACAAATCTTTATCCCTTATAAAAAAAATTTACTTCCCTTGATTAATGTTAATATTGAAGCGACTATATATGGAAGCCCCTGTTAAACTTGTGATCCCTGGAAGGGAGCCAATTTTGACCCCAGGCCAAAAATATGAAGATACTTGTTAAAGATCCATTAGATAAAGCTACATGCCAAATTCAGTAGCCCTGGACCTTATGGTTTCTGAGAAGATTTTAAAAAAATTGTTTTTTTTTGTTTTGTTGCCATGGCAACCAGAATTTTTTAAGGAATCAAATTCTTTAAAAAAAGTCTTGAAGAGGACTATGGCAGGATTATTTCTACAAAGTTTCATCAAATCAGAGAAAAAGATGTTTGAAATAAAAGTTAACACACACACATGGACGGATGGACTAACAGATGCACGGACAGATGCACGACGGACACCGGGCCATGATATAAGCCTGTTGGCCTTTGGCCAGTGGAGCTAAAAATGTCTTGGTTAACCCTAAGGATGATAGGCATAACAAGAATAGCTAAACAGTGCTGACCAAAATCAGACTGCCCACTGAGTGAACTGATCTAGGATCTACACTGTCGCCTGTGTAGAGATGGTCTAGCCAAAAAATACTTGGCTACAGTCAAGCCATTTGGTGGACACCATCTCTATTTAACTTCTTTCCAAACAACAAACACATTTAATGTGGGTCAAATGAATGGATTTGAACTTGAAAGGGTAAAAAAAATGTGGGTAAGGAAAAAATACTAATTACAAGTATTTTCTCCTTTCCTGGCAGTCTATTCCAGAGCTTAGTCCGAGAGCCTCCTAAAACTCTATACAATAGTATGTGAAAAGGGCTAAAAAGTAACATTTACTGATCAAGCGTATCTCAAAGAAGGAAAATATGTTGTAAGGTACTAAACAAAAACTTGTTTTCAGCAAGCATTTTATGAGAATCCCCTAATTTTCTGCTTAATACAGCTTGAAATTGCCTGCAATATTAAAGCTTCTTTTCTGCTGCAAATAATTTTTTTCGTCTACTTTTCACATTATCTTACAAAATCAACACCAGCCCCAAAGAAAAATCAGTAGCCAACAAGTCTGAATGCAGCCAAATATTTAAAAAGTATTTCAAAATGAAAAAGATTTAAAATTATCTTGCTAATACTAGATCTTGTATAAATTGTTCATATTGGAAAAGTTTGCATTTGTAAATTTTTTTTTTTTTCAAATCTTGTAATCAGTGAATGTGAGGACCAGTAAATATATATCTGTAACTGATGAAAAAAGTAAAGGAATGGCAGCAGAAGCAGTAAGTGGCAATTACATGTACACACAACAGACAAATAGGAATGTTAACATAAAGATTGCTAGATATATAACAATATCTTCATTTATCACTCATTTTACAAAGCAATCATGAGTTTTAATAACCCTGAGGAAAAAAGACAATTGAAATCATTGTAGAAAACGGAGAAAATAAGAATGATGAACAGCATATTTTTTTCTCGTAAAACAATGTTTTCTACATTTTCAAGAACAATTGCAGAATTCATTTTGTCGTCTGCAAATGCTTTATATTTGGAGGAGCCCAACTTTTTTCATATGACAATGGGTTAAACATCAGAGCACCAAACTAACATGGACATTTTCAGGACGGTAGAAACCCCCTCACCCCCAACGCTTCTTTTTTAACATGGAATACAATTTCTTGTTAGTTGATCAACAATTTATACCAATACAATACTTTTGCACAATTTAAACAATAAGACATTCCTTTGATGTCTATCTTTAAATGATTTGTTGATACTTTTGTTAGTTTCCTGAGACGAGAGGTAATTATTATCACCCCATAAGAATATAATGATTTTAGATTTATAAATGATAATTCTAAGAAGGATAAAAAGAAAAAGTGGTTTGGTTAAAGTGGTATAATAATACTAAGTTTTAGTGATAGCATTTTTTTTTTTTGGAATAAAATTTAAGTTGAAATAGCTGTTTTCCATTATGGGTCTCCTACCTTAACTTGGAAAAAATGTAAATACAAAAATTTGTCAATGTTGTATCTCTTTACCCAAAAACAAAAACTTACACCTGTCCAAATTTAAAGCATTTCCAGACAACATGTTAAATTTTACATGAGGTTTGTTTTGGGAATGATAGAAAATATTGTGGACAAAGGAGAAAATGCTGGTGACAGCATTTTCTCCTTTTCACAGAATGTTTTGAAAAGTCTCTCTCTTTCGGGTAGGAATTGTTTGGTAAAGTGTTCTAAGAAAAATAAGAAAAATATCTCAACAAAGCAGATGGCCTAGATCCTATATCAGACTTGCTGTGAAAACAACTAAAGTGGAAGAAGGTGCTCGAGAGGTTAACTACGTATAATTATGTAACAATCGTCAAAAATGTAGACTTGTCCAAGTTCAAAGAATTTACAGACAACAATTTCAGTATGATTTAAAGGCTCAAACTTGTCTTTAATAGGGTAGAAAACATGGTGGGAAAGAAGAAAATGCCCAGCACCAGCATTTTCTACTTCCACCACAATGTTTTCAAAAACAGGGTTGTTAAAACCCAGGATTTTGTGGTTAATGATTTAGTGACTAAATAACATATAACTTTGTATTTCCACACTTAATTCATGCATTTAAACTATTAAAAATCAACAATATGTATCCATTTTATAAATCTATATAGTCCAAGTCTCTCTAATAGCTGCAATTACAGGACTTATTCCACACTTCCAACAAATCAGGAAATCAAGGCCTAATACTCTGATTCATGTGGCATCTGTTTTTGTAAATAACACATTACCACATAAATCCTGTCAATATGGAATTGAAAAAAAATATGGAATGTGTGCTGAATTCTTATGACACGATATCATGTCACAACCTCTTTCAATAAAACCAGCCAATAGATTGATAACCCAGTTGACAATTTACTAACCGACCGTTTATCATAATAATCCCTTGGAACAAAGCATTTTACATTGTTGTTAGAAAAAGAGGCCATTTTTGTTACAAGCGATTCTATGCCTTTTCCAGTAGCTTTTTCTAAAGGAGGGGTGTCCATAAGGCCCTTTTCATGGCCACTACCGATTTTTTTTAAATTTTGTACACTGAAACCTATACATATTGGCTGTAATTTTATGCAATATTGAATCAATTGGTAAAAGTTTATAAGATGTGTGCATGTTCAAAGTGGGTGGGGTAATTCTGACACAAAGAGGGGTCCGTTAGGAAATCGATGATATTTTCA
Organism: Tridacna crocea; assembly: GCA_943736015.1. Taxonomy (NCBI): domain Eukaryota; kingdom Metazoa; phylum Mollusca; class Bivalvia; order Cardiida; family Cardiidae; genus Tridacna; species Tridacna crocea. The sequence continues at coordinate 9,391,104 of OX031068.1, forward strand.
TTGTTATTTAGAGCTCAAACTTAACAATTTCATGCATTTTTAAACAATATCAGATATAACAGCTTATGCTAAAACCTTTGTAAAATTCTTTTTATAAAAGTGTTTTTACACAATTGACTGACATGCAAAAATTTTAGCTTTTTCAGTTCTCGAACTTTACCAAAAACCACAACATCGTTTTATATATGGAGGGATTCCAATGATATTTTGCTTATGTACAGTATATTAAATGGTTATTGTAAAATTATGACGAAAGTTTTCTCTAGCTAAGGGTTTTTGAGTTATCTCCCCTTGAATTTTCTTAATTTTTTTACAAATGTTTAAGGTTTTCATTTCTCAGTTGGCCACCATGAAGATAAAGTTATTTAATGCAGAGTAACTTATTCTATTACCTATATGTAGATTTCTGATTACAGATTTATCCCCATTTGATTTGGACAAGCAGGTTCGGTGCTTCAGTGACTTTTTGGGTGATTTCAACTATTCAGTTCGAACTTTAACTAATTCAGCCTTAAATTGATAACAAGAACGTTTCGTTCTAGGAGCAGATCTTGAATGGTTGTTTTTATGGTGCTCAACAAGGTGTTACGGCAACCAGTGTATCTATTAATGCTTTCCTAGATTGTTTCCCCACCAATCCTGTGAAAAAAATAACCAATCCAGGGATTCAAACAACAATCCCCTAGTTTCCAATGAACTATCAGGCTAGGCATAATCTAAATATCAATCTGTTTCTCTGTTAGGAAGTACTTTCGTTATACATGAGCCTGTGGATATTGACTCTCTGTAGTTTATAGGATTAATCTTCAATCTCTAAGCCAAGAAGAGTTGCTTTGCCAAACAACTAATCATTTTAACAGATATCATTCCTCTACTTTTGAATAACTTGAGGAAGTGTAGCTGCTGATAATGGCATCTCATAGGCTTTAAAACTCATATGAGATATGTTTACTTTTGATGTCAGTATTTTCTGACTGGTGATAATTGAAACCTATGTACCAAAGCTATATGTGCACAACAAACAACTATTGTGTGTGTGTGTGGGGGGGGGGGGTGTTCTAAAAATGACAACTTCTTTTTTTGTGAGCCATGATTCAATGGACTATATTTTAATCAAAGTGTTTTTATATATATAAGACCGACCTTTTCTGGGGTAATATACCCCCATTCGTAATTTTTGTGTCACTTGTTTTGAATGTGCCCATGTTGTAAATGTGAAACTCTCTACAGAAGTGTGGAACAAACATGCTTTGTCTGACAGTTTTCAAGTTTGTCATTAGTAGTTATTTGTACATATCAGTTAACAGGGAATGGCAACATACTGTATTACATGAACATTTGTAAATTAAAAAGAATGGGCTTCCACATAGATTGCGCTCGCTTTGATAGTCGTTGGACATAAAGCACACTTTTGAAACATGCTCTGCAGTTTGCATCGGAGTTACAAACAAACGTAGGGCCTCCTGAATTTTTAGTTAAGATATGCAATACAATTTGAAGTATTGAGGGAAGCACAAAACATAGAAAATCCTTAAAAATATGTGGGCTATTGTAAAGTTGTCTTATCTTACAATATTATTTTTGCGAAAAGTCAAGAGCTCTGAGATGACAAATGAGGTATTGCGGAAGTATAACCTTAAAAAGGTTTAAAGATAAGACACTCGCAGTACATGTGATAAGAATTAATGAATGATGGAAAGCCTCTTGATATTTTTATTGAATTCAAAGAGCAAAAGAATAGAATGAATAGCATTTTAAGGCCTGTCGACAACTTAGGTCATATTAGGCGCACTTATTACTTAGTAAACAATAATGCGAAGTGAAAGTAACATACATGTGCAATAAGATAAGACAAACATGATAAATGAGGAATGGACAAAACACAAAATAATGCACCTTTTGTCGCCTTTTATGACATGCATGCTGTCACGTTTGTTCCGCCAAATGAAATGGCAGATATGACGATTGCGGGACTGCAGTGGTTTATTCTTATACCCCTTATTAAACCACACAGGGTCCCACAGGCCAAGTGATTCCCATTGCAAACCATATTTACATTGAGAAAAAAAGGTAGGATTTGGAACAAGAACTACCCAGCCTGCTGCAATCCTATGAATTACGAGGAAAGCAGCCATTCGTCTCTAATTTTAGTCGCCTTAGAGAAAGGCCGAGGTCCTATTCTATACAGTAAAACAAAAATAAAAAAACGTTACCCCCTGGGGACCAACGAGAAAAGTAAAGGCATCAGAGAGAAGGCTTAAAGTCCAAAAGTGACCCAAAAGTAAAAGTGTGGTTGTTAAAATGCATTTATATTTAATTAGTGAAATTAAAAAGAATAGAAACTATTGTGAAGATAACAGCCTGCTCTTGTACAGTCAGTCTAAGTGTTTTTCTCCGGCAGAAAAATTAATTTTGAGGGTAGGTCAAAAGATGCCAGGTCACTTCATTTTCGTTTACTTTTTACCAGGTTTTAAAACTCATTTTGCTGCCGGCGATGAACAATTAGAAAACTGTATGCCAGATAATAGATTGTCATCTTCAGAATAATTTTATACTTTAAGGTATGGTCTATATTCAAATATACTTGAACACTCACATTGTATGCTTTTAGACACTATTGGGGCTTTCAGCCCTAGCAGCAGAATCAACCATATTCCAATAAACATTTTTTTTTCAAATATAATGCCAAAAGAAAATTGACAAAAAATAAAATCAGAAATTAATTCCATGAAAATGTCTGAAATGAGTTATATATACATGTATTGAATTCATTGCTGTCGAAACAAAACAAAAAAGGTAAAAATCAGAGTCATATCTGCCTTTAATTTCAAAACATATTTCAGGACGGAAACAATCGGGGAAAGAAATGAATGAAATGTTTAAGACACTAGAGACTAAGTAATATAGAAGCGCCATCTGATTGATTTTCAAAGTTCATCTGTTTGAAATTTCAAAAAAGTTGTTATGTAAGCTGTGGGTTAAGAACAGTAAATAATTTAGGAAGGGCAAATTTAAATTGAAGAAGTAAAGTATCGTGATGACTCCGACTACTCTGAAGACTTTGTTTAGAGAGGAAAAAATGTAGACATAGAAAAAATAACTCTGTAACTCTGATAAAATAATGTTTAAAAAAAGAGGTAAAGTAAAGGGGAGATAACTCAAAAACCGCTAGCTATAGAAAACTTTCGTCATAATTTTACAATAACCATTTAATATACTGTACATAAGCAAAATATCACTGGAATCCCTCCATATATAAAAATGATGTTGTGGTTTTTCGTAAAGTTGGAGAACTGGAAAAAGCTAAAATTTAGGCATGTCAGTCAATTGTGTAAAAACACTTTTATAAAAAGAATTTTACAAAAGTTTTAGCATAAGCTGTTACATCTGATATTGTTTAAGAAGGCATGAAATTGTTAATTTTGAGCTCTAAATAACAATGAAAATATCATCGATTTCCTAACGGACCCCTCTTTGTGTCAGAATTACCCCACCCACTTTGAACATGCACACATCTTATAAACTTTTACCAATTGATTCAATATTGCATAAAATTACAGCCAATATGTATAGGTTTCAGTGTACAAAATTTTAAAAAAATCGGTAGTGGCCATGAAAAGGGCCTTATGGACACCCCTCCTTTCAGAGACAAGTTGCCATCATATGCAATCAGCCTTTGATTTGAACAACTTTAAAATCTTGTTATCTAGTAAAAGTGTTAAACCCCTTCTCACACATTACAAATGAACTTAACCCAAGGTGATGCCCCTTTAGTAATTCAATTCAAAATAGCTCAAACCTCCTCGTATCAGGGTGTAACATTGAAAATGAGTGCTGACAAACAATTTTACGTGACTAAAAGGATTTGATGTACGGTAGATAACATTGCTGGAAAAGAAAAAAATATCAATACCAGTATTTTCTTCTTCTCCAGAACTGATTTGCTTTCAAAAGACCCCTTTCTCAGAATAATCAAAATTACGATGCAGTATTATTTACTATAGGCCCAATTGTTAAAATACAAAATTTTTCATTATATAAATGCATACAGCAGATTCAATACCAGGCTGAGTATCTTATGCAGTTTGATCAGAATCCCCTATTGGATTTTGAGTGAGATATTTTTATGTGTATGCGTGGAAACCTTTTTGTCATATCACGGAATGTAATGAAACAAAATGTATGGACAATATACTATGATAATAGTATCACCTCTATTTTAACCAACAAACAGACGAACAAACATACAGCCAAACAAACAGACCATGGCAGTGAGAAGTACCAGAAGAATGAAATGAATGGTGTTTATACCTACTCAATAAATTGGTAGTCAACAGTGATATACCTGGTTTAATGAGGTACACTGATCGTTGGAGCTGCAGATAATTGACCAACAGTGAAAAGATATGGCCCAGGTCAGCCTGTGGCCACTCTGTACGCTGACCTGGATTGATACATTTAGCCCTTTCCTCACAGAGTGTAACTCAAAAAGTATACCAATGAAGACAAACTAGTAAAGGACTTATTTTTCAATACCCCCACCCGCTTTGACAGAAACAGGCAATTACAAGTATTATGTAAACAGACAGAAACATGGACACACTGACGGACACACTGATGGACACACAGACAGACAGGCTGATTCCAGTACCTTCTTTTTGTGGGTATAACAAAAAATCTCACATTAGAGCCCATTGTGTATCCAGACTATTTGGTTCTGGTCAGAAAAATCACAGTAAGAGGACTTGCTAAGCAAGATCCACTCTACACACAACATTAGTTCTCAAGAAGAATCAAGAAAAAGTAATGAACAGTTTCATTTCTATTCTACAAATAGAAAAGTCAATGAGAAATATTACTAAAGAGTGGTAACAAACAATTTCTAATCTACAAGAAAACAATCTGTGAAAAAGATACTGTATTATAGCCTTTATAATACAGTAACCCCTTTTGCGCTGGTAGCCTCTAGACAAACACAACATTTAATGACCTTTAAAGAAAAGGCTTTTGAAACCATTGTGGAAAAAGGAGAAAATGCTGGTTAGCAGCATTTTCTCCTTTTTCCACAATGGTTTCAGAAACTTTTTCTATTCTTTCAAAAACAGAAATCATAATTTTAGTAATATTTAATTGGTCACCTGCAAATGCCTTCAATTCGGCTCTGTTCATAATATTTTATTTGCTAGGTATAGACTAAAACACAAAACTATAAGAGAGGGTTTTAGTCCATCTAGAATAAGTGTAATGGCAATGGGATCACTACATCAGCTTAGCATTATATTACAAGTCTTTTTCACCTGTGAAAGACTGGTAACTTTAAACAACAATAACAAATAAACGTTATGAATGTTAAACATCCATATACATCTCATCAACTCTTTACCAGATGACCAAATTTTGGACTGGTCAAATGTGAAAGCATTTGCATATTAATTGAATATGGCTCAAACACAAATATATGTCTATGATAGGTAGAACACATTGTAGGAAAAGGAGGATTTTCTCCTCTTCCCGCATGTTTTCAAAAAACTTCTACCCAAGTTTTGTCAACAGTCAGGATTGTCTGGCAAAGGGTTAACTCTTTACCAAACAGCAAAATTTTAGACTAGTCCAAATAACAAGAGGGCCAAGATGGCCCTGGATCGCTCACCTGAATTTTTGAGATGTCCATAGTCTATTTTTTTTTTTTTTTTTTTTTGGGGGGGGGGGGGAATTGAAACATTGGAACCAAATTTATAATTTTGACATTTTCAAAAGGTCACCTGTAAAAGTCATTTCGAAATCTGACCATCAGTTTCAAAAAGAAGAATTTTTAAGAATTCTTCATTTCTGTATAAGAGCAAGTAGCCCCCATCCACGAGAGCCATGTTTCTTGATGGATCAAAATTTACGAACAAGTTTTGAAAAGGTTCACCCAAGGAACATTTTGGAAAATTTCTTTTAAAATCTGACCAGGGGTTTCAGAGAAAGAGAATTTTCAACAATTTCATCATGTCCGTATAGTGCAAGTAACCCCCATTCACAAGAGCCATGTTTCTTGACGGATCAAAATTATATGTACAGCTTTTGAAAAGGGTCACCCAAGGAACATCTCTGTCAGATTATTTTAAAATCTGAAAACGGGTTTCAGAGAAGAAGAATTTTCATGAATTTCTTCATTTCCATATAGTGCAAGTAGCCCCCATTCACCAGAGCCATGTTTCTTGGCCAATCAAAATTTCGCGAACAAATTTGGAAAAGGATCACCCAAGGAACATCTCTGTGAAATTATTTCAAAATCTGTCCAGCCATTTCAGGGAAGAAGAATTTTCAAGAATTTCTTCATTTCTGTATAGTGCAAGTAGCCCCCATTCACCAGAGCCATGTTTCTTGACCTATCAAAATTTCGCGAACAATTTTTGAAAAGGGTCACCCAAGGAATAAGACTGTGAAATTATTTCAAAATCTAACCAGCTGTTTCAGAGAAGAAGAATTTTTAAGAATTTCTTCATTTCTGTATAGTGCAAGTAGCCCCCATTCACCAGAGCCATGTTTCTTGACCAATCTAAATTTCGCGAACAATTTTTGAAAAGGGTCACCAAAAGAACAACTCTGTGAAATTATTTCAAAATCTAACCAGCCGTTTCAGAGAAGAAGAATTTTTATGAATTTCTTCATTTCTGTATAGTGCAAGAAGCCCCCATTCACCAGAGCCATGTTTCTTGACCTATCAAAATTTCGCGAACAGTTTTTGAAAAGGGTCACCCAAGGAGCAACTCTGTGAAATTATTTCAAAATCTGACCAGCGGTTTCAGAGGAGAAGATTTTTTAAAAATTCCTTAATTTCTGTATAGTGCAAGTAGCCCCCATTCACCAGAGCCACATTTTTTGACGGATCAAAATTTCACAAACAAATTTTGAAAAGGGTCACCCAAGGAACATATCTGTGAAATTTTTTCAAAATCCGACCAGCGGTTTCAGAGGAGAAGATTTCTAAAGAATTCCTTCATTTCTGTATAGTGCAAGTAGCCCCCATTCACCAGAGCCACATTTTTTGACGGATCAAAATTTTACGAACAAATTTTGAAAAGGGTCACCCAAGGAACATATCTGTGAAATTATTTCAAAATCTGACCAGCGGTTTCAGAGGAGAAGAGTTTTAAAGAATTCCTTCATTTCTGTATAGTGCAAGTAGCCACCATTCACCAGAGCCACATTTTTTGACGGATCAAAATTTCATGAACAATTTTTGAAAAGGGTCACCCAAGGAACATATCTGTGAAATTATTTCAAAATCTGACCAGCGGTTTCAGAGGAAAAGATTTTTAAAGAATTTGCTAAAAAATTCCATTTGGTTGCCATGGCAACCAGAGTTTTTGATGGAATCAAATTCTGTGAACAATTTTTAAAGAGGACCTCCCAAGGAACATTCCTGCCAAGTTTGGTCCAAATCCACCCAGCGGTTTAGGAGGAGTTGATGTTTAAAGAATTGTTGACGACGCACGACGCAGACGGACGACGGACACCGGGTGATCCTAAAAGCTCCCCTTGAGCACGTTGTGCTCAGGTGAGCTAAAAAGCATTTGCAGACAACAAAATAAATGTGTATCAAAAAGTAAGATTTAATTTGGAAAGGGTAGAAAACATTGTGGGAAAAGGAAACAAGAGGACCATGATGGTCCTATATCGCTCACCTGAGTACTAAGCAGTAAAGGTCTACAATTAAGAAAATACCAAATATTGTGGTTCAAGGCCAAATGATAATGAAACAAGAGTGGCAAATTGTCGCAACATATGCCCATCTCTACAGCAATTGTCGAGGAGGTTTAATAGCTGCAAAGGGCAGGCAATACAACAAACATGTTCACCAAGTCTCAAGTCAATTTGACATACCAAATATCAAAGCTCTCTGAAGAATTTTAAAGTTTTCCTCTTTTGTTCCTATGTTTAGAACTTGTGACCCCCCAGGGCGGGGCCAGTTTTGACCCCAGGGGCATCATTTGAATAATCTTGGTAGAGGTCCACTAGGAGATGCTACAAACCAAATATCAAAGCTCTACGCCTTCTAGTTTCAGAGAAGAAGATTTTCAAAGATTTTGCTATTTTTTTTTCCTTTTGGTTGCCATGGCAACCAAAGTTATGGCTGGAACTTAATCTCTTGAACAACTTTGGTAGAACTTTACCCAAGGAACATCCCTGCCAAGTTTCATCAAGATTAGCCCAGTGGTTTAAGAGGAGAAGATGTTTAAAGAAATTGTGGACGCCGCACATTGGGCGATCACAAAAGCTCACCATGAGCACTTCGTGCTCAGGTGAGCTAAAAATACTGCTTACCAGCATTTTCTCCTTTTCCCACAATGTTTTCAAAAAGCTTCTGTCACAGGGGTGTTAAAAGTTGGGATTGTGTGGCAAAGGGTTAAACTGCTATAAGAACATATCCAAATATGTAGGTTACATAACTCAATCAGTCCCAAATATTATGACCTCAACTCCTTTCAACAGAGGAAAATACAATTTGCTGATACTCAGAAAGATTTTCATCATGTAGGCTTTACTAAACAAGTATGATCAAGATCTATGTCATCTACAGGTTCTGTTTTTTGCCTTTTAGCTGAAAACAAAACTTTCATCCTTAATAAATTTATTCATTACCACACAACAAAATTTTAGGTTTATCCAACTTGGAAGCATTTGCAGAGGACAAAATAAAAATGACTGAAAATTTGAAATTTGATTTGTGAAGAGTACAAAACATTGCAGGAAAAGGAGAAAATGCTGGTTTCTCCTTTTCCTACAATGTTTTCCAAAGGCTTGCTTCACGGGGTCATCAAAAGTAGGGATTATGTGGTAATGGGCTAACCATTGTAACCATTCAGCAACATTCACTACAAGAAAATGCTATAAATGTTTTTACCTTGAAACTATTAAATCTATTTAATGCTCTATTGTTACAAAAATTACCCTTTTCTTATCATTGGTTATTGAAACAAAACTAATTTTTACTGTTTATAAAACAAACATCAGAAAATTACCGAGGAACATATGTCTGCTAAAAAAAATGTAAAGAAGGCATAAAGGCAAACACATACATAACTGTAAATTTCTCCAACTGTTCACAATGTTTTCCGAAATCATCATTAAAAAATGTGCACACATATTAGTATATGTATGTACACACATGTATGTACACACATTGGAAAGAAAAAGGTTGATACATTCTTGTAGAAAAAGCTTTGAATTGACTCAATTCAATTTGCATAAAACTATGACAGAAGTCTTTTTATACTGGCTATCATGAGAACACATTTCCTATTTGTGTCAACAACGATGAACAAACCAATCAATAGGATATTCAAAGAGAATGCTTGCACTCTATATCAGATAAAATACTTTCCATTTGGAAAACCGTTTAATAACTAACAACTTTTATCAATTGTTAATTTCCATTCATATAGGTATAGGAATGTTTGCAGTGGGAGCACAACTTATCTAAAAATAATCTTGTTTGCCCCAATGTCCAAAAAATAGGACCGTCCTTTAGCCTTGCTAAACCTACATTATTTCCAGAGTCTTTGAATGTCACTGAATCCATACCAAATTAATACAACGTACTTCATCTCTTTCATATTCAAATTATCAAGGTTTGTGTCTGTAAATGAAGATTATAAAAATGTCCAACTTGTAACTGTCTCAATTTGATCAAAGAGACAGAAAATGCCGTTCGATTTCCAAAGTATGACTAAATGGTTGTCTCGTCAACAGGACTTGTGGCGCTGTATCCACTTGTCAAACTTGACCTGCTGGTCTGATCAACATGGCTTCCTGATCCTGAATAAGAGTAAAACAATACTGTTAATCTTTTCATCTTGCACAAAATAGTAAAACTGTCAAAGTTTCGAGTAAAATATAAACAAAATAGTTATGATAGAGATATTACAAAATACCAAAGTTTTTGAAAATTCCAAATTGAAAAAAGGATTTCCTTTTCAAAAATTATTTCAATGTTTACCTGTCTATATTTTATGGGTGTTCCTTTAACTCATTACCAGACAACAATAATTTAGGCTTGTCCAAATTAAAAGCATTTGCAGATGACAAAATAAAAGTGACTGAAACTTTGAAATTTGTTTTGTGAAGGGGAGAAAACATGGTGGGAAAAGGCAAAAAAAATGCTGGTTACCAGCATTTTCTCCTTTTCCCACACTGTTTTCTAAAGGCTTCTTTTTCAGGGTCGTCAAAAGAAGGGATTGTGTGGTAATGGGTTAAATGGTTCACTATAAGTCCAAGAACTTGACTCTACTAATCAATTCCCATGGTCATGGACAGCATTCTTTCACCAGGTTCATGTTGCCCACAATTATTTTCTTAGTTTTACCCTAAAAAGTCTGTAATCGTCTGGTTCCATTTGCTAGACATGTTATTGTGAAATATGCTGAATGAGATCACTTTCGATTGGTTTAGAGAAAACAATGGCAGGTATTTCAACAAGCACAGGTCACCCTATACCCAAATACCTTAGAGTATCCCATGTAAATGTCAAATAGAAGGCTGCCAGCTCAGCGGTTTACAACACTGCCCTTGATAAGTAGATTAGTATTTTTCAATTGAGAAGTGCGAGATTTCAAAGTGACGGCGTATCATTTTGCACCTGATCCGCAAGTCTGTCAGAATTTGTGTGTGTTGAAATTGAAATATATGCACAAACTCAATGGCACAGCCTAGAATGAACCCTGGCCTTCTTCTACAAGATTATTGAATCTCTGGATTGTGTGGTGTATGGGTTAATATAAAGTATACCATGTCAATGAGATCTTACCTATACTTGACACCGAGACTAGCGACCTTGACCCTGTTTGAGATACAGGGTCAAGATATGTAGATGGCACCCAACCTTCCTCATTTGTTGTCATGTGATGTGCAAGCCACCACCCTGTGGAGCCAGTCCTCAGAATTTCAACCACATCACCCTCTCTCAGTCCCATTTCGACATCATCCACAGGCTCGTAGTCTGCCACCGCAACAAATTTCTGTAAGTAGGACGGCTGTTGATATAGAAAGTAAACACAATATCACATGCAGAACAGCATGCTAGGCTAATATAATCCTTGCTCTGACAAAAGGGCGTTCAATACTATAATGTTATTAATCAAGTGATTTCGTATTGGCCCAGTTACAGGTCCGAGGTCAGTCGTATTGGCCTGAGAGCCTGAGGGCCAATACGGCTGACCTCAGACCTGTAACTGGGCCAATACGAAATCACTTGATTAATGACAATCTTATTAATAACCCTTTACCAAACAATCTCTGGTTTTTACGACCCTGAAAAAGAAGCCTTCTGAAAACATTGTGAGAAAAGGAGAAAATGCTGGTAACCACAATGTTTTCTACCCTGCTGGAAACAAATATCAATTTTTTGGGTTACGTTTACTTTGCCGCCTGCAAGTGCTTTCAATTTAGACCAGTCTAAAATTTTGTCCTTTGGCAAAGGTTTAACTGTTGGCCCAGAATCAATATGACAACCTAAGAGAAGTGAAAATAGGGTTCCTTGAACCTGATTGGATAAAAGCAAGCACAGACGCTCACGAGACTGAATTTTTTACCAATCAAGTTCAACAATTTCTGTATTGGTCGCAGGTCATCAATATTGATATGAGGTCAACTGTATTGATTGGAGGTCAAGCTGTATTAAGCCGGGGTCACGACATGTATACTATACAAAGTCATAAACGTGACAAATATCGCGTGGACCAGTTTCCGTGTATAACTCCTATGTATCCAATGAATGAATGAATAGCATTTTAAGGCCCGTCGACAACTTGGGTCATATTGGGCGCACTTACTTAGTAAACAATAATGCAAGGTGAAAATAACATACATGTGCAACAACATAAGACAAACATGATAAATGAGGAATGGATGAAACACAAAATGATGCCCCTTTTGTCGCCTTTTACGACATGCATGCTATATATCCAATAGTTAATTAATAAATTCCCATATATATTATACCAAACATGTCATGGCATCCCGTCATTATGTATCCAGAAAATCTGATTTTTTTTTTACCAACCCACTATATCATAAGGTTCTCTAGCCCTTTGACATGCAGAAAAGTGACAAATAGCCAAATATTTCTACCCAGATCAAACTGTATGGACATGGGTTGACACTTTTTGGTAGATGAATTAAATTCCCTTTTTACACAGCATGGCCAAAATAACTTTTGAGGTATTCCTACTGTTAACTCATTACCAGACGACAATAATTTAGACTTGTCCAAATTGAAAGCATTTGCAGACGACAAAATAAAAGTGACTGAAAATTTGAAATTCCTTTTTGTGAAGGGTAGAAAATATTGTGGGAAAAGGAGACAATGCTGATTACCAGCATTTTCTCCTTTTCCCACAATGTTTTCTAAAGGCTTCTTTCTCAGGGGCGTCAAAAGTAGGGATTGTGTGGTAATGGGTTAAGCAAAAAACATCTATTTCCATCGTAATTTTACTCTGGTTAATATGACATCATTGAAAGTCATCACGATTGTATTACCATAACCAAGCAACTTTTAGGGGTTTTGACTTCATAGAATTATCATTTTCAATTCTAAAATCACTTTATCCGAATTCAAAGGGAGATTATTACCTCCCTTTACAAAAATGTAATAGAGGTATGAACAGAAACTTTCTAGATAGACATTAAGATATCTGAATGGTTAAAGGTTTTAGAATTATTGAATCACTTTAAATTCTCAAATATTTAACATAAAAAAAAAAACATGCCATGTTGACTCCAAGTTTCAGGGAAGGAAAGCCTTAATATTGCATCTGTAATTAGGATATTTTCAGTCAGCATAAAAAAAAAACATTCATTGCAAATTATGCAGATAACCTTAGAAAGTATCCAATACCCTAGATGGATTATATGACTCTAATTAGCTTTGGTTCCAGTCCAATCACATTTTTCCCATTCATATATTCAGATGTTACTTTGTGTTATAAACAAGGAACCCACAATTACATGTAGTTCACCACCATATGTATGTATATACAGTACACTCCTTGCGGATTTTGCTATTTTCGCTGTACGCGATGTATTTAGCGCGGACCCAACGCGGCGATTTTACAACACAGGTGAACGCGGACTAACCCGGAGCGCTTTTTAAACGCGGCGATCCCTGGCGGACCGCGGCGGTCTGATTACGCAATTAAAACGACGCGGTGAATCCGCCGCGATCAGACAGGTAAGTTTCTTGTCAGTGTAGCAAATGATTCAAGAATGAATGAAGTTACGCACCATTTTACTCTTTTACAAAGTCATATTACACGTATGTATCTCCACGATAATTTTTTATATCAGAAAGAAAAAAGATGATAAGCAGTCATCATTGCCAAGCAAATTATTCAACGGGCACTGAATTAATAGGTTATAGAATCGAAACACATAAATCTTTAACCACATATCATGAGTTTAAAGTGCCTTGCAGAACGAGGGTTGCGAAAACATTGTAGGAAAAAATGAATAGGCCGGCAACCAGCATTTTCTCTCAAGCAATGTTTATCTACCTTGTCAAATACTTTTCGATAATATATATTACGAGTGATGTTCATGTTTCCTGAACTCTTTACCAAACGACAAAATTTGTCCAAATTGAATAAACATTTGCAAGGGAAATTTTTAATCTAAGTCAAAATATAAAATATGTTTTTTGTTAGGTGAGACCATTGCGGGAAAAGGAAGAAAATGCTGGTTTTAGGCATAATGACAGCGCCGGACGGTGTAATGCAGAGAAATGACCCCCATTACAAAATGACCTACGGTTATTTCTCAACGTAGAATAATTACCCATGGGTCATTTTTCTACGTCGAAAAATGACCCATGGGTCATTCCTCTACGTCGACAAATGACCCGGGGGTCATTTTGAAATGGGGGTCATTTTTCTGCATTACACCGGCATGTACCGTCAAGGAGAAATAGTTCACGAGCGGCTCTTAGGCCTATTAGGTCTTGACTCTTGAGATTTTTTTTTTCTACCAGCGATAACGATCACTAGCAAACAAAATGTTTATTTTTACAAATTGATAAAGTTATCTCCACATATTCGTTACAAAATATCATGGGAGAGGACTTGCAGATCAGCGGGAAAAGGGTTCGGTTTGTAAACTAAATTTTAGCGTGTTGTCCCTTTCCCAAACGACAAAATTTTAGACTGGTCCATTTTGAAAGCGCTTGCAGACGACAAAATTTATGTTACTCAAAAAGCAAAATTTGTTTTCAGCAGGGGAGAAAATATTGTGGGAAGAGGAGAAAATGCTGGTTACCACCATTTTCTCCTTTTCTCACGATGTTTTCAAAAGGTTCCTCTCTCAGGGCCGTAAAAAACAGCGATTGTTTGGCAAAGGGTTAAACTTTCAAAAGTGTTAAGGGATACAAGGGTTTAATTAACAAAAGACGCTTGCATTTTGCAAAATAAAGATTATCAATCCCCATATTTGGCTGATCTTGTTCTAAAGTTGGAAGATAGGTAAACTCGACCTTTATCCATTCAACAGACGACAAAATATTAAACTCATCCATTATTAAAAGCATTTTTGCTGAAATGAGAGTTGTCTTAAAAAGGTTGGGATACTTTGTGGGAAAATGTTGTTAACATTTTTCCTTTACCCACTTAGTTTATTGTCTTGGGACCGTTCAGACTGGGTCTTGTGTTGTAATAGGTTAACCATTTGGGAAAAATAATATCTGTGAAATGTAAGTGGTTGTGCTTGTCTCCATGTACATGTGATAAAATGAAGAGTATATGATAATTGTTTTTGTTCTTGAAGACTGGTATATTTATGATTACGACCTATTATCTTATTTTTTCCTACGAGACAACATTCCGTCATGTTCTAAAAAATAAAGGGTTAGGATTTCATACACAAATGACACATGTTAACTCTTTACCAGACCTCCAGATTTTACCCATATCCAATTCTATAACATTTGCAGATTACCAAATGTAATTCAAACAACGAAACTTGTCTTTTGGGTGAAGACGTTGTCGGAAGAGAAGCAGCTGCTGATATCAGCACATTTTCTTCTCCCACTATGGTTTCTCGAGGCTCTTGAAACTTGGGCCATAATTATTTGGTAAAGGGTTAACAATAAACGGACAACCCCCCGCCGGTTTTTATTGCCAAATTTGGTTGTCGGGGTGTAATATAAGCTTTAACCCTTAGTCCATACAGCAATAAATAAATGGAGCTGAAACGTATGTGTAGAAGACGACGATTATGAACTTTTCACTATTGTTTTGAGTTAGAACATGTCTTAGAATATCAGAGTAAAAAGATAAATTGCTAGTCACCTGCATACTCCTTTTTCCTCAATGTTTTCAAAAGCCAAATAGTATTATTCAGTAAACGCTTAACGCACCGATTGCAGCTTAAATTCCTTTCAGTATCGTTTACAGACGATGTAGATGAAGATCGTGCTGCACTATCTCTTACAACTATATGCACTGTGAGCTTTTCTAGCCGAGACAAGATTAAAAGTTTTAAATTCTTTGTTATTTGTATGGTGGAGTTATTTTTTGTATTATTTTAGGATAAACTAGGGTAAAGCCTGTATCAGCAATCTAGGGAGCCCAGGTAAAAAGGTTTTGAAAACAATGTTGGGAAAGGAGAAAATTCTGTAAAGCAATATACCACCATTGTTCCACGATATTGTCTACTTTTCAAAGAGAAACATAATCATAATTATGATACACACTAAATTTCTCGTCTGCAAATGCATACAAATTGAACAAGTCTGAAAATTTGTCGCCTTATTCAGACATAGGATACAGATAGCATAGGCTTCAACCTAAAGGTATGGAAAATATTCCGAGGATGACAATCTGTGTATTATGTCCGAATGCAAGTTGCGGGCAGACCAAATCATGTCAAAATCAGGCAAAAAGTAAACTTAAGACTTGCCAACTTTTAACCTAATTTTTGTTTTAATATCCAGCGACAAACAGTTGGCACAACCAGGGATCTTATATAAAGATCCCTGGCACAACCATGCAATATAACAGATTGTCATCTTCATAATTTTCACTCTTTTAAATACATTTTAACACCAGCTTTGTTTACTTCGGCAAACATTATTACCTACAGCACTCGAATGCAGTCAAAACAACTGGTACTCATTTAAAGTGCCTGTTACGATTTTTACAGACATCGTGGGTTGAGATCAGACAACGCATCACGCAATGTCTGATCTTTAATAGATCACTGTCTGCATACTAGTGTCAGAGTTATCCAAACAGCCTGATTCTATAATTTATTTATGCATCTCTTGCCTACGGTTGATGTCGATTCCATTTGAGCCATGCTCTGTGAAAAATTGGTTTGTTGTGTCTACAAACAGTATCAACTCCGGTAAGCCTGCACAGAACGAACAGGCTAACCTTTTGCTTTTGCTCAATTTTCAGCATGTCATTCTACCTCATGACTCGGTCGGTTGTTAAATAAAATGGATCCATGTTTTGTGATGGCTTGCTTGGTGCGTCACGGATATGCATTAGAACCATTTTTCACAGAGTATGGCTCATTCAGTTTGCACTCAACGAGAAAATAACTCATTGTATGGTTGTTTTCGTAGGTCAGCCGATTACCAGTTCGAAGGCAGACGGCTTCATTATGATGGTTAATAAATGGATAAATTAATTTATAATATCTGGTTATCTAAATAAATTCTGCATGTTTAAGATTCTGCAAGTTATACGGCATATTTGATTTACTCTCTCTCTCCTTTCAAATCACACCAGTATTCATGATAGAACTATTTTAATATGAAAAGCTACTTATAACGTGAACGGTATCATAAAAAAAATCCTGACGTGAACTATAATATTTTAGTGTAATGGTAATTTTCTCTTCAGTTGTTACAATTTCTATTGACATATTAATTTCATATATAGGTTTTTTTTCCAAAAATGATGATGAAATAAAAATAATATTGTGTATCTAATTGAATTCACTCCTTTTAGTAGACATTTTAACCCATTTCCTTCTTCTTTAATTGCCTGTTAAATATATTTATTTTATATCGATTGAGAAACGAGTTAATCTCTCTCAAATCTGCCTTCTGGGAACTTCAATATAATCAAAAAAAAGTCTAACATATGTCTTCTGGGAACTGGAATATAATAAAAAAGTCTTTCATAATCTCAGACAGTTAAGTTCCAAGATATGAACGCATGACGTTTTCTGATCTTGGTCTTCTCTGCAAAAGCAGCTTTATGCTGAAAGGTTTGAGATGCTGAAGAGAACCACAGTCTGGTTTTCGAAAACTACCAAAGTGCCGAAAGTTAAACCATTACCACACAATCCCTACTTCTGACGCTCCCGAGAAACTTTTTTAAGCTTTTAGAAAACATTTTGGGAAAAGGAGAAAATGCTGTTAACCATTATTGCCTCCTTTTCCCACAATGTTTTCTACCCTTCACAAAACAAATTTCAGATTTTCTGCCACGTTTATTTTGTCGATTTCGATTTGGTCAAATCTCAAATTTTGTCATTTGGTAATGAGTTAAATCTGTTGCGGTATGGCGAGATATTCTAGCCGGGATAACCTTCAAGTCCAAAAGATTACACTACGTTCAGCAAAGTTGATGGGATGGGATCCGCCAATATCTAGGCCTAATGGCAGCAAAATGACGAGAGGGAGATGTAACCGTTTTTTCGGTTTAAAAATAACTTTGGTGAAAAAAAAGGAGAAAATATTCCGAACATTTTAAGCGACATATTTCTAGACATTCGCTGCTATTCGAATATTTCTTAATTTCTTATAGAAAATTAAACAGATCTATAGTTATTTTGACTTACCAAATGAAGTGGTAATCCATCATCGGAATCTAAGTCGTAAATAATTAAGAAGGGTTAGATAAGGTCGTATAAAAAAGTGTCAGTCGGTTTGGTATGACACGTGCATATGGAACTAACAACTGGGACAGTACTTCACACTGCCGGAGTGCTATACCCAACATCAAAGGAATACCGAGTTAACCCTTGCCTCTCCTTTGTGTTAAGTTTGCATATGTTATTTTACCCTTTATCAAAGGACAAAAATTTAGACTGGTCCAAATTGAATGCACTTGCAGACGGACAAAATAAATGTTACTCAAAAATTGAAATTTGTTTCTAGCAGAGTAGAAAACATTGTGGGAAAATATGAGAAAATTCTGGTTACCAGCATTTCCTCCTTAGCCCACAATGTTTTCAAAATGCTTCTACCCCAGCGTCTTAAAAAAAGGGAATGTTTTTGTAAAGGGTTAAAAGGCAATGAAAAGAGCAGGTTTTTATTTAACCCTTTCCCAAACAAGCCATTGTTTTTACGTGTCTGCAGTACATGTCTTTTGCAAACAATGTGGGAAAAGGAGAAATTGCTCGTAACTTCTCCTTTTCCCACACAGTTTTCTGCCCGTTCAGATATTTTTCTGCCATTGTTATAAAAGTTAAAATTGTCGTCTGCGAACTCTTTCAGTTTGGAAGAGTCTAAAATTTGTCATTTGGGAAAGGGTTAAGAGAACAAGAGGATCATTTCAGTTCAGAATGTGGACCGACGTTTTGTTTTTCTGACGATCCAGCCTGCATTTTGAAAAAAGCTGAATATATGTACAGTTCTATTCGTTACCCTTTGGTTTCCTTACATCCAGAGACTGAGAAAATGAGGATAAATAGTGTGATAATATACACGTACAGGGTAGCATAATTTTTAAATTGTGTTTAAGTTTTTAATTATCAACAGAATAAAAAAAGAAATGGCTAATAACTGCTATATCTGTTTCATCTAATGAACGGTAAGAAAGAATATGTGATGAAAATACACCTGAAGCCTGTTGTACATGAACTTTAAAATAGTGCGTTTTTTTCCTAGTGTGCAGTTTCAGACCGCGGGTGTAGTGGTAAATTTTCGATAATGCTACATTACACGGTTTTGCTCTTTAACCCATTATACGGCATTCACAACAATAATTGCCTTTGCGACTTATATAAATCAAGTTCAGGCTGCACGAAATGTGCAGTCTGATTTTGGTTGTACACTTTGCGCTCTTGTAGGACGAAAACAACATTGAAAAATGCTGGTTCTTGGTGGTTTTTTCTTTCAAATTTTAGATTATGTTATGGGTTTTCGGCGCTCTATGGGTTAAGTTATTAATTGGCATTCCAGTCGGAGTTTTTCCACTTTTATTTGTAAGTCACAAACAATCAAGAAGTAGTAACTTTGGTTTTCGGTTTTTGGAATCCAGCATGAAATTGCACTTTCAATCCGAAATTCGAATTTTCATATCGCTAACACTAAATATGGGATAGGCCTACAAATTTGTAACTTAGCGAATAGCTGATTAAAATGCGTTTTGTGGCATCTTAAATTAAGTAATCCCTGTTGGCAAAGCTTATATCTGCATTTAATGGTACGAAAATGTCGCGGTCGTAATGGAAGAATTAGTTTCTGGTTCCCGAAACAGTGGGGAAAATTACAGATATTTAAGAATAAAAATTTACAGTCAGCCAGGCGAATATTCCCCCGCAACGTTGCCGCGATCCACCGCGTTTACCTCCTGCTGTGAAGTTGCCCGATATTTTCTCAAGCCGCGGTGACACGTCCGCCGCGTTTCCGCGACCGATACCTGTACAGCAGATTTGCCGCAGTCAAATTGGTCCGTCGCGGCTCGCGGACTTGAGCAAAATCCGCGAGGAGTGTACTGTAGATCTTTAAAGGAGTTTACAATGAGAAGAAATTCAAAAACTATTACTCCCTAAACCCATACAACACTCCAGTCCTTGTCAGATCTTGATCTACAATGTCAACAAAAACCTGGTGCTGCTCTTAGTATGCAATATTGTGAATACCCGACAATTATCTGCTGCAAAATGTATGTACATGTACTACAAACTATTTGCAAAACCACAAACATTTTGGCATGAAGAGGAGTTTCACATTATCCCCCATATTTTATTTCGCACTATAACCATACACTGATTCTGAATTCAAGTTGATTCTGCATATTTCGCATCAAGGGATTTAAAAAAAAAAAAAAGTTATATATGTTTTTCAGCAGACAATTTGAAATTTACCATGCTGAATTCATATACTAGGTTTAAGTCTACCACATGATAAAAGTTTCAAGAAAGCTTTTTTTTTTTTTTGTAGAGAAAAAAATATATGCTACTTGATAAAATTAATTTTGTATTTTGACAGGAAACAAATATTGTGAGAAAAGGATACAATGGTAACCAGCATTTTCTCCTTTTGCAAAGCTTTCAAAACTCTCTTACAGGGCTGGGGATTCTTTTGCAAAAAAATTCCATAAACAATGAAAAGTGATTCAAGCGTTACCTCCAACGGTGAAGTTTCAGCCTTTTTAGGTTCATCAGGTTCTGAATCAGTGAACTCATTCTCTGACCAGTGGTCATGGTCCAGCCGGGGGTCAGGTGGGGTTTCTGGGGACATCATGGTGAGCCCTACAGGTACAGTTGATGTATTGTTATTGCCAGACCCCTGTCGATGACGCCAGCTTTCCAAGCCGCTGTCACTACCAGATCTTGTAAGATCCTCTGACGATCTCTGTACCAGATTCAGTTTACTTACTGAAATAAAGCGTAAGATTGTATGAAGAGTATGAATAAAAGTCCTAAAGTATTTAAGTTATTCTCAAAACTATTACAGAAAAATTATTGACCTACCAGTATGTACATATAATTATGTAATTTTTTACCTCACTTTTAATGTTTCTAACATTTACAGGGGCACCATTAAGTTTTTTGCTGTAGATCAACATTTCTTTTAACCCTTTACCCAATAAGGCATTTCTATGGTATCTCTAACTGACCCTAAATAACAGCAAGGATGAAGCTGTTTCTTATGTGTATATGACACCTTTTGATAGCATAGAAAACATTGTGGCAAAAGGTGAAATTGCTCGTCACGAGCAATTTCACCCTTTGCCACAATGTTTTCCAAAGGCTCCTACAAGCAATGTGTAGAAATGAGTATCTTTAGAGTATAGGGTTAAAATTGATGAATTCCACAAAATGCAGAATAAATCTTCAGAACCATTCAGAAGTTACCATCCGTAAGAAGTACAATTTTGATAATAAAATAACAACATGATAGTAATGGTCCTGTAAGGATGATAAAGTCCATCTGATTTCAAGCAACAGGTATAATGCCATCATGCCCATTTGAATACTACCGTACATATCACCAAAAGACTTGGTTTCGAGCACATTACTTGCTCAGGTGAGCAAATAACCACAAAGCTTTTCGACATTACAAGTTGTAAAATAGAAGTCTAGTATGTATACCTATTCCAAAAATCTGTACTCTTTACCAAACAACAAAAACTTAATCTTGCCCAAATTGCCCTCTCTGTCATTAAATTTCAGGATTGTGTTGTACAGGGTAAAAAAGACAAAAATAATATATTTTGCATGCTGTTAATGAGATTTACACTGTAATGGTTTGATGCAGATTTTACTTATTTATCACATGAGAGTATTTTACATGTTAGTCCAAAAGGGTGAAAAGCACTTTCTGACAACAAATAAAATGAGAATAAAATGAATAAATTTATCTTCCAAAAGAAGAAAACATTTCAAGGAAATAAGAAAATGTTGTTTAAAAGCATTTTCACATTTTCCCCAACTGTTTTCAAATATAATTTCCCTCCAGTTTTGTAAAAAGGTTTATGTGGCATCTTGTTGTAAGATTTATAGAAAACATGATTATGTAAGGTACACAGGCAGTTAGACAGCAGCTGAAAGAAGTTTACATATTATTTATATATTCAGAATAGAATAATTTGCTGACAAGTACTGTAATTCTTCCACATGTCAACAGATTTTACAAGAAAAACATCGTACCTATCCAACATCTTGTAATTTATGAATCAATAATTGGTATAATCTGGTGAACAAGTAAATTGTAAGTTAAACTATCACAAATTCAAAGTTCCTCAAATCTTTCAAACAGAATTAAATATAATTAAGGTAAAATCTCAATGTCATACAGACACTGGACATTAAAATTTGTCAACAGATATATATATTTCCTGTCTTTGCAGTTTCAAATTAATGTAATTCTTCTATACCTCTATGAAACATGACAGTAGTCAAAATCAACAGACAACTCACACATTAACCCTTTCCCAAACGACAAACTTTTGGACAAGACCAAATTGAAAGTATTTGCAGACAACAATTCAACTCTTGCTGAAAAGATGATTTCTGTCTATGATAGGGTAGAAAACATTGCGGAAAAAGGAGAAAATGCTGGTTACCAGCATTTTCTCCTTTTCCAACAATGTTTTCAAAAGGCTACTATTCCAGACCCGTAAAAACCAGGGATTGTTTGGGAAAGGGTTAATGTCACTTGAATAAAAGCCGGCAATCCATGTACAACTTAAACAATTTTTCAGGAAAAAAGAAAAAGCAATTTACAAATTTTATGACTTTAATGTTGCTCAATTTTGAAAAAAAAAAAAAAAGATTTAACATAGTCAACCTCAAATGGCATCTCATCTACATAGAGACATATACTTAGAGTAGGATTAAACATGGCAATAAACTTCAACATTATTTAATATGACTAAATTTGTGAAGAACAAAGATACAAGATACAAATAAATGGACATGGACAACTATGCGGTATAAAAAGTAATATTCCCCTCCCCCTCTTTAATCTTGGTGGCTAATAAAGAAAACAATGGAGGGGGCCCTTAAGGTGGCCTGTCCTCCTGACATAGACACAGAAAACAGGTGGGATATTGTCCGCCCCAAGAACAAGCTGAAGTCCGCACATTTGAAAAGAGTAATTTCAGCAGAAAGGGCAAAGGCTTATGTTTGCAGGTGTTATTTCAGCAAATATTATAATACTAGGAAAATAACACTCCAGTGTTGAACATAAGAGTATTATTTTCACAGTGTTTTAATTATTCTGTAAGAAATTTAAAATGTTCTAATTATTCCCTAGGGAAATCAAAGTGTCATTGTGTTACAAAATTAGGTTTTATCATTCATTTCCAGATAAGGTTTGCAGAGCTCCAGATAGAGGGAGTGATTTTGATTTCAAAATTGAAAATACTGATAATACTCCCCTAAACCTTATGTTGTGGGTACCCATTAGAATCGTCTCATCGAGACGATTCTAATGAGTACCCACAACATAGGGTTTGGAAGAGAAATAATGGATTTAGAATACCATCACTCCCTTTTATCTGGAGCTCTGAGGTTTGTGTAATTTACATATTCAGGTTTGAGACTGGAATAAAACTCAGAAAGAAAACTTTTCAAGTACAATATTGGTTGTACGGTCAGGTGCCAGGGGACTTGGAAACTTGTCCGCAGGCTTGTGGGGACATAATTCACCACAGCTGTGAACAAGTTTCCAAGTCCCTTTCCACCTGACCTTGCACCAAATTTATCATACTTCAAAGTTTTACTTTTTCAAAGCCTGTTAAGCGATTTTTTTTTGTTTTATAATCTCACGAATCAAGTATGCTGATGAAACAGAAATTCCCTCCTGAATGCTTCAATTCAATGAAAATGGACGTCACTGGAAACTGACGTCACTAAAACGTGCAGTCTGGTGCATAAACATGCAGTCTGGTGATTGATCGACACTGTCATTTTGGAAGTTGTGGTGCAAGTGTAGTGATACTCAAAGGGCACTAAAAACTGGCTTTACGTCATTTTTGCCTGGATACATGATATATATGTTCCCGGCATGTTAACCAATCAGACCATTTTTAGACAATATGCTCATGATGGTCAATATTTTCAAGATAATCTTCTTAATGAATTATCAACAGTCTCAAACCTTCACATAGATGTGTTAAAATGTTAATCCCTTGAAAATCTTATTATCCCATATTATATACGGTTACACAATGCCATCTTTTGCCTTCTTCTTGTGAAAACACTACAAAAAAAGATAAAAAACTTGCATCTCCTTATTTAATAGTGTTTTCAACCATATAGACTATAGTGCTTTTTTCTTTCTTTCATATTTTGCAAACTCCTACTAAAATGGCAAGTTTAAATGGCAAGTAAGAACATGTTTGTACCGTCTAATTCCTCAGTGCTATGGGACCCTGCAAAAGTTAATGGAAACGACTTTATGAAACGACACGTAACAGATTCTAAATCTTTACTAAGTGGCCAAATTTTAGCATTTGCATTGGACAAATCAAAATGGTGCTCCACAAATACTTCTGCTTGAGACAATATAGATAGCAGACATGTTGCTGGAACAGGAGTAAATACTGGTCACCAAGTTGTTTGATAAAGAGTGAGGCCATTCAAAAGTACAGGTGTATTCTTTTTTTAAAAAAGGACCACATTTTGGCAATATTAAATTGACTATCATCTTCTTTAGCCTGAAACTTATCACAAACAGCATTTTCTCCTTTTCCTGCAATGTTTTCAAAGGCCTTCTTCTATAGGTTCTTAAACCTCAGGATATTTTGGTAAATGAATATAGTTATAGAATTCTTAAATATCGAAGTTTCACAATTTTTTCGAACATATTTTGAAGTCATGCACCTCGCAGAAGAATCCTGTCTACTACAATTTGGGTGTTACTTGATGTTAGTACACAGACTGATATAAAATCAGCCATAACGCTAATGAATTAAAAACCATTTTCAAAAAAGTGTCAAGACTCTAACGAGACAGATAAAATAAAGTGTGTAAATGAATTATCTTGATGCAACTTGGTGCTCATAAACAAATTCCCATGAAAGACAAAGAGAAATTGCTTGTACAGAACACAGTTACTCTTCACCTGTTTTGATGAACAGAATATTTTATTGACTTACACTATACAAGTTTCTCGTCATCAACAAGAAATATATATATAAATCTATTTGATGATACATGCATTCAATTATCTTTTCATAAATGATGATGGCTGCTATCTTTCATAATTAACCCATTACCACACAATCCCTACTTTTGACGCCCCTAAGAAAAAAGCCTTTTGAAAACACTGTAGGAAAAGGAGAAAATGCTGGTAACCAGCATTTTCTCCTTTTCCCACAGTGTTTTCTACCCTTCCCAGAACAAATTTCAGTTTTTCAGTGACTTTTATTTTGTCGTCTGCAAATGCTTTCGATTTGGACAAGTCTAAAATATTGCCGTTTGGTAATGAGTTAATCAAAGGCTTGGTAAGGGCGATTTTAACCCTTCTCCATACCATCCTGAATTTTAACAACCCTGAAGAAGAAAGCTTTTGAGAAATATTGTGAGAAAGGAAGAAAATGCTGATTACCAGCACTATATTCTTTTCCTATAATGCTTTCTACCTTATGGAAGACAGATATCATCAATTGAGCTACAAAAAGATTTGTCATCTGCAAATTAATGCTTTCAATTCGTTAGTATCCAAATTTTGTAAATTAGTGCAAAGTTACCCCTTTCCCAAACAAGCCCTGGTTTTTACATGTCTTCAGTAAAAGTCTTTTGAAAACACTGAGGGAAAAAGAGAAATTGCTCGTAATGAGCAATTTCTCCTTTTCCCACAGTGTTTTCTACCTTTTTTGAGAACTTTCTGGCATTTTCTCCAAATCTAAAATTGTTGTCTGCAAACTCTTTTGGTATGGAAGAGTCCAAAATTGGTCATTTGGGAAAGGGTTAAGGGCTGAAAATTTGTTTAACAATGTAAAATTGAAGTGGGTTTGATCCAGTATGATATAGCTACGTCTACTTACTTTTGATTTCATCAAACTGACCCATTAGAACTTTTTTGATTTCCTTTACCCAAAAGTCCTTCACCTCTAAACTTGGTGCCTGAAAAAGTTGCGAAAATTCACATATAAACCACTTTTATGGTAAAAATTCAAACCAAACTCATAATCATGCTGAAAATTATCAGAATATGTAGATGGTACAGTCCAAAGCCTGCCAATGTTTTTCACCTGAGCTACTTTTCTTTCAACTGGGTCCTCATGAAATCTGAATATAAAATGTAGTTTAACCCTTTACCACACAATTCCGACCCTTAAAGTTGGCCCTTCAGATTTTGGGACGAAATTTTTGCAAGAATACAAAAAAATCAATACTCCAAAAGCCTTATAATTGTCATTTATAAAAACTCCAGTAGTCGAAAACCATCCAACAACAAGAGAAAGTAGAGATTTACTACAGCCCAGGTCGACACTGACAGGAAACACAGTCTATTTTTACGCGGGCAAATAGCTCATTTACACACCAGAAATATACAGACGAAGCTTCAAGCATAGTGTCTGAAGAAGACATTATGGAAAATAATTTTTGTTATTTTATGGAATTTCAGCGTCTTTCGTCACGTACCAGTCACTAAAAATTTCCACGTTTTTTTTTGTTTTTTTTTATTGGCGGGAAATCTAAAAATAGCGTAAGAGGATACGTAGCCTTTTAAGGGAATACCATCAAAATTTTTTTTTTGTAATTTTATGATTCTTAATTATTGATGATTTTTATTGTTTTTTCATATAAATTTCAATGATATAAATATTCTTTAATTTGGTGGGATGTGAAAATTCTAGATAACCACCTTTAAAACCCCTGTGAAAGAAGCCTTTTGAAAACAATGTCACCAGCATTTTCTCCTTTTCCCACAATGTTTTCTTCCCTTTCTAAAACAAAATTCAGTTCTTTAGTCATATTAATTTTGTTGTCTGCAAATACTTGCAATTTGGACCAATCTAAAATTTTATCGTTTGGTAAAGAGTTAAGTAAGCAAGCCTCAAGTCTGAAAACATGTCTCACAAAAATGCCTTACTTTATAATTTGAGTAAATACATGTAATTGCATAACTTTATGTCAGCTCATAACTTTGGGTATAGCAGGCTTTATTTTGTTTGTATATTTAACCCCAAATAATTTGATTTAACCCATTACCCCACAATCCCTACTTTTGACACCCCTGAGAAAGAAACCTTTGGAAAACATTGTGGGAAAAGGAGAAAATGCTGGTGACCAGCATTTTCTCCTTTTCCTACAGTGTTTTCTATCCTTCACAAAGCAAATTTCAAATTTTTAGTCACTTTTATTTTCTCATCTGCAAATGCTTTCAATTTGGGCAAGCCTAAAATATTGTCATTTGGTAACAAGTTAATCTATGCAGTTTTTTTAAACCCAGCCCTGGTGCATTGTCAAAGGGTCAAGAAAAAAGTTTAAAGAGAAATAAATCTTGTATTAACCCTTTACTCCATAGATACTCATTTCTACGCATTGCTTGTAGGAGCCTTTGGAAAACAAATGCCACAATGTTTTCTGTGCTATCAAAAGGTGTCATATACACATAAGAAATGGCTTCATCCTTGCTGTTATTTAGGGTCAATTAGAGATACCATAGAAATGCCTTATGGGCTAAAGGGTTAAGTAGCCAATCAAATTGCAAATTTACAAGTTCCCATGTTAGGAAGAGATCATTTATTGTGCTAAATAACCAAAATGGAAATTTCTTGTAGATGACAAGCCAATCATACATATTGGTATATAGTACACCATAATTATGTACTGCGACAAACAAAATTGAACACACCTGAACTATGTAGACTTCCTCCCTTCCTCGCAGCCACAATTCAAATTTCCTTTTATCTCCTCGGATGTTTTCAGTTAAACCAACTTGATTGCACTGAAAAGATACACAAGCTAACTTACAAAGTTTTTATTCACTACCGTTGTAAAATTTGTTGTCTATTTTATGATGACAAATTCCCAAAGAATATTCATATTTCTGATTTGGCAGAGATATTCTGTCTCAAATAATTTGATGGATAGTCTTGATATCAAACAGTGTTTGTGTAATCTAGACATCTTTGGAAATTATTACGGGAAAAGGACACAATGATTGTAACCAGCATCTTCTCCCCTTCCAACTATGTTTTTTACTCAGAAACAGGCAAATTTCACCATTTTAAGTAGCCTGGGTTAAGGCCATAATAATTATAAATAACTTTGTATCACACTGTTCTAATCTCAGTCTGCTATTGATCTTTTGCAGATATCTATTATTAATACCATCTGAGGAAATGGGGATCTCCCCATGATTACGAGTTGTGTGAATTATCTGATCATGGATTTGTTAATAGTGTGACGTCATCAAGTTAATAATGATGAATTGGCACATTTTTTGACTAATTCAAGTACAACGTGGACAAGAGTTAGTGATTTTCCCGAGGTGTTGTTTTATCAAATTATCATCTTGACCTGCAACAAACAATAGTAAGAAAACATCCAATTGAAAACTTTCAGAGCCAATCGGACACAGCTATTGTTAAACTAATTTCTAAACTCATTGTGAATATCCATTGGTATACTATTGCAGCGATGTCTACTTTCCGCCACTGTGAGATAGGGTAAACTACGTGTCACTGCAATCGACTCTGGAATGTCCCCAAGCCATCATTTTTGACAAAATAACATGTGAATGATAGAGAATATGAGAATATGAGGAGAATATGAACGGACTTGAACCCAGGCTACCACTCGCGCTGAATTTCATTGGGTGTCTGCAAAAATATGTTCTGTCAATTTGGCCTTTGCCATATTTGTCATCTGGTAAAGAAATAATCATGGTTGGTTAAAAAGACTTTTCATAAAGAGAAGTACATGTATTTGATAAATGGGCTTTAAATAGAAAAGCTAATTAAACAGAATTGATATTTGACTCTTAACTCAGACTTACATTCTATGCGAGATTAGATCCATGATAAATGTTTTTGTAATACTAGTTATTTCTCTCTTCCCACTATATACTGTATTAACCCTTTCCCAAACAACAAATTTTAGACTCTTCCAAACTGAAAGAGTTTGCAGACGACAATTATAACTTTCATAACAATGGCAGAAAATTATACGAACGGGTAGGAAACACTGAGGGAAAAGGAGAAATTGCTCGTTACGAGCAATTTCTCCTTTTCCCTCAGTGTTTTCAAAAGATCTGTACTGCAGACACTTAAAAGCAAGGGCTTGTTTGGGAAAGGATTAATTTCTAAGGTAAAGGAAATGGCACGCTTTAACTCTTTACCACATGACAAAATTTTAGACTGGTTCAAATTGAAAGCATTTGCAGACGACAAAAAAAAAGTGACTGAATATTTGAAAATAGTTTTGTGAGGAGTAGAAAACATTGTGGGAAAAGGAGAAAATGCTGGTTACCAGCATTTTCTCCTTTTCCCACACTGTTTTCTGAAGGCTTCTTTCTCATAGGCATCAAAAGTAGGGATTATGTGGTAATGGGTTAAAGCATGTGCTGCCTTGAAAAGAAATATGCAGAGGGTGTGATTAAATGGTGAACTTTGAAAATTATGAGAAAAAAAAAAAGAGAGCATTTCCTCCTTTTTCCATAATCTTTTCTGTCCTTTTAATGACAAATTGTATCATGCCGTCTACAAAATAAAAAAATCTCTACCAGTATTACCATATAATTACACTTACCCGTAACATATTTTTAAAGCTGAAAACATCTTTATCTCCATTTTGTGTATCTTCCTTCTTCTTGCACATTAAAATGGCTTTCTCATAGAGAAACAAATGTCTATGCATAGCTTTGAATCGAATGTCCCGTATTTTTTCATGTTTGTGTTCTGTCCAAACGCTAAAACTGCCTTGCATTAGAAGTTTACCCAGATCTGATAGATTGCCCTGTGAAGAAAATATGTATCTCAAACTAAGCCTTGGGAAAAAATGACAAAAAAGTACCTAATTCTTTCCAGACAGTATTAGATTTGATAACCCCTGACGAAAAAAAAGAAAAAACATTGTAGAAAAGAGAAACTGCTGCTTAGGAGCTTTCCTTCTTTTCCTACAATCTACAAGTCTTTGACTCCACATGACCCATTTTCAAACTCATTCAAGGTACATGTATCACCAAGACAAATATTATGAACAAGTTTCAGGAGTATCAGACTGAAAATGTGTCCTCCAGAGCATACACAAGGTTTTTATAACATTTAACCTATTGACCTAGTTTTTGACCCAACATGACCAATTTTCAAACACATCCAAGATATTATCAATGCAAACATTCTGACCAATTTTCAAGAATGTTGGACTGAAAATGTGGCATCCAGAGCATATACAAGGTTTTTCTAAGATTTGACCTGGTAACCTAGTTTATGACCCATTTTCAAACCAGTCACAGATATCATCAAAGCAAACATTCTGACCAACTTTGAAGAGTTTTAGACTGAAAGTGTGGCCTCTAGAGCGTACAAAAGGCTTTTCTAACATTTGACCTGGTGACCTAGTTTTTGACTCGACATGACCCATTTTCAAACTCATCCAAGATATCATCAAGACAAACATTCTGACCATTTTTCAAGAGTTTTGGACTGAAAATGGCCTCTAGAGCGTACACAAGGTTTTTCTAAGATTTGACCTAGTGACCTAGTTTTTGACCCAACATGACCCATTTTTGAACTTGTCCGAGATATCATCAAGGCAAACATTCTGACCAAGTTTCATGAGAATCGGACTGAAAATGTGGCCTCTAGAGCATACACAAGGTTTTTCTAAGATTTGACCTAGTGACCTAGTTTTTGACCCGACATGACCCATTTTCAAATTCGTCCAAGATTTTATCAAGGCAAACATTCTGAATAACTTTTATGAGTATCGTACTGAAAATGTGGCCTCTAGAGCGCACACAAGGTAAAAAGTTGATGACGGACTACGGAGACTGCACTATCACAATATCTCACTCGTGCTCAGGTGAGCTACAAACTTTGGAGAATAAGATAGACTATCGTAATAAAAAGGTTGGTGAAAACAGGCCCAGGGCTACCATAATGCCTAAAGCTTTATTAAACTTAAAACAGCAGAGTTTAAAAACAGTTTCTAATAAATAATTCATAATGAGAACTTCAAACCTGCTACATGAAACTTTTCCCGACTGCAGAACTTTGGGTAAGTAAATATTCATTTCAACTGGGTACAAATTGTCCCTTTACAATAAATCAAAAGACATATCATGAAGACAGTATTTACCGTATAACCCGTGATGGAGACTTGATACATGCTGTTATTCACAATTCTTAATACTTCCAACATTGTATTCAGTGCCTCCTCTAATTGTTGTTGACAGGTCTTATCATCTTTTGTGAACTTAAGCATTTCCTAAAATAGATACGAATGAGAGTGATACTATACATGGAAAGTAAAGTTTGTGGACAATGAAAGATATTTTTACAAAACTACTGAACTTCTGCGAGTGTTGTGGTCTTGATTACTTCTGGGTATATCTTTAGAAATATATGTAAAAGTTACTGAGATACTGTTCCACAATAAGTATTACACCAGTTATGTTTTAACTCATCGCCAAGCGACAATATTTTAGATTGGTCCAAATTGAAAGCATTTGCAGGCAACATAATACCGTAAAAGTGACTGAAAATTTGAAATTTGTTTTGTGAAGGGTAGAAAACATTGTGGGAAAAGGAGAAAATGCTGGTTACCAGCATTTTCTCCTTTTCCCACATTGTTTTCTAAAGGCTTCTTTCTCAGGGGTGTCAAAAGTAGGGATTGTGTGGTAATAGGTTAAATGTTTTGACACTCTTGATTTTTCAAATTGCTGCCCGCAGTCTATAACCTGACGAAAAATGACCTAGTCCTTTTCAAATTTTATCCCCAAACTGAAGGAAGATGTTCAGGTAATTTTTGGAAATTATAGACAATGACATCATAGCAATTCAAACCATATACACAGAAATTCTAAAGTACCCAACAGATGTCTCTGTCAAAAATAGCGGAATTGGATGACATTCACAGAAACTTGCAACAAATTTTGGCAATCACCAGTAAATACCATAAAAATGCTGTCTGAAGCGACAGGAAGGCCAACCTGTATATTGCCCTTTGGTTAAAAACTGGCACATAAGATTCTCAAATGGGCTAAATTCAACCAACGATAACCAAAGATCAAGGCAAACAGGCATCATTAACACAGTGACAGGTAAGGTAGATTTGGTGCACGACTGAAAAGGAAACACTGCTCCACAACGAGCTAGTCTATGCAGCTGGACATCAATTTGATGGGTTTTGAAAGACCAAACTACCCTCTATTCTCTCTATTTCTGTCACAGTTGGACTTTGAGATTTCTTGCGAGTAAAACAAGAGCTTAGAACTGTACCAAATGAAATTGTGCTGCATGTAGTCTAAAGTTAGATATCAATTTACGCTATTTTGTGAGATAACCTTTGAATATTAAGTACACTAAAATTTTGAGTACAAAAAAGTAGATACAATGGATGACATAACCAACTGTTGCTTCTGCACTGAACACTGATGAAGACTAAGAGGTGCATTTGATGTCATATTTAGCCATTTCAATGTATGAGACTTTTGGACGAAAAA
This sequence comes from Tridacna crocea, assembly GCA_943736015.1. Lineage (NCBI taxonomy): Eukaryota > Metazoa > Mollusca > Bivalvia > Cardiida > Cardiidae > Tridacna > Tridacna crocea. The sequence goes on from OX031068.1 coordinate 9,423,451, forward strand.
AGTTTTTAACCCTTTCCAAAACAAGCCCTTGTTTTTACATGTCTGCCGTACAAGTCTTTAGAAAACACGGTGGGAAAAGAAGAAATTGATCGTAACAAGCAATTTCTCCTTTTCCCACAGTGTTTTCTGCCCCTTTGGATAATTTTCTGCCATTGTTATGAAAGTTGAAATTGTCTTCTGCAAACTCTTTCAGTTTGGAAGAGTCTAAAATTTATCGTTTGGGAAAGGGTTAACTCTTTTGCACAGGCAGTTTTTTTTTTTCATCTATTGTGCAATCAAAGATGTAAAGACAGGTATGAAAGATACATGTACAAACCTTTAATAAAAGTTGGTATTTTGTAACTCTTTGAACAGGTTTTAACAGGTATGCGCCAAGGGGAAGTTTATGTCCCAATTTTCTTTGACATTCTTTAAAGAACGGGTTGTTGTCGCCAACCTGGGTCCTTAATTCTTCTGACCGTGGCTTATTTTGACAATAAATACTGTACATTTGAAACTCGTCTTTCTGAAAACAGCATTTTACTTTCATAAACTCCTGAAAGAAGTTTGCAGCAGATGACTGAGAAAAAGCAGCTGTAAAAACAGAAATATGAACATTCACAAATGTCTAAAGCCAAGCCTTAAGATGTTGAAATTATTTTTTGAACTTTTGTAGACAAACATGATCAGTCTGTTTGAGGATTCATTGAGAATCCAAACATTTACAATCACATGATAATCATTGACTTCAATGAATATAAGAAACAATTACATGATCAAGTAAACGACAGTTCTCTGAGAAGAAAATAACTATTGATGTCAGTTTAACCCATTACCACTCAATCCCTACTTTTGACGCCCCTGAGAAAGAAGCCTTGCGAAAACACTGTGGGAAAAGGAGAAAATGCTGGTAACCAGCATTTTCTCCTTTTCCCACAGTGTTTTCTACCCTTCCCAGCACAAATTTCAATTTTTCAGTCACCTTTTTTTTGTCGTCTGCAAATGCTTTTAATTTGAACCAGTCTAAAATTTTCTCGTGTGGTAATGGGTTAAACATTGAAAACATCTAAGCGGATAGAGAGTTTTAAATTTAAAAGATCTACTATGCAAATAGGACCAATTAAAAGAAAATATACTCTAAATGGAATTGAAACACTTACATGAACATACGCAAGGCTGCCAATGAATTTTAGGTGAAAAAAAGGAGGACAAAAGTAACCAAATAAAGAAAATCAGTAACCATTTAGAATAACTCACCCTATTCACAAAGCACTTTCCCAGTTTTGCTGGATTTTCCTTACAGGTTTGTAAGTCTTTGAGGAACACACTGCAAACAGAAATATCAAATTCATATTGACTCTTTTCCGGAAAATAAAATGTCTTATTCCTTCACAATAAAAGAATTGGCAGACAATAAATCAATGGCCATCAAATATTGGGTCTTGCCTTTGAAAAGATATAAAAAATGTAGTAAATGAATAAATACTGATTACCAGTAATTCTTCCATTTCTCTCCTTCAGGGTCATTGAAAAGTGGAATTAATTGGTAAAGGCTTTTTCTTTTACTGCAAACAGAATTTCACTGATATCTCAACATATACAGTATGTGTAAAATGAATATTATTTTTGTGGCCAATTTAAAGTAAAACAAGAGATGTTTGTAAAACATGTATGCTCCCCTAATGGCATACAATTCTAAATATAACATGTGATTATAAACTGTTAAGTTCATAGAGTAAAAACGAACAAAAGGTAATTACTAAAAAAGTATTAATGATAAATTAACAATTCTTGGGCACTGCACTTCCCATTTATGTGAACTATCAACTTTTAAAGTTTCATGATTTTACCTCACATACTTTTTGAGTTATGCTCCGGAAAAAAAATTAAGTATGAAAATCAACAAAGGGCAATAACTGCAAAAATATAATAGGCACAGTTATGGTTCTTGTGCAATGCACTTCTCCTGAACAAGATCTATCCACATATAAAGTTTCAAGATGATACCTGAAAAACCTTTTGAGTTATGCTCTGGACAAAAATTAAGTATGAAAATCAACAAAGGGCAATAACTCCAAAACTATGATGGGCAGAATTATGCTACTTGTGCACTGCATTTCTCCTTAATGAGATCTATCTACCTGTGTAGTTTCAAGATGATACCTGAAACACTTTTTGAGTTATGCTCCGGACAAAAATTAAGTATGAAAATCACCAAAGGGCAATAACTCCAAAAATTCATAGGCAGAGTTATGGTACTTGTGCACTGCACTTCTCCTTAATGAGATCTATCCACCTATCAAGTTTGAAGATGATACCTGATATACTTTTAGAGTTACGCTCCGGACAAAAATTAAGTATGAAAATCAACAAAGGGCAATAACTCCATAAATATGATGGGCAGAGTTATGGTTCTTGTGCACTGCACTTCTCCTTAATGAGATCTATCCACCTATGTAGTTTCAAGATGATACCTGAAATACTTTAAGAGTTATGCTCCGGACAAAATTTAAGTATGAAAATCAACAAAGGGCAATAACTCTAAAAATATTATGGGCAGAGTTATGGTTCTTATGCAATGCACTTCTCCTGAATAAAGTTAATCCACCTAGAGGTTTCAAGGTGATACCTGAAATACTTTTAGAGTTATGCTCTGGACAAAAATTAAGTATGAAAATCAACAAAGGGCAATAACTCCATAAATATGATGGGCAGAGTTATGATTCTTGTGCACTGCACTTCTCCTAAATGAGATCTATCCACTTATGTAGTTTCAAGATGATACGTGAAATACTTTTTGAGTTATGCTCCAGGCAAAAATGTGGTCTACGGACCGACCGACCGACGGACCGACAGAGCGACCGACAAGTGCAAAGCAATATACCCCCTTTCTTCGAAGGGGGGCATAATAATAGATAATGAAAGGGTTTCTAGTCCTGAAAAGAAAGATTTGTGACCGATTATAAATAAAGCAGAATTTAGCATTGGCTAGGGAGTTAAAAGTAAACTATTTATGTTTACATGCAGGTAGGCAATATGTAATAAGTGTAAAGTAGAGTACAAACAAGAGCACTGTGTGTAGGTGAAAACATTCACCTGTAGTTGCATATTCAGTGAAAATCCTGTGTCAAAAAAAGGGGCATAACTGTGTCTAAAAATAATAAAAGAATACATGCTCATATTCTATCACTTCCCCTTTTGATATATACATGTAGTACAAACCCCGACATGAAACTAATACTGTCGGTAATTACAGAAATATAACAACCCATTAATCCATTACCACACAATCCCTACTTTTGATGCCCCTGAGAAAGAAGCCTTTTGAAAACACGGTAGGAAAAGGAGAAAATGCTGGTAACCAGCATTTTATCCTTTTCCCACAGTGTTTTCTACCCTTCCCAGAACAAATTTCAATTTTTCAGTCACCTTTATTTTGTGATCTGCAAATGCTTTCAATTTGAACCAGTCTAAAATTTTGTCGTTTGGTAATGAGTTAAAACATAGATTGTTGGACCTGTCTGCAATGACAGCATTTGAAAACAATAAGGTAAATGTGGCTCGTATGATTGGCTTTGCCTTTGACAAGGTAGGAAAAGGAGAAAGTGCTGGTTACTAGCATTGTGTCCTTTTCCCACAATTTTTTTAAAAGCTGTCTACTTCAGACTAACTAAACCTCGGGATTTTTGTGGTAAACACCACAAGAACAACATAAACAATGACATGGATGCAACAGTGTGCCTGGTTTTCTTCCAAAACAGCCAAGGTAATGATAACTTACTCATGATGAAATTTGTAGATCTGGTCGAGGTTACCAAACAGTATATCTTTCTTGGTGAGCAGTTCTTCTGGTATTAAATGTTGCATAGTTCTGTTATCCATCTCACAGTAGTAACCCTGTAAGAAATCCACCAAGTCAGTAAGGATAAAAGATGTCTGGCAACTCTGTTACAGCTGCATGGTAAAGTGATTTCAGTCACTGAATGTGAAATGCATGTAAAAATGCACAGCATTGTTACTTGTAAGTACCAAAACTTGACTGGAGTTGCAGATTGAGGGTTAACTACTCTATGGGTAAACAGGTTGTTCCCAATTCAACTCTTCTCCACAAATTCTGAAATGCTAGTTACCAGTATTCTCTCCCATTCCCACAATGTTTTTTATCGTTTTGAAAAAAAAGTAAATTTATTTTTTCAGTCCCATTTATGTTATCTTCTGTATATGCTGTTGAATTGGACAAGTTAACAATTCCATCATTTGGTATCGGGAAATATATGAAGTTTTGCAAAACGATAAAACAGACCTAAAGGCTATTGCATATCTCGGCAGTTTCTTCAAAAACAGCCCAGCCAGCACCTATTACATTTATTTTGTAAAATGGACTCTCAGGTCAAAGAAAACTGGTAACCACCATTTTTCTCCTTTTCCTGAAATATTTTTTGACCCTCTCAAACATAATGACCCATCATAATACTAGTATGCCATGTTTAAATTGGCTATTTCAGATACCTTAGTTTACAAATATGATTATCATACTGCAAAGGAATCTCTCGTGATCTGATTGGTTAGGAGCATATATATCATGTTCCCTGGCAAAACCCACATAAAGCCAGTTTCTCTTTTGAGTGCCCCGTAAACATCACTACACATGCAATACAACTTCCAAAATGGCAGCATTTATCGATCACCAGACCGCATATTTATGCACCAAAGTGCAAAGTGACGTTAGTTTCCAGTGACGTCAGTTTTCACTGAATTGGGGTCATCAGAAGGGATTTTCTATTTTGTCAGCATATTTGATTTGTGAGATTATGAAAAAGGAAACTTTCGCTTAGTGTGCTTTGAAAGGGTAAAACTTTGCAGTATAATAAGTTCCTTGTAGGTCAGATGGCAGGGGACTTGGAAACTTGTTCACGGCTGTATCGAATCATGTCGCCACCTCGCCTTCGGCTCGGGGCAACATGATTCACCACAGCAGTGAACAAGTTTCCAAGTCCCCTGCCACCTGATGGTACATCTGATATTATTATACTGCAAAGAAATTTCTCGTGATCTGATTAGTTAACATGCCAGGAACATAATATCATGTTCCCTGGCAAAAGCCAGTTTTCCTTTTGAGTGCCCCGTAAACATCACTACACGTGCAATACATCATCCAAAATGGCGGCGTCGATCGATCACCAGACTGCACATTTATTCACCAAACTGCACGTTTTAGTGATGTCAGTTTCCAGTGACGTCAGTTTTCATTGAATTGGGGCACACAGAAGGGAATTTCTATTTCGTCAGCACTCGATTCATGAAACTATAAAACAGGAAAATTTCACTTAACGCTCTTTGAAAGGGTAAAACTTTGCAGTATAATAAATTCGTTGTACGGTCAGGTGGCAGGGGACTTGGAAACTTGTTCAGGGCTGCGGTGAATCATGTCGCCACCTCGCCTTTGGCTCGGGGCGACATGATTAACCACAGCCGTGAACAAGTTTCCAAGTCCCCTGCCACCTGACCGTACATCTAATAAAGTCTTTCATCTAGTACAGAGTTAATCTTAAATGAAGATGTTTAATAACCAATGTTGGGTAACAAGTGGAAGATAATCTACAGTAAATATAACTTACCCTTAAAATATCATGTAGCTGATGAACGTATGTTTTCTCCGTTTCTATAAGCTCATTCAAAACATGTCTGAAATTCAAACAGAAATAATTATAATATGAAATGATTTCTATACCTTCATTTCTATTCCATTCATTTCTGGTTAAACAAGGGAAAAGTCAGGGTAAATTTGAGCCATGTTTTGGCAAAAGGGGGCTTGATGCATCTCTATGAATCCATATAGTCCATTTTGTCAAACCAATTGTACTATGCGGTATACTGATTTTTGACATGCAGAAAACTGACCAATACCGAAAATTCTTGCTCAGGTCAGCTTCTAAAGTTAGCCAAAACTGACCATGGTCTATACTATTTTGAGATGTATTAGTTCTCACAAGGCATTGCTGAATTATCAATTGTTTTTACTCTTCTTTCTGTTAACCCCACAAGTGCCTTTCAGGAAGGACTATGCCTTTAGCCAGAAAAGATCAAGTTCAAAACATGCACTCTAATCTTCATTGAGCAGTTTGCTGAAACACTACAGAGAAACAAGAGCCGTCAGAGACGGGTTATGCTCCCCGAACAAGTGCTTTTCATAAAATATATGAAATTGATATAAATTTACTTCTTTTATCCTAAAAAGGACCTTTGCATGCTCCCCAAAAATTGAAAAGGCAATTACTATCTTAGAGATAGCCAACACAAACTAGTAGAGGACATTAAGCCCAATAAGCCCCCTTTAACTCTTTACCACATGAGAAAATTTTAGACTAGTCCAAATTGAAAACATTTGCAGACGACAAAATAAAGGTGACTGAAAAATTGAAATTTGTTGTGGCAAGGGTAGAAAACACTGTGGGAAAAGGAGAAAATGCTGGTCACCAGCATTTTCTCCTTTTCCCACAGTGTTTTCAAAAGGCTTCTTTCTCAGGGGCGTCAAAAGTAGGGATTGTGTGGTAATGGGTTAAGCCCTCTTTTCCCATAAGGCAATATTGCATCATTGAAATAAATACTACTGGTGTATGATTTCTGGCATTTTTTAATAATAATTCAAAATTTGAAATTTCATAAAATTTTGAACAGTCATGTAGTAAATATTACATAAAACGATTTTTTACATGAAGCCCCCCTTTTCCATGATGCAGCCTGAAATTGAGAAACCGGAAGAGAGATACCTGGGCAACCTTCCAACAAGTTCAAATTTGAAATTTCACAAAGTTTTGAGCACAGATGTAGGAGATACAAGTGAAAAACAATTTTTTCCATGAAGTCCCCTTTTTTCCGTGATGCAGCCTCAAATTGAGAAACCAGGAAAAAGGTATTTGCGCATTAATAATTCATAGATTGAAAATAACAAGGGCACATGTTGAAACTTGTAAAACAAGATATAACCATGAAGTTTCATGAAATTTTGACAAAAACTGAAAGAGATATTAGCAAAAATTGCAATTTTGCATTAAGGCCCCTTTTTCCTTGGCATTTTACAAGAAACCCCCTTTTTCCATGACAGAGGGTCAAATTGAAAAGCACATAGATAAAGAAACAAGAGCACATGGTGAAACTTTGAAGAAAAATATAACCATGAAGTTTAATGAAATTTTGACCAAAACTGAAAGAGACATGAGTAAAAATTGGAATTTTGCAAGAAACCCCCTTTTACCATGACAGAACGTCAACTTAAAAAATGCCTAGATTAAAAATAGCAAGGGCACATGCTAAATCTTTCCATAAACAATATAACCATGAAGTTTCATGAAATTTTGACAAAAACTGAATGAGATATTAGTAAAAATTGCAATTTTGCATTAAGCCCCCTTTTTCCATGACACTGGGTCAAATGGAAAAACCGGGAAAGATGTGTCGGCACCTTACCTAAGGAGTTCATATATGAAGTTCTATCCAATTTGGTCCAGGGGTTGTGGAGAAATGGCTTCGGACAGACGGACGGAAGGAAGGCCGGACGGACAGACAAAGCAGCAACTATATGCTCGCCCTTCGGGGAGCATAAAAACAACTACGAAATTGCGAGCATCTGGGTCTTACTGAAGAAAGAAAATGAGCACTGGGCTTCTTTGCTGCTGGGATTAAGTTAAAACAATCACAAAACAATCCTATATTTTTCTCCAACCCTGAGGAAGAAAGCTTTAGAAAACATCACATGTTAACCCTTTACCAAATGACAATATTTTAGACTGGTCCAAATTGAAAGCATTTGCAGACGACAAAATAAAAGTGACTGAAAATTTGAAATTTGTTTTGTGAAGGGTAGAAAGCATTGTGGAAAAAGGAGAAAATGCTGGATACCAGCATTTTCTCCTTTTCCCAAAATGTTTTCTAAAACCTTCTTTCTTAGGGTCATCAAATGTAGGGATTGTGTGGTAATGGGTTAAAACAATGGCTTCATCTAATTCACCTTCTTTTCTCATTTAAGCCTTCAACAATGTGATCGGAATAAGCGCTTGAGCCTGACGTAGTCGAGTTAGATGCCATAGAAATGCGTATATGACCATCGGCAGTATCGACTGTTGACCCGCTACTTGTTGAACCATGGTGTGTTCTGGCATGCATCTGTGGATTGCCAATTTCTGGGCGAACTTGCTGTAAATTGTAAAATATAAAATAAGAATGTGTATAATATTTTCAAAAATTCGAAGTAAACATGTGTTTAGGGCAAAACTGTGTTATGAAAACCTTTGATGATTATTTCTCGTGTTGTATTGGGTTTCCTTTCCAAAATTAAAAAGTTGTTTAAGATTGATGTAAATATCTCAGGTAATAACAGAGATTTATTTCATGCTTTCAGGTAGGATATCGAGAAATAGCAGTGAAAATATTTTTCAATCTTACACTGGTACCACCAGTGAAAATACCAATTTTTCATGTTTTTGTAGCCTAGGTTAATTGCATGTGCCTCGCAACCAGGTGGAAATATGATGTCATTTACCTTACTTTTCTCACGCTTAACGTAATATTGTAATGCGTTGCTGTGTGGGAGGGGTACGCCATAGGGAATAACGGAAAAGAACTGTCCTGGATTTTGATAAAGCTCCTCCCAGAAAGGGTTAAAAGCATGAAATAAATAGAATATTTGCTTTTTTCGGTGAAAGATCGAAATTTATTTCATCTCGTGAACACCATCAGTAATATTTTCACGAGTGGCACAGCCACTCGTGAAAATATTGCCAGTGGTGTCCATGTGCCACTCGTGAAAATATTACTGATGGTGTCCACTCAATGAAATAAATTTCAATCTTTCACTGAAAAAAAACAAATATCCTCTATATCATAAAATATCAGAGTTTTGCTGGACAAAAACAAAGACAATAACTCAATGTTTTCTTTAACCTTTTCCCAAACAATCCCTGGTTTTTACCGGTCTGGAATAGTAGCCTTTTGAAAACATTGTGGGAAAAGGAGAAAATGCTGGTAACCAGCATTTTCTCCTTTTCCCACAATGTTTTCTACCATGCTGGAAACAAGTTTCAATTTTTGGGTTACTTTTATTTTGTAGTCTGCAAGTGCCATCAACTTGGACTGGTCCAAAATTTTGTCATTTGGGAAAGGGTTAAAAAAAAAAAAGGCCCAGCTAAAACTTGGCATAAGCACTTACTCTTGCAGACTTTTCCACAGACGGATTAATTTGCTTCGGAGATTCAAGCCCTTGTTTCTGATGTCTGTCCCTATCTCTATCCTTGTCTCTGTGTCCCCCCTGTTTTCTTTTCAGATCATATTCTGGAACTGTAGTTTGTCCCCTTGAAGACCTTGTGACCAAGTCAGCTTGTACGGGGTGTTGTACAGGTGGTGACTTTGACTGGGTCTGAAGGTCAGCTTTACGCTTAGCACACATGGCTTGCACGTCTTCTATCCTTTTCAGAACTTTTTGGACAGATGCCTGTGTAAATTGAAATACAGTACAACCTGTATTCAGAGACCATTTAACCCTTTCCCAAACGACAAATTTTTGGACTAGACCAAATTGAAAGCATTTGCAGACCACAATTCAACTCTTTCTGAAAAGATGATTTCTGTCTATGATAGGGTAGAAAACAGTTTGGGAAAAGGAGAAAATGCTGGTTACCAGCATTTTCTCCTTTTCCCACAATGTTTTCAAACGGCTACTATTCCAGACCCATAAAAACCAGGGACTCTTTGGGAAAGGGTTAAGAGAAGTACTGAAAATGGTCTCTTACAGCAGGTGGTCCTTAAATACAGGTAATATTAGGTTAATGTAAGAAGGCTTGTTGTATCAGAACAGTGGTCTCTTAAAGCAGGTGGTCTCTTAATACAGGTGGTCTCTAACACAGGTTTAACTGTATATCAAATTTGACTTGGATAAAGATTATTTACTTGATTTTTTTTGTATGTAGACTCTTAGAGTATGGAATAAATCTAATTGTTATTTTCAATCAGGAAAAAAATTGCTTTCTGTTGTTCGATTCAGAATATAGCACAAAAAAAGCAGACAGCCTAAATTCATGATCATGTCTACATATTCTGTGCAGTCTGATCTGAATTTACAATGATCACTGAAGCAACACAAGCCAGCTCCAGTGCATTGAAAGCTGAAGTTAAACCCTTTACTCCATAGATACTCATTTCTATGCATTGCTTGTAAGAGCCTTTGGAAAACACTGTGGTAAAAGGTGAAATTGCTCCTGACGAGCAATTTCACCTTTTGCCACAATGTTTTCTACACTATCAAAAGGTGTCACATACACATAAGAAACGGCTTTATCCGTGCTGTTATTTAGGGTCAATTAGAGATACCAAAGAAATGCCTTATAGGGTAAAGGGTTAAAGTTAAATACTAACTTACTTTGGACAATCAATCACTCCATCATAAGGTTTTATCACTTAACCTGCCTTGTTTTCAGAGTAGACCTACGGTATTACATTTTTTTCTTACACATGTCTGACATCACAATTGTGTGAAATCATTTTCCTATGTCCATTTTGTACATATTTCAAAGTTCTAGTGAATATGTCTTCTGGATACTGCTGCAGGTGCATAGATTATAATGGATTTGCATCTTCTGATCAATAAATGCAAAATAATGTTAAAAAAAATGAATCTGACGTTTCTAGGCAAATGAGTTAGAATTCTATTAAAATCATTAAGAGAAAAAGTTCTTAAGCTTGCAAAATGCTTGCTTAGCTCATTACCAGACGACAAAATTTTAGGTTTGTCCAAATTGAAAGGAACGACAAAATAAAAGTGACTGAAAATTTGAAATTAGAGTTGTGAAGCGTAGAAAACATTGTGGGTAAAGAAGAAAATGCTGGTTAACAGCATTTTCTCCTTTTCCCACAATGTTTTCTAAAAACTTCTTTCTTAGGGGCATCAAAAGTAGGGATTGTGTGGTAATGGATTAAGAATGGACATTTTACCAAACAATCTTGTTTCAACAACCCTGTTGAGAAAGCCTTTTGAAACCATTGCAAGGAAAAGTGGAAGTTCTTTAGTTTGGACAATCTTAAAATTGTGTTGTGTCATGCATACCCTTGTATCAGATGTAATCATGCTCTCAAATAGCTGTCTAAACTCCTTTGGGTTGTTGAGACGTAACTCCTTGGCAGTTGCGACAAATTTGTCTATATCCTCTATGGCTTTAGCTATACTGTCCGGTGTTGTGTAGCCTTCTAACTGTTGATTAGCAAGCATATCAACTCCATTTGTACACCATTTGTTTGCCTGGAATGTACAGGTATGTAACAGTCAACTCTTTACCACACAAGAAAATTTTAGATGGGTCCAAATAGAAAGCATATGGTTACCAGCATTTTCTCCTTTTCCCACAATGTTTTCAAAAGGCTTCTTTCTCATGGTCATTAAAAGTTGGGATTATGTGGTAAAGAGTTAATGGAAACCCCCCCCCCCCCAATCAAATGAATTTTTGACGATGTCATAAAAATGTCTGTAAAATTTAATTTAGATATGTAACAATTGTATTTATGATATAATCTGCAGATTGGTAAATGCCGATCATATAATGAGATTAGTAGAAACAGACTGAGAATAGGGCCAGGATGTCCACACTACTGCCCTTTGAATAAAGTTGCCAAGAAAAGTACTTGGCATCAGCAGGGACATTAAACTTCTAAGAAGTCTGTGAAGCAGTAAAATATATAAATTTTCATGTCCTAAAAGAAACTTATCTTTAACTTCCTTTATTCTTTTTTTCCTGATGAATTTATATATGGTCCACAGGGGAATGACACACAAGGGCCTGAAAGGCTCTGGATGGCTCATCTCTGCAAATGCAGCTTTGAAAGGATATTGATATGGAAGTCACTAGCATGCTAACAATACCAAATCTTGGCAAATTTAGTGAATATTGTGCAGCAAATTATGAATTTTGATTTTAACCCTTTCCCAAACAACAAATTTTGGACCCTTCCAAACCAAAAGAGTTTGCAGATGACAATTTTAGATTTGGACAAAATGGCAAAAAGTTCTTAAAAAGGGTAGAAAACACTGTGGGAAAAGGAGAAATTGCTCGTTACGAGCAATTTCTCCTTTTCCCACAGTGTTTTCTAAAGATTTGTACTGCAGACACGTAAAAACCAGGGCTTGTTTGGGAAAGAGTTAATACATAAAAATCATTGTCTATTCTTAAAACTGAAAATGAGTGGAAATTTCCCCCTCTATCTAAAAAAATAAGCAGGATTTTCTGAACAGACAGAAAATATAACACATTTATACCTGTCTTAGACAATACAGTAGACTTACAGGCCTGTTTACATGTCAACAGACCATGATTTCTGAAATATCCTTCTTCAAAAGTTTTATTTATGTTTTAAAAATAGATAAGCGTAAGACAGTTATAAAGTTCATTCTGATTAATTTATCACTTTGCCACACAGTCCCAACTGTTGACAACCCAGAGAAAGAAGCTTTTTGAAAACATTGTGGGAAAAGGAGAAAATGCTGGTAACCAGCATTTTCTCCTTTTCCCACAATGTTTTCTACCCTTCCAAAAACAAAGTTCAACATTTGAGTCACATCTATTTTTTTGTTTGCAAATGCTTTGAATTTGGACAGGTCCAAAATTTTGTCGTTTGGAAAGAGTTAATAACAGTAGTCTAAGACTATAGGTAAAGTGGGCTGCTTTGGCCTTGATTGTTTTGGAAGTGGTCTGTTTTAACACCTTTCCTGTCAAGAAAGGTTTCTTTATACACATAAAATGTTGCAAGACAGTATCAGTAATTATTTAAAACAGTGTCATATTAAGACTTTTTCATTGTTCATTTTCTACAAGGGACTGTCAAGCATAGGATCTGAATTCATGAGGGATATGAAAAAAAAAATAGTATTTTATATACAGTAATCTTGAAATCATGCTTAACAATGCTGATAATGCACTTTTCAGACTGCCTGTAGAAAGCAGTTTAATCTTGATATGCAAAAACACCTACAGACTTACAAGGGAATTAGGTTCAATCGCTAATATGAAACAAAAGAAAAAATGCTGAAATGTCACAACGAACACCAAACAGAGTTTATCCAAACCTTTTCAATCCTTTCTTGCAGATCTCTCGACTTGTTTAGTATTTCTCTGCGTTTCCGCAACAATTCATTGTACTGGTTGCACATTCTTTGTAACTCGATACATTTTGGACGAATGCTGTCCACTGCATAATGATCATCCATTATATATTGCTCTCCGTTGGCTCGCATCTTCTCCCCTTCATCTATCTCTTTCTGAAAGAAGAAAACAAACATTGTAGTTCATCAACCATTAATTGTATGAAACTACTTAATTGCTCCTACAGTACAAAATACTTTTGGAAACATTGCAAGAAATTTTACAGTCAAGATGACCCCCTATTTCTCCACTGCCACCTTTAAAATAAATGTCTCGAACATTAAATAGCTTTGACAGGGTAATTAAATTGTAAGAATCCTGTGTTGATATAAAACATTTATATAGAAAAAATGATTTACCTAGGCCAAAAGGACAGCACTGCATGCAGGTGCCAGTGCTTGCTGGGAGTGCTTGGTTTTCAAATTTTAAGTTGAAGTCAACTTTTGAGTTGAAACAGATTCATAGCTGTGTCAAAAATACTTCATGTATCTTCAGATATTACCAAATGCCATAAAATGTGAAAGCTTTCAGCTGTAAAGGGGGCATTACTGTGTCAAAAATATTTTGATGTTTAACCACCGTCATTGTATGTGTTCCCCTTTTGATAGTTAACTCATTACCAAACAACAAAATTTTCGTTTTGTCCAAATCGAAAGCATTAATTTGCAGACAACAAAAGAAAAGTGACTGAAAATTTGAAATTTATTTTGTGATGGGTAGAAAACGTTGTGGGAAAAGGAGAAAATGCTGGTAACCAGCATTTTCTCCTTTTCCCACAATGTTTTCTAAAGGCTTCTTTCTCAGGGTGTCAAAAGTAGGGATTTTGTGGTAATGGGTTAACAAATTGTCCAGGTTTGAAGTAAATGGCTTCAGTCATTATCTCCCGCTAGAAGGCATTCTATAAATACTCATCTATCTGATATGGGCATCCTGGGTACAGAACTGAACCACTTTCCTACGCGACACCTGTTACTTTGAATTTTAAACAAACAAAAAAAGGTTTACCCAATAAAACGCTACTGTGCAATTCACTCAACTATGATCACCAGTTTTGAGAAATCTGTTGCTAAAGCAGGTCTCATTTCTCCTCAAACGTATTGATATGTAAAAGCTATTTTCAACATTGCTACTTTACAGAGCGTAATATTACAGTCAGCCCGCTTTTGGGGCTAGTAATGATGCGTCATATAAGACAGTCAAATCTTCGAAGAATATGACATGAGCAGACAACGGGCTTCAGTACTTACACAGATAGTACAAAATGTCAAAGTCCTTGCAGAACAAAAACAAAGTCAACGAATCTGACAACAACAACACCAGGGCTATGACCATATATTCATGTTTTCTTCAAAAACTGCTGAGCTAAAGAGGATACCATACAGACCAACAGTTTAGAACCAAGATTCTAACATGACATGCGAATTCAGCTCTATAAACATAGTGCAAGGAAAGTGTAGTAAAATCTGCGACAATCCATGCAGTGACGTCATTCTATATTGAGTGACATCATTCAGTGAGTGGGTTATTCAATGGAAAATAATCTTCATCCGCCTGTTTACTTTAAGTTAGAACTAGTTTTCCTTTCATAAGAATTGGTCATGTTAGAATCGAAATAATCTTCTATCGTGGTTTATCATTCAATAAACCATGTTGTGAGTTATGAGGGGCAATAAATAAACCACTTGGGCTATCGCCCTCGTGGATTATTTACTGTGCCTCATAACTCACAACTGTGGTTTAATGAACGATAAACCACGATAGGAAGAATATTATTTCTTAATTAGACCCCGAGTTCTGTGCAGTCTGATCAAAATCTACATAGGTAAATCAACTTAGTTCAGCTTGCTACTTTCAAAGTGAACAATGCATCTCCTCAATATTTAGTTCAACTTGGCAGGACCATAAAACCTTTACAAAACAATCCAAAAGTTTCCACATAAGGAGGGAGGCTTTAGAAAACATATTGGGGAAATGGTAAACAGCATTTTCTCGTTTTTCCACTATGTTTCTCTGACCTTCAAAACACAAACTATCTTCCAACCACGTTTGATTTACTGCTTGTGAATGCTTTTCTTCAATATGGACAGGTATATAAATTTTTCGTCTAGTAAAGAGTTACCTTTACAGTTGTCAAGATTACAAGAATGTGCAGGTTTATAACTGCCTCTATAAAATCTGCATATTCTGTTACCTATGTGGGTCAAATGAATGAAGGAGCTTCAAGGCTGTTGTTGATAAAATTAAGCATACTTTAGACAAGATGAGGACTTTGCATTTCGATCAAGATGTGAAAGCACAGAAAAGACAGTCTGATCTTTTCTCTAGCTAGATCTGTTGCACCTCTGCAAACGGCCTCATGATCTACTATCTTATCAATAGATAAAATCTACAGACAGTTTAATTCAATACCAAACAACAATATTTTAGGCTTGTCCAAATCGAAAGCATTTTCAGACAACAAAATAAAAGTGACTGAAACTTGAAATTTGTTTTGGGAAGAGTAGAAAACATTGTGGGAAAAAGGAGAAAATGCTGGTTACCAGCATTTTCTCCTTTTCCCACAATGTTTTCTAAAAGCTTCATTCTCAGGGGCACCAGTATTGTGTATAGTAAAGAAAGAATTTAGATTCCCCTTACACAGTTTTAAGACAAGTTGGCTGACATTTTAACGGAAGACTTTTCATAAAGGAAGTTGTCCATTTTGATCAATCAACTACCTTCACAAGTTTTAACCCATTACCACACAATCCCTACTTTTGATGACTCTTAGAAAGAAGCCTTTAGAAAACAATGTGGGAAAAAAAGAAAATGCTGGTAACCAGCATTTTCTCCTTTTTCCATGTTTTCTACCCCTTCATAAAAGAAATTTCAAATTTTCAGTCACTTTTATTTTGTCGTCTGCATAATTATGGTTTCGATTTGGACAAGCCTGAAATTTTGTCGTTTGGTAATATTTTAGTTAACCCTTTACAACACAATGACGACCCTTAGTAAGAAGCATTTTGAAAACATTACAGGAAAAGGAGAAAATGCTGGTAACCAGCATTTTTTCCTTTTTTCCCACAATGTTTTCAATCTTATCGAAGAAAAATCATTCCATATGAGCCACACTGAAACTGTCATCAGCAAGTGCTTTCAATTCAGACAGGTCTAAAATTCTTGTTGTGTGGTAAGGAGTTAATCAAGCATAAATTTATGCTAGTAGATATCTTTGTGACTTTTATCAACAAGCAAAAATCTCCATCCATGACAAGTTCATTTCCAGTTTTACATTAGCAAAAATTTTAAACTCCTGTCAGCTGGCACAGACTGCGCTGGCTGACGAGAGTCAATACATTTACGGATACATGAGATCCCCTTTTCAAAGAGCATAACTGAAATACAAAAAAATGTTCTCAAAAGTGGTTTATTTGAAAAATTGGTTGGTTGTATTGGGGTTTTATGCCACTTTAACAGCTATGGTCATATCATGGCAGTCTGTGACGCACACGTGTTTCCTGGCTTTCTCACACCAATACTTACACTACTTTCTTTCCAAAGCCACCGACTGCTTTTTTCACATGCTTCAGCAGAGGTGAGAGGCGAAAATACGCCGAAAAGAAAGTTCGCCTCGACCGAGTTTCGAACTCACAGCCACCAGGCCATGAGTCCGACACGCTCACCACTGAGCCACCCAGGCACGCTTGTTTGAAAAAGTAAAACATTATCTCCAGGTGTAAGTAAGTTACAACAGGTGAAAAAACTCGTCAAGAAATAAAAAAAGCTTTTCCTTTCGCAATTAATCACATACAATCATGTTATGCTTAATCATTACAACCATTTTATACCTAACCCATTACCACACAATCCCTACTTTTGACGCCCCTGAGAAAGAAGCCTTTAGAAAACATTGCAGGAAAAGGAGAAAATGCTGGTAACCAGCATATTTCTCCTTTTCCCACAATATTTTCTACTCTTCACGATAGAAATTTAAGATTTTCGGTCACTTTTTATTTTGTCATCTGCAAATGCTTTCGATTCGGACAAACCTAAAATTTTGTCGTTTGGGAAAGTGTTTACCATTAACCTTTATTAAAACTTCACCACATCGTCTCTGAATTTTAACAATGGTGGAAAGGAGACTTTAGAAAACATTGTGTGCTAAGGAGAAAATGCTTGTCACTGGCATTTTCTCCTGTAGCCATCTTGCCTTAAAAAGTTTTACAGGAATTATCTTTTTGGCTATATAAACAACATTTTCTCCCTTTCCCATAATATTTTCTAAAAGCTTCCTTTTCAGGGTCGTCAAAAGTAGAGATTGTGTGGTAATGGGTTAACTAAATTTCGTCCTCATTCAATTTCAGATAAAAAGAAATAACAAAGACAGATGACATAATCATTGTGGTATATGGAAATAAGGCTTAATCTCTTTACATTTAACACAGTTTTGTTTTCAAAGTTCACCCACTACATTATAACTATTGAGACCTTTTTACCATGTTTTAACCCATTACCACATAATCCCTACTTTTGACGCCCCTGAGAAAGAAGCATTTTCTCCTTTTCCCACAATGTTTTCACAAAAAAAATTCAAATTTTCAGTCACTTTAATTTTGTCGTCTGCAAATGCTTTCAATTTGGACCAGTCTAAAATATTGTAGTTTGGAAAGACACTTTTGAAAGCATTGTGAGAAAATAAAAAAATACCCATAAGCTAAATTTTCTCTTCTTACCATGTTTTTTGCCATTTCAAAGACAAAACTCATCATCTGAGTCCCATTTTGTTTGTCCTCTGCAAATGCTGTCTATTTGGAAAGACCTATATTCTGCTGTTTAGAAAAGAGTTGACTCTTTACCAAATGGTTAACTTTGAGACTTGCCAACACTGAAAGTATCCATATTCACCAACCATTCTCAAGAACATTTTTTGACTTATTCTTCAAAATTTTCTGACAGTGAAAGTAACAGAACATCTGATTGGCTAAACCATTCGGTTTAGCCAATCATATGTTCTGTTACTTTCACAGCGACAAAATTCTGAAGAATAAGACTAAGAATGTTCTTGAGAGTGATTGGTGAATACGGGCCCTGAAGATGACATAAAAACAGAGCATCAGGCTCATGTGGTGATGGGATCTGCCCTTGAGTACAAAACCTTGTTGGAAAAGGAGAGAATGATGGTTACAAGAATTCTATAGTTTTCTCATGACTTTTCATGAAACATCTCCCTCTGGATTGTTAAAACTCAAGTTTGTTTCGTGAAGGACTACAGAGGGAAAGTGTTTAATCACATGTAATGAATTGATGTTTTGCTTCTATAAATCTTTTCTTCTGACATGGGAGTGAGCTTGTTTCTGTCTCCTGGGGGAGTGTACTTGTTTTTGTCTTAACTCATTACCAAACCACAAAATTTCAGGTTTGTCCAAATCGAAAGCATTTGCAGTCGACAAAATCAAAGTGACTGAAAATTTGAATTCTGTTTTGTGAAGGGTAGAAAACATTGTGGGAAAAGGAGAAAATGCTGGTATGTTTTCTATAGGCTTCTTTCTCAGGGGCATCAAAAGTAGGGATTGTGTGGTAATGAGTTTTAAAGAGATAAGCAAGCCTGTTATTCATGTATATAAATCATGCTGATGGTATAATATGCCATTAACCAGTATTTTCTCCTTTTTCCTCAGTGTTTTCTTCCCCTGTCAAGACAAATCTTGTCAGTTGAGCCACCTGCAAAGTGTCATACGGATTTTTTTTTCCAAATTGTACAAGTCGTGTTGAACCATTGGTTCAAGTAGATAAGGGGAAAAAGACTTATTAAATTTTGTCCTTAAGATCACCTTTGTCTTGGATGGATAGATACCTTACTTATGGAACACAGAGACAGATCTGAAAGAAAATTATTGGTAACTTAAAATTTCTTTGCCATATGAGAGGCCAGCTGTGCCTCTCAAAATATATCTCTCAACAAGAGATCACAGGCTAAAATTTTAAACAAAAGCTAAAGAACAAAAATTAAGATTTATAATGCTCAGCAAAACCTAATGTGTTCTTTGTCCTGTGACTTTAAGTATCTAAATTATCCAGTTCATCAATTATGCCTGGTTGAGTTTAATTTAATAATCAATCTCTCAAGCTCTTGAAGCAATTTCAATCTTCAGCTATCAAGGTCAATTAAGTGTCACTATGATTGAAACTTTTAAGCAAAGAAGATAAATAAACTAACCATGCATAGAAAGGGAGGTTTGGCCAAAAAATATAACTCCTTAAATTTCAGATCTATGTATAGCATGGCAATGCACCATGTGGCATCATAAGTGGCTTTACTTAACCCATTACCACACAATCCCTACTTTTGACACCCCTGAGAAAGAACCCTTTTGAAAACACTGTAGGAAAAGGAGAAAATGCTGGTAATCAGCATTTTCTCCTTTTCCCACAGTGTTTTCTACCCTTCCCAGGACAAATTTCAATTTTTCAGTCACTTTTATTTTGTCGTCTGCAAATGCTTTCCATCTGAACCAGTCTGAAATTTTGTTGTGTGGTAATGGGTCTTTACCACATGATTCCAAACTTTTGCAACCTTAAAGAAGAAGGTTTTTGAAACATTGTCGGAAAAGGAAAACTTAGTGGGAACCAGCATTTTCTCCTTTTCCGATAATGTTTTCTATCCTACCAAAGACATATATCTTCACTTTCTGTCTTCTGCAAATGCTTTGTATTTGTTGTGTCCAAAATGTTATTTGCTAAAGAATTTTCTTGTTTCATTTTCGACAGTTAAATATTTAAAGATAACTGGCAGCTGAACTTTTATCTAAAATAAGTTAATGCAAAAATATGACAAACCAGAGTACAGCATCATACTGACAATATAGGTACATCACAGTACAGGATCAACTTTAAATCCATTTATAAACAGTTTCCAAGACAAAAAGGCATTCTGTTAGCTATCTGTGATCATTGTTTATTCAAACGTATCAAAGAAGGAGAAGTAAATTTTTGAATCACTAGGCTACACTGTCTGAATCACATAAAAGTACTTTCACTTTTACACAAACATGTTAGACTTAGTTTTATATCAGAACTTCATTGAAATTATAAATCATAGCCACAATTTTTACATTTTTATTCAATATCCCTCAGTGGACACTTTTTTTTTTTTGGACACTTTCACCCTTTACCAAACAACAAAATTTTGGACTGAACCATATTGAAAGCCTTTGCGGACGAAAAAATAAACATAACTCAGAAATTAAACTGTGTTTCCAGAAGGGTAGAAAACATTATGGGAATAGGAGAAAATGCTGGTTACCTTTTCCGATGATGTTTTCAAAAGGCTTGTATCTCAGGGTCGTAAACTCCAGAGATTGCTTGGTAATGGATTAAGTCTGTTACTACATGATCCTGTGTTGTAATATCTCTGGTGGCCAGCATTTTCTCCTCTTTTTCTCACAATTTCTATCCTTTCATTGGAAATTTCATCAAAATGATCCACATTTTATTTATAGTTTGAAAATGCTTTCAATTTAGACTAGTCTATAACAACTGTCATGTGGCAAAGAATTGAATAACTCTGTTTTAGTACATGTAGCTCTATTTGGCACCAGACTCTTTACCCAACAACAAATCTGGACTCAACCAAAGTCAAACAATGATCTCTGTCTTTACGGAGAAGAAAACATTGTGGGAAAGGGAAAAAATGCTGGTTACCAGCATTTTCTCCTTTCCCACTTTGTTTTCAAAAGCCTTTGTGGTGTCCGTGGTCGTGAGGTAGAGCGACGGCCTCAGAACTTAAAGGTCCTGAGTTCAATACCCAGGAGCGGGTGTCAACTTTGGGATTTTTCTAGGCCCACACATTTATGTAGTACTGGTGTAGTTCCCAGGAAGCAGAAGAGAGAGAGATTAGTATAAGTTGTAAGAACTTGTTTCTCAATTGACGTAAAATAAATATGACTAAACTAAAGCCTTTGTCTTCAGTTTCATTAAAAGTCAGGATTGTGTGGTAAAAGGTTGAGTGGGAGGGAAAAATATCTTTTCTTACCACAATATCATCAACAGCCTAAGACTTCAGGCTTCACAAAAAACAAGCCTATTGAGCAACTACCTTTGTAATATTGAAATGTTTAGTTTACATTTCTGTTATAAAGAGGTGGTTGTATAACGAGGTTTCCACCACAGATTTTTCATTTTGACAGGTAAACAAGGGAAGGTAAGGGATGGCTGCTGACATAAATTTTTCACTTTGTTTGGTTGACTGCATCATAATCTAATGAGGGATGGATCATCAAGGTGTTAAGCTTTCAGCCACACAAAGAAAACTTTGACTTAACTCTTTACCAAACGGAAAAAATTTAGACTAGTCCAATTTAAAGCACAAGCAGACAAGATAAATGCAATTCAAAAACTGAAATATCCAGCTGGCTACAAAACATGGTGGGAATAGGAGAAAATGCTGGTTACCAGCATTTTCTCCTTTTCCCACAATGTTTTCAAAAACCTTCTTTCTATGGGTTGTAAAAACCAGGGATAGTTTGGTAAAGGGTTAAATAAACTCAAGGCATTTTAGATACGGAAAGTCTCAGCTACGAAGATGGAATTCAGTCATTTAACATGAAAGAAAACATTGCACGGAAAGGTAAAAATGATGGCTAACAGCATTTTCTCCTTTTTCCGTAATATTTTCAAGAGCCCTCATTCTTCATGACTTTAAGTCTGGACGGAGTGGGAAAGAGTTACCTCTTGTCAAAACCTAAACATTTCTGAATAATTTACTTTGAAAATAATAACAAAAAAAAAAAGTATTATATAATCTGGATCAAATGATGCATATTCCTCAGAAAGGCTTGAAACATGGTGCGAAAAAGACAATTCTGGTAACTAGTGTTTTCATCCTTTTCCCCACAACAGTTTCAAAAACCTTCTTTCTCTCACATGTTAAAGCATGTGAAGTTCAGGTGTTATTAGCCCACCTGGGTGGCTCAGTGGTGAGCATGTCAGACTCATGACCCAGTGCTTGTGACTTTGATACCCTGTTGAGGCAAACTCTCTATCCGGCGTATTTTCGCCTCTCACCTCTGCTAAAGCATGTGAGAAAAGTAGTTGGTGGCTTTGGAAAGAAAGCTGTATTAATACTGGTATGAGAAAGCCAGGAAACACAATGTGCTTTACCAACCGCCATGATATGACCTTAGCTGTTAAAGTGGCATTAAACCCCAATACAACCAACCAACCAATCAGGTGTTATTAGTGACTCAGTTTATCATTGTAGGGATTAAAGCCTCTCCTGCTTGCCTTCACTTCGTTGACATAACGGAAGGGCAATGAACTTTCTTTCTAGCAGTAACTATCTCGCCCTGAGAATTACTATATCAATTCTTTCATCCTTCACAACACAACAAAATTGTAAGCATTTACAGCAAACAGTTTAAATGTGGCTCAGATGATGGAATCTGATTAATCATCAATAATGAGACGCCTCAGTGACATTATCTCCCGCTAGATGGCATTCTATAAATACTCATCTATCTGATATGGGCATCCTGGGTACAGAACCGAACCACTTTCCTACGCGACAACCGTTACTTTGAAATTAAAATAAAAATAAAGGTTTACCCAATAAAACGCTACCTCGTGCAATTCACTCAAAACTATGATCACCAGTTTAGAGAAATCTGTTGCTAAAGCAGGTCTCATTTCTCCTCAAACGTATTGATGCGTAAAAGCTATTTTCAACATTGCTACTTTATAGAGCGTAATATTACAGTCAGCCCGCTTTCGGCGCTAGTAGTGATGCATCATATAAGACAGTCGAATCTTCAAAGAATATGACATGCACAGACAACGGCCCAGTGACCTTTTTCATATTTGGACATGTAGTGTACATGTACCGTCTCAAGTCCATCTTAAATTTTCCGATAGCAAATATAGAGCGCTATACCAACTTTCGGTTTTGTCGGCTTTATCTGTATTGCAGCGAAATGCAATTAACTTTTAGTACTAAACATGACCAAAAACAAATTGTTAAACCATTCATTACATAAAAAGCTTGTAGAAGTCATTTACAACATGTTTATCTCGGAAAAATCACGTACGAAATTTAGGGTTTTCACAGTCAGTCTGAAAGTTTCATTTATTCAGCAGGATACAGGTTGACTCCCTGGTTTTTACGACTGAGATAGCAGTCTTTTGAAAACATTGTAGAAAAAGGAGAAAATGCTGGTAACCAGCATTTTCTCCTTTTTCCGCAATGTTTTCTACCCTTCACAAAACATATATCAAATTTTGAGTCACTTTTATTTTGTCGTCTGCAAATGCTTTCAATTTGGACAAGCCTAAAATATTGTCGTTTGGTAATCAGTTAACTCTTTACAAAACGACAAAATTTTAGACTAGTCCAAGTTGGAAGCATTTGCAGACAAAATTAAGGTCGACTCAAAAATTGAAAATTGTTTTGGAATGGGTAGAAAACATTGTGGGAAAAAGGAGAAAATGCTGGTAACCAACATTTTCTCCTTTTCCCATAATGTTTTCAGAAGGCTTCTTTCTCAGTGTTGTGAAAACCCAGGATTGTTTGGTAAAGGTGTTAATCAAGAAACAGTCAGGAAGTTAAGTAACTCACCCTCTTTTGCACAACAAATTTCATCATCATGAATGTTTAGAATAAAGTCCTTTCTACAAATATCTTCCTCTGTCTCATTCCTTTTATAGATTATATAGACAAATCTGAATGTCTACTCTCCCTACAGTCCTCACTATAAGCAAAAACAGTTAATTATCTTTCATGTACATGTATGGTACAAAACACTGATCCTTTTCCCATAACCATCAACTACAGAATTTTTTTTTTCTCAATATCTAGTGCGTAACATTGATTTTTTTTTTATATCTAGTACAGGAACACTATCTTTTCCATATCTAGAACCGATCACTGATTTTTTTTCATGTCTTGCACACAAGAGCCACTTTTTCCATTTCTAGTATTGAAGACAGACTTTTTTCGGTAACTTTTTCCAAAGAACATCAACTTTTTCTTTGTATCTAGTTTACAGAACACTGACTTTCCACATCTCTAGTGCAAGACACTGATTTTTCTATATCTAGTACAGAACACTGACTTTTTCCCACATCTAGTACAGAGCAATGACTTTTTCCACGGGCTTTTTCCATATCTAGAACAGAAAATCAACTGTTATTCATAATTATCTAGTGGGGAACACAAATCCTTATTATGGATATTCCTGTAGACACTATAGATAAAGATCCAATTGCCTTTCAGAGCCTGTGGAGGTCGAGATCATACCAAAGAGAATATTTTCTCTGCCTTTTGATCTCAGATCTACAAGTGACTTTAAGTTCCTTTATAAATATCGTCCCATCATGTGAATAAAAGTTTACCTAACAACTCACACAACCAATGAATGAATAAAGCTTAACTTCCTTCCTTTCAGTTTCTATGCCAAAATGCTAGAGAAGTGGAGAATATATTGATGAAGTGGCCACTGTTTACAATTGAATAGAGCCATTGTAATGTGACGCTATCCAACTATGGCAATGCAAATTTGATATTCCTCTCTATATAAATGGGTAAATGCAGTCAAAGTTTGAGAATATCAATACAGAATAAACAGACTGTTTGTTAACTCTTTACTCCTTAACAAAAATCTAGGACCTGTCCACTTGTAAAGCATCAGCATAATTATTAAAATGACACATCATTAATGTTGCTGAACTCGATACCAAACGACAATATTTTAGGCTTGTCCAAATTGAAAGCATTTGCAGACGACAAAATAAAAGTGACTGAAAATTTGAAATTAGTTTTGTGAAGGGTAGAAAACATTGTGGGAAAAGGAGAAAATGCTGTTTACCAGCATTTTCTCCTTTTCCCACAAATGTTTTCAACAGGCTTCTTTCACAGAGGTGTCAAAAGTAGGGATTGTGTGGTAATGACTTAACTCTTTACTAAACGACAAAATTTTGGACTGGTCCAAATTGAAAGCATTTGCAGACAACAAAATAAAGGTGACCTAGAGTTACTCCAAATATAAAGAAATGATGTAACCCTAAGAAAAAATCTTAGATAAAGACTGAATCTAAATGAAAAAAAAAACTCTTAAATTTCTAAAAAACATGTGTCACACTGTAACAGATCTAAAGATCTTCTGATAAAAGTTTGCTATTCCTTAGATTCAAACACACTTAACCCATTACCACACAATCCCTACTTTTGATGCCCCTGAGAAAGAAGCCTTTTGAAAACACTGTGGGAAAAGGAGAAAATGCTGGTAACCAGTATTTTCTCCTTTTCCCACAGTGTTTTCTACCTTTCCCAGAACAAATTTCAATTTTTCAGTCACCTTTATTTTGTCGTCTGCAAATGCTTTCAATTTGGACCAGTCTAAAATTTTCTCGTGTGGTAAAGGGTTAAAGGTAGTTTTTTCCTTAATAGTCCTTGATTAATAGTTCATCTAACAACCCTGCATTTTTAGGGCCTGAAGCAGGCTTTTGTAAACTTTGTTGGACACAAAGAAAATGCTCCTGGTGAATTCTCCTGCTCCAACACTGTTAATTTTTTAGGTAGCCTGTCACAGACACGCTCCACTGTACCAACCACAATTAATTTGTCTTCATAGATCTTCTATAAAAAGTATGGGTGAGTAGTCCAACTGTATAGAGTCAACTCTTTATTTGAAGATGACAATTTAATATAGTTCCAATAATATCATTCGTCTTTGAAGGAGTACAAAACATTGTGGGTAAAGAAAATTAATGCTAGTAACCAGCATTTTCTTCTTTTCCCCCAATGTTTTCGAAAGCCCTTTTTTTCCGGATCACACAAAATAAGACTGTTTCATCACAGATATAACTCAAGCAAAGTATCAGTTATGGGTCCCTTCAAAGCTAAGGGTTCTGTGTTGGGAGATTGACAAAGACAACAAAGATGGGACCCATCCGGTGTCAGTAAATCCAAACTTCCTGTCTTTTATCAAACATTAGCTCAATCGAAATGTACCATGACTGGCATTCAACTTTTTTTCATATCAACCAGCTTTTTCATTTGCTATTTTACCTTTTAACTTTGTAGCCTAGAACCAAGATTTCACTCTTTTACGAACAACAAAATCCTAGACGGGTCCAAATTGAAAGCACTTGCAGATGACAAAATGAATGTAACTCAAAAATTGAAGTTTGTTTCCAGCATGGTAAAAAACATTGTGGGAAAAGGAGGAAATGCTGGTTACCACCATTTTCTCCTTTTCCCGCAATGTTTTCTACAGGCTACTTTCTCAGTGGTGTTAAAAGTCGGGATTGTGTGGTAAAGAGTTAAGAGCTTATAAATGCAGACTACTGTGTTGACCAAGATCAAACTAAAGAGAACATTCAGTCTGATCTTTCGTCTCCACTGTCTGCTTCTTTGCTACATAAAACAACTTGGAAACAGAAGTATCAATAAAGAGTTAGCTGTTTTCTTCGAATATTACTGTTAATTTGAACAAGTCCAAAACTTTGTCATCTGGTAAGGATTTAAACAAGAGGACCATGATGGTCCTATATCGCTCACCTGAGTACTAAGCTGTAAAAGCGAACTTGTGACCCCTGGGGCGGGCCAGTTTTGACCCCAGGGGCATCCTAAGAAAAAACTTGGTAGAAGTCCACTCGGAGATGCTACTTACAAAATATCAAAGCTCTACACCTTCTAGTTACAGAGAAGTAGAATTTTAAAGTGTTCCTTCTTTGTTCCAATGTTTCGAACTTGTGACCCCTTGGGCAGGGCAAGTTTTGACCCCAGGGACATCGTATGCAGAAACTTTGTAGAAGTCCACTAAGAGATGCTACATACCAAATATCAAAGCTCTACGCCTTCTAGTTCCAGAGAATAAGAAATTTAAAGTTTTCCTTCTTTGTTCCTATGTTTCAAACTTGTGACCCTCGGGGCGGGACCAGTTTTGACCCCAGGGGCATCATATAAACAATCTTGGTAGAGGTTCACTAGGAGATGCTACATACCAAATATCAAAGCTCTGTACCACCTAGTTTCAGACAAATAGAAATTTAAAGTTTTCCTTCTTTATTTCTATGTTTCAAACTTTTGACCCCCAGGGCGGGGCCAGTTTTGACCCCAAGGACATCATATGAACACTCTTGGTAGAGGTCTACTTGGAGATGCTACATACTAAATATCCAACCTAGTTTCAAAGAAGAAGAATTTTAAAGTTTTCTTTCTTTGTTCCTATGATTCAAACTTGTGTCCCACAGGGCGGGGCCAGTTTTGACCCCAGGGACATACGATATGAACAATCGTGGTAGAGGTCCACTAGGAGATGCTAAAAACCAAATATCAAAGCTCTGCACCTTCTAGTTTCAGAAAAGAATAATTTTAAAGTTTTCCTTCTTTGTTCCTATGTTTCAAACTTATGACCCCCAGGGCGGGGCCAGTTTTGACCCTAAGGGCATCATATGAACAATTTTGGTAATGGTCCACTAGGAGATGCTACATACCAAATTTCAAAGCTCTATGCCTTCTAGCTTCAGAGAAGAAGATTTTCAAAGATTTTGCTATTTTTTTCCTTGTGGTAGCCATGGCAACCAGAGTTGTGGATGGAATTCAATCTCTTGAACAACTTTGGTAGAGCTTCACCCAAGGAACACCCTGCCAAGTTTCATCAAAATTGGCCTGGTGGTTTAGAAGGAGAAGATGTTTAAAGAAATTGTGGACGACGGACCACGGACATTGGGCGATCACAAAAGCTCACTATGAGCACTTCGTGCCCATGTGAGCTAAAATTAATGGCAAAATGTAAAGTTTATTTACATCTCTTGGGGCAAGGAGTTTTCATTCAAATACTTTCCATACCAACAAAGAACTGTAATTGGCAAGAGATAAATTAATTGCGGAAAAATGAATATCAGTCACTTCTAGCCTAATTGTCATTTATCAATCATTTATTACCTTAATTATCATATTTTTTTCAACACTCATTTGCATAATTCGTGTTTGAAATCAATGTTTTCTGGTTGACAGCAATTATATACCGTACAAGTTTGATGTACTAACCCTTTACCAAACAATCCCTGGTTCTTACAACCCTGAGATAGAAGCCTTTTTAAAGGTGGCCCTTCAGAATTTGGGACGAAAATTTTACAAAAATTCAAAAATATCATCCTTTTACTCCCAAAGCCTTATAATCGTCATTCATAAAACCCCAGTAGTCGAAAACCAACCGACAACACGAGAAATTAGAGATTTACTACGGCCAAGGTCGACATCGACGGGAAGCACATTCTATTTTTACATGAACAACTCGCTCATTTACATACTGGAAATACACAGACGAAGCTTCAAATATATCGTCCGAAGAAGATATTATGAAAAATAATTACATGTTTGTTATGTAATGGAATGTAAGCGTCATTAGTCACGTGCCAGTCACTTAAGATTCCCACAATGCATTTTTTATTTTTGGCGCGAAATCTAAAAATAGCTTAAGAGGCTACGTAGCCTTTTAAGGGAATACCATCAAAAAATTTTTTTCGGTAATTTTATGATTCTTAATTATTGATGATTTGTATTGTTTTTTCATATAAATTTCAGTGATATATATATTTTTTGATTTGGTGTGATGTGAAAATTCTAAGTACCCACCTTTAAAACATAGTGGGAAAAGGAGAAATGCTGGTAACCAGCATTTTCTCCTTTTCCCACAATGTTTTCTTCCCTTCCTAAAACAAATTTCAATTCTTTAGTCACATTCATTTTGTCGTCTGCAAATGCTTTCAATTTGGACCAGTCTAAAATTTTCTTAATGTTACTTACCTCTTTACCAAACGACAAAATTTTAGACTGGTCCAAATTGAAAGCATTTGCAGACGACAAAATAAATGCCACTCAAAAATTGAAATTTGGTTCGGGAAGGGTAGAAAACATTGTGGGAAAAGGAGAAAATGCTGGTACCAGCATTTTCTCCTTTTCCCACAATGTTTTCAAAAGGCTTCTTCGTCTGGGTCGTAAAAACCAGGGATTGTTTGGGAATTTGGGTTAATACAATTTTTCTTTTCAGTCAATGAAAAGAAATGCAAAAGATACAGAGTATCATATGATACTCATAATTGCTTCTGCAAATACTGGCACTTTGGATGGTTCTAAAATTTTGTAATTTGTTAGAAAGTTAATTTGTTATCTACAACAGCTTTGAATATGGAAAAGTTTATTTTTTTTTTGACAATGCGTAGGTTATATCATAGCCACTGCTTGCGTAGCATATAAACCTGGGCCCGTATTCACCAACCATTCTTAAGAATATCCTTTGTCTTATTCTACAAGATTTTCTACATTTGAAAGTAACACGTCTTCTAATTGGCTAAAGCATTTGGTTTAAATAGCCAATCAGAAGCCATGTTACATTCATATGTAGAAAATTCTGGAGAATAAGATTGAAACTGTTCTTAACCCTTTACCACACAAGTACAACTTTAACCCCTGAGGAAGAAGTCTTTTGAGAACATTGTAGGAAAAGGAGAAAATGCTGGTAACCAGCATTTTCGCCTTTTCCGACAAAGTTTCCTACCCTATAAAAACAAAAATGCACCATTTGAGTTACTTTGAAAATTTCATCTGCAAATGCTTTCAATTTGGATAGATCTAAAATTTTGAGTGGTAATGGGTTAAGAATGATTGGAGTGTATGAACCCTTTAAATGGAAGATCATTCATTACAAGTCTGGTACAACAAAATGTAACAATACTGAATTGATCACAATGACTCTTAACTCATTACCAAACGACAATATTTTAGGCATGTCCAAATCGAAAGCATTTGCAGACGACAAAATAAAAGTGACTGAAAATTTGAAATTTGTTTTGTGAAGGGTTACGAAAACATTTTGGGAAAAGGAGAAAATGCTGGTTACCAGCATTTTCTCCTTTTCCCACAATGTTTTCTTATGGCTTCTTTCTCAGGGTCGTCAAAAGTAGGAATTATGTGGTAATGGTTAAAATTAAGATATCTACAAATGATGATGAATTTATCAAAGTAACTCTCAGAACACAAGTAATCTACAAATAGCGGCACTTCATCCGTACAAGAAATATTTCAAAACATTCACGTGAATAATGAAACGCTCAGGGAACCATTCCTATTCATATCCTGTCACACAGCTTGATTGCTAGCCATAACAAGCCAAAATAGTTTTTTTCTCCCACTCTTGAGTCATTTAGAAACTTTATTGCACTGAGAACTATTTCTCAATTTGTCACACTGCATGTCTCCAAAACCTAGTTGCAAGTCATAATACACTAAAACAAATCTATATCCATGATTCATAATTATAGAAACTTTAGATGGCAACAGGAACCATTTCTCAACCTGCCGCATTAATATGTCTCAACCACTTGATTGCAAGCCATGAAATTATGAAAAACAAATTTATCTCCAAACATGGTGCATTTAGACACCATATCACCTAACCAATGGCACCATATGCCAAGTTAATGAGAACTGTGTGCTATAAAAGGATCTTTAATATCTGCATTGTTACTGGATATCAATAATTAAACGAGAAACCTTTTAGATAACAAGACTCTATTCAGCTAGATATTGTTATCAGCCTGGCCCATTTATCCCTTACTATGCAATCCAAATTTCAACAGTCACTAATAAATAAGCCTTTTGAAAGCACTGTGAGAAAAAGAGGAAATACTGGTATCCAGCATTTCCTCCTTTTCCCACAATTTTTTCCAACCCTTTCATAGACAAATTTCATTAATGAGTAAGGTTTCATATGCCTGCTGCAAATGCTTTCAGTTTGAATCATCCCAACAATTTTGTTCTAGGTAAAAAGTTAACTCTTTACCACAGGACAAAACTGAAGACTTTTCCAAATTGACATCATTTGCTGGCAACATGAAGAATTAACACCATTTGCCAATGTCAAATTTAATGTGAATCAATGTCCAGAAAAAATTGTCATAACAGGAGAAAATGCTGGGTACTGGTATTTTCTTCTTTTTCACCACAACTTTCATTAAAGGGCAAATCCTAAGATTTTTTGACCATACTGTTTTTTTGCTCCAATCAGCTGCAAATGATGTTAGTAAACACGTGTCCATCAGTTTTCATAAATACCACTCTGTAACATGTCATAAATCACGCTCGAATTGTCACGCTGATATACGGCCCCAAAAATGGTGCATGGCTTACTTCCCCTGATTCGCTTATCTTCCGTACCTGTGTGACGTCATAGTCGCGTAAGCCTGTGTTTACAGTCAGTAGAAATAAGTAGGGACGCTGATGATTATACGCAGATATCTGAGTATTAACATAGAATTCAGCCGAAAAAATGGTAAATTGTGCAGCCTATGGCTTCATCGTCGAATCAGGAACACATAGAATTAGTATGTTCAAATTTCCGAAGGAATTAAAAAGGAGGAAACTATGGATTCAAAGTTTAAACCGGGGCCGGACAGTAACGGAGGATTTTGTGCCATCAGTTCATTCCAAATTGTGTTTGAAACACTTCGAGGACAGTCAGTTCTTATTAAGTCCAAAACTCGTAAAAGAAGTTGGTTATAGGAATATTAGGCTGCGGTTAAAACCTGATGCTGTGCCGACATTGTTCGAAACTCCGAGTCGAAATAAGATAGGCCATAAGACAGACATTCCGCAATGGTAATCTCCAAAAAGAAAAACAAACATAAGGTCGGTAATTCCTTTAATTGTTTTTCGTAATATTTTATCCTTTTCTAGATCTACATTCTGGACAAAGTAGAAATTGGTGCCGTTTTCTCCCTTTTTTTCCCCAAATGTTTTCAACATTTAACCCTTTACCAAGAGACAAAATTTTAGAATGGTCCAAATTAAAAGCATTTGCAAACAAAGTAAACCTAACTGAAATATTGAAATTTGTTTCCACCAGGATAGAAAACATTGTAGGATAAGAAGAAAATGTTGGTAACCAGCATTCTCTCCTTTTCCCACAATGTTTTAAAAAGGCTTCCATCTCAGGGTTGTAAAAACCAGGGATTGTTTGGTAAAGGGTTAATTTGCACATGACAAAAAATGGTAATCAAAAAGTTGAAATGAAATTTGATTTGGAAAGGATGGAAAACATTATGGGAAAAGGAGAAAATCTTAGCATTTTCTCTTTTCCTCACAATGTTTTTTTTAAAGGCAACAACATAACATATTCATTCAAATTCATAACATAGATTTTGCAAGTACCAAAGTCTGGATTGTTCAAATGATGTTAACGTTCAAGTATCTCAGCTTTTTCTTCCTTTTCCACAATGTTTTCAAAAGGCTTCTGTCTCAGGGTTGTAAAAAAACGGTGTGTTCTCTGAACGCCTACCAGATTTAATTAACACCTATCTAGGAGGGGGGATTAGGGGGCCTACTGAGGGGCAGTGATAATTATAATTGTCTTAAAAGCCTGTTGAAAACATCATGGGAAAAGGAGATTAACTATTTTCTCCTGGTTCCACACTGTTTTCTAAACCTTTATGGATAATTCTATCTAATGAGCTTTGATATATTTGATTAACTGTGTCACTACACATGTACCACAGACTTGAATTTTCTGAAGAGAAAACCTTTTGATAACATCGTGCGAAAAAGAGAAAACAAAAATCATCATTTGAATTAGCATCAAGTCTGCAAATGATATCAAAAGGAACAAGTCTAAATTTTGGGGTTTGGTGGAGAGTTGAAACAAATAAGATAAATTTTTAATAATAAATAGGTGTAATATCTGTTTGCACTGTTTCCATTATACTGATGCTGTGCTGTTTGATAAAGAATGAAAGAACTAAATCATGGCCTAATTACTTTCTTTATCACATTGTTTAAATCTACAAATTTCCCTTGAATGAAAATCTGCATGATACCTGTAGATTATCATCATAACTGTTCCCCAAATAGACCCCCCTAATCCCCATTTCACACCCTATGTTATTTTATAGGAGTAGGCGTTCGGGGAATAAACCAAAAAAACAAAGGGTCAAGTGACCATTCACCAAACACAAAAATTTTAGACTGGTTCAAATTGAAAGCATTTGCAGACAACAAAAGAATTGTGAACCAAAAACATTTGCAGCTGATTGGAGTAAAAAACAGTATGGTCAAAATATATTAGGATTTGCCCTTAAACAGTAAACATCTTTTTCTTCCCACACTGTTTTTCAAACACTCTTTCTTTGGATATTGGAAACTAGACCTAGGGTTTGCATGGTAAAGGGTGAAGTCAGTATCTGGCTACCCCTAGTCATGGTCATAAATGTTAATCCATCACCGGCCAGTTGAAACAATACAGGAAATGGTTACATAACATTTGCGTATCTCACCCCTTTACTCTGTAATGTTTGTTTGTGACAGTCCTTTACTCTGTAATGTTTGTTTGTGACAGTAAACCCATGTTACAGCTTTTATCCCGTACACTTCTTCTCATCGACATTTCACTCTTAAAAATGATTTGACAACTTGCTATCATTTTGAACAAATTTTGAATTGTATCTTTACATTTCTGATTTGTGGATATTTCCCTGTTCCTCTCCATACTCTGTCTTCTAGACAGGCTACTGAGAGAAATCTTTTGTTTTTACGACCCTTGTAAAGATAGAAAAATCTTTCGAAAACATTAAAGGTAAAAGAGAAATGTTGCTGACAAGCATTTTCTCCTTTTTCTACAATGTTTTTTACCCATCAAAAACAAGTACAAACATGCGAGTTAAATTTAATTTGTTGACTCTAATTGCTTTCAATTCGGTTGAGTCAATAAATTTGATGTTTGGTAACAATTTAACCCTTTCCCAGACCGCAAATTTTGGACCAGACCAAATTCAAAGCAAAATTTAAATTCGGATACTGCTCCCTGTGAACTTAACCAGAACTTGTGCCCAATGTGTGGGATTTATATTTAACCCTTTACCAATCAATCCATAATTTTTACGACCCTGAAGACAAAAGACTTTTAAAAACATTGTAAGAAAGTAACCAGCTACCTAGTAGAAAGTAACCTAGTAACCAGCATATTCTCCTGTTAACACAGTGTTTTACTCTGTTGGAAAAAAAATTCAATTTTTGAAATATATAACTTTATTTTGTCGTCTGCAAGCTATTTCAGTTTGGACCTGTTTAATATTTTGTCGTATGGTAAAGAGTTAAAAGTAGAAAATATTGTGGATAAAGGATAAATTGATACAAACGTGGTTAGCCAGAATATAAAATAATTTTGATGATTGGATCTCGGAACATATTATTTTCTCAAATTTCACCCTCGTTAACAGCATTTCAAACTATTCTTATTCTCACGAAAATCGCGATTTATTGTGTAACCCTTCACCCATGAGAGAACAAATTTTGTACCTGTCAATGTTTACAGAATTCTTTACAAGGTACAAATATAGAATCCATCAACAAATAGTTAGAACTAACATCTCACGATTATCAATCGTAAAAGTCAAGAAATCGGTTATTTGACGTGAAACTGAAGTGTAGGAGAAATGTCTTTAAAAGTGTCGGGGAACTGTGTAGTCGTGGAACTGTCTTGAAACCGTCTTTTTTATTATTATTATTATTAATGCCACCCGTAAATCTACTGAAAATACTTCAAGTGAAACAAAGCTTATGCCGTACACTTAATTTTATCATGTATCGAATAATATTTCTGTAAGCGACGTTCGCCCCGTAGGCTAATACATGTAGGCGTGATACTCATCACGCTGTTCAAAAGTCCGGCATAACATCGTTATTTTCGCCATTGGTGGGCGAATTTTTACTTTTATCCTCATCATCAGAAACTATTAAGTTTCATTAAAAACTTGGTGGTACATGTACGGCCTTTCTGGCCTAGAATCGTGTATTCCTTCGTCTTAAATATCGCTCATTTCACTATCTGAAACAAGGTCCATATTGAAACAAACGCTCCTATGACGTCACAGATCAAGGTGCGATACAATAAGTAAGGGAGGTAAGCGATGCAAGAAAAACTAATAAGCAAAAATATAAATTGAAAAAAAGTACTTTTACTAATTTTTTTTTCAAATTACAATATTACCAGGTTGCCATTTGATAGATGTAGATTTCAAAATTAATCATATCAGAAACTTGTTGATTTGCCCTTTAAGCTTCTTCCCCAGAGCCATTAAAACATAGGCTTATACGGCAAAGAGTTAATTCCTTTTTCCTCCTTGACAACTTCCTTTGTTCACTTTTGTCGTCTGCAAATGCTTTCGGTGAGGACAAACCTGTTGTTGTTTGGTAATGGGTTGTACTGGTCTGATTAATTGGTGAACACTTTATCTCATCATGAAAATTTAACTTTTCCAGGTGACATACAAAGGTGGATCAATCAATGGGATTTTATATACAAATTTCATGAAACCTTTGTGGAAAAGGAAAAATAGTGCTTTTATAAGCATTTTGTTTATTACCCACAATATTTTAACAAAAGCTTTCTCTCTCTAGGTCAGCATCAAAACAAAGGATTGCATAGCAAAAGATAAAGGTTTCATTGCCTGCAGATAAGGCG
Source organism: Tridacna crocea (assembly GCA_943736015.1). Classification (NCBI taxonomy): domain Eukaryota; kingdom Metazoa; phylum Mollusca; class Bivalvia; order Cardiida; family Cardiidae; genus Tridacna; species Tridacna crocea. Next base: position 9,459,101 of record OX031068.1, read on the forward strand.
TTAATTTTTTTCTAGTCCTCCTATGGCCTTTTTGCGACTTTTCCTTACATCTGCAAAAATGTGAAAAAAAAATTGTTCTAGAATTGTTTTAGCATGCCAAGAGCAATTCAAGAACTATTCTTTATGTGTTTGAAGAATGTGACTAAATCAAAGCATTGAGAACGCTGAAGTGGCATTAGTCGAGGACACCTTGTGTGGAATAAAAAAAAATTGAAAAAAAAATTATTCAAATATTAACTAGAAAATTAACCTCCTAAGCAAATAAATAAAGATTTTACGGTTAAAGGGAAAATGCTGGTGCTAACACATTACTCGTGGATTGGTGGTCTCCCTTTGATAATTCAGAAGGAGTCAGGAGTAATGTCATTTGGTGGTAAGATGCATAAAAGGTAGAGAGAAAACATGTTAATATATAATGAATTAGATTAATGTTTTACATGAAGTCTATGAACTTAAGATATCTTAGTTGGCTGTCAGGATCTAATTGCAAATTTTGTGTATATCATTGCACCAATATAGAAGTCTATAAGAGGGTGCAAGTTATTTTCAATCAAAAAGAAGTATTTCAATGAACCATGGCCTAATGCAGTTTATTTCAATACTCCATTTCCAATTATATACCTGTGCACTATCAAAAAACTCATTTGTCAGAGAAAAATTTAGCTTAATTAGGTCATTTCCTTCTGTTTTGCGTAAAATTAGATATATGGACTTCAAAGTTCAATATTGAACATTCATTATTGAACTCATAGTGGCACTGTCTTTGACAATTGCCACAAAAATTAAAGTGTTTTTTTTTTTAAAGGATAGGAAACATTGTGTTAAAAGTTGGCATTGTGTGATAAGGATTAATCATGCTAGATTTAAGTATGAAAGAAATTACAACACTAGAAATTCTGACATTTTGTGCAAATTACATATACAAGTACGGAAGATATTACATCACTAGAAATTCTGACATTTTGTGCATATTATGCCTCACCTTTGACAACACAACAAGCTTTTGTGTACAGAGTAGATCAAGATCAGACTGCACAGTATTAGTAGTATGGTCAGGTGGCAGTGGACTTGGAAACTTGTTCATGGCTTTGGTGAATCATTCGCCCTGAGCAAAGGTAGCTATATGATTCGACACTGCTGTGAACAAGTTTCCAAGTCTCCTGCCATCTGACCCTACAATGAATTTATTATACTGCAAAGTTTTTCCCTTTCAAAGCATGTTAAACAAAAGTTCCTTGTTTTATAATCTCACAAATTGAATATGCTGATGAAATAGAAATTCCCTTCTGAGTGCCCCAATTCAATGAAAACTGATGTCACTGGAAACTGACGTCACTAAAACATGCAGTTTGGTCCATATACATGCAGTCTGGTGATTGATCGACGCCACCATTTTGGATGTTGCTAGCAAGCGTAGTGATGTTTACGGGGCACCCAAAAGGGAAACTGGTTTTACATGGTTTTTGCCAGGGTACATGATATATATGTTCCTTGCATGTTAACCAATCAGATAACACAAAATTTCTTTCCAGTTTAATAAAATGTGCAGTCTGAATTCTGAACTACACTGTCCACTTTTATATTCTGGATTATACTAGTCTGAACTATCTCTTCACCTTTCAGCAGATCTGTATTTGTAGCCATCAAAACTGAAAAAATTTCTATGTTTCGTATTGAAAGAGTTAACCCTTTACCACACAATCCCAACTTTTAACACTTTTGTGAGAAAAGCCTTTTGAAAACATTGTGGGAAAAGGAGAAAATACTGGTAACCAGCATTTTCTCCTTTTCCCACTATGTTTTCTATCCTTCCTAAAACAAATTTCAATTTTTGATTCACATTAATTTTGTCCTCTGCAAATACATGTACTTCCAATTTGGACTAGTCCAAAAATTTGTCATTTGGTAAAGAGTTAAATTGACAAAATCTATAAGTTTCACAGATGCACAACATCAATTTCAACAATGCAATAGTCATATCACACTGACAATTTAATGACAACGATTACTGGTTTTCAGTCAGATGAGCTTTCCAAATTGCAACCTTAACAGCGGCAATTTTCAAACTGTTTTAAACTCTTTCTAATCCTTTACCAAACAATCTCTTTTTTCTAAACCCTTAACTCTTTACCACACGAGAAAATTTTAGACTGGTCCAAATTGAAAGCATTTGCAGACAACAAAATAAAGATGACTAAAAAATTGAAATTTGTTCTGGGAAGGGTAGAAAACACTGTGGGAAAAGGAGAAAATGCTGGTTACCAGCATTTTCTCCTTTTCCCACAGTGTTTTCAAAAGTCTTCTTTCTCAGGGGCGTCAAAAGTAGGGATTGAGTGGTAATGGGTTTAATGAAGAAAGCATTTCAATAAAAATACAAAGAATAAGATGGCTCATAATCAGCATTTTCTCCTTTCCTTTAACTCTTTACCAAACGACAGAATTTTAGACTGGTCCAAATCGAAAGCAGACAACAAAATAAATGTGAATCAAAAATTGAAATTTTATTTGGAAAGGGTAGAAAACATTGTGGGAAAAGGAGAAAATGCTTGTTACTATATGTCTTGTTTCGAGATTAAAGATCCTCTGAGAATTTTGAAATTGTTGAAAAGAACCCCTTTTGAAACTATATAACTGCATGACAATACGTAAATCTTTGAATACAGATCCTGAATGAGACAGGGGAAATACCTAAATTGAAAAATTCTCAGAGGATCTTTAATCTCGTTAAGAAAATAAGGAAGTTAATGCTAACATAAAAAATCAACTTTTGTAATTTGATATTCATCTTCTATCTTTGAGTCATGTTGAACAAAATAAAATAGATAATGAGGGGCCAAAAGTCTGGAATTTACAAACAGTTCTAAACAATCATCTCATCTGATTACTGATTAGATGACTGATTTTATTATTATGGAGAAGATGCCCAGAAACTAAAACAGATGATTGTACCATTGTAATACAAACTCTAATAACTTCTAAAGAAAGAAATTCAATCCTTTACATAATCATATTGTAGAAACTTCAAGCATACATTAACCCTTTCCCCCATAAGGCATTTCTATGCAGGTATCTCTAAATGACCCTAAATAAGATCAAGGATAAAGCCATTTTTTATGTGTATATGACACCTTTTGATAGTGTAGAAATCATTGTGGCAAAAGGTGAAATTGCTCGACACGAGCAATTTCACCTTTTGCCACAATGTTTTCCATAGGCTCCTACAAGCAATGCGTAGAAATGAGTATCTATGTAGTAAAGAGTTAATATGTCAAACCATGATTTTTTTAAATTTTGGGCATGATATTTTCTGACACTTAAGCCAATGAATATGCATGATTTAAAACTGACATGTTTTTTTTTTCAAAAATAAAACATTTTATACCCAATCAAATCTACACAAGAGCTTTGCAAAGCTGTGCATATTATCCCAAAAGGGTATTGTCAGCGAGTAGCCACGCAAGAAACTAGTCACTTCATAAAAGAAGGGCAAATAGCTCCATAACACCTAAAGAGATCCAAATGTAAAGAGTCACATGCACAACAACAAATAGAAATTCACTGTGGTAAGTTTCAAGTTATTTAAACAGAAACTTTAGGAGGAGTTTTGCAAACAAGAAATTGGTAATGGGCAGACAATTGGGGCCATGACATAATACAACCCTTCAGGTGCATAAAAAAACATTATATATGTCAATGTCATTAACTTCCTCATTGTTCAGATCATACCTTCTGTAAATGAGCAATGTTTTGAGAAAAGGGGGTTAACTCTTTACCAAACAACAAAATTTTGGACCGTTTCAAATTGAAAACACTTATTGGCGACAAAATAAACATACATCAAAAATTGAAATTTGTTTCTAGTAGGGTTGAAAATATTGTGGGAAAAGGAGAAAATGCTGGTTACCAGCATTTTCTCCTTTTACCACAATGTTTTCAAAAGGTTTCTATCTCAGGGTCGTAAAAACCAGGGATTGTTTGGTAAAGGGTTGATATATCTCTTTACCACACGAGAAAATTCTAGACTGGTCCAAGTTGAAAGCATCTGCAGATGACAAATTAAATGTGACTGATAAATTGAAAATTGGTTTGAGAAGGGTAGAAAACATTGTGAGAAAAGGAGAAAATGCTGGTTACCAGCATTTTCTCCTTTTACCACAATTTTTTCAAAAGGTTTCTACCTCAGGGTCGTAAAAACCAGGGATTGTTTGGTAAAGGGTTGATATATACATGTATCTGAAAAAGGTTTTGATCTATGTCAGCCTGTGCAATCCACACAAGCTCACATGGAGTGTAACCTTTAGATAGATCTCAACTTTTTGCATGTCAAAGGACATTCTTGTCCAGAGTTCATCTTGTTGTAAGACAAAACAGATTTTATGAAATCCTAATTGTGCAATAACTGAGTTGGTATGGTGCATCACTGAGATGCATTAACTCTTTACCACACGAGAAAAGTTTAGACTGGTCCAAATTGAAAGCATTTGCAGACGACAAAATAAAGGTGACTAAAAAATAGAAATTTGTTCTGGAAAGGGTTGAAAACACTGTGGGAAAAGGAGAAAATGCTGGTTACCAGCATTTTCTCCTTTTCCCATAGTGTTTTCAAAAGGCTTCTTTCTCAGGGGTGTCAAAAGTAGGGACTGTCTGGTAATGGGTTAAAGGTGGCCCTTCAGATTTGGGGACGAAAATTTTAAAAATATATAAAAAGTCATTGTTATAATCCAAAAGCTCTTTAACTTTCATTCACACAACCCCAGTGGTCGAAAGCCATCCGACAACAAGAGGAATTTGAGATTTACTTAATGGCCCAGGTCAACACAGACATGAAACACGGTCTATTTTTACATGAGCAACTTGCTCATTTACATACCAGAAATACACAGACGAAGCTTCAAACATAGCATTCGAAGAAGACATAAAATAGGAAATAATTACATGTTTGTTATAAAATATGGAATTTAAGCGTTATTAGTCATGTTCCAGTCAATTAACATTCCCACAATGTTTTTTTTTTATTTTTGGCGCAAAATCTAAAAATAACTAATAAGAAGTTACTTAGCCATTTAGGGAATACTATCAAAAAAAATCATATGTGTACTTTTGTGATTCTTAACTACTGATGATTTGTATTGTTTTTTCATATAAATTTCAGTGATATAAATAATTTTTAATTTGGTTAGATGTGAAAATCTAAATACCCACCTTTAAGCCCCTTCTCGGCAGAGCAAGGCTATATAATATAACCTAGTGTATTTGAAAAAGGAATGGTAGTTGCATTTTTCACCAACCCTATGTTTTTCTCTTTCACATTAATTTGTACTTCCTTAATCCAGTAACCTTCAACCATACACAATAATGCTACATAATTATTTCAGTACAACAAAACAGCTTGAATCATTCTTTGACAAAAGATATTACAATGTTTTACACCTAGACATCTATTATCCCTGGTCAAGCTTAGAGCAAAAGAATGATACAGTTTAAAACTTATTATTTACAACCTCTTTTCCAAATGACAATATTTTAAAACTTGACAAAATGCTGGAAACTGGTCTCTGAAAGGATACTAAACATTCTGAGAAAAGAAGAAAATGTCGCTTTCCAACATTTTCTCAAATCCCATAAATACATGGATTTTTACAAACCTTCTTCATTAAGCTGGTGCAAATGCAAGAGTGTTGGTAAGAGACTAAAATGGACATTTACTAACTTCCTTATTTTTCAAGTTTGTACATCTAATTATATACAGAAATAGTAGCTTCAAAATTTCATGCCCGTACCAGTCTGATGAGGTGATGCATTACCACTGGATCACTAACCCTATAATTTAACCCATTACCAAACGACAAAATTCTAGGTTTGTCCAAATTGAAAGGAATCCCAGACGACAAAAGAAAAGTGACTGAAAATTTGAAATTTGTTTTGTGAAGGGTAGAAAACATTGTGGGAAAAGGAGAAAATGCTGGATACCAGCATTTTCTCCTTTTCCCACAATGTTTTCATAAGGCTTCTTTCTCAGGGGCGTCAAAGTAGGGATTGTGTGGTAATGGGTTAACTGCTGAACCACCAAGATCAGTTTCGGCTTAACCTCACAATCACGACTTAAAACGACCCTGACAAAGAAAGCCTATAGAAAACATTGTGGTAAAAGGAGTAAATGCTGGTAACCAGCATTTTCTCCTTTTCCCACAATGTTTTCTACCCGTCACAAAACAAATTTCAGTTCTTCAGTCACTTTCATTTTGTTGTCTGCAAATAATTTCAATTTGGACAGACCTAAAATTTTGTCATTTGGTTAGGGGTTAATAGCAAGGAGTTGGAGATATCTGCATATCAAATGATGTTTATAGATTCCCATTTAATGTCCTGTCTGGTTTAACTCTTTATCACACAATCCCGACTTTAACGACCCTGAGAAAGAAAGCCTTTGAAAACATTGTAGGAAAAGGAGAAAATGCTGATAACCAGCATTTTCTCCTTTTCCCACAATGTTTTCTACCCTTTCCAAATCAAATTTCAACTTTTGGTTAACATTTATTTCGTGGTCTGCAAATGCTTTCAATTTGGACTGGTCCAGAATTTTGTTGTTTGGTAAAGAGTTAAAGGAGGGTTATTTCACTAACTTATTCCATTTGTTTATACATATTCAAGTTAAATGTGGTTACTTCAGTCATATCACTACAGTCAGTGCACCTTTGCATGAATTCCTGGCTACAGACTCACAACCAATACTGACACAGCTTTCTCTTTCCAAGCCACTGACTACTTGGCTCACATCAATGAGAGGTGATGAGGCAAAAAATTGCTAGAAAGAAAGATTGCCTCAAAGGTTATTTAATGCAACCACCAAGTCACAAGTCCAAAATGCTAACTTGTTTCACTCAATCCTTCTCAGATGATTATACAATCATATGAAAACTGCTGTTAATGATTACAATCATATGAAAACTGCTGTTAATGATCAGTTTTTTGAGCAGCTTTTGCCACACATAAAAATTGTGGAACAACATTCAGTGGTGAGGAATCCTGACACAATGACTATCAACATTTCTACAATATCTCCCGCTAGATGACATTCTATTTAAAATACTCATTCTATCTAATTTGGGCATCACGGGTACAGAGCCGAACCACTTTCCTACACAACAACCATTACTTTGAATTTCAAACTAAAATAAACATTTACTCAATAAAACGCTACCTAGTGCAATTCACTCAGTTATGATCAGCAGTTTAGAGAAATCTGGAGCTGAAGCAGGTCTCATTTCTCCTCAAACGTATTGATAAAAGGTTATTTTCTACAATGCTACTTTATACAGCGTAATATTACAGTCTGCCCGCTTTCAGTGCTAGTGATGCCTCATATAAGACAGGTCGAATCTTCGAAGAATATGACATGCGCAGACAACAATATTTTCAAGGAAGAATATTGACTGGACTAAGGAATCAATGGCCCTGGTTCTAAGCTCATAGCAGACTTAGGCACTGAACTTGCTCAGATTTGAAGGTAACAGAGTTTCTGTTTATATCAAATGTCAAAACCTCTTGACTTATTCTATATGCAGGAACTTTCTACAAATAAACAGCTTAAATTTTAAGCAGCTTAGTGTGACTCAGAGACCATTTGCAGATAATGTAGCTCAAGATCAGATTGCAGAGAATGCGCAGTCTGATCTTAGACCCACTCACCCAGTATAGAGATAACACAAGTCGGCTTTTTACTCTTGGTTCGCAAGTTTCTTTTTATTTATTTAGCACATTAAAAAAATTTTATTGTTAATCCCCAGTTTAGTTGGACTTAACCCTTTACCAAATAACAACACTTTAGACTGGTCCAAATTGAAAGTATCTGCAGACTACAAAATAAAAGTGAGTGAAAATTTGAAATTTGTTTTGTGAAGGGTAGAAAACAGTGTGGGAAAAGGAGAAAATGCTGGTTACCAGCATTTTCTCCTTTTCCCACAATGTTTTCAAAACGCTTCTATCTCGGGGTCGTAAAAACCAGGGATTGTTTGGTAAAGGGTTAAATGTTAACTTCATTAAACCCTTTTCAACACAATCCTGTGTTTTTAAGACTTCCAGGTAGGTTGGTTTTTTAACAGAGTGGGTTAACCTATTACCGCACAATCCCTACTTTTAACAACCCTGAGTAAGAAACCTTTTGAAAACATTGTGGGAAAACGAGAAAATGCTGGTAACCAGCATTTTCTCCTTTTCCCACAATGTTTTCTACTCTTCACAAAACAAATTTCAAATTGTAAGCCATTTTTATTTTGTCGTCTGCAAACGATTTGGACACGACTTGTTGTTCGGTAATGAGTTTAAAAAAAAAGGGAGAAAATTGGTAACAAGCATTTTATTTTCCTTTTCTCATGTTTTCTACCCTTTCAAAGAGAAAGCTCATCATTTAACTCTTTACCACAAGCCCGCCCAGGTGGCTCAGTGGTGAGTGTGTCGGACTCATGACCTGGTGATTGTGAGTTTGATGCCCGGTTGAGGAGAACTTTCTTTCCGGTATATTTTCGCCTCTCACCTCTGCTAAAACATGTGAGAAAAGTAGTCAGTGGCTTTGGAAAGAAAGTTGTGTTAGTACTGGTGTGAGGAAGCCAGGAAACACATGTGTCACCAACCGCCATGATATAATCTTAGCTGTTAAAGTGGCGTTAAACCCCAATACAACCAACCAACCAACCACACAACAAAATTTTAGACTGGTTCAAATTGAAAGAATTTGCTGACAACAAAATAAAGGTGACTGAAAAATTGAAATTTTTTCAGGGAAGGGTAAAAAACACTGTGGGAAAAGAAGAAAATGCTGGTAACAAGCATTTTCTCCTTTTCCTCCAGTGTTTTCAAAAGGCTTCTTTCTCAGGGGCTTCAAAAGTAGGGATTTTGTGGTAATGGGTTAATTTAGTCATGTTTGATTTTAATTTGTCGTCTGCGAATACTTTCAATTTCAACATGTCAACAATTTGGTCATCTGACAAAGTTGAACTCTAATCAAATTTACCACAAAATTCTGGCTTTGAATAGCCTTGACTGAGAAAGTTTTTGAAAAAATTGTGGGAAAAGGAGAAAATCCAGCATTTTCTCCTTTTCCCACGATTTTTCCAACCTTTCAAAAATAAAGTTTCCGCTTTTGAGTCCGATCTTATAAGTACATTAATGCAAGTGTTTTCAGTTTGAACCAGCATTAAATCTGTCCATTAGCAAAGAGTTAAAGTGGCTGACCTCACGCTTCAACCTCCATTAACAGTTTAAGTGTGACATGAAGCCTATTTCATTGCATTCTATGACAGTTCACTATGACAATATGCTGTTTGTTTGTGATATTGTTTATTCTACATCAATAATGGTTCAGTCATCATAAACTTCCTTAGATTGACCCATTTCACAAGTTGGCAGGGTTTTGTGACCCTTATTTCTGTCAAGAGTAATGGACCCTGAAATTTTCCAATTGACACCCCAATATTTAAATGTTTCTTTTTTTGCTTGTATGGTGTTTTACGCTATTTTTGACATTTCAATAGAGTCACAGTGCCTAGAGCTTTCCACGAATTTCGTCTACTAGTGCTTTGCAGACTCAAAAGTTCTTGAGCACCTTTAACCCATTACCACACAATCCCTACTTTTGACGCCCCTGAGAAAGAAGCCTTTTGAAAACACTGTGGGAAAAGGAGAAAATGCTGGTAACCAGCATTTTCTCCTTTTTCCCTCAGTGTTTTCTACCCTTCCCAGAACAAATTTCAATTTTTCAGTTACCTTTATTTTGTCGTCTGCAAATTCTTTTAATTTGAACCAGTCTAAAATTTTGTCGTGTGGTAAAGAGTTAAGCCTTTCCTAGCCCCATGACAAAGTTTGCAAACAAACAAATTGCAAACAAATCCTTGCCACAACTCCGCTCCATTCTAACACAGTTTGAGTCTATAATTATGGCAACAACTTTTTGGAGCATCATGAGAATCACAGAGTTTAGAGTTTAGAGTTTGAGAGGGGTAAAAGTCATTCCTGAAAGGTCAAAATCTTTTACCTCTACCATGGAATCCCAAGTTTTAGCTATCATGACAATGGTATCTTTTGAAAACATTATGGGAAAAGGATTCTCCTTTTCCAACAGCATCTTCTACCCATCACAACACAAGTGTCATTGAACGGGTCACATTTATTTTGTCTTCAGCTAATGCTTCCAACTTTAAAATGCCTCTTCACCAGTATTTTCTCCTTTTCTCATAATGTTTGCTACCCTATCAAGTACAGAAATAATCATTTATGTCATGTGTGATATGTTGTCTGCAAATACTTTCAATTTGGTTATCTCTTTACCAAACGACAAAATTCTAGACTGGTCCAAATTGAAAGCGTATGCAGAAGACAAAATAAAAGTGATTGAAAATTTGAAATTTGTTTTGGGAAGGGAAGAAAACGTTGTGGGAAAAAGAGAAAATGCTGGTTACCAGCATTTTCTCCTTTTCCCACAATGTTTTATAAAGGCTTCTTTCTCAGGGTCGTCAAAAGTAGGGATTGTGTGGTAATGGGTTAAATCATAAGTTTTGTAATTTGGTAACTTACTGCATATAGGGTTTACATGAATATAATCCTGTCATGATAAATACCTGCTCTTGTTGTGACATGTCCAATTTTCTTTTTATCTGTTTTTTATTTCTACCATAGCATAACTTTTGCCTTAAGGATATTCTTGCCCAAAATCATTTCATTATCTCCAAATTACGACCATGTATTTCACACCTTTAACCCTTTCCCAAACGAGAAATTTTGGACCCTTCCAAACCGAAAGAGTGTGCAGACTACAATTTTAAATTCGGAGAAAATTGCACAAAGTTCTCAGAAAGGGTAGAAAACACTGTGGGAAAAGGAGAAATTGCTCGTTACGAGCAATTTCTCCTTTTCCCACAGTGTTTTCAAAGACTTTTACTGCAGACACGTAAAAACCAGGGCTTGTTTGGGAAAGGGTTAACTCATTACCAAACGACAAAATTTTAGATTTGTCCAAATCAAAAGTATTTGTAGACGACAAAAGTGAATGAAAATTCGAAATATGTTTTGTGAAGGGTAGAAAACAATGTGGGAAAAGGAGAAAATGCTGGTTACCAGCATTTTCTCCTTTTCCAACAATGTTTTCTAAAGGCTTCTTTCTCATGGTCGTCAAAAGTAAGGATTATGTGGTAATGGGTTAAAATGATTCCCATTTACTCATTTTAGCCAGATGTAGAAAAGTGTTAAATCAATAAATCAGAAAATATGCAGACCCAAAGGATGAAAAGAAGTTTCAGATTTGTTATCTAACTGGTTAGATCTGTTATGGAAAACAGGTATTTCCACTAAAATATCATCCTGCAAAATTAGCTATAACTGAAAATGAGTATTAGTGAACTACTTTCACCTATTCTCCTTCTTTGAATTATCATTTATAAATCTAAATCCACTATATTCTCAATTTAAAAAGATCATAATTACCTCCCTTTTCAGAAAACTAACAAAGGCATCAAAAAATTATTTCAAGATAAGACATAAATGGAATTGCTGATCCGTTAGAAATGTGCAAAAATAGTATTTCTAAATAAATCCTTATTCATCAACCAATTTGATTTTTTGCCCCATGTTCACCAGAAGTGCATTACACAGGTCTTAGCTAAAATGAATCTTATGTCACCATGGTCAAAATTGTGAACAATGGGGTGTTGTAGCACTAAGAATCATTTACATATGGTGATATAGATTTTTGGGACAATAGACTTAAGTAACGTATCGCGACACCACTTTCTTGTCAGCTACATGAATATGCATGGCAAACATCGTACAAAGTCATGTGACAATCATCATGTGCATGCTTTGTCGGAGTCTGATTTAAGTCATCATCCCATATTTGGAAACATATTTCGAAGTGTATAGATACAGATTCTTTTTCTGCTGAGTGTTATTTTATCCTCATGTCATAAACAAAGTCTTCTACCCTTCCAAAAACAACCTTAAATTTTTAAGTCACTTTTATTTCGTATTTTGCAAATACTTTCAATTTGGGCAAGTCTAACATTTCATTGTTTGGTCAAACTAAAACATTCTCAATCTGCACAAGAAAAAACGCAGGAATTGCAATTCAAAGCCTGTTCTATATATATGGCATAGGCAGACAGAGGCGATACAAAATCAAACTGTAGTTTAATTGCAGTCTGACCTTAATCTACACTGTCTTGCACAAGCAATTAACCCTTTACCCCATAAGACATTTCTATGGTATCACTAATTGAACATAAGTAACAGCAAGCATGAAGCCGTTTCTTATGACTGTATGACACCTTTTGATAGCATAGAAAACATTGAGACAAAAGGTGGAATTGCTCATCATGAGCAATTTCACCTTTTGCCACAATGTTTTCCAAAGGCTCCTACAAGCAATGCGTAGAAATGAGTATCTATGAAGTAAAGGGTTAAAATCCAGGTTAAAAACTATAAATTTTTCACAAGAACAAGAAGTTTACCTTAGCAGTTTATCCATTGCAGTTTTTCTCAGGTTATAGCCTTGACAATAAGTATCCTTTTCTGCACATAGCCACAAAATATTCAACATGAATACACTAGAATAAAACACATATAAAAACTGATATCATAAAACACACAAAAGAATCATTTATACAATATAAGGCCTGTCAATGGCAAGATCTCATGTATTTCAGAGTATCCCATATACTGTACCACTCTTTGTTCAAATACAGGATTTAAATATACATCGATAATTGTCCCGCGATAACACTACCAGCTCGTGACACTTGATCAGTTCTACATGAATGATTCGATCAGAAATTTACTCTACAAAATAATATACTGACTTTACTTCTAATACCAGTCAATAAAATTTTCGACTTGTCCAAATTAAAAGCATTTGCAGATGGCAAAATAAATGTAAACGAATGTTTTTTTCTTGGGAAAGCAAGAAAGGATTGTAGGAAAAGGAGAAAATGCTGGTCACCAGCATTTTCTCCTTTTCCAACAATGTTTTCTTCCCTTCACAAAACAAATGTCGAATTTTCAGTCAATTTCATTTTGTCATCTGCAGCTACTTTCAGTTTTGACTAGTTTAAAATTTTGTCATTTGGTACAGACTTTTTCTTCGCCAAATAAACTTGGGCTCTGTCCACGGCTCTAAATACAATCCATTGAAAGAGTTACAAAGAGTTTGATTGTATGGGTTTGGCTGCACAAGCTGACGGTATAGACCATAGATCAGACTGCACATTCTGTGCAGTTGGATCTTGACCTACGCAGTCTGCAATTGTCACTGTTTTTGCCTAATTGGCACCGAAAGGGCTTAACTCATTACCACATGGCAATATTTTAGGCTTGTCCAAATCGAAAGCATTTGCAGACGACAAAATAAAAGTGACTGAAATTTTGAAACTTATTTTGTGAAGGGTAGAAAAAATTGTGGGAAAAGGAGAAAATGCTCGTTACCAGCATTTTCTCCTTTTTCCCACAATGTTTTCTACAGGCTTCTTCCTAATGGTTGTTACAGAAATTCATCTTTTGTGAAAAAAAAAGGTTAAACATGTTAGATCCAATCAAATACTTTTTGAAAAAAAATCTTAACATTTCATACTGCAACCTACAAAAGTGCATTATCAATTGTGGAAAACTTGCATTGTAATCCCATGATTTAAAATGACCCTGAGAAAGAAACCTTTTGAAAACAGTTTGGGAAAATGAGTAAATACTGGTAACCTGCATATTCTCCTTTCCCCACATTGTTTTCTACCCTGCTGGAAACCAATTTCAATTTCTGAGTTATCTTTAATATTTTGTCTGCAGGACTGGTTCTTTCAGTTTTGACCAGTTTAAAATTTTGCCGTTTGCTAAAGTCTTAAAATCACTTCACACAGCATCAACATTCTGTGGTATAGTTTTACCCAATATGTAAAAGCTTAGGCCAAAATTCAAAGGCATTTTTACTGTATTGTGACTCCAATTTTATTTGAAATTTATGCTTAAGGCAAAAAAAAATCAACTTATTGTTGTCAATATTACGTCATTGTGACTCCTTATTTATTTTTAATTTATCAAAAGCAATTTATATCTTTTCCTTTTATTTCCTCTTAAAGCCTAACAATACATCACTACAGCTGTCAACTTAAGTTTAACCCATTACCAAACAACAGTATTTTAAAATGGTCCAAATTGAAAGCATTTGCAGACAACAAAATAAAAGCGACTGAAAATTTGAAATTTGTTCTATGGAGGGTAGAAAACATTGTGGGAAAAGGAGAAAATGCTGGTTACCAGCATTTTCTCGTTTTCCCACAATGTTTTCTATAGGCTTTTTTCTCAGGGGTGTCAAAAGTAGGGACTGTGTGGTAATTGATTAACTCATTCCTACACAAAGCTATTGAAAGAGTAGAAAACAATGGAGGGAAAGCAGGTTGCCAGTATTATCTCATTTGTCTACATTGTTTTCAAAATTGTAATTCCTCACAGACTTTTAAAAGTTAGTTCAAACTTCAAATTGATCTCTGTTTATGTATGTGTGGGTGGGGTGGGGGGGGGGGGGGGAGGCTGTGAAGGCATTTAACCCATTACCAAACAACAATATTTTAGGCTTGTCCAAACTGAAAGCATTTGCAGATGACAAAATAAAAGTGACTGAAAATTTGAAATCTGTTTTGTGAAGGATAGAAAACATTGTGGGAAAGGAGAAAATGCTGGTAACCAGCATTTTCTCCTTTTCTCACAATCTTTTCTAAAGGCTTCTTTCTCAGGGGCATCAAACATAATAGGGATTGTGTGGTAATAGGTTAATATGCTGGATTTGTTTTTTCAATACAGGAAAAACCATAACTGGCTTAAGATCAAGGGTTGACTTTATAATATTTTGTTATATTGATAAAAATAAATACCAAAGTACTATCTTGTTAAAGAAGAATGGATAACCAATGTCAAATTCAAGTGAAAACCCTAATTGATTTTATGGTCGACTTTCCAATAATTTATACAACAATGTATTATTGGTTGTCACTATAAAGAAATAAGTCATTGAAAGAATTTTTATGGTGATCCATTTTTGCCTTTATCACTGAAGATTTGCTTTATACACCTTTTTAGCGGATTTGCTATAGCAAATCCGCTTACTGTGATCGTTTTGACCGGAACCAAATACATCATCCGTAACGACGCATGCGCGCTTACTTTCAGTGTTGCATGGCTGATTTATAGGCTAATAATGCAGATCTTCAAATCAGATCAATTCTGACCCTGAACAAATCATACAAATTAAGGTTGATTTCTTTATCGAAATTTCATCAAAACTAAACAATTGTCAATCTAAATTACTTTAAATACTAAAACAAAGTTTGTTCTTGTATTTTTTCAAAATGTAGCGTATGAACATTGTTTACACTGACCTCGTTTTCATTCAAGAACTTTCATTCACAACTTGTAACATCCGCTGCTAAATAAACAAGGAGATTAAGCAATTTTCCCCCGATAAAATCACATTTTCAACTATGTCTGATTTAAAAAATTGTTCACTGTTCAGAGAGCCAGCTAGAATTTGGCCATATTAAATAATTAAAAGCCCTGTCGATAACGAATATACAGAACCTATAAAGTCGACCTAACCTAGTTGCCGTCACTTGTATGACGCTCTGGACAAATTTCCAAATTGTTTGAAACATTTTTGCAGAACTTTTGATAGTATGGAGATCGTGAAGTTTATAAAAATGTTTGATTTTTATGCATCCTGTAGTGGAAAAGCTTGGAACCAATATTTCTCTTTTGTCATCGACGGTAAGAAATATTTTATTTACAAACGGCCCCGATCAAGTACGAACCCGGGACACTGACGGTTTTTTTATGGAAAATCGTGTCCTTCTCAGTGAACTAGACATCCACTAACGTGAAGCCTTAGGGACTCGGACAGGCTTACAATTTGTCTTCAAGATGTAAAACTCCATTTATAGTTCCTCTGATACCTTGAATTTTATTTTGTGACATTTTAGCAAAAAAAAAAAGAAATGCCGAGTTTGTAGATAATTTATGACAAAGGATGTACGGAAATGCATCTATACGTCTTTCTTTTAGACATATAGATTTGGCATCTTTGATATATTTCTGATCATGTGAATTAGAAGTGCATTTACTGAGCAAGTTATATAACTATTTTTACTTATTTAGATTCTTATTATGAACTGCAGCTCAGCCCATATTTAAGACGGTGACTGTGTTTTATGTAATTCAAACCTTAGCATGAAAGTATGCCTATATAGTTTTTAAACTTATAGAGTGACCCAATGCCATTAACCCTTAGAGTGCTAAGTGCTACTCAAGGACCTTTTGCAGACAGTGTTGATTATGATCAGATTGCACAAAAGTGCAGTCTGATCTTTGATCCATACTGCCTTGTAAGAAAGTATTTTCCCAAAAGAATTACTTCAAAATAGCAATAATTGGATTTGTACATTCAACTTGAAAGTTTTTAGTTATGTAAAAGTCATTTTTTACTCTGCATGGCAACATGTCACACTGAGTGTGATCTTGATCCATTCTGGCTGCAAAAGTACCTTTAGTTGTACCAAGGGCTTGGATTCACATATTTAAAAAAAAAAGGACTATTTTCTGCCCGGTGATGTGTGATGATTTTAACCCTTTCCCAAACAAGCCCCGGTTTTAACGTGTCTGCAGTTAAAGTCTTTTGAAAACATTGTGGGAAAAGGAGAAATTGCTCGTAACGAGCAATTTCTCCTTTTCCCACAGTGTTTTCAACCCTTTTTGAGAACTTTCTGCCATTTTCTCCAAATCTAAAATTGTCATCTGCAAACTCTTTTGGTTTGGAAGGGTCCAAAATTTGTCGATTTGGAAAGTGTTAAGTCTTTTCTTTAGACCATGACAATGGATTCACTAAAAAATGCATTAGATGTAATGAATAACAGTTATACCAGTGTATAAATATTAATTTCAAGTAGCTCATAATGCTACATCAGGTATTTTTTGCACATATCCTTGCAATGATTTAGTTATATAGTGTGCAAGGTTGACAAAGAGCAGGTCAATATGAGTATTGACCAGCCTGGCAGCTTTAACTGGTTATAAACAGTCAAAACTGGTCACAAGTGATCGATTGGCGGTTGATTGGGGTGGTTGATTTGTTTGATTAAATCACTGGCTTACATACCTGTCTGGTTTCTAAATTAATATTAAAAGCTGTCCTCTTACATCCTATACATGAAGGTTTATTATATATTATCATCAGTATCATAGTTTTTATTAATAAGGCACTTTTTTATTTGATCATAATTCACAAGATAGTACTGCTGGTCAACTGAAGAGGTTGTCAGAATGACTCTATTTATTAAACCTGCATAGAGGTCATTTATTTTTCAAGCAAACAATTTTTGTTCATTATCATTTCTTACAGGTTAGATAATGTTTCTACAAACACACACTCTCTCTCCCTCCCTCCACCTCTCATGTTAAATTGCAGAAAAACAGTCATTCATATGCAAACATGTGAAATATGCAGGTTTCTTATAAATATAAAATGTGTAGGAATTTTGAGGTACACATGAAGAAGGCATTAACTGATTAAATAAACAATACCGGTAGTTAGGGATACATCAATCATTTAAGTGTCTTCCTACATCTAAAAAGTGCTATCAAAACAGTTAAAAGTTTGAAAGTTGGCCCTGTCTACCTCAGCTGGGTGTGGTTTAACTCTTTACCACACAATCCCGACTTTCAATGACCCTGAGAAAGAAGCCTTTTGAAAACATTGTGGGAAAAGGAGAAAATGTGTTTTCTGCTTTTCCCACAATGTTTTTTTTTTTGTATCCATCCCAAACCAAATTTTAATTTTTCAGTCACATTTATTCTGTCGTCTGCAAATACTTTCAATTTGGAACAGCCTACAATTTTGTCATTTAGTAAAGAGTTGAATCAAATTACCAAAGGGACAAATTATGTGTCCCTATTTTGGGGTATTATCCTTGACACCATGCTTTATTCCTAAAGCGTGAAATAACGACTTGTATGCAGTCACGATAATATCTTATCATCAAGCAATTACTTAGGTGTCAAACATGAAACCTAAAGACCTTATTAGGAGCTTCTACACAGTTTGGAAAAGTAGCAAAAGCCAGCTAGTGAGTATCCTTGGCAGGGACAAAACAGTTTTTCCACTCCCCTTTTTCACATTGATGAAATCAACTTATCTGAGGGAAAAAAATCCACACAACAAGTCATCCACAAATTAGCCTAATGCCGTTTTAAAACTCACCTGACCATTTAAATTTCCAATTGACCTCTACAAGTCGACCACTATTAACCAGTTTTGACCACCTATGGATTATCACAGGTTCTATCCTCTTCTAGATGCTAGGATTTTGTAGAATGCCCATAGACAAGACACCGCAGAGAACCAGCCTAGCCGTAGTAAAACCCAAAAGCTACAGAAATGGATGAATTGTTGACACTGTAAGACTGAAACAGTGTTGACTCTAATAGTCACTGATAACCAGAAAATAGTCACCATCAAATTATTCATGAAGGTTTCAAGTTCATATTTGTGGCACTGCATGAGTTGACCTTACTTTCTTTTGTACAATCATTACTTTTCTTGACTTGTTTCTTTATGAAACCTATACAAGGTAAATTTTCAGTTATTTAAAGAAGAAAGGTACATTTTTCAGTTCAGGAATGAAATCAAGAACATTCTTATGAAAGAAAAGAAGAAATCATTGTACCTGAACAATCAAATTATTGTTACTAGTTTGATTTTGTATTTCATTTTCAAATTAATAGTTTGAAGTTGTGTAGTAATTAAGAGGAACCTTGAAAGGATTCTGTGTGTTAAGAGTTATGGAAAGGACATTGTGCTTTCAGTAAGAACTTGCGTACAAAATACCACTATTTCTTTTACCCGGAGAGGACTCCTGTATTGTTTTTTTTTTTTTAACTAAACCATACTAGTTTCAAAACAATGCATGCTTTATACCTCAGAATGAAGACAGTCTGTAATAGTTTGTAACAGGTGTACTGGTAGAGTAAGATCAGACTGCCTAATATAGTAAAATTCCATTCTTATTCCCACACTATTTTAGATTTGAATTGTTTGCAGTCTATATGATTATACCAACTATATAAAAGTTTAGAAATTATTGTGCCAAGGCTAGAATTGTAAAGTGCTACTGTAAAAATCAAAACCTTAATGTTTGAGTACAGAAGTTTCAATCTTTTAAAAGAGTCTTGCATAATGATGAACAATGGTGAATTTAGAAATGCTTAAAATGCTATAGAAAAGAATGATAGAATCATTATGTCTAGTGTATAAGCTCACATGTTTACAAACCCTAGGCTGAGCTCTTAATATTTTCAATCTGATTTAAAGCAATGTCTCAGACAAAAAACACCTCAGCCAATTGGATAAGTTGTTTCAAAGGTTTTTTTTCTGAACATCCTTCAAAATGGGATAATATAATTGCCACACTTACCTTGTATCCTTCATGGTGAAATGGGGTGGGGGAAAATGACTTAACTCTTTGCCACACAATGAAATTTTGGACATGTCCAAACTGAAAGCATTTGCAGACGACAAATCTAATGTCGCTCAAATGATGGAATATGTCTTCAATAGGGTAGAAAACATTGTGGGAAAAGGAGAAAATGCTGGTTACCAGCATATTCTCCATTTCCCACAATGTTTTCAAAGGGCATCTTTCACACAGTTCTTAACTCGGGATTGTGTGGTAAAGAGTTAAGTAAGAATGAAAACTGAAAATCTGTTGGTCTACGAATGTTTTCAAAAACTTAACAGCTACATTTTGTGAGGCTAACAGAAATGTTAGATGAAGATTAACCTTGCAGGCCAATGTTAGATCCACACTTGATTAATTGAATGATATTTACTGTCACTTTCAACATTATTTCAGTCATATGACTGCAACAGCTAGCTTATTTCTGTATGTCTGGCTTTAAATAGTACACATACTGGGCTAGGGCACTGCATTGTCTTGCCTAAGGACACTCTTGCAGAAAAAAACATTGTGCATCCAATGAGGCTGGGCCATCAGGTAACAAGTCTTACACTTTACTGGTGAGCCATGCAGGACCCCAGATCCACATTTAGATGGGAGTTAATTTTTGTAAGATTGTTCAGGTTAGTCTAAGTCAACCATCTATGCATAAGTTACTTCTTGTTTTTAGCTCACCTGAGCACGAAGTGCTCATGGTGAGCTATTGTGATCGTGCTGTGTCCGGCGTCCGGCGTCCGTCGTCCGTCGTCAACTTTTTACCTTGTGTACGCTCTAGAGGCCACAGTTTTAGTCGGATACTCATGAAAATTGGTCAGGATGTTTGTCTCGATGAAATCTCGGACGAGTTCGAAAATGGGTCATGTGGGGTCAAAAACTAGGTCACTAGGTCAAATCTTAGAAAAACCTTGTGTACGCTCTAGAGGCCACATTTTGAGTCGGATACTCATGAAAGTTGGTCAGGATGTTTGTCTCGATGATATCTCGGACGAGTTCGAAAATGGGTCACGTGGGGTCAAAAACTAGGTCACCAGGTCAAATCTTAGAAAAACCTTGTGTACGCTCTAGAGGCCACATTTTCAGTCGGATACTCATGAAAGTTGGTCAGGATGTTTGTCTGGATGATATCTCGGACGAGTTCGAAAATGGGTCACGTGGGGTCAAAAACTAGGTCACCAGGTCAAATCTTAGAAAAACCTTGTGTACGCTCTAGAGGCCACATTTTCAGTCGGATACTCATGAAAGTTGGTCAGGATGTTTGTCTGGATGATATCTCGGACGAGTTCGAAAATGGGTCACGTGGGGTCAAAAACTAGGTCACCAGGTCAAATCTTAGAAAAACCTTTTGTACGCTCTAGAGGCCACATTTCCAGATGGATACTCATGAAAGTTGGTCAGGATGTTTGTCTGGATGATATCTCGGACGAGTTCGAAAATGGGTCACGTGGGGTCAAAAACTAGGTCACTAGGTCAAATCTTAGAAAAACCTTTTGTACGCTCTAGAGGCCACATTTTCAGTTAGATACTCATGAAAGTTGGTCAGGATATTTGTCTGGATGATATCTCGGACAAGATCGAAAATGGGTCACGTGGGGTCAAAAACTAGGTCACTAGGTCAAATGTTAGAAAAACCTTTTGTAGGCTCTAAAGGCCACATTTTCAGTCCGAAACTCTTGTAAGTTGGTCAGAATGTTTGTCTTGATGATATCTCAGACAGGTTTGAAAATGGGTCATTGGGGGTTAAAAACTAGGTCACCAGGTCAAATCTTAGAAAAACCTTGTATATGCTCTGGATGCCACATTTTCAGTCCAACACTCTTGAAAATTAGTCAGAATGTTTGCCTTTATAATATCTTGGATGAGTTTGAAAATGGGTCATGTTGGGTCAAAAACTGGGTCACCAGGTCAAATCTTAGAAAAACCTTTTGTACGCTCTAGAGGCCACATTTTCAGTCGGATACTCATGAAAGTTGGTCAGGATGTTTGTCTGGATGATATCTCGGACGAGTTCGAAAGTGGGTCACGTGGGGTCAAAAACTAGGTCACCAGGTCAAACCTTAGAAAAACCTTTTGTACGCTCTAGAGGCCACATTTCCAGATGGATACTCATGAAAGTTGGTCAGGATGTTTGTCTGGATGATATCTCGGACGAGTTCGAAAATGGGTCACGTGGGGTCAAAAACTAGGTCACTAGGTCAAATCTTAGAAAAACCTTTTGTACGCTCTAGAGGCCACATTTTCAGTCGGATACTCATGAAAGTTGGTCAGGATGTTTGTCTGGATGATATCTCGGACGAGTTCGAAAATGGGTCACGTGGGGTCAAAAACTAGGTCACCAGGTCAAATCTTAGAAAAACCTTTTGTACGCTCTAGAGGCCACATTTCCAGATGGATACTCATGAAAGTTGGTCAGGATGTTTGTCTGGATGATATCTCGGACGAGTTCGAAAATGGGTCACGTGGGGTCAAAAACTAGGTCACTAGGTCAAATCTTAGAAAAACCTTTTGTACGCTCTAGAGGCCACATTTTCAGTTAGATACTCATGAAAGTTGGTCAGGATATTTGTCTGGATGATATCTCGGACAAGATCGAAAATGGGTCATGTGGGGTCAAAAACTAGGTCACTAGGTCAAATGTTAGAAAAACCTTTTGTAGGCTCTAAAGGCCACATTTTCAGTCCGAAACTCTTGTAAGTTGGTCAGAATGTTTGTCTTGATGATATCTCAGACAGGTTTGAAAATGGGTCATTGGGGGTTAAAAACTAGGTCACCAGGTCAAATCTTAGAAAAACCTTGTATATGCTCTGGATGCCACATTTTCAGTCCAACACTCTTGAAAATTAGTCAGAATGTTTGCCTTTATAATATCTTGGATGAGTTTGAAAATGGGTCATGTTGGGTCAAAAACTGGGTCAATAGGTCAAATGTTATAAACACCTTTTGTATGCTCTGGAGGACACATTTTCAGTCTGATACTCCTAAAACTTGTTCATTATATTTGTCCTGGTGATACCTTGAATGAGATTGAAAATGGGTCATGTGGAGTCAAAAACTAGGTCAATGGGTCATATATTAGAAAAACCTTGTGTACACTCTAGAGGCTACATTTTCTGCCTGATATTCTTCAGACTTGGTCAGAATGTTTGTTTTGGTGATGTCTCAAAAGAGTTTGATAATGGATAATTGTCGGGTCCAAAACTAGGTCACTTGATGAAATCTTAGAAAAACCTTTTGTACACTGTAGAGGCCACATTTTCAGTCCAATACTCATGAAACTTGGCCAGAATGTTTGTCTTATTGATATCTCAAAAGTGTTTGATGATGGGTAATGTCTGATAAAAAACTAGGTCACTGGGAAACTAGATGGTGCATGTTTGGTCAATAAACTCAGGTGAGCGATTTCAGGGCCATCATGGCCCTCTTGTTTAATCAATTATGGTAATCAAATTAATGCCATTTCATTGTTCATTATTGTCGCATATGACAAGTTTTAGGCACTTTAACGCTTTCACTACTGAACAAATTAATTGCATTGTCTCAAAGGCTAAAAATACATTTCTTCTGCAAGATCAAGAAACCATTCGGTCATGAATCTACAATGAAGCAGGGAACAGTGGAGATCAGAGATCATACTGCATGTTCTGTGCAGTCTGATCTAGACCCACACTGTCCATCTAAGCTTCTGGTGTTGCCTATAATATGGAAAGAGTTAAATGCATCTGCAGACAAAAGAAAATGATACCTGTACATGAACTGAAGTTCACTCATATAATTGAAAACACTATTGGAACAGGAGAAAATACTTTAAAGGTGGGTATTTAGATTTTTCACATCACACCAAATTAAAAATACATGTATATATATCACTGAAATTTATATGAAAAAACAATACAAATCATCAGTAATTAAGAACCATAAAATAACATTTTTTTTATGGTATTCCCTTAAAAGGCTATGTAGCCTCTTAAGGTATTTTTAGATTTCGCGCCAAAAATTAAAAAATCATTGTGGGAATTTACATCAAATCGTAGCTTGAAACTGTTCAACAAATCCGCTTTTCAGGACTTTCAGTCCTTTGATTTTGTTTCAAACTTTACCTGTAGGTCACCAATGAGGTCAGATCTCTTTACCAAATAAAAAAAAAAGCAGAAGACTGGTCCAAACTTGAAAGCATTAGCAGACAACTTATCAAACGTGTCTCCAATTATTAAATTCTCTTTGATAGGGGAGATATCATTGTGGGATAACAAGAAATGGTTTCCGCCATTTCTTTGTTTTCCAACAATGTTTTGTTACGGGAGACCACTCCTTCCTGCATGGCATACTCCCGATTTAACCCATTACCACACAATCCCTACTTTTGACGCCCCTGAGAAAGAAGCCCTTTGAAAACACTGTGGGAAAAGGAGAAAATGCTGGTAACCAGTATTTTCTCCTTTTCCCACAGTGTTTTCTACCCTTCCCAGAACAAATTTCAATTTTTCAGTCACTTTTATTTTATTGTCTGCAAATGCTTTCAATTTGGACCAGTCTAAAATTTTCTTGTGTGGTAATGGGTTAAATACAATACCTGGCTACTGCGTCAGGGAGATATCTCTTTGGCTCAGTGGTTAGGGTATTGGCTTTGCATCCGGGAGTTCGGAGTTCGAATCCCGCTCCGATCCTTATTTCTGCCATGCATTTATTCATTTGTTTCTTTGTTACGGACTTCGTTCGTAAGAGTTTTCATAAGTCTTCATCAGGCCGTTGTTGAAGTCGGATTTGTGTGGTACAGGCTACACGCCAAAATATGACATTTTAAGCAGACCTAATGAAGGAGAAAATATTGTGAGAAGAGCAAAAAACACTGTTAACAAGTACATGTACTTTCTCATTCTTCAACAAGTGTACAAAGATGGATCCCATCATTAGAGACACATTTACATGTAATTTGTAAAGCTTTCAAATTGGACAATACCTCAGTCTAACATTTTGTTGTTTGCAATTAATCCTTTACCCCATAAGGCATTTCTATCATTCATGTATCTCTAATTGATCCTAACTAACAGCAAGTATGAAGCCGTTTCTTATGTGTATATGACACCTTTTAATAGCATAGAAAACATTGTGACAAAAGGTGAAATTGCTCGTCACGAGCAATTACATCTTTTGCCGCAATGTTTTCCAAAGACTCCTACAAGCAATGCATAGAAATGAGTATCTATGGAGTAAAGGCAGGGTTCGAAATTCCCACATATTTACTCGCAAAATGCAAGTCAGAAAATGAAAGTTGAAATTTAAAGCACTTGCTAAAAAATGCGAGTACAAATTATTAAGAGTTAACAAAATGTACTAAATTTCATCTCTCAATAGAAATTAACTAATTCTCTTCGTTCTGGATAAACATCGGTCATGTCGCCCTGAAAATACCCTTCAACGCCATTGAAGTCTCCGAGTTGTCGTTCGTTATCCAAGTTTCATGAGCCAAGTTCTTTTGTCTGCACTCACAGCTGATACTGAGGTTTTGCGTTTTTATAAAGAAAAACTGCACGGGAATACAATTTCTGATTACAAAACAAAAATACTAGTATTTGTCAATCTTTCAAGAAAAGATAAGATAAGATGCGCAAGTAGTAATGAGAAACAAGTCGGATGGACTCGCTAAACCAGTTACCGGACACGCAGATATTCAGATCTGATACGTCCATAATTAATTTACAAAATCATTCACCGTTTTATAGAAATTAAACTTGGTTTGAGAACAGAAATTCAACTGGAATTGTATTGATGGTTAAATGAGGCTTTTAATATCATTTAACATTTCATTTTGTTTGGTTGTTGTCTCTACCCGACAGGTTACGTAATAGAATAGAATTGAACAGTTCATACCGGCCAATTGTTCTTTACCATTAGCACTATTTGGTAGGCAACCAAAAAAAAATGCGAGTCTGATTTTGCAAGTGGAAATAAAAGCTACTTGCTAAAATTTGCAAGTGGATAAAAAAATGAAATTCGAACCCTGGTATAGCACATATTCGCTTCCTGAAAATGAATCTGTAACATCTTTTCTTCTAGAGGGAATGGAAGGTTTGAAATTTGAATTAAACTTTGTTATTACGATAGTCAACTTATAAGGTAGTTCAAACAGGAACATGGCAAACATGCAACTATACAGATTTTTAAAAATGTTATTTCAAAGTTAGGATTTTTGCTATAATTTCAAAATGTTTGATGTTGTTAGTAGGCTGTCTCTGTCTTTTAGCAGATACTGGTATGATTTTTTGGAAAAATTATCACATTAATAGTTTAAACAAATCAAACCACAGATTCCTGGACTTCGAGCCTGTACGTTACAGTGGCCACCTGGGCGGGCTGCAAAGAACAGCTAGTTATTCCAACTTAATACGGAAAGTGTCTATTCATTTACCTGTCTATACCAGTCCTGTGCATTTGATTAGACCTGGGTGAGGTAACAAAACCATTTTGAAGGACTTGCGAATTCTGGCACTTACACACTAATTCAGCAAGGTGTATAGACTTCCCAATTTCTCGAATTGAGTTCATTTTCACCTCATATAAAAGAAAATAAAGGGTAGAGAGAATTTGATACTATTTGTACAACTGCAAAAACATCTAAAGTGTGATAATGAAAACAGGATTAACCCATTACCACACAATCCCTACTTTTGACGCCCCTGAGAAAGAAGCCTTTAGAAAACATTGTGGGAAAAAGAGAAAATGCTGGTAAACAGCATTTTTTCCTCTTCCCACAATGTTTTCTACCCTCTGCAAGACATATTTCAAATTTTCAGTCACTTTTATTTTGTCATCTGCAAATCATGAATGCTTTCAGTTTGGACCAGTCTAAAATATTGTCGTTTGGTAATGGGTTAAAGAAAAAACCTGTTATCTCCACAACTTTGCAGTCCAAAAGTTGCAAAATATACCAGAGCATTCCCTTTGAAAAAGTAATCGCTCATTTTAGCTCAACAGAAAATAATAAAAAAAACTAGCATTTTCTCCTTTTCCAACAATGTTTTCAGCATGCTTGTTTCCTCTAGGTCACATGAGAAAACATGAGATTGTTTGAGAAAGGGCCAACCCTTATCTTGCATCTTGCTAAATAAGTGAAATGAAACTTTCAGTCTGATAGTAAAACCCAATCCCCTTGGGGTCCCGGGGGTTTTCCACTGTATAGAATAGGACCTCGGCCTTTCTCTATGGCATATTGTAGAAGGCGACTAAAATTACAGACAAACGGCTGCTTTCCTTGTAATTCGTAGGATTGCAGCTGGCTGGGTAGTTCTTATTCCAAATCCTATATTTTTTTCTTGATGTAAATAGGGTTTGGAATGGAAATTAATTGGCCTGTGGGACCCCGTGTGGTTTAATCGGGGGTATAAGAATAAACCACTGAAGTCCCGCGATCGTCACATCTGCCATTTCATCTGGCGGAACAAAGGTGACAGCATGCATGTCGTAAAAGGCAACAAAAGGGGCATCATTTTGTGTTTCATCCATTCCTCATTTATCATGTTTGTCTTATGTTGTTGCACATGTATGTTATTTTCACCTTGCATTATTGTTTACTAAGTAAGTGCGCCCAATATGACCTAAGTTGTCGATGGGCCTTAAAATGCTATTTATTCATTCATTCAGTAAAACCCAAATATTGCTTTTTCAAAGATT
Source organism: Tridacna crocea (assembly GCA_943736015.1). NCBI lineage: Eukaryota > Metazoa > Mollusca > Bivalvia > Cardiida > Cardiidae > Tridacna > Tridacna crocea. Next base: position 9,486,298 of record OX031068.1, read on the forward strand.
TTCTTTTTAGGAAAAACTGTCTCCTAATCACACAGTGTAAATCCAAGATCAGACTGCATGTTCTATGCAGTATGATCCATATCTAGACTGTCCCCAGAAGGTACAAGAACCCTGCTTAGCAGCCAGAGAGTTACTAAGTATTAAACCCTTTACCCCATAAAGCATTTCTATGGTATCTCTAATTGACCCCAAATAACAGCATGGATGAAGCCATTTCTTATGTGTATATGACACCTTTTGATGTGTAGAAAACATTGTGGCAAAAGGTGAAATTGCTTGTCACGAGTAATTTCACCTTTTGCCACAATGTTTTCCAAGGCTCCTACAACCAATGCGTAGAAATGAGTATCAATGGAGTAAAGGGTTAACATACCTGAAAATATATTAGGTATAAAATGAAAGGTCATCCCAACCACAAAGTTCTTCAACTTATAATCCTTCAGTGCCCATTGTCTACTGTGACAAATTCTTAGCACAATCAATAGAATTACAATAAAATCTATCTTACGCAGGGCACTTTTATTAGATAACCAGCCTGTGTTAATCCTGTCGTGACCCTGAGAAAGAAGCCTTTTGAAAATAATGTGGGAAAAGGAAAAAATGCTGGTAACCAGCATTTTGTCCTTTTCCCACAATGTTTTCTGCCCTTTCCAAAACAAATTTCAAATTTTCAGTCACTTTTATGTTGTTGTCGGCCAATGCTTTGAATTGGGTCCTGTCGAAATGTTTTTGTTTGGTAAAGAGTTAACTCTTTACCACATACATTAAATCTACCCTGCTGGAAACAAATTTCAATTTTTGAGTTACATATAATTTGTTGTCTGCAAGTGCTTTCAATTTGGACCAGTCTACAATTTTGTCGTTTGGTAAAGAGTTAACCCATTACCACACAATCCCTACTTTTGACGCCTCTGCAAAAGAAGCCTTTAGAAAACATTGTGGGAAAAGGAGAAAATGCTGGTAACCAGCATTTTCTCCTTTTCCCACAATGTTTTCTAACCTTCACTAAACAAATTTCAAATGTTCAGTCACTTATATTTTGTCGTCTGCAAATGCTTTCGATTTGGACAAGCCTAAAATATTGTCGTTTGGTAATGAGTTAAGCAACCAGTAATTGAAGTCTAAGTGATTTTGTTTGTTTGATGTTTAACCCATTAACACACAATTCCTACTTTTGACAACCCCGAGAAAGAAGCCTTTAGAAAACATTGTAGGAAAAGGAGAAAATGCTGGTTACCAGCATTTTCTCCTTTTCCCACGTTTTTTACCCTTCACAAAACAAATTTCAAATTTTCAGCCACTTTTATTTTATCGTCTGCAAATGCTTTCGATTTGGACAAGCCTAAAATATTGTTGTTTGGTAATGAATTAAGACTACAATGTATTTTCAACATTATTTCAATCATATTGCTCCATCATGTGCATCATTCCATGCACAAAAATTCTTCCAAAACAATGATCTGTTGTGAGAGAGGAATAAATCCTGTTTCAATCTCCCTCATCAATGCTCAGATGGAAACTGGCTGAGAGGACTTGATCCCGCAACTCACTGCTTTGAAACCATGTCTGTCAAGAGCCATAATATTACTATTGTTAATCCTCAGGGAGAACCATGCATTGAGCATAATAATTCCCTGCTTTAACCCTTTACCAAACAACAAATTTGTAGACCCAGGGTTTTCCATGACACACAAATCCTGCGTCATTGACGCAATTTTAATTCAAATGACCCCTAAAATAAATAACAGTGCCTCATCGGTGACGCAACTTTCCAAACTCTAAATAAAGTACGAAGTTGAATGAAGCGTCATAATTCTAAGTCTGTTCTTGCTTCAATGTCAGACGAACACCGTTCTTTTTTTAACTACAGGGTTTATTTTAGATAAAAGTGGTTTTCCGGTAATTTATTTATAGAATAAGACTGGTTTACGCATTATTGCCAAAATGTATATTGGACACGTGTCGTAAATATGGGCCCAGTCAAAGTCGTGGTTGGGTTCTCTGTATCCATAGCATATTTTACACGACTTCTGGTATATAAAAGTACACATTATCGGTCTGTGCTGTTAGCGGAAAAATAATGTCATGAAGAAGAAAACTGTAGCATTCTTCTATCGTCTGCTTCCTACAACTGCCACATCAAGCAGCGATTAAGACGAAAATGTTTGGTCTGTCAAAAAATAACATTTGCCTTTCCGTCAGAAATGATCTATCCACTTTTCAATCTTGGAAGTTGGCGTTTATAAGGTAAAATGCATTATAAATCGTTTTTGAAGTTGATGACGAGGCCAATTCCATATTTTTGACCCCCAAAATTAATGAAATGACCCGCAACTAATGAGGAAGGGGGTCACAATGACCCCCAATTTTCAAAGCCGAGGGAAAACCCTGTAGACCAGTCCAAATTGAAAGCATTTGCAGACGACAGCCTATGGCTCAAAAGTTGAAATTTGTCTTGGGAAGCGTAGAAAACATAGTGGGAAGAGCAGAAAATGCTGGTTACCAGCATTTTCTACTTTTCCTACAATGCTTTCAAAGGGCTTCTTTCTTAGGGTCGTTAAAAGCCAGGGCTGTGTGGTAAAGAGTTAAAGGTGGGTATTTAAACTGCAATTCTTTACAGATAATAGTATTCTTACGATATTTTCCTCGTAAGTGAATTTTTTTTTTAATATATAAATGGACTAACCGCTTCTGATTCTATTCCTTAAAGTACTCCTTAATATTCTTTGTTTTGAAGTATGAATTATTTTCAAATCACGTATAATTAGAACTAGTAATCATTGTCCATGAAATATGTCTGTTCCTGGTCACTATTGCCTCGTTATGACCAGCTGGATTGCTGACACTGCGTCACAATCTGTGGGGCCCATAAAGGAGTCTATGTGTTAAATAAAATTATAAATTTCTATTAAAAACAACTATTTTGTTAAATGAGACTGCTGTAGACATACCAGGAATGTCCACTAAAGAGGGGTGGTCTTTGACATGTCATGATAGCTGGGTAATTCTTCATAGATAAATGAGAAATCAATCTCTCTCACATACTTTTACATAAGTCAAGTATACAAACTAACTCGGTCAGTGTAATTATGTCCAAAATTGAAAACTTTGGAAAGTTTAACCCTAGACCAAACAATCACAGTCATGTGGATCTGCAGTAGAGGGCCTTTGATATTATCATGGAAAAAGGAGGAAATGCTGGTCACCTGTATTTAGTTGTTTTCTTTTAATGCTGTCAACCTTTTAAAGATAACTTTCATCATCTGAGCTATATTTGTCAGCTTCAAAGACTTTCTTTTTGGAAAAGCCCACCCGGATGGCTCAGTGGTGAGCATGTTGGACTCGTGACCTGGTGGTTGTGAGTTTGATACCCGGTTGAGGCGAACTTTCTTTCCAGCATATTTTCGCCTCTCACCTCTGCTGAAAAATGTGAGAAAAGTAGTCAGTGGCTTTGGAAAGAAAGTTGTATTAGTACAGGTGTGAGAAAGCCAGGAAACACGTGTGTGTCAAACCGCCATGATATGACCTTAGCTGTTAAAGTGGAATTAAACTCCAATACAACAACAACTTTTTGGAAAAATCTACCAATTTGTGGACTGGTAAAGAGATAAACACCTTCGCAAGCCAAGGCTGACGATTCACTACGCTACTCTACCCTTGGAGGATCGAGCTTGATTTTTACATTCCCCTAATACGCTTTTTCATTGTATGCAGCCAGCTCTAACTGCAACAAATGAGATCACTAATGTAGCATTTCATCTTTGATGAAAATAGAATAAGGTTGGGACCTTTCGAATAGAAGGTAAACATGGAAACCCACATGGATGCCTGCTTATCGCTTCATGTGCATTCGTAAGCGGTTTGTAAAACGATATTTCATTGGCTTTTAGAAAGATGTAAAGGGGGGTAATAGCCAGCATCCAAGAGAGGGCGCATCACAGGAATCTCGAAATCGGGCTCAATCAGCCAAGGTACTGATCGTAACCTTGGCTTGCGAAGACAAGAGATAAATAACTCCCAGATTAGTCCAAAAATGTCAAAGAAAACTTTAGGAAGTGCGAAACACTACAAATAGTGTACATTAAAGGTGTATCTGTTGATCATTTGATAACATTTTGATCCCCTAAGGAAACAATTAACAAACTGGAATCTGAAACACACAAGAAGACAAGCAGTGTAGATCTAGATCAGGTTGTATCAGTTTTATCTGATCTTAAATCAGTGCTGCAGTGAAATAAATTGGCTACACACTCTTCCACCTTCTGATGACTTCTGCACCCAGACATAAGATAAAAATGTGAAATATGAAATATAACATTCTGATAGTGTTTTTACGCATTTTTTGAAAGAGATTTCCTTCTTCCACAATATTCCTTCTTCCATTACATTCTAGCATCTCTCTACATCTCAAATAACATCCATACTAGTAAATGGTATGAATCCAACATGTCTATACTGGTAGTTATTAACCCTTTCCCAAACGACAAACTTTTGGACTAGACCAAATTGAAAGCATTAAATTTTGCAGACGACAATGCAACTCTTGCTGAAAAGATGATTTCTGTCTATGACAGGGTAGAAAACATTGTGGGAAAAGGAGAAAATGCTGGTTACCAGCATTTTCTCCTTTTCCCACAATGTTTTCAAAAGGCTACTATTCCAGACCCGTAAAAACCAAGGATTGTTTGGGAAAGGGTTAAAGGCACCCTAGAGGTCAAAGCTGGACAATTTGAAAGTTGAAATGCAGACATGTTTGATTTATACCATTTAAAAGCATGGATGTTACTAGAGTCTGACAATGTGTTACAGTGAAATTCTAGCTGCTGGCGAGAATGAATTGGTAAACTAGGAAAAAAAAGCTCACTTTCGTTATACATTTTCTGCCATCCTTGGAGGGACACTATTCCAATCTAAACATTTAAAAAGCCTAATTGTGGCGTATCAAAAATACCAATAAATGATATCAAAGATCAGACCATAGCTTTTGTGTGGTATGATCTCAATCTACATTAGCTTCACGAGCAGTATAAAGTCGTGAAATCTGCCTCGGAAACTCTAAGCAGTATTCATCCAAGATTTGCACAGATTGATGAATTGCCAAAATTTCATGGTGGCTTATACAAAGGAAGTTATCTTTGACAGAATAGAAACAGTATGTGAAAAGGAGAAAATGCTGGTCACTAGCAATTTCTCCTTTTCCAAAAATATTTTTTCCAAGACCACTATCCTCCAGCTGTTAGGGCCCTGGATTGTATAGTAAAGAGTCAACCAATATTTGCCAATGACCCTGAAAGGAAGAATTTATTTGTAAATTGAAACCCAAGGATGTTTGAAAACTATACCTAAAACTGTCAAAAGTGGAAAATCAAATCATTTTTATTGGCAAATAAAATTTTTATGGTCTTTTTTATATAGATAATGACACTAAATTTCACCTTTCTTAGCATATGTATTGGCCATATATATACCACTCAAATCATACTGTCAAAACCTATCCCGTTCAACCTTTTCATGCCTCTAAAGGTTTTATAAAATCATTTCCCTCTAACCCTTTACTCCATAGATACTCATTTATGCGCATTTCTTGTAGGAGCCTTTGGAAAACATTGTAGCAAAAGGTGAAATTGCTCGTGACGAGCAATTTCACCTTTTGCCACAATGTTTTCTATGCTATCAAAAGGTGTCATAAGAAACAGCTTCATCCTTGTTGTTATTTAGGGTCAATTAGAGATGCCATAGAAATGCCTTATGGGGTAAAGGGTTAACACATTAATACACAATCCAGATTTTAAACAATCAGATAAAAGCAGTTTTTGAAAACCATTTGGAAATAGGAGAAAAGACTGTCCTTTCAAGACGATGTTTTCTGTCATTCCAAGCACAAATATTGAATTCTGAAGCACACTTATTGCATTGTTTGTAAGAGCTTTTCAATCTGACAAGTCTTAAATGCTGACGAAAAAAGTAAACACACAATCCCACTAGGGTAAATCTTCGCAAGCCAAGGCTGATGATTCACTACGCTACTCTACCCTTGGCAGATCGAGCTTAATCTTTACATTCCCCGATACGCTTTTTCATTGGGTGCAGTAAGCTCAAACTGCAACGAATAAAATCGCTGGTAGCATTTCATCTTTGATAAAAATAGAACAAGGTTGTTACCTTTCGAATAGGAGGTAAACATGGAAACCCACATGGATGTCTGCTTATCGCTTCATGTGTATTCGTAAGCGGTTTGTAAAACGATGCTACATTGGTTTTTAGATATACGATGTAAAGGGGGGTAATAACCAGTATCCAATAGAGGGCGCATCGCAGGAATCTCGAAATTGGGCTCAATCAGCCAAGGTAAGATCGACGTAGTGATTGTAACCTTGGCTTGTAAATATGACCAGGGTATAACAAACATTTACAAAACTGGCATTACAAGACATTGTGATAAAAGAAAACAATGCTGATAATCAGTATTTTCTTCTTTACCCACAATGTTAACTGCTTTTGCAAAGGAATTGTTCATAATTGGAGTGATGTATGATTTTGTGGTATGAAAAAGCTTTCATTATGGACTAGTCTATTACATGTACTTTGTTTTCAGGTGGAAATAATAGAATTTAAGATCTTCACAATCTAAAGCATTTGAATGCAACCAGAGTTCCTGATAAGAGGAAGTAATGGTATTCTAAATTCATTATTTCTATTCCAAACCCCATGTTAGGATCAGATCAATGTGACGTGATTCTAATGAGCACTCATGACATATGGGTTTATTGGAAAAAAACTGAAAGTTTCAATTTTAAAATCAAAATTGCCCATCCCCCCCCCCCCTTAATTATGGCTGAAATTCTGTGACTTGCCCTTGAAAAGGTATTTAACTCTTTGACAAAATGACAAATTTTGGACCCTTCAAAACCGAAAGAGTTTGCAGACGACAATTTTTGATTTGGAGAAAATGGTGGAAAGTTCTCAAAAAGGATAGAAAAGACTGTGGGAAAAGGAGAAATTGCTCGTTACAAGCAATTTCTCCTTTTCCCACAGTGTTTTCAAAAGACTTTTACTGCAGACACGTAAAAATCAGGGCTTGTTTGGGAAAGGGTTAACCCTTTACCACACAATCCCAACTTTTAACACCCCTCTGAAAGAAGCCTTTTGAAAACATTGTGTGAAAAGGAGAAAATGCTGGTAACCAGCATTTTCTCCTTTTCTCACAATGTTTTCTTCCCTTCCTGAAAAAAAGTTCAATCTTTTAAACACATTTATTTTGTCGTCTGCAAATGCTTTCAATTTGGACCAGTCTAAAATTTTGTTGTTTGGAGAAGAGTTAACTTTGTTGGTAAACAACATTTTCTCTATTTCACACAGTGTTTAAAAAAGCCTTTTTTTAAGGAAGATCATTAAAGTGTGGAATATTTATTTCAGGGTGAATAACCTTTCTCTATCACAGTCAATCTTGAAATTAATAACATTTTCCATTAAACCCCCCTCAACAAATAAACAAACCTAAAACATCAAACACTGAAGCACTTACGGTAATAATTTTTGCTTTCATACACCACTAATAAGCCTATCCAATGTTTTAATGACCCCAAGAAAGAAGGCCTTTGAAAACACTGCAGGAAAAAGAACAACTGGTCACCAGCATTTTCTTCTTTCCAACAATATTTTCTACTCTTTTAAAGAGTTAACCCATTACGGTTTACCACACAATCCCTACTTTTGCCGCCCCGAAAAAAAAGCCTTCAGAAAAAGCCTTTAGAAAACATTGTGGGAAAAGGAGAAAATGCTGGTAACCAGCATTTTCTCCTTTTCGCACGATGTTTTCTACTCTTCCCAAAACAAATTTCATTTTTTCAGTCACATTTATTTTGTCTTCTGCAAGTGCTTTGAATTTGGACCAGTCTACAATTTTGTTGTTTGGTAACGAATTAAGTTCAAGCACATGTAGCATGTAACACTAATAAGCTACTTACATGTTAACATAAACTTGAGCTAGAAGATATCTGGAAACATCAATGGAAAAGGAGCAAATACAAGAAACCAGTCTTTCATCCCTTACTCACAATGCCTTCTACTTTTTCATAAACTAGCTACATTTAGTGAAATTCTAATGTCAGCAAATATTTTATTTTCAAAGCTGTACGCCATCTAGACTCAGAGAAGAAGAATTTTGAAGTTTTCCTCCTTTGTTCCAATGTTTCAAACTTGTGACCCCCGGGGCGGGGCCAGTTTTGACCCCAGGGGCATCATATGTACAATCTTGGTAGAGGTCCACTAGGAGATGCTACATACCAAATATCAAAGCTCTGCGCCTTCTAGTTTCAGAGAAGAAGAATTTTAAAGTTTTCCTTCTTTGTTCCTATTATTTCAAACTTGTGACCCATGGGACGGGGCCAGTTTTGACCCCAGGGACATCATATGAACAAACTTGGCAGAAGTCCACTAGGAGATGCTACATACCAAATATCAAAGCTGTACGCCATCTAGTTTCAGAGAAGAAGAATTTTGAAGTTTTCATCCTTTGTTCCTATGTTTCAAACTTGTGACCCCCCGGGGCGGGGCCAGTTTTGACCCCAGGGGCATCATATGTACAATCTTGGTAGAGGTCTACTAGGAGATGCTACATACCAAATATCAAAGCTCTGCACTTTCTAGTTTCAGAGAAGAAGAATTTTAAAGTTTTCCTTCTTTGTTCCTAAGTTTCAAACTTGTGACCCCCGGGGCAGAGCCAGTTTTGACCCCAAGGGCATTATATGAACAATCTTGGTAGAGGACCACTAGGAGATACTACATACCCACTATCAAAGCTCTACGCATTCTAGTTTCGGAGAAGAAGATTTTCAAAGATTTTGCTATTTTTTTCCTTTTGGTTGCCATGGCAACCAGAATTATGGCTGTACCTCAATCTCTTGAACACCTTTGGTAGAGCCTCACCCAAGGAACATCCCTTCCAAGTTTCATCTAGATTGGCCCAGTGGTTTAGGAGGAGAAGATGTTTAAAGAAATTGTGGACGACGCACGAGGGGTGACGCACAACGGGCGACGCACGACGGACATTGGGCGATCACAAAAGCTCACCATGAGCACTTTGTGCTCAGGTAAGCTAAAAAGATATGGGTTTTTTTTTAATGCCCTGTCTACTTTTCTAACAAAGTTTTCCATAAATTCCCTGCTCAAGCCTGTTAGAACTTCAGTTCATGTAATCAAAGCGTTGAAAACGCTGAAGTGGTATTTGTCAAGGAAATCCATGAGTGGAATTAATAGTTTGAAAGAAACAGAGACATATTGTTCAGATATTGGCTTAAAAGTCAACCCACTAAGCAAATGAATACCTTTTCGGTTGAAGGGAGAGTATTCATGACAAAATTTGGTTTATTTTTGTATAAGTGGTCTCCTTTTGATCATGAGGAAGAAGCAGGAGTAATGCCCCTTGACAGTAGGATGCATGACGAATAGAGAGAAAAATGCTGTTTATATATTGAACAAAATTAACTTTGTTCCTGGAAACTATAATTATGAAATATCTCTAGCCTTTTACATTCAATTTCCAACATTACAATCAATAGATGGTAAGCGATATTTCCATTTTATCAGAACAGAACAGAACAGAATTTTATTTTGACTTGTACGAAGTACATCGTCAGTTAGACTACAATATACAAAAATTATTATTTATCGTAAGTGGGGCACCAGCAGTATCTCGTGACGGTCAGTGACCGTGACCGGACAATCAAAGCATTATTTAAGTAACAAATGCCGTATGTCCCGTTCGCAAATCCTTTAACCCTTTCCCACACAAGAAAATAATAGACTTGTCCAAATTGAAAGCATTTGCAGACGACAAAATAAAGGTGTCTGAAAAATTGAAATTTGTTCTGGGAAGGGTAGAAAACACTGTGGGGAAAGGAGAAAATGCTGGTTACCAGCATTTTCTCCTTTTCCCACAGTGTTTTCAAAAGGCTTCTTTCTCAGGGGTGTCAAAAGTAGGGATTGTGTGGTAATGGGTTAAATTTGGACAAATTCATAACTGAAAAGAAAATGACATAGCAAGAAATCTATGGAAATCAATTCTAACACAATTCAAACATATTTCATATTGCCTTGAAAAAGAAAATCACAAACAGACAAAATATGCATTTTATAAAATCGTATTTAAATAAAGAGCATGTAGAGACTAAGAACGGGCTTAGCTTCTGAAACCTGTATAAAATTCATAATCCTGACCATTAATGATAACCAAAGGGGTAAATTAATATGAAACAAAGGATAAGAAGAGTCAATTTAATGTGACACGTGTGTGCTAATCTGTAAGAAGCAAGTACATTACAGCTGTTCTAAAGGTCACCCACTCTGCAGTGCGATACCGAGATCAAAGGAACACCGATTTAACCCTTCAACCAATTTTTTTGGGGGTAAGACTTCATTAGATACATATTTTTTATACTCAAAATGAAGCTTAAAAGAAGTTATGGAAGGTCTGAATTTTGATCTGAAGCCACGTTTCTTTTGTTCATGATCGATAACATAAGTTATTCGTCAATAGGTACATACCTGAAAGTGCAACAAGGATGTTTGATAATAGTACTTTAAAATCACTAAATGGACTGTCCCTGTCTTTCTGAAGACACTAAACAGCTAATCAACCTTTTACCAAAGTATTTCGAGCGACTCGTGTAAAAAGGGGGCAGACGTGCTGATTTGTCCCACTGTCTGTTATTTGTCTCACTTTCTCAACCTTAACACATCCCCCCCACCCACACACACACACTTTCAAAAGCCGATAGTAAAACCTCAAAAGTTATTTCAAAGGAATATCTCGACGAAAAATATCTCCGTATCGGATAGTGTAGATCTAGGATCAGACTGTATGTTCTTCCTGGTGTGATCTGAATCTATATTGTCTGCAAAAGGTCATTGAGTCGCACTAGGTAGCCAAAGGGTTAATGCAGTCTGCATACAAAAAGCTCTATCAACACACCCGGCAGAAGACAGCGCTTATAAATGATACCGCTTTACTCTCTGAAGTCTACTGAAAAATTGATAAAACAACAGTACTTTTTTGTGTGTGTCTTCGAAAAAGATAATTGATGAAACTAACGGCACGGCCGTTTTAGGTTGTTTATTTATCGCGTTTAGTGTGTAATCCATTTAAAAATATGACACTTTCACTATTCGGGTATATACAGGATTGGGAAAAATTGTTGAGTGTAAAGGGAAGTAACTCGTGGTGACGCGTCAGTAACGGTTTTGGCAAATGGTCTATTACCTCGATCTATAAATATTCATGAGCAATCAAATGGAGTAGCGTGCAATCATAGGACCAACAAGCCATGGAACGAATTGGTTTTGGAACGAAAAAGCCCAAAGTCAGTTGGCAAATTTGTATCATTTCGCGAGAAGCTAGTTTCAATCAAAAATAAGTATCTCAACGATCGATAGCCTCGCCCAATGTATTTTAATATGCCATTTAAAATTAAATATTTGAGTGACACCGTAAAAGTCATTTGCCTGAGAAAAAATGAGTTTAACTGAGTTTATTTCTTTCGGTTTTGCACAAAATGGTTGAACTAAAACTCTACAAAGTTTGGGCACGCTGTCTCGGTATAGACTCTAAAGAGTTTGGGTACGCTATGACAAAATGGATACGCTGGCATATGTAGAAATATGTACCATGTAGAAGATCTGCAAATCAAGATTTAAATTGAAATGTCGTCCTAGATAGCTGCAAATTATGAAGAAAATGGCAATATTCATGTATTTAAATTGAACTACTTTATGCCAAGTTTTATATTCTTGCCGCCTAAAGCCCGGGACCTTTCGGAGGTTGATTAATTTATCAGTGTCATTGACGACCGACTTTTTTTGAAAAGGGCTGAGTCATTACACTTGAAATTACGTTTTTCAGCCCGTCTGTCTTTTTTTGCGATAAAAGCGCATATAATCATGGCTTTGTCTGTTTGTATGTGGTTAGGACAGAGAACGCAGTAATGATATTCCAAAGCATTTGAAGCATTTTCAAGCTACAAACATCCGGGATATTCCGGCAAAATTTAAGCCGGAACTACTCGAACTCAATCTCTTTCTACTGCTGTGTACCTAAACGCGATGGAGTATTAGATTCATGGTACAAAATAAGATACATGGTTATCAAAATTCAATCTTGAACTCATTGTGGTATTGTCTTCGAAAAATACCACAATTAAAAGTTAAACAGCTAACTCAAACAGTTAACCCACTACTCAATCCTGACTTTTGACGACCCTGGGAAAGAACCCTTTAGAAAACTTTGTGAGAAAAGGAGAAAATGCTGGTAACCAGCATTTTCTCCTTTTCCCACAATGTTTTCTACCCTTCATAAAACAAATTTCAAACTTACAGTCACTTTCATTTGGTTGTCTGCAAATGCTTTCAATTTGGACAAGCCAAACATTTTGTCGTTTGGTAACGAGTTAAGAATTCCTGCCAACAGCAGATAAATTAAATCCAAATGTTGCATTGATACTTATTTTAAAATTTCTTTTGATAGATGAAAATTACTTTATCAAATAATGTACCGTAGATTCAGATCGGACTACAAATAGGTTTTATGCAGGTTGATCTTGAGAGTCCCGACTTTTGACAACCCTGAGATAGAAGCCTTTTGAAAACATTGAAAACATTGTGGGAAAAGGAGAAAATGCTGGTAACCAGCATTTTCTCCGTTTCCCACAATGTTTTCTAACTCCATTAAAGACAAAATCCATCTTTTGAGCTATGGTTAAATTGTCGTCTGTAAATGCTTTCAGTTTGGACAAGTCTGTTATTTGCTTGTGTGGTAAAGAGTTAAATAAAAATGCAGTTTGGACAAAGAGCTCTTAATTCTATATATAATTGACTTCCAGGTATCAATTTTTCAGAAAAAGCGAGACGGAGGAGGGAGGGATTGGAAGAAAGGGAAAGAGAAACAAAGATAGGGAGAGCCTTTGTGGATGCAGTATCCTTATGAAAACTGCAAACACAATGATACTCTGTGTATTTGTGGGGGATAGAATTTTATAATTCAATAAACGTTTTTGGTAGCCAAAACGGGATTTATATTATACTGCAACGTGGACCTTGAACATTTGCAGGAAAAAACAAAAGCTTGTAAATCTACGAAAAATAATGCGGATATTGGTTTCTGCAAGAACTTTCCTAACAAAGATCAGAATGAAAATACCAGTTAACAATACATGTAGTTTGACATGTCCAAACTGATTTACTGTATGGTGTTTTGCACTATTTTCAACATTATTTCAATTAAACTGCAATGGCCAATGCACATACCCATACTTTCCTGTACTTTGGAGTAAATCAAGGGAGAAAAGTGTGCCCGACGCGGGACTCGAACCCACAACCCCCGGAACACTAGTACCACAGCTCTACCAACTGAGCTAGCCGGGCATCTGGTTGCGAGTCACCCAACGTCATATATCACAAAACTCCTCCCCTTCCTGATTTTTAGGGAGTAACCAACTCCCCTTTCAGTCCCCATGGACCGCCGGTGCCTCATCCTGCATTCACCAATTTACCTTGTCGCAGCGTCGCCAATGAAGTAAATCAAGGGAGAAAAGTATGCCCGACACGGGACTGGAACCCACGACCCCCGGAACGCTAGTACCGCAGCTCTACCGAGCTAGCCGGGCATCTGGTTGTGAGTCACCCAATGTCATATACCACAACAACTTTCTGATAACAGAATTGATTGAGACATATTACTAAGCCACTGGTCCTTCTTCTAACCCTTTACCACACAATGATGACTTTTAATAGTGCCCATGAAAAAGAAAGCTTTGGAAAACATTGTGGGAAAAGGAGAAAATGCTGGTAACCAGCATTTTCTCCTTTTCCCACAATGTTTTCTACCCTATCAAAGAAATAACATTTGAATATCAGCCACATTGAAACTGTCATCTGTAAATGCTTTCAATTCGGACTTGTCTAAAATTCTGTTGTGATAAAGGATTAGAGATTGACCAGAAAAAAAAAAAACATCTTTTCTTTTTATGTTCGCTTTTTTGTTGAATATACCAATTCCATTAAGAATTCTATTGTTTGTAGAATTCTATTGTTTGTTAGAAATTGACCAGAAAAAAAAAACCATCTTACCTTCAACTCCTAACTGAACCAAACAGCCAGCTGCAAGCAGTGTTCCTAGCATTCACTTTTCAGAGCCTTATATCCTTCACAATGTACATGTAGCATAAGCTAAATACACATATTTTTTGAGCTGTGAGTTTTGTCTAGATTATAATTTACAAGGTATATAAAATGTTGATAAGAAAAATCTGTAATTATCCTTTCAAAGTTTCAAATGGATCAAAAATACTTCCTCCTCAGATCATACGATCAAAATCAATCACAGGTCACAGAAACTATTATCAATTAAATATTAAAATGTACACCAAACTACACAAAGCCAAGAAAAGAGATTTTAACAGGTCCTAAAAGAGTGCAAACTGAGTCACAGTTTGAGCCTACAAGCTGTGGCACATCTACCCACCTTGACTCTTTACCTAATGATAAAATTTCAGACTGGTCCAAATTGAAAGCACTTGCAGAAGACAAAATAAATATAACTCGAAAATTGAAATTTGTTTCCAGCAGGGTAGAAAACAATGTGGGTAAAGGAGAAAATGCTGGTTACCAGCATTTTCTCCTTTTCCCACAATGTTTTCTAAAGGCTTCTATCTCAGGGTCGTCAAAAGTAGGGATTGTGTGGTAATGGGTTAAATCTTAACCCCTTCAATAAGTGAAATGAAAATATCAAGCCAATGGTAAAATTACCAAATTGTGGCTTTAAATTTCTAAGTCTTTTTTTTTTTTTTTTTGGGGGGGGGGGGGGGGGATATAAATGTCTCTTATCAGCAAGTATATAGATCTGACATTAGACTGCACATTCAGTGCAGTCTGATCTTGCTCTAAATTGTCCAAAAAACCAAAAGTTCCTTCAGTTAACTTTGGCAGCCGAAGGGTTAAACTGTGATTAATCCTTTACCATTCAGTCCTATGTTTTAACAGTCACAAAGTAGATGGGCTTTAACCTTTTACCAAACGACAAAAAAATTAGACTGGTCCAAATTGAAAGCACTTGCAGATGACAAAATAAACTAAACTCAAAAATTGACATTCACTTCCAGGAGGGTAAAAAACATTGTGGAAAAGGAGAAAATGCTGGTTACCAGCATTTTCTCCTTTTCCCTCAATGTTTTCAAAAGGTTTCTATATCAGGGTCATAAAAACCAGGGATTGTTTGGTAAAGGGTTAGAAAAACATCTTGGGAAAAGAAGAAAATGCAGGTAACCAGCATTTTCTCCTTTTTCCACATGTTTTCCATTCAATTATAGAGAAATCCCATCATTCCAACCACATTTAACTCATTACCAATTGACAGAATTTAGATTTGTCCAAATCAAAAGCATTTGCAGGTATGAAAATATAAAAGTGACTGAAAATTTGAAACTTGTTTTGTGAACGGTATTTGGTTAACAGCATTTTCTCTTTTTCCCCACAATGTTTTCTAAAGGCTTTTTTCTCAGGGTTGTCAAAAGTAGGGATTGTATGGTAATGGGTAAATTTTTCACTTCTAAGTGCTTCCAACATGGCAATTTCCTAAACTTTGTATTTTAACTCTTTAGCAAACGCCAAAATTTTAGACGTGTCCAAATCGAAAGTATTTGCAGACGGAAAAATAAATGTCACTGAAAAATTGAAATTTCCCCTGGGAAGGGTAGAAAACATTGTGGGAAAAGGAGAAATGCTGGTCACAAGCATTTTCTCCTTTTCTCAAAATGTTTTTCAAAAGGTCTCTTTCTCAGGGGTGTCAAAAGTGGGGACTGTGTGGTAAAGGGTTAATAAACAGTTAACCCTTTACCAGATGACCCCATGTTTGAAGACCCTGAGTAAGATGGCTTTCCATCCCTTTCCCAAATGACAAATTTTGGACTCTTCCAAACCAAGAGTTTGCAGAGAACAATTTGGAGAAAATGCTAGAAAGATCTCAAACAGGGTAGAAAACACTGTGGGAAAAGGAGAAATCGCTCGTTACGAGCAATTTCTCCTTTTCCCGCAGTGTCTTCAAAAGACTTTTACTGCAGATACCTAAAAACCAGGGCTTGTTTGGGAAAGGGTTAAAATAAAGCACAGAAAAGTAGAAAATACAATTACTCATAAGTACTTTCCTCTTTTCTCACAATGTTTACTAACCATTCAAAACAAAGACCATCAAATTGGCTTACCTCTTTACCAAAGGATAAAATTTTAGACTGGCCCAAATTGTAAGCACTTGCAGACGACAAAATAAACACAACTGAAAAGTTGAAATTTGTTTCCGGCAGGATAGAAAACGCTGTTGGAAAAGGAGAAAATACTGGTTATCAACATTTTCTCCTTTTCACACAATGTTTTAAAACGGCTTCTGTCTCAGGGTCGTAAAAACCAGGGACTGTTTGGGAAAGGCTTAATTTGTTGTCTTTAATTGACTGAAACATGGAGAAGTCTAAAATTCTATTTGCGTTGTAAAGAGTTAGAGCTTATCACATTGGTAGATATATATTTAATCTTTCACACAAAAAAAGAGCTTTAGAAATAATGTCCCTATCAGGAGAAATCTCAGGTGCATTTAAGATTGTTTAACCCTTTAGCCCATAAGGCATTTTCCTAATGGTATCTCTAACTGACCCTAAATAACAACAAGGATGAATCTGTTTTTATGTGTTTAAGACACCTTTTGATAGCATAGGAAACGTTGTGACAAAAGGTGAAATTGCTTGTGACGACCAATTTCACCATTTGCCACAATGTTTTCCAAAGGCTCCTACCAGAAATAAGTAGAAATGAGTATCTATGGGTCAACCCTTAAATCTTTTCAGGAGCATTTATCCCATTACCAAATAATCTCTGGTTTTTACAAACCTAAGATAGAAGCCTTTTGAAAACATTGTGGGAAAAGGAGAAAATGCTGGTTACCAGCATTTTCTCCTTTTCCCACAATGTTTTCTACCCTGCTGGAAAGAAATTTCAGTTTTTGAAGTACGGTTATTTTGTCGTCTGCAAGTGCTTTCAATTTGAACCTGTCTAAAATTTTGTCCTTTGGTAAAAGGTTCAGATTGTTTAACCCTTGTCTCTTTTCTATATCACACATTTTTAGACTAAATAATTTGCAGATGACAATTTAAATGACTGGGTTTGTACCATAAGGGGTAGAAAACAATGTGGAAAATGGGAAAAAATGCAGGGTAGCAATATTTTCTTCTTTTAGCATAATGTTTTCAAAGCCTGTTTTCCATTTTTAAAGCACAGGACTATCTAACCACACAGCAAAATTTTAGACCTTTCCAAATTGAAAGCATTTGCAGACGACAATTTCAAAGTGGCGCAAATGGTGCAATTTGGCTTTGATAAGGTAGAAAACTTTGTGGGAAAAGGAGAAAATGCTGGTTACCAGCATTTTCTTCTTTTCCCACAATGTTTTCAAAAGTCTTTTTTTCCAGGGGCATCAAAAGTTGTCATTGTGTGGTAAAGGACTAATAAGGTTGAATCTGAGATTCACATTATGCCAAACTGATAATAGCCAAATATTAACTTGTCCGAGAGATCAGCATGATTTGTAGCTTTCAAAGGACAAGCATAGGGTACTTTAGAGGACAGTGTAGGTTAAGATCAGACTGCACACCACACATATATATACACCAAACAGATAATTATACAAAATGAAATGAAAAAAAAAAGGATCAACAAATGAAGATAAGATTGGTCAGGTCACTATCTATCAGGTTATATAGAAAAGTTTGCTGTTTTTAAACCTATGTGGGATCTGTAACAACCTTTATCTATCTGGAAATTTTTCTAATAAAAAAAGGTATGCTGAATGCGGATGAAATATCAAACAGGACACAAAAAGGAACAGTATCAATGAACTGAAATGCAGTTCCAAATATGGTATAATGATGCAAGTCTCCCTGAGAATGTAGGTACTGATTTGTAATTTCTTTGTTAAAAATTATGATTTATAATTATCCACAATCCATAAACACAAAGTTACTGGCCACTAACCTATTATTTGTTCCATTTTGTTTTCCATTTCAGTATAAACTACAGCTGTCACTGAATGTGACTTAACCCATTACCACACAATCCCTACTTTTGAAGCCTCTGAGAAAGAAGCCTTTTGAAAACACTGTGGGAAAAGGAGAAAATGCTGGTAACCAGCATTTTCTCCTTTTCCCACAGAGTTTTCTACCCTTCCCAAAGTCCAGAACAAATTTCAATTTTTCAGTCACCTTTGTTTTGTCAACTGCAAATGCTTTCAATTTGAACCAATCTAAAACTTTGTCGTGTGGTAAAGAGTTAATATGCCTGCCAGCGCTTTTGACAGAACAAAGTGTCAAGTTCAAGGGGAGATAATTCTTCAACCAGGTAGACTTGACACTTGAAAATTGCATCTCACGAATCGTCAATATATGGTCAATATATAGTGTATGTGTAAAGTTTAAATACAACTGAAGGACAGCTGTAGGAGTTTGCAACACAAAATTACTAGTATTTCGTACACAGACACACGGACAGAAACACGGACGGAATTAATTGAGCCACAATTAATTTGCTATCTGTAAAGTTCCTGCTTTGAATCTAGACCAGTGTAAAGTTATGTCTTTTGTTTGAGTTTAACATCAATAGATTAATATCTGTGTAAAATGTGATGACGACGTAAAAGCACTTTTACATGAGATAAAATGGACAGAATAATGAAATTAATTCATCAATATGCATGTATACGAGGGAGGTCGATAAGTTCCTAGAACTCGGTATTTTTCTTTACAAATCAAATGTTTTTCTTTTATTTTTGTGCAGTATAAACCTTTGCCAGTTGAATGATAAAAGCCATTCAGTCAACACTTTACAGTTTTTGCTCTTACCTTTTTGTTGGAAAACCTATACCCATAGACAAAAAAGAAAAATCAGAATATTGAGTTCAGAGCACAAGTCCAGAGTTGCACAAGCGGCTATTTACCCACCATACAGTCCAGACCTGGCCCCAAGTGATTATTGTCTGTTCTGAAATTTGATATCCCACATGCTTGGAGCGAGATTTCCGGACGATAAAGAGCTCAAGTCTGCCACAGAGTGGCTTCTGACTTTCCATTTTTGCTGATGAGTATAGGTTTTCCAACAAAAATTTAAGAGCAAAAAAAAGTAAGAGCTGACTAAATGGCTGTTATAATTCAACTGACAAAGGTTTATACTTCCAAAAAATGAAAGAAGAAATTTTGTATTGTATAGAAAAATGCCAAGTTCTACGAACTTATTGACCTCCCCTCGTATCTAAATACATAGGATGACACACGAAACGGATTATTCCATTGTTTTAAAAAAAAAATAAACAAACAAACAAATAAGCAAGAACTCCGCTGTACTCAGCGTCTACAATCTTCAATCATAAGAATAGTTAAAATTCCTGTCTGTATTTACAGACACCATTAACCATGTTTTAATTTGTCATTTGTCTGCTTTCTTATCACCACTGTCAACAAACCCCACAACTTCTGTGAGATCATTACAGATAACTCTGTTAGATTTTCACCATCACACAAGCTACTTCTGGTGATCCGAAGATACATATTTGAAAACATTGTGATAAATATTAGAATGCTTTGTAGTTACGTAACCCATTAACACATAATTCCTACTTTTGATGACCCTGAGAAAGAAGCCTTTAGAAAACATTGTGGGACAAGGAGAAAATGCTGGTAACCAGCATTTTTTCCTTTCCCCACATTGTTTTCTTCCCTGCACAAAACAAATTTCAAATTTTCAATTACTTTCATTTTGTCATCTGCAAATGTTATTAATTTGGACAAACCTAAAATACAGACTGTATTGTCATTTGATAAAGAGCTAAATACAAGTGGACAACTTACAATTGTTTTTCAAGTCTTTTTCAACATTTTTTTTTTTCTTGAAAGGCTTGACTATGCTGGCTTTCGATTTACTTCTTGATACATGTAATAATATACAAGATACTCCTTTTTCCAACAATGTTTTAAAAGCTTTTTATATTGGGGTCATCAAATTGTAGGAGTGTTTTACTTAGCCCCTCACCTTCACCAAGCCTTGGATCCACGAAGCTGTAAGTTTTTTTAAATCAACTGGCCCTTTTTGTCCTTTTAACCCATTACCAGACAATCCCTACTTTTGACGCCCCTGAGAAAGAAGCCTTCAGAAAACATTGTGAGAAAAGGAGAAAATGCTGGTAACCAGCATTTTCGCCTTTTCCCACAATATTTTCTAAAGGCTTGTTTCTCAGGGGTGTCAAAAGTAGGGATTGTGTGGTAATGGGTTAAGCCTTTACCACACAATCAGAAGTTGTAACAAACCTGAGCCGGAAGCATTTTGAAAATATTATGGGAAAGGGAGAAAATGCTAGTTACCAGCATTTTCTCCTTTTTGCACAATGTTTTCTTCTCTATCAATGACAAATTCTATTGTTCTAGTTACATCTAAAGTGTCGACTGCAAATGCTTCCGATATGGACAAGTCTACAGTTTGGTTTCCAGCATTTTCTCATTGTTTCCAAAATAATTTTTTAAAGCTTAATTCTTCAGGGTGATTTAACACAGTAAAGAGTTGAATTAGTTAAGGTCACAGGTCATTGTTGGTAAAATATTCAATTCCTGATTGTAAAACAAGATAACCACTACAAAATTATAGACAACGATCAACCATGGAATCAAATTTCATACATTTTGTTTGGATAGTTACTTATATCTGTCTTTTTATACCTTGAAACTTTCTGCACAGATAGTGTAGATCCAAGATCAGCATGCACATCTGTATTTTTTTTTTCAGGATACATTGATCAAAAACACATTAACTCATTACCAAAATTGAAAGCATTTGCAGACGACAAAATAAAAGTGACTGAAAATTTGAAATTTGTTTTGTGAAGAGTAGAAAACATTGGGGGAAAAGGAGAAAATGCTGGTTACCAGCATTTTCTCCTTTTCCCACAATGTTTTCTAAAGGCTTCTTTCTCAGGGGCGACAAAAGTAGGGATTGTGTGGTACTGGGTTAATGTTCAATTTCTGTCTTTCAGTTCCAGACTTGTATTTAACACTCTTATGAAGCACTCCTGTATCTTCTCTTTAAATCACACATTTTCCCCCGAAACTGAAACTGGCACAGAACCCCCCCCCTCCCCCTCCCCCACACACCTTTTCCATTTTCACCTGATCAGGAAAACTACAATTCAATGGGCCACAACTCCTGCAGTAGTCACCAAGCCCACCCCGGTGGCTCAGTGGTGAGCGTGTTGGACTCATGACCTGGTGGTTGTGAGTTCGGTACCCAGTTGAGGCGAACTTTCTTTATGGCGTATTTTCGCCACTCACCTCTGCTGAAGCATGTGAGAAAAGTAGTCGGTGGCTTAGGGAAGAAAGTTGTGTAAGTACTGGTGTAAGAAAACCAGGAAACACATGTGCGTCACGGACCGCCACGATATGACCTTAGCTGTTAAAGTAGGGTAAACCCCAACAGAACTACAACGAGTAGTCACCCAATTAGAATGAAAACTGTAAGTGCACAAAGATGAGAGCAAAAACACTGAATCTTCAAATGGAGGGACAACCAAATTCAAATAAAGCTGATACTCAGTATTTTCTCCTTTTCCCAAAATGTTTTCTATACTTTCAAATTCAAACCTTATCATTTGGAGTATACACATTTTGTTGCTTCTTCATGCTTTACTCTTCAACAAGTCTGACATTTTGTTTAACCCTTTACCAAACAAACCCTGGTTTTTACGACCCTGAGATAAAAGCCTTTTGAAAACATTATGGGAAAAGGAGAAAATGCTGCTTACCAGCATTTTCTCCTTTTTCCACAATGTTTTCTACCCTACCAGAACAAATTTCAACATTTGGATCATGTTAATTTTGTCATCTGCAAATGCTTTCAATTTGGACCAGTCTGAAATTTTGTCGTTTGGCAAAGAGTTAACCCTTTACCATACAGTCCTGAGTTTTGACCACCCTGGGAAACTGGACATTGGAAAATACTGTGGGAAAAAGAGAAAATGCTAGTATTCAGCATTTTCCTTTCCCACAATGCTTCTTACCTTCCAGAAACAAATCCAAACATTTGAGTTACATGGAAAATGTCATCTGCTATTGCTTTCAATTTGGAACAGTCAAGTATATTATTGCCATGCTGTAAAGAATTAACTTTTTACCACACAATCCCGACTTTTAACAACCCTGAAGAGGAAGAAGCCCTCTGAAAACATTGAGGGAAAAGGATAAAATGCTGGTAACCAGCATTATCTCCTTTTCCCACAATGTTTTCTTCCCTTCCAAAAACAAATTTCAAATTTTCAGTCACTTTCTTTTTGTCGTCTGCAAATGCTTTCAATTTAGAGCAGTCTAAAATTTTGTCGTTTGGTAAAGAGTTAACTAGAGCTGTAACGATACACTCGAATATTCGGTGCACCGAATATTTTTTTCCCGGCGAATACGTATCGTATTCGTCAGTCCGAGAACCGAATATTGGCGAATACAACACAAATAAATAGTTAGGAATGCTGACTGCTCAGTCAAGTTCAACAAAGTTTTCCCCGAAGAGCAAACCTGAATTTTATCTAGATCTGTAAACGATGATCGAAAGGGAAGCAACTTTGAGAGGTTTGGATGACGCTTTATGGCATATGTCGTAAACTACTATGAAAGGAATTAAAAACACTTGAAAATAAAAAATTGTTCTAATTTTCAATAATAATAATTTAAGAAATAAAAGTTTTTATTTATTAATCGTCATTGTGTACAGGTTTAACATTAATATAGCGACATATTGTAAAGGAGTCGCTCGCATTTCCCGCGAAGTGTCAGACGAGATTGTTAGTCCACCGGCAAAATTTAAGTCCCCCGAGTGGAAATATTTCGGGTTTCCACGAGTAAAGGAGGGGGACAAAGTCATAACAAGGCAAACCCCGACAATATGCAGACTACGCAGTCATGAAAAAGTATATCGAGATTAATATCAATCAATTTTAATAGGTCGAACTGACCAAATATGAAGTCGGCCCCTAGTCAAAACGGCCTCGGTCTGTCAAACGTACGTGACAAGAAGTCAAACCGGCACCATCCTTAAATGAAAAATATAACCAGTCAAGCCCAGAAATAGGCACTTTGGCCCTGTTATAGTATAATTTTTCCAATATATGTATTTATAAAGATATTTCTTCGATATTTGTATATATTTTTCCTGAGACTAATTAGGAAGCCAGACTATATGTATGAAGATTACAAATGATTGGCGTATCAATGTTGAGTTAACAGATTTAGAGTGTGCATAAAGTATGTTTTAGATGTTTCCTACAAAAAAATAATAGTATAAGCCGTAGAGTTGATTAACCCATTACCAAATGACAAAATTTTAGACTAGTCCAAATTGAGAGCATTTGCAGAAGACAAAATGAATATTGCTAAATTGATGATCTATGTCTTTGATAGAGCAGAAAATATTGTTGGTAAAGAAAAAAATGCTGGTTACCAGCATTTTCTCCTTTTCCCTCAGTGTTTTCTATCTGTTTGAAGAACTTTCTGCCATTTATATCAAATTTGAAATTGTCTTCTGCAAAATCTTTCAGTTTAGAAGAGTCTAAAATCTAACATTTTGGAAAGTGTTAAATCAATATTTAAAGCCAGGTAGGCTTTTTGTGGTATTTGTCGAAGACAATACCACAATGAGTTCAAGATTGAATTTTAAAAACCATGTATCTTACTTTGTGCCGTGAATCTAATACTCCATCGCGTTTTGGTACACAACAGTAGAAAGAGATTGAGTTAAAGTAGTTAAATTTTGCCGGAATATCCCGGATGTTTGTAGCTTGAAAATGTTTCAAACGCTTTGGAACATCATTACTACGCTCTCTGTCCTAACCACATACAAACAGACAAAGCAATGATTACATGCTCTTTTATCGCAAAAAGAGCCAGACGGGCTGAAAAACGTAATTTCAAGTGTAATAACTCGGCCCTTTTAAAAAAAAGTCGGTCATCAATGACACTGATAAATTAATCAACCTCCGAAAGGTCCCGGGCTTTAGCGCAAGAATATAAAACTTGGCATAAAGTAGTTCAATTTAAATACATGAATATTGCCATTTTCTTCATAATTTGCAGCTATCTAGGACGACATTTCAATTTAAATCTTGATTTGCAGATCTTCTATATGATACATATTTCTACATATGCCAGCGTATCCATTTTGTCATAGCGTACCCAAACTCTTTAGAGTTGGTACCGAGTCTATACTGAGACAGCGTACCAAAACGTTGTAGAGTTTTAGTTCAACCATTTTGTGCAAAACCGAAGGGAATAAACCCAGTTAAACTCATTTTTTCTCAGCCAAAAGACTTTTACGGTGTCACTCAAATATGTAATTTGAAATGGCATATTAAAATACGTTAGGCGAGGCTATCGATCATTGAGATACTTATTTTTGAATGAAATTAGCTTCTCGCGAAATGATACAAATTTGCCAACTGACCTTGGGCTTTTTCGTCCCAAAACCAATTCGTTCCATGGCTTGTTGGTCCTATGATTGCACGCTACTCCATTTGATTGCTCATGAATATTTATAGATCGAGGTAATAGACCATTTGCCAAAACCGTTACTGACGCGTCACCACGAGTTACTTCCCTTTACACTCAACAATTTTTCCCAATCCTGTATATACCCGAATAGTGAAAGTGTCATATTTCTTAAATGGATTACACACTAAACGCGATAAATAAACAACCTAAAACGGCCGTGCCGTTAGTTTCATCAATTATCTTTTTCGAAGACACACACAAAAAAGAACTGTTGTTTTATCAATTTTTCGGTAGACCAGAGAGTAAAGAGGTATCATTTATATGCAGCTGTCTCCTGCCGGGCGTGTTGATAGAGCTTTTTGTGTGCAGACTGCATTAACCCTTTGGCTACCAAGTGCGACTCAATGACCTGTTGCAGACAATATAAATTCAGATCACACAAGGGAGAACGTGCCGTCTGATCCTAGATCTACACTATCCGATACGGAGATATTTTTCCTCGGGTGCATGGAAGTACCGAATTACACCTGATTTACCGAATTATACCGAATTACACCGAATTACACATAGTGATGCCGAATTATACATTCAAAACACTTATTTATTAAGTAACATATGAATTAAACCTTTAAAAATTTTATTATTAGGCTTTTTCTGACCCTTAACTGTTTAAATCTCTAATTCACATTACCGAATTACACTATATACGATGATTGGTATCACACTATGTTTCACCGGATTTACCGAATTATACCGAATTACACCGAATTACACATAGTGATACAGAATTATACATTCAAAACACTTATCTATTAAGTAATATATGAATTAAATTTATAAAAATTATATTATTAGGCTTTTTCTGGCCCTTAACTGTTTAATTCGATAATTCACATTACTGAATTACACATAGTGATACAGAATTATACATTCAAAACACTTATCTATTAAGTAATATATGAATTAAACTTATTAAAATTATATTATTAGGCTTTTTCTGCAGATAACAATTTGAATGTGGCTTAAAAATGAAATTTTCATTAGGAAGGATAGCAAGGGAAAAGGACAAAAGGTTGATTACTAGAATTTTAACCCTTTTCAACAACATTTTAAAAAAAACTATATTTCTATGGGTCGTAAAAAACTTGGGTTAAGTGGCATAGGGTTTTAAATAGTTACTGCGAATGTTTTCACCCGAAGACAACACTTTGGACAGATACTAAGCATATGGAGACGATTGAATAAACGTGGGTCAAATGGTTGTAATTGTCTTTTAAAAAGTATAAAAACAAAAACTATTGTTGAAACAGGCATGAGAAAATGTATGTTGCAAGCCCTTCCTTTTTTCCTCAGATATTTTCGCTCACACTTTGAAAATTCGTTTTTTTCACAAATGTTTATGAACTACATATTGATTACTTTCAGCTTTCGGTTTTTTGAAAGTGTGTGTGTGTGGGGGGGATGTGTTAAGGTTGAGAAAGTGAGACAAAAAACAGACAGTGGGACATATCAGCACGTCTACCCCCTTTTTATACGGGTCGCTCGAAATACTTTGGTAAAAGGTTGTTTAGCTGTTTAGTGTCTTCAGAAAGACAGGGACAGTCCATTTAGTGATTTTAAAGTACTATTATCAAACATCCTTGATGCACTTTCAGGCATGTACCTATTGACGAATAACTTATGTTATTGATCATGAACAAAAGAAACGTGGCTTAAGATCAAAATTCAGACCTTCCAATTCATAACTTCTGTTAAGCTTCAGTTTGAGTATAAAAAAATGTGTATCTAATGAAGTCTTACCAAAAAAGAAAAATCGGTGTAGGGTTAAATCGGTGTTCCTTTCATCTCGGTATCGCACTGCAGAGTGGGTGATCTTTAGAACAGCTGCAATATACTTGCTTCTTACAAATTAGCACACACGTGTCACATTAAATTGACTCTTCTTATCTTTTGTTTCATATTAATTTACCCCTTTGGTTATCATTAATGGTCAGGTTTATGAATTCTATACAGGTTAAACCCATTACCACTCAATCTCTACTTTTGACGCCCCTGAGATAGAAGCCTTTTGAAAACACTGCGGGAAAAGGAGAAAATTCTACCCTTCCCAGTACAAATTTCAATTTTTCAGTCACCTTTATTTTGTCGTCTGCAAATGCTTTCAATTTAAACCAGTCTAAAATTTTATTGTGTGGTAAAGAGTTAAGAGGCTTAGTCCGTTCTTAGCCTCTACATGCTCTTTATTTAAATACGATTTTATAAAATGCATATTTTGTCTGTTTGTGATTTTCTTTTTCAAAGGCAATATAATGAAATATGTTTGAATTGTGTTCGAATTGATTTCTATAGATTTCTTGCTATGTCATTTTCTTTTCAGTTATGAATTTGTCAAAATTTAAAGGATTTGCGAACGGGACATACGGCATTTGTTACTAAAATAATGCTTTGTCCGGTGTCACGTGATACTGCTGGTGCGCCACTTACGATAAAATGGAAATATCGCTTACTGTCTATTGATTGTAATGTTGGAAATTGAATGTAAAAGGCTAGAGATATTTCATAATTATAGTTCTCAGGAACAAACTTAATTTTGTTCAATATATCAACAGGATTTTTCTCTCTATTCGTCATGCATCCTACTGTCAAGGGGCGTTACTCCTGCTTCTTCCTCATGATCAAAAGGAGACCACTTATACAAAAATAAACCAAACTTTGTCATGAATACTCTCCCTTCAACCGAAAAGGTATTCATTTGCTTAGTGGGTTGACTTTTAAGCCAATATCTGAACAATATGTCTCTGTTTCTTTCAAACTATTAATTCCACACATGGATTTCCTTGACAAATACCACTTCAGCGTTTTCAACGCTTTGATTTCATTACTTTATTAATATTGATGTGGCTTTTTTTTTTAATCCAAAGCAGTGGAAAAAGTAATTCATTTTGTGCCAGGAAAAAATTTATATTCATGAATAAATATTCGTATTCGTGCCCCTGTATCGTGATGTGTATTCGTATTCGTGACCTCCTGTATCGTTACAGCCCTAGAGTTAACCATAATTGGTATTTTCAGGAGTAATACCTTAAGCATGCCAAATTCCTACCTTTGCTTTCTCTTCAAATTCGTCCAGTTGCGCAATTAGTTCATCCACTTTCTTCACACTGTCTCCTATATCTTTCATCTTACCCTCAAGCCATTCGACATCCTTGTCAGCCTTGAACTGAAACTACAAGAAGGACAACTGTGGTAAGCAACTTCAAGGAAGTGAAAACATGAGGTTATTTCCCTTGCTAAATTTAATTTACCTCTGACATGAATTTTTAACCAGGTTTCATCCTTGTCTGTCCTAACCCTTTACCCCATAAGGCATTCCTATGGTATCTCTAATTGACCCTAATTAACAGCAAGGATGAAGCCGTTTCTTATGTGTATATAACACCTTTAGATAGCATAGAAAACATTGTGACAAAAGGTGAAATTGCTCGTCATGAGCAATTTCACCTTTAGCCACAATGTTTTCCAAAGGCTCCTACAAGCAATGTGTAGAAATGAGTACCTATGGAGTAAAAGGTTAAACTGAAACTATAGAGAGGACAAGGGAGACAAGCACAAGGATGTGACACATGGGGTTATTTCCCTTACAATGGTTTCTAAAGGATTCTTTCTCAGGGTCGTCAAAAGTAGGGACTGTGTTGTAATGGGTTAATATACATAATGTTGAACCACTTTTGTGTCTTGTTTGGATGTGTTTATAGCTGCTCACAATATTTTGTATCATTATATCATAATTTGACAGTAATGTAATTTATACGTCTGTAGATGTTTATAAGAATGTAATTGTTGATTTGATTTTGTAATGGATCAGCTGATCGACATACAAGCTCATCCTCGGATACCCCGGGGTCTCCCTATTTGCTACGCTACATCGACCCCTGGGACAACTGACTAATAAAACTTTGAATCAGCCGCAGAAAATCGATACGAAACGTCATAGCATACACTCCACTCGCCCATCACAAAATGATGATGGAACCAATGAAAAGCCAGCATTCTGCCAGCGGTAAAGCGACGGAAATTCAATTAATTGTCCCAGGGGTCGATGTAGCGTAGCAAATAGGAGATCCCGGGGTATCCGAGGATGATACAAGCTGATGTCATGTACTATCTCTAGACCTCATTTTGACAAAGGAAATCTTACCTGTAACTACTATTGTCATCAATAGAAAGGGGGGGGTACCAGCAGTTTCTCCTTTTCCTACATTGTTTTAATAAGCTTTCTTTCTTAGGGTCGTTAAAAGTCGGGATTTAATGGTAAACAGTTTACTCATTACCAAACAACAAAATTAGTCCATTTGCAGACAACAAAATAAATGCAAATCAAAAATTGAAATTTGATCTAGAAAATGTAGAAAATTTTGTGGGAAAAGGAGAAAATACTGGTTAACAGAATTTTCTCCTTTTCCCACAATGATTTCAAAAGTCTTCTTTCTCAGCATCGTCAAAAGTAGGAATGGTGTGGTAAAGGGTTAAATTGCAGTCTGTTGTCTTGTTGAGGCTATTCTAATTCCAAATTGTTTGGCATATGGTTAGCCTTCTACCACACAATCCTGTGCTTTTAGGACCCAGAGAAGACATTGTGGGAAATGGAGAAAATGCTAGTAAACACCATTTTCTCCTTTTAACACACTGTCTTCTACATTATGATATGTGTCCCAATGTTTGCATTATATTCAAATAATTGTTGGAAAAATGATAACAATTTGGACTGGTCTTACATTCTGTTGTCTGGTAGAGGCTCTATTCTTTACTATATGGCAAAAATCTTGACTTGTCCAAATGAAACCTTTACCTGATATGCCAATTTGAGGCTCTTCCATTTCAGCAGCAACTAAAGATATGATGTCAAAAATATGGACAAATGTGGATACAAATAGCTGAGTGGAAAACATTGTGGGAAAAGGAGAAATTCTCCTTTTTCTCCTTTTCCCACAATGTTTCCAAAAGCTGTCTGTTTGTTGTTATGTCAAAATGAGCATCTATGGAGTAAAGAGTTAAAAGTATTTGCAGACGACAAATTAGATGTGGCTCAAATATTGAAAGTTGCTTTTGAACGGTTAGAAAACATTGTGGGGAAAAGAGAAAATGCTGGTTACCAGCATTTTCTCCTTTCCCCACAATTGTTTTCAATAGGCCTATTTCAGGGTCAAGAAATCGGCGGAAATCTCAGAATTGCGTGGAAAAGAGTCAAGCAAAGTCGAGTCCAAACCAGTTTAAAATTGTCTTCAAACTCCCGAAGCTGTAGAGACTGCTGAAGTTTTCTGTTGTGTTGGTCCCAGTATTCATCAAACTTTTTCTTTGTTTCCTCTAGCTGCACTATCAATCTGTAAATGTAAGTGTGAGATACAGTGATGTAGGGGCTAGAGCTCCAGCCTCTAGCATAAAAGGTTTCGGGTTTGAACCCCATTAAATAATTAGTTTAGTTTAAACATATTTGTTTTACATCAACTGAGACACAAGTTCTTACAACTTATACTAATCTCTCTCGATTCTGCTTCCTGGACTACACCAGTACTTGTGCCAAATGTGTGGGCCAATGAAAAATCCCAAAATTGACACCCGCTCCCGGGTATCAAACTCAGGACCTTTAGGTTATGAGGCCGACGCTCTATCTCACGACCACGGACACTATTAACTAATTACTACACAATTCCTACTTTTGACGACCCTGAGAAAGAAGCCTTTAGAAAACATTGTGGGAAAAGAGGAAAATGCTGGTAACCAGCACTTTCTCCTTTTCCCACAATGTTTTCTGAAAACAAATTTCAATGTTTGAGTAATAATTATTTTGTTGTCTGCTAGTACTTTCAATCTGGACCAGACTAAAATTTTGTTTCGTAAAGAGTTAGCCTTTGGAACACCGTACATCTACACCATGTTATGCCTCAAGTACTCATTAAGGATTCTTGCAATCATCAAGAGCGATTCATAACAGTTGTTGGGATTTAAGTCACAATTTACTTAAAATAATAAATATTCTTAACAACCAATCAAAAAGACCTTAACATAGTGGACCCGTAATAGAAAACAGCTATTTCCATTGTAATATTATCCTACAAAATTTGCTAAGATTAAAAATGAGTATTATTGTACTACTTTCACCAAGCTACTTTCTCCTCTTTGTCCTTCCTAGAATTATAACTTAAAAATGTAAAACCACTGTATTCTCATTACAAAGCGATATGATAATTACCTCCCCTTTCTGGAAACTAACAAAAGTATTAACACATAATTTAAAGACAGACATCAAAGGAATTTCTGGTCGATTAAAAATGTGCAAAAATATTATATCTGTATAAATCCCTCTTTATCAACTGTCAAGAAATGTTATGCCATACTGCACTAGAAGTATTACAGGTCCATTACCTTAACCCTTGGAGTGACAAATAAACCCAATGAAGATATTCAAATAAGAAGTAAAACCCCTTTAATTGCAGTCTGACAGTTGCTTTTTGTCTTTAATGTTTAAGCTAAGTGGACAGTGGATAATGTAGATCAAAGATCAGACTGCATGTTTGTGCAGTCTATGAATGATATACACTCGCTGCAAAAACAACTATAATTGGTAATTGAAATGAAATATCATCTATCACCATTTGAAATTGGACCCATAAACTCTTTACCACACGACAAAATTTTAGACCGGTTCAAATTAAAAGCATTTGCAGAAGACAAAATAAAGGTGACTGAAAAATTGAAATATGTACTGGGAAGGGTAGAAAACAATGTGGGAAAAGGAGAAAATGCTAGTAGCCACATTTTCTCCTTCTCCCAAAATGTTTTCTACTCTTCACAAAACAAGTTTCAAATTTTCAGTCACTTTTATTTTGTCATCTGCAAGTGTTTTTGTTTTGGACAAACCTAAAATAATGTGGTTTGGTAATGAATTAATTCAAGCCATCTAGAGCTTAATAAGTGATGGTTGGATACCTTTTGTAACAATCCATTAGAAGTATATCATCCTATGAATATTCATAGAAATAATGACAGGAGGCACTGATGTGATACTTTACCCAGGCTTTTCATGAATATGTCATCTCTACAAATAAAACTAGAGCTGTCACTTAATGTGACTTAACCCATTACCAAACAACAGTATTTTAGGCTGGTCCAAATTGAAAGCAATTGCAGACGACAAAATAAATTAAGTGACTGAAAATTTGAAATTTGTTTTGTGAAGGGTAGAAAACATTGTAGGAAAAGGAGAAAATGCTGGTTACCAGCATTTTCTCCTTTTCCCACAATGTTTTCTAAAGGCTGCTTTCTCAGAGGCGTCAAAAGTAGGGATTGTGTGGTAATGGGTTAATACCCCTACCAGCGCTTTGAAAGAAACAGGCAAACAGACGGACAAATGGATGGACACACAGGCAGACAGGTTGATTCCAGAAAACCACTGAAAACATTTGTTTTGCATGGGTATAAAAAGTCTTCAATTTGGACCACAGTGTGGTTTACCTTAATTCTAAGACTGGAAAATGCAGTCCATATTTCAAAGCATTTACTGGACAATCATGCATCTGGAAAACAGTGAAGCAGCAGTTCTGAATGCACATATGAGCAATCAGATCTTCTGCAACACTGTTTTCAAAAGTAACAAATACTGGTCCATCACATGTTCATGTTACCAGACAACAACAGTATTTCAAACTTTTATTGACTTCTACACTGAAAGCATTATTATGTGGTCAACTGATTGAGTATGTTTTAGAAAAGGCACTAAAACATTTTTGAAAAAGAAAAACAGATGATGGATACTAGCATTTTCTCCTTTTCCAATGATCTTTTCAAAGTTCTTTCTCCTTGGTGTTATTAAAAAACATTATTATTATGCAGAGGTTTAATATACTTACTTTTCCACCTCTAGCACATGTGCAACATGCACCATGGGTGTTCTGTTATTATTGCCTTTAATACAACTCAAAAGTGTTTGACCATGGAAAGTGGCCGACTCTAAATCTTCAAGCAGCTCGCGTCGTTGTGCCGTGTGCTCATGTATCTGTCGCTCTGTTGCATCGACATCATTTGGAGTGCACGCTTGTTCAAACCTTTTGATCAAGGTTGTTAGGGCAACTGCAATCTTCTCTGTGTTTGTGTTAAATTTCTCTACAGCCTGTAGTAAAATAATCTATTATATAAGGAAATACAAAACACACAATGTAATCAGGAAAATCAACAGTTTAACATATTAAAATAAATAAGTCCTTCATTAGTAAGATGAAAATTTCAACCATTAACTGAAACATACCTGAGGTGGATAGCTTTTAAGAACATTGTAGAACAAGATATGACCTGTATCACTGCATTGCCTTTTCAATAAATGTGCCATACAATTAACTGACATCGACAGTGACATTATATCATACAAAGTTAACAACCACCAACAAAGACATCAAATGATAAGATGTCCTTATAGCAGGAAGATCTCACACAGTGATCCATCATACAAAAAGGGACCATCTGGAAATTTTGTACATCAATTGGATGAAAACAGATCAACAACAGTGCAGGTCATTTTAAGTTGACAATTCAACAAGAGGACCATGATGGTCCTATATCGCTCACCTGAGTACTAAGCAGTATCAAAGGCCAAGGTCAAATAATTCTGACAGGGTACGTAACTGTGCAAAATGCATCTTCTACTTAAAGAGAAGAAGATTTTTTAAGTTTTCCTTGTTTGTTCCTATGTTTTGACCCCAGAGGCATCATATGAACGTTCTATGTAGAGATCCACAAGGAGATGCTACATACCAAATATCAAAACTCTGCATCTTCTAGTTTAAGAGAAGAAGATTTTTAAAGTTTTCCTTCTTTGTTCCTATGTTTCAAACTTGTGACCCTGAGGGCGGGGCCAGTTTTGACCCTAGAGGCATCATATGAACAATCTTGGTTGAGGTCCACTAGGAGATGCTACATACCAAATATCAAAGCTCTTCACCTTCTAGTTTTAGACAAGAAGATTTTTAAAGTTTTCCTTCTTTGTTCCTATGTTTCAAACTTGTGACCCACCGGGGTGGGGCCATTTTTGACCCCAGGTGCATCATATGAACAATCTTTGTAGAGATTCACTAGGAGATACTACATACCAAATATCAAAGCTCTGCGCCTTCTAGTTTCAGAGAAGAAGATTTTTAAAGTTTTCCTTCTTTGTTCCTATATTTCAAACTTGTGACCCCCGGGGCCACGCCAGTTTTGACCCCAGGGGCATCATATGAAGAATCTTGGTTGAGGTCCACTAGGAGATGCTACATACCAAATATCAAAGCTCTTCACCTTCTAGTTTTAGACAAGAAGATTTTTAAAGACGACGCACAACAGACATTGGGCGATCACAAAAGCTCACCATGAGCACTTCATTCTCAGGTGAGCTAAAAATGATTGCATAACAAGGTACAATGGCCATTTTTCATACACGAAATGTCATTAAAGTGAAAAGTGTCAACCCTGGTCAGACCCAGAAGGTCCCTTTATGCCTGATGGGTCACAACTAGCCTTGCACCCCTCTACTCCCCTAGAAATAACAAACAATATTTTCCAAAACTTTCTTCTTTAGGGTCACTAAAACTCTGAACTGCGTGGTAAAGGGTTAAGAATTACAAACCGATCTATTTTGTGTCCATTCATCAGCATCAAACTCCAGTACCCCACCCATGTCCACTGTAACATTCTCCTGATCCACATAGTCAAACATGTCCATAGGGTTGTCGATAGATACCACCTAAAATACAGCATCGTTCATTAGACTGTGACATGATATGGATAAAACATAGTTCAACCCTTTCCCCAAACAATAAAATTTTGGACTAGACAAATTGAAAGCATTTGCAAATGACAAATCAAGTATAATGCATATGATGATTTTTGTCTACGAAAGGGTAGAAAACATTGTGGGAATAGGAGAAAACCAGCATTTTCTCCTTTTCCTACAGTGTTTTCTAAAGCCTTCTTTCCCAGCATCGTAAAAACCAGGGATGGTTTGGGAAAGGGTTAACCCTTTACCACACAATGACGACTTTTGATGCCCCTGAGGAAGACGCCTTTTGAAAACATTGTAGGAAAAGGAGAAATGGTGGTAACCAGCATTTTCTCCTTTCCCACAAGGTTTCCTACCCTATCAAAGCAAAATTGCAGCATTCGAACCACTTTGGAATTGTCGTCTGCAAACACTTTCAATTTGGATAGGTCTAAAAGTTCGCTGTGTGTTAACTGGTTACTTCATGCATCTCTGTGACGCATAATACCAAGCAAGTCTCCATAATTAGAATGGATCCATAATAATAGCAAACAGAACTAGAATAACTATCACTAAAGCTGATAAATACCCCCGCCCCTATAGTTCATGTCACAGGGGCAATAAGTCATTAATTCTCCATAGAATTTTCATGAAAGTTGCGTCTTGCACATCTACAACTGCTAATGAACACTTCTGCCAAGTTTAAAGTGAATCAGACAGAAAATGTAGGAGGAGTTGTCTGGACAAGCATTTTTAAGTCAAATCAGGGGCAACAACTCAGTAATTCTTGATGGAATTTTCACAAAATTTGCGTCTTGCACATCTACAGCTCCTAATGAACACTTCTGCCATGTATCAAGCGAACTGGACTGAAACTGTAGGAGGAGTTGTCCGGAAAAGATTTTGCTGACAGACCGACCACCCAACTGATAGGCTGATTCCAGTGTACCCCCCACCAACTTTGTTTGTGGGGGTATAATAACTCAGTAATTCTTGATGGAATAATGTGAGTAGTCCGTTGACATGTAGAAAAGAACAAATAGCAAAAGGTTTTGACCTGATATTGACCTGAGCATGTCAAGGTGGCTGACATTGGACCTTACTGCCGATTTTGATTGACAGGTCTACCAATGTTTTATCAGCCAATGAAAATGCAGCATTGGGCATCATGTAAACAAACAAGTCGGACACATTTCTGGTAAGCTTCAAAAAAGCTTAACCCTTTACCGCACAATGCTGACTTTCAAAGACCCCGGGAAAGAAACCTTTTGAAAACATTGAGAGAAAAGGAGAAAATGCTGGTTAACCAGCATTTTCTCCTTTTTCTCACACTGTTTTCGACCCTGTCAAAGAAAACTTGCACAATTTCAGCCATAATGAAACTGTAGTCTGCAAAAGATTTCAATTAGGGCAAGGCTTAAATTCTGTCATATGGTCAAGGGTAACACAAAACCCGTAAAAATAAGAAAACAATGATGTTATCATAAAACTGTTTCATAAAACATTATCATCAAATATTTAGCAAGAACTGTCACAGACTTTATACAGTTACCATTTTTCTACTGATAAAAGCTCCCGGAGCTATGCAAAACATACATTGGGAGCCTTCAGCAAAATGTCTGTCCATTTTCTTATTTCTTTGCCTTTTAGTGATTTATGAGGAAATATTAATCAAATCAGAGGAAATATTCAAGTTGTCTTCAAATACTTTAACTCCTTAAATCATTGCAAAACGACAAAATTTTAGACTGGTTCAAATTGAAAGCATTTGCAGACGACAAAATAAAGGTGACTGGAAAAATTGAAATTTGTTCTGGGAAGTGTAGAAAACACTGTGGGACTACTGTGTTTTCAAAAAGCTTCTTTCTCAGGGGCTATGAAAGTTGGGATTGTGTGGTAATGGTTTAACAAATAACAGTTTTAGATTGGTCCAAATTTAAAGCATTGCAGACGACAAAACGAATGTGACTAAAGAATTGAAATTTGTTTTAGGAAGGGAAGAAAACATTGTAGGAAAAGGAGAAAATGCTGGTTAACAGCATTTTCTCCTTTTCCCATAATGTTTTTCAAAAGGACTTTTTTCACAGGGTCCTTAAAAGTAGGGATTGTGCGGTAAAGAGTTAATCAACTTAAAGAGTTAACCCATTACCACACAATCCCTACTTTTGACGCCCCTGAGAAAGAAGCCTTTAGAAAACATTTTGAGAAAAGGAGAAAATGCTGGTAACCAGCATTTTCTCTTTTTTCCACAATGTTTTCTACCCTTCACAAAACAAATTTCAAATTTTCAGTCACTTTTATTTTGTCGTCTGCAAATGCTTTCAATTTGGACAAGTCTAAATTTTTGTCGTCTGGTAATGAGTTTATCAACTAACATACATCAGGTCATCATGATTTAAAGAGGGGGGTCTACTATTAGGGAGGGTCGTTTTTATTAGGAGAATTACAGTATCTTTATACTCCAGTAAGTATTGCAATACACTTATAGTCATCTTCGCAAGCCAAGGCCGACGATTCACTATGTTACTCTACCCTTGGCTGATCGAGCTTGATTTTTACGTTCACCCGATACGCTTTTTCATTGGATGCATCCAGCTCTAACTGCAAGGAATGAAATCGCTCATAGCATTTCATCTTTGATAAAAATAGAACAAGGTCTCTACCTTTCGAATAAAAGGTAAAACCTGGAAACCCACATGGATGTCTGCTTATCACTTCATGTGTATTCTTAAGTGGTTTTTAAAAAACGATATTTCATTTGCTTTTAGAAACATGATGCAAAGGGGAGTAATAACCAGCATCCAATAGAGGGCGCATCGCAGGAATCTCAAAATCGGGCTCAATCAGCCAAGGTAAGATCCACGTAGTGATCGTAAACTTGGCTTGTGAAGATGACTTAAAGTATACGAACCTTGTACTCCAAGTCTTCCTTGAACTTTGACCTATAATCTGAGAAAGCCCGCTGGAAAAACCCATGTGGTTGTAGCAGGAAAACAACTTGAATATGGCAGGGAAAGTACCCCTAAAATATAACACAGAATTTTCTTTGTAACGAGTCATATACAACATAATTTGTTCTTATTATAAAATATTTTGAGCTAATTGCCTTAACTCATTACCACACAATCCTGACTTTTAACGGCCCTGAGAAAGAAGCCTTTAGAAAACATTGTGAGAAAAAAAGAAAATGCTGGTAACCAGCATTTTCTTCTTTTCCCACAGTGTTTTCTGCCCTTCTCAAAACAAATTTTAAATTCTTAGCCACGTTTATTTTGTTGTCTGCAAATGCTTTCAATTTGGACAAGTCTAAAATTTTTTAATTTGGTAAAGAGTTAACCCTTTCCCAAACAATCCCTGCTTTTTACGACCCTGAGATAGAAGCCTTTTAGAAACATTGTGGGCAAAGAGAAAATACAGGTAACCAGCATTTTCTCCTTTTCCCACAACGTTTTCTACCCTGCTGGAAACAAATTTCGCTTTTTGAATTAGGTTTTAGTAGTTGTCTGCAAGTACTTTCAATTTGGACCAGTCTAAAATTTTGTCGTTTGGTAATGAGTTAAACACATTAACAACATAATCCTAAGTTGTTACATATTTCATCCAGATAAAATGCAAGCATACTGCGAGCATAGAGGAGCAAATTTTATCCTTTTTCAACAAAAATTCAAAGATAAATCCCTTCATGTCATTCTATACCACAGAAGAATTTTAATTTATTCAAATTGGAAGCATGTGCAGACACCAATTATAATGTTACTCAAAAGTTGAAGTATGTCTTTAAAAGGGTAAAAAAAAAAAATGTGGAACAAAGAGAGAAATTTAATGCTGGTTTCATCTCCATTCAAGAACAAACCCCATCATTTAACCCATTTTCAAACAACAATATTTTAGGCTTGTCCAAATTGAAAGAATTTGCAGACGACAAAATAAAAGTGACTGAAAATTTGAAATTTGTTTTGTGTAGGGTAGAAAACATTGTGGGGGAAGAAAAAAATGCTGGTTACCAGCATTTTCTCCTTTTCCCACAATGTTTTCTAAAGGCTTCTTTCTAAGGGGCGTCAAAAGTAGGGAATGTGTGGTAATGGGTTAACCCTTTTTCACACAATCCCAAGTTTTACAACCTTGAGGTAAGAGCAGCCATTTGAAAACATTGTAGGAAAAGGAGAAAATGCTGGTAACCGCAATGTTTTCTATCCTTGCAAAGACTGAAATAATCATCTAAACCACACTTAACTTGTTTTTGGTTTGTCAAAACCAAAAGCATTTGCTGACGACAAAGTAAAACTGACTGAAAATTTGAAATTTGTTTTGTGAAGAGTAGAAAACATTGTGGGAAAAAGAGAAAATGCTGATTACCAGCATTTTTTGTAACCAGCATTTTCTCCTTTTCTCACAATATTTTCTAAAGGCTTCTTTCACAGGGGCATCAAAAGTAGGGATTGTGTGATAATGGGTTAATTCATTGTTTGCAAATGGTTTCAACTTGGACAAGTCTTAACTTGTTTGGTAAAGTGTTACCCCTTTACCACATCATCTGGACTTTTAACGACCTTGAGAAGGAAGCCTTTTGAAAACATTGTAGGAAAAGGAGAAAATGCTGGTTACCAGCATTTTTTCCTTTTCCCACAATGTTTTCCATCCTATCCAAGTTAAATCCCACCAGGTTAGCAGCATCTTAATTGTCTTATGCAAATGCTTTGAATTTGGACAAGCCGCAGCATTTTCGTAAGGTAGTACAGAGTTAACCCATTACCAAACAACAAAATTTTAGGTTTGTCCAAATCGAAAGCATTTGCAGACGACTAAATAAAAGTGACTGAAAATTTGAAATTTCTTTTGTGAAGGGTAGAAAACATTGTGGGAAAAGAAGAAAAATGCTGGTACCAGCATTTTTCCTCTTTTCCCACAATGTTTTCGAAAGGCTTCTTTCTCAGGGTCATCAAAAGTAGGGATTGTTTGGTAATGGGTTAAAACATGTTTAATTTCTTGTCTGCAAACACATTCTCTAATGAACAATATCGACTCTTTACCACATGAGAAAATTTTAGACTGGTCCAAATTGAAAGCATTTGCAGACGACAAAATAAAGGTGACTTACAATAGAAATTTGTTCTGGGAAAGGTGGAATACACTGTGGAAAAAGGAGAAAATGCTGGTTACCCATAGTGTTTTCAAAAGGCTTCTTTCTCAGGGGCGTCAAAAGTAGGGATTGTGTGGTAATGGGTTAAAATAGTTTTGATATTTGCTGGCTACTGACAGGCTCAGGTGCATTTGCAGACACCGTAAGATAAAGACCTGGTTCAACAAACTTTGCAGTCTAGTTCCAAATATGGCATACAATGTCTGGCGTTTTGAGACACGATAATTACAGCCCAATCACCTTTACATGTATTATAGTATTTGGGAGTCAGTGTTCTACCTACAGTTCTTTATCATATAGGCATGAGTCTCAACAGTTTTGAAGAACAAGTGGGCCAAAATGGCCCTGGATCACTCACCTGAATTTTTGAGAGGACCATAGCCTATTTTTTTTTTGAGGTATTGAAATATTGGAAACAAAATCATCATTTTGCCAAGCAATATTCAAAAGGTCACCTGTAAAAGTCATTTCAAAATCTGACCATCAGTTTTATAAAAGAAGAATATTTAAGAATTTTTTCATTTCTGTATAGTGCAGGTAGCCCCATTCACCAGAGCCATGTTTCTTGATGCAAAATGATGGATCAAAATTTATCGAACAATTTTTGAAAAGGGTCATTCAAGTAACATTTCTGTTAAAATTATTTTAAAATCTGACAAGCCGTTTCAGAGTAGAAGAATTTTCAAGAATTTCTTCATGTCTGTATAGTGCAATAAACCCCCATTCACCAGAGCTATGTTTCTTGACAGATCAATATTTCACAAACAGTTTTTGAAAAGGGTCACCCAAGGAACATCCCTGTGAAATTACTTCAAAATTTGGCCAGCGGTTTCAGAGAAGAAGATTTTTGAAAAATTCCATTTGGTTGCCTAGGCAACCAGAGTTTTTGACGGAATCAAATTCTGTGAACAATCTTTAAAGAGGACCTCCCAAGGATCAATCCAGCCAAGTTTGGTCCAAATTGGCCCAGCAGTTTAGGAGGAGTTGATGTTTAAAGAAATGTTGACGACGGACATCGGGTGATCCTAAAAGCTCCCCTTGAGCATGTTGTGCTCAGGTGAGCTATAAAGCCTTCTAAAAGCACAGTAGAAAAAAGAGAAAATGTACATAACCTGCATTTTTTCATTTCTCATAGTATTTTCTACACTTTACACTAAAATTATTACTGGTACTTTAGCCACATTCCAACTGTTATCTGCAAATGTTTTGAGCTACGACAAGTCTAAAAAAATTTTGTGTGAAAAAGAGACACAACAACTCAAGATTTATTGTAACAGAAAAATTCTAACATGACACGCGAAGCGAATTCAGCTCTATAAACACAATGCAAGGAAAGCGTGGTAAAATCTGTGACAGTCCATGTTCAGTGATGTCATTTTATATATATCGAGTGACGTCATTCAATGAGTGGGTTATTCAATGGAACATAATCTTCACCAGCATTTTTTATGTACTTTTGAACTTGTTTTCTTTTCATTAAGAACTGGCCATGTTAGAATCAAAATAATCTTCTTTCCATCGTGATTTATCATTAAATAAACCACATTGTGAGTTATGAGGTGTAATGAATAAACCACTTAGGCTATCACCCTCATGGATTATTTATTGTGCCTCATTGGTCGCCCGGCAGAAGCCGGCGACCTTATATTTAATATAGTTCAGAAGAGATGTTCATGGAGAGTGTAGGTACTTCCGGTTGCAATCTTTCATCATATTCGCCAGGTTTAATTTGGTAAAATAGGTGTGAATGTTTGTGAAATTGTTGTGTGTGGTTTTCTTCACCTT
The DNA here is from genome assembly GCA_943736015.1 of Tridacna crocea. Taxonomy (NCBI): domain Eukaryota; kingdom Metazoa; phylum Mollusca; class Bivalvia; order Cardiida; family Cardiidae; genus Tridacna; species Tridacna crocea. The sequence goes on from OX031068.1 coordinate 9,527,612, forward strand.
TTTTGAGGTTGTTTACTTGTTTTTAAACCGATAAAGAAATGTGAAATAATTATTAACGGTCTGCTGCGCAAAATTTTGTAAAACAATTAATGTTCTTGTGCAGAATGCATCTATTTTCAACGCAATGAACTCGTCCAGTCACATGATCTTAGGAACCAATGGAAATGCAGAACTGCTCCTACTCTTTACCGTTGTCTGCGCATGTCATATTCTTCGATGATTCGAGTATTTATAGAATGCCAACTAGCGGGAGATAATGACTCTTTACCGGTAGGCCTAAAGAGCGGAATGGAAATATTTTAGAGCAATGGACGGTATGGAAAAGAAAATACGCATGGAAATATATCATGCCTGTTTATTAAATAGAATAACAATGATGATTTGAAACATGTTTTTTTTTCTACCCATTTAAGGTAATTTACAAGTAAAAACCAAAAATTATGTTTTTGTACCGCTGAAAAAAATGTACTTGTAGTGATATTTTTCCTTTATGCACCTATTCCTAGATGGCGAAATGAAAAAAATTACCAACAGTATATTGTACCTAAAGTGTTACAGGTCTTTAATGTATTTTCTTACGGGTAGTTAATTGAAGAAAATGATTAGAATATCTTTATGCTTATAACTACAAATGTTAAAACCTTTTAACCCTTTCCAAACGACAAACTTTTGGACTAGACCAAATTGAAAGCATTAGCAGACGAAATTTCAACTCTTGCTGAAAAGATGATCTCTGTCTATGATAGGGTAGAAAACATTGTGGGAAAAGCAGAAAATGCTGGTTACCAGCATTTTCTTCTTTTCCCAAAATGTTTTCAAAAGGCTACTATTTTAGATCCGTTAAAACCAGGGATTGTTTGGGAAAGGGTTAAATTTCCTTTGTGCGGGACTGGCGCAATGGAAAAGAAAGTACGCAATAGACATATACATTTGTTACTATATAAAGTAATTATGTATGATTTCAAACGTGTGTATTTGTACTCATATATCTTTCCTAGAGTATATCTACAGGAATGTTGAAAAATAAAGTTTTTACTGTTAAAAAAATATATTTGTAGCAATATTTCCTTCTCTAAGCAGGTAATCTCAGAAGGGGAAATGGAAAAATTACCAAGTTCGAACAAGTACAATATAATGCACCCAACACAGGTCTTAAAGTTCAGATTGAATTTTAAAATGGATAATAACTTGATTTAAATATCAGCTTACATGCATTAGACTGCGTGAATCTATGATCAGACTTCAATTTTGGTAAGTCTGATCTTGATCTACACCTTCTCAGATATTTCACTGATCGGCTTTGGTTACATGTATCATTTTATATACATTAGATTGCGTGAATCTAGGATCAGATTGTAATTTTGGTAAGTCTGATCTTGATCTACATCGTCCTCAGACATTTCACTGACTAGCTTTAGTTACATTAATCAGTTTACATGCCAGCTTACATGTTTAGCAATATCCGTAATTATTACTTATTTTGTCAGGTTATAAATGAATTCATATACATGTACGTAGTTCAGCGTGTTGATCAGTGTATTGGACTGTGTAGATCTAGGATCAGAGAGCATTTCTTGTAAGACTGATCTTAATCTACACTGTCCTCAGAAATTTCACCTACAGAATTTGGTTGCAATTATCAGTATACATGTATATGTTTTATCATTCGCAGTTGATTATTTGTATAAATTTACATTGTACATGAAATTTTTTTTTTTTTTAATTTCAGATATTCGAAATGTTATCAGACTTTCCTCGTATTTATGAATGTTCAGGAAAGAAAAGCTGAAGAATGAGTAGTTCGAACCGTTAATTTTCAGTCTTTATGGATTAGCGATCAGAATGCACATTACGTGCTGTCTGGGCCTGATGTACAATATTTGCAATACCATATTTAGGCGTGCTCAGCAGCAGATAGTTTTGGTGATGTTTGAATTCTTTTATGTCAACGGTTTTTGGTTTTTGAACGTAAACAACGTATTTTGTAATTATCTTTTCCATTATTCCTTCGGAAAACATGAAGTATTTCATGTAATGCCGACACACACTTGTTTTTTTTTTTCCAAATTATACTGATATACATGCATTTTTGTCTTTTCTCATGTCTTGCATATCTTGTTAAACTGTATTTTGTATTGGCTATACATAGATAATACAAGAAATAAATGTGAAAAGGATCGGGCCGAAAGCCTATAGCTTATATAGTTCCCCTCCCCAAGCTAAATCATATGATACGCGAATACTATCAAATAATATCAAGAAGAGAAAAGATTATCATAAAAAACAGAAAGTAATGAACGTAAAGAACAAAAAGGCTTCATTATCTGAAAAAGTAAAAAGAAAAAAAAGGAATGGTGATTGGTGATCGGTGATTGAGTGATTGAGCAGAGTGGCAACAAAAGATACAAAATTATACTTGTACATGTATATAATTTATATGTTCTCGACAGTAACGTGTTACATTGTCAAAAAAGAGGACTTTTAATGTATTGGATTAAAACTAAGAGAATCTCTTGCTTTTATCAATTATTCATGAACTGCATTGAAGATCTGTTTGTTTTCGGCAAGGGAGAGTTCATTGTCTCCAAAAAGAACTGTATCAATATTAAAAGCAGATTTTGCACTAATATGTTGTCCGAGTGTTGTTCGAATGATAAAATCTGCATTCAAAGAAGTAATGTGTATTAGATTCAACTTCCCCGTAAAGACAAAGAGGAGAAGCCACAATATTTTTCCAGAAGAGATGTTGTTTTAGATCGCTACATTTACATGTATTTCTAAGTCGAGTATGAATAATTTGCATTTTTCTTTCCCCATAAAAATAGAGTTTACAAGGAGTGGGTTTGTCTATGTTCAGCAAACGTTTAAACGACGAGAGAGAGTCAGTTTCTCTTGTAGCTTGTGGCAAAGAGTTCCATGCGTTTACACCTGATTGCAGAAAGGAATTCATATAAACGCTATAGTTCTGCAAACTATGTTTGCCAAGTCATTAGAATTACGAAGATTATACGTCCAATAGTGGGCGGGACAAGAGAGCATAGGTACATGTAGTTTGGAACTAGACCATTGACCATTTTGAAAAAAAGAATGAATTTATGGTTGATAATATATATAATAAAGATGATATTACTTGATAAGTAATAAGTTAAATAAGCTGAAACTTTTTACCCCATACCTATTGAGTACCCAGATCATTAAACTTCTTCTAAATTACCATTGCACGGGACCGGCACAATGGAAAAAGAAACTTCACAAGGGAAATATAACTTAAATGTAAGTTGTAAAATAAACAATTTAGTAACCACATGTATATTTTGTAATCATTGACCAATTATAAAGTATACATGTATCTCCAATTATAAACGAAATACAATATTTTTGTACTCATGGCTGAAAAAAATGTATTTGTAGGATTTTTTTAATTATGCAGTTATTCTCAGATGGCAAAATTGAATACTGGCATAAAAGTATAGAATAAAATGTAAATCGGGCATTTGAACGTTTTGCAGTGCGAAAGCCCATACTTTATTTTGACAGTTGGTCATATGGCAAATTTATGACATTGTAGGTCACTATTGTCATGTCAATTTCATTGGAAAACAATAGATCTAGCTATTTTTATCACAAATGAAAAATAACTGAAAAAATTGGAGTCAGATCAATTCTGTTGTCTACATATTTCTCGGTTTAATAATGGGAAAAAAAATCATTTTCGGGCGACCTTGACGCCCTTGCGTCTTCTTTTTCTCTTGTAACTCACTAATGTGGTTTATTAAACAATAAACCATGACAGAAAGATTAGTTCTTAACCCTTTACCAAATAACAAAATTATAGACTGACCCAAATTGAAAGTACTTGCAGATGACAACATAAGCATATATCAAAAATTGAATTTGTTTTCAGCTCGGTTGAAAACATTGTGGGAAAAGGAGAAAATGCTGGTTACCAGCATTTTCTCCTTTTCCCACAATGTTTTCAAAAAGCTTTAATCTCAGGGTCGTAAAAACCAGGGATTGTTTGGTAAAGGGTTAATCATACTACATACAGTACTCTTACACAAAAACTGGAGTCAGTGCCTTTCAAAACTAACAAATAAATTTCTGTCTCAAATCAATATTATACAATTCTATGCAATACAATTTACCCAAAAGATGAAAATCTTCTGTCATATTTGGATGCAGTAATGATAGTGTTCCAGATAATACGACCGAAAAAATGTGCTGTTTTACAATTTTTTTAAATGAAATCATGAAAAAAGAAAATGCAAAAATCTCACAGAAAATCTCATCAAAATTGTCTTCACAGAGCCCCATCCACTTTGTCTTCTGTCCACCAAAAGAACAAATCCCATCTGTGTTTCATGTAGCCTGTAATAAGAATCAAAGCACTGACAGGACTGAAAATGACACCTTCATTTTTACATCTAACCCTTTATCAAACAGTGAAGTGATTCAATGATCCTGAGGTGGCACTTTGAAAAAAACCTGGGAGAACAAGAGCTGGTTACCTTTCCCCTCAATGTTTTCTGCCCCTCCCAAGACAATTCAATCATTAAATTTTGAGCAACATTCAATGAGTGGTCTAAAATTATTTTTAATATGGACAAGTTCAAAACATCTGATACAGGGTTACATGCTACATTGCTTTAAACCCTTCAAGGTTAACTCAAAACTCAGCCAATCAATCATATCAAATATAAATTTATATCTAGAAGGCCCCTGAAATTGCTGTACTGGCAGAGGTTTTGCTTTTATGCTAGCATACATTATGAATTCATGATGCAAAAAGAAAACCAGTAAAATCAGTGTGAAGGAAAGCACTTATAAACAAGAAATGGAAATTTTAAACTTTGAATTGCTACTTTTCCCATAATGATTGTCAGATTTTTTTTTCAAAATCAATAGGCTGCTGATGAGACAAAGCAACTTGGCAAGTTTCATGAATATCCAACCAAATATGATGACTTCATCATGTGAATTACAAATCCAAATTTTCAACTCAAAATGGCTACTTTTCCATTACTGTTGGTTGGATTTTTTCCAGAATAAATTGGGTTAAAGCTATTGATGAGATAAACAAACTGAAAAATTCACAAAAATCTGATCACAAATAAATACTTTATCATGTAAAAAAGCAAGGACAATATTCAACTTGAAATGGCTACTTTTCCCGTACTGTTTTTCTTCAAAATCAATAGGGTTAAAGCTACTGATTATATAAACAAGCTACACAAATTTCATGAAAATCTGACCAAAAATGCAGACTTTATTGCATAAACAAGAAAAGAAAGTTTTCAACTTCAAATGGCTTCTTTTTCCATACAGTTTGTTGGATTTTTTTCAAAATCAATAGGGTTGAAGCTATTGATAAGATAAACAAACTCTGCAAGTTTCATGGAAATCTGACCACAAAGACAGACTTTATCGCATGAACAAGAAATGGAAATTTTTCAACTTGAAATGGCTACTTTTCCCATATGGTTTGTCATATTTTTTTTCAAAATCATTATACTTAAAGCTATGGATGAGATGAACAAACTGTGCAAGTTTCACAAACTTCAAACCAAAAATGCAGACTTTATCGCTAGAAGAAAAAGACTAACAGACAGACGGACGAAGGAAACCATGACATAAGCTCTGCTGGCTCTCAGCCAGTAGAGCTAAAAATGGATAGCCATAGCTTTTGTCCACCTGGCAGTTTGAAAAAATAAATACAAAAAAATGTATCTGACATAGATCTCATGATCTTGGTGCCGAATTGTACAATTTTCCAGATTTTTGTTGACAATCAGTTTGTACCAGATTACTCATTTTTTCTGTATGCATGAGATATTCATCTAGAAACTACAGGGTGACCCAAAATTAGTGGAACCCATATCATAGTGAATAAAATCGTGATAAATATTCCAATTCATTTTATGTTGCAGATTCCACTCGAGGAGAGGATAACAACAAGAGAAAATAGCAGCCAGTATTAAAATTGCCTTGGACAACTGAACAAAAAACATTTTGTGTTGAGACCTATTTTGATACAAACTCGTTCAAATCAGTGCATGCAAGATTCTGAAGGGAGTTTAACTTTAATGACTATCTTTATAAAAGTCAGATTTACTGATGGGCTCAGTTTTTGCACAGTTCCCGATCTCCTGAACTATTTACCCATCAGTAAATCTGACTTTTATCAGGGTAGTTGTTAAAGTTAAACTCCCTTAAGCCGACTTTAATGCTTTGGTCTCAAAATAGATCTCAAGACACAATGTTTTTGTTCAGTTGTCCAAGACATTTTTAGCACTGGCTGTTATTTTCTCTTTTTGTTATCCTCTCCTCTGGTGGAATCTGCAACATAAAACGAATTGGATTACTTTTCACGATTTTATACCCTATGATATGGGTTGCACTCATTTTGGGTCACCCTGTACATATTCAAAATACTTACGCTGGTATACTACACAGATATGTGACAACTTTTCTGTATTCCTCATCACTGGGATCTGGTTGGTTGGGACGATCAGGAAATGTCATAATTGGAGCACCGTTTTTGGCTTTGGCACCTGCAACAAGAACAAATTTTCAAATAAAGTTTAGAAACAAATCTACCTTTTTTAGAGAAGTTTCTTCTTTCCTTGAAAATGTGCTTTACCTGCAAAATACCACACACTTTGAAAAGAGGCACATTTGTATTTGTAGTTTTTGCATGAATAAGAATATTCTTAACTCTTTATCAAGTGACAAAATTTTAGACTGGTCCAGATTGAAAGCATTTGCAGACAACACAATAAACGTAACTCAAAAATAGAAAAATTTTTCAAGCTTGGTAGAAAACATTGTGGGAAAAGGAGAAAATGCTGGTTACCAGCATTTTCTCCTTTTCCTACAATGGTTTCAAAAGGCTTCTATGTCAGGGTCGTAAAAACCAGGGATTGTTTGGTACAGGGTTAAAAGGCTATGTAAGCTCTTAAGGTACTTTCAGATTTCGCGCCAAAAATCAATAAAGCATTTTGGGAATGTCAAGTGATTGGCACGTGACTCATAATATAACAAAAAAGTAATAATTATTTTCCATAATGTCCTCTTCGGACGCTATGTTTGAAACTTCGTCTATATATATTCCTGTATGTAAATGAGCGATTCGATCATCTAAAAATAGAATGCATCGCCTCTTGGTGTCAACCTGGGCCCTAGTAAATCTCTATTTCTCATGTTGTCGGATGGTTTTTGACTACTGGGGTTTTATGAATGAAAATTAAAAAGCTTTGGGAGTATAAGGATGATTTTTTTGCATTTTTGTAAAATTTTCAAAATGTGCAGTCTGATCTTGATCTATGCTGTCTTCAAAAGGACAGTGAGTTGCTCTTAGCAGCCGAAGAGTTAAATGTGACTCAAATGCTGGGATTTGTCTTTAAAAGGGTGGAAAACATTGTGTTAAAAAGGACAATATACATACTAGTATTCAGTCTTTTCTTCATTTTCCCAAATGTTTGAAAAGCTTGTTCAGTATCATTAATACTTGAGTTTATGGGTAACAGGATAAATTCTACGGATGTTTCTCAGAACATTTGTATGAAGGGAGGGCTAATTTAACATTTGGGCGAATTCCAAACTTCTAAAGTAAAGTGGAATGGTTGTGTCTTGTATTGGCAATATTTGCCTGTATCCCAGGGGAATAGAGATACTCTGTTACAGCTGAAGTGATTTCCATAATTGGCATCTCATATAGGGTCCTATAGATCATAAAAGCTTTGTTGTGCAAAAGGCTTGTAATAGATAGGTTTTGAGTCGAGCAATATTTTATAGTTGTAGAAACCATTGTTAAAGGGTAAAGCTTTTACCAAACAAAAGGCTTAGACAACAAAATTTTAGACTTGTCCAAATTAACCCTTTCCCACACAACAAAATTTTAGACTGGTTCAAATTGAAAGCATTTGCAGACGACAAAATAAAGGTGACTGAAAAATTGAAATTTGTTCTGGGAAGGGTAGAAAACACTGTGGGAAAAGGAGAAAATGCTGGTTACCAGCATTTTCTCCTTTTCCCATAGTGTTTTCAAAAGGCTTCTTTCTCAGGGGCGTCAAAAGTAGGGATTGTGTGGTAATGGGTTAAAAGCATTTGAAGACAACAAAATAAACGTAACTCAAATATTGAAATCTGTTTCCAGCAGGGTAGAAAACATTGTTGGAACAGGAGAAAATGCTGGTTACCATCATTTTCTCCTTTCCCCACAATGTTTTCAGAAGGCTTCTTCCTCTGGGTTGTAAAAGAAAGGGATTGTTTGGTAAAGGGGTAAACCTTGGCAAAGGTAAAAATGCCTAAAATTGAACAGCTTTTTCTCCCTTTTCCATCATGTTTCCTGCACTTTTAAGGCTTTCACTTACTGAATAAAAAAATTACATTTTCACAAAGGCTGAAAATACATTTTCTCTGTAAGAGCAAAAGACAGTTTGGTCATAATCTAGAGTCATCTTCGCAAGCCAAGGATACTAAGGTAGTACCCTTGGCCGCTCGCCTCTTTAAAAATCGAAGCTCCAGCTGCGCCATTTCATTGGATGCGATCAAAACCCACCCTGTCCAATCAAACCATCCATAACAAGAAATCTTTCGAAAACAGAAAACAATAATGGCGGCGCCCGTCAAAAACGAAAGTTGTCATGTTTGTGATGAAAATTTGCCAAAAAAGAGTAGATGATCGATATTTAATGAGGTTTTTTTTTTTATAGTATACGATCATTTATGTGAAATATTAAAACGGGTTCCACAGCCAAATTTTATGGTGAGCATTTTGATTGGTCAGAAATCAGGTCAGCAAAGGTTACGCAACTCATGATATTCGATAGGTAGCGCAGCTGGAGTTTCGATTTTTAAAGAGGCGAGCGGCCAAGGGTACGTAACGAACAAAGTGGACTTAGTATCTTTGGCTTGCGAAGATGAATCTAGAGTATGACGGTGGACAGTGTAGATTAGGGATCAGACTGCACATTCTGTACAGTCTGCTCTGGATCTGCACAGTCCACATAAGCTTCTGTTATTATCTATGGTTTTGAAAGAGTTAACCCATTACCATACAATCCCTACTTTTGATGCCCCTGAGGAAGAAGCCTTTAGAAAACATTGTGGGAAAAGGAGAAAATGCTGGTAACCAGCATTTTCTCCTTTTCCCACAATGTTTTCTACACTTCACAAAACAAATTTCAAATTGTCAGTCACTTTTATTTTGTTGTCTGCAAATGCTTTCGATTTGGACCAGTCTAAAATATTGTCATTTGGCAAGGGATTAAAGATGAGTTTGATAATTCGAGTCACATTTGATGAACCCTTTTCCCAAACAATCCCTGGTTTTCATGACCCTAAAAAGCCGTCTGAAAAGATAGTGGGAAAAGGAGGAAATGTTGGTAACTAGCATTTTCTCCTTTGGCCAGAATGTTTTCTTCTCTTCCCAAAACAAGTTTCAATTTTTGAGTCACATTTATCTTTTTGTCTGCAAATGCTTCCAATTTGGACTGGTCTAAAATTATGTAGTTTGATAAAGAGTTAATTTTATTGTCTGAAAATGCTTACAACATTGCCAAATCTAAAATTACATGTACATAGTTTGATAAAGAGTTAATTTTATTGACTGAAAATGCTTACAACATTGCCAAATCTAAAATTACATGTATGTACCCAGTTGAAAAGTCGATGGCCTGGGTGTGGTAGGCTAGAAATATTAGATGTTACATAAAGTCTGAATTAATGCAGTTTTTGTGTAATAACTGTATTTGATGTGCTAATTACCATCATTTCCCTCTCAGAAATTACATGTATTAATAAATGTGGGATCATAATTATGCCTGTACATTTTGCCCTTCAGTTGATTGGGCTGTTTGCTGTGCTGTGACAGAGTTAAAACTGCATACAAGTGGTTGCCAGTCTCATTTTTAGCTCCACTGGCCGAAGGCCAGCGGGCTAATGTCAGGCCCGGTGTCCCCCGTGCCTGCATGCGAGCATGTGCGTGCGTTAACTTTTATTTGAAACATCATCTCTAAAACTACTCATCCAAATTTGATGAAACTTCACAGAGATGATTCTGCCATGGTCCTCTTCAGAATTTCTTGAAAGAATTCGATTCCTTCAAAAACTCTGGTTGCCATGGCAACAAAACTAAAAAAGAATAAACATTTTTAAAGATCTTCTTCTCTAAAACCACAAGGCCATGGGCTACTGAACTTGGCATGTAGCTTTATCTAATGGACTTTTAACAAGTTTCTTCATATTATAGGCCTGAGGTCAAAATTGGCTCCATTTCAAGGATCACAAGTTTAACATGGGCTTCAAAATATAGTCTCTTCAATTTAAACATTAACCAAGGGAAATAACTTCTTTTTCACAAAGGATAAAGTTGGTTACTATTTACCTCCCTTGATTATCAAACTGCAGTTATACATGATTGGTTCTAGATATTAAGCTTTTTTATTAAAAATATTCTGTTTTCAAGGAGAGTGATTCATTTTGATCCTAATAGTTATGCTCTCATGAGTGGAATATTAAATTCAGAGTAAGGTTTCTATCAATCATAGCCCTCTTGTTAGTATTTGTTAAAGAATTTTACAATGTTTTCAAAAGCTTTAAATGAAGAGATGGGCTTATAACTTTGGAGAATGGTTATAGTATAGGGTTAAAACGCTGCCCACAATGTTTTCTAAAAGCTTCTTTCTCAAAGTAGTTAGAATTCAGCATTATGGGGTAAAGAGTTAACGTTTTACCAAACGACAAAATCATAGACCACTCCAAAATGAAAGCATTTATAGACGGCAACATAAATATGTCTCTAAAATTGAAATTCGTCTTTGGAAAAGTAGAAAACATTGTGGGAAAAGGAGAAAATGCTGGTTACCAGCATTTTCTCCTTTTCCTACAATGTTTTCAAAAGGCTTCTTTCTCAGGGTCGTTAAAAGTCGGGATTGTGAGGTAAAGAGTTAAGGGAACACCATCAAAAAAATCTTTTTTGTAATTTTATGAATCTTAATTATTGATGGTTTGTATTATTTTTTCATATCAATTTCAGTGTTATATATTTTTTAATTTGGTGAGATGTAAAAATTCTAAATACCCACCTTTAACCCTTTCCTAAACAATCCCTGGTTTTTACGACCCTGAGATAGAAGCCTCTTGAAAACATTGTGGTAAAAGGAGAAAATGCTGGTAACCAGCATTTTCTCCTTTTGCCACAATGTTTTCTACCCTGATGGAAACAAATTTCAATTTTTGAGTCATGTTAATTTTGTTGTCTGCAAATGCTTTCAATTTGGACCAGTCTAAAATTTTGTCATTTGGTAATGAGTTAAAATAGCAAAATTTGGGTTTTACACCATTAGCTTGAAGTTTCATTTTACTTATGTGGCAGGATAATGGTTAAATATAATGGATATACACAGGTGTTGAAAAAACTGCAACTTTCAGAATACGGGCATTTTGCATACCAAAATATACGTAAATCCAAGATGCTTATTATTCGTTCTTAGATTTGTGGTAAAATATGCAAATAGAAAAGTTCGCAATTTTTTCAAATCCATGAAATTACAAAAATGTCCATGTCACAAAAATTACGTCTTATACCGTATTCAAATCCATGAAATTACAAAAATTTCCATGTCACAAAAATTACCACTTATACTGTATTCAAATCCATGAAATTACAAAAATTTACATGTCACAAAAATTACCACTTATACTGTATGTGGTCTCTAAAAGGTTTGGATTTGGACAAGTATACAATTTTGTCTCCCTTACCTGATGACCGCCTGGGTGGCTCAGTGGTGAGCGTGATGGACTCTTGATCTGGTGGTTGTGAGTTCGATACCCAGTTGAGGCGAACTTATTCCGGCGTATTTTCGCCTCTCACCTCTGTTGAAGCATGTGAGAAATGCAGTCGGTGGCTTTGGAAAGAAAGTTGTGTTAGTGCTGGTGTGAGAAAGCCAAGAAACACATGTGCGTCACCGACCGCCATGATATGATCTTAGCTGCTAAAGTGGTGTTAAACCTCAATACAACCAACCCTTACCTGATATGAATGCAAACTTGGCCTGTAGTAGTTGAGCGACATCCAGTACATTGTAGGGACATGTCTCCATGCCCATAGTATCACCTGAAAGATAAACAAATGAATGTTTTTAGACACCAATAGTTAAAAAAAATAATTTTTTAGACACCAATGGTTAATATTTTGTCACAAAATCAGGTATAAGCACAATGTCCGTTTTTCTTTTACCATCAGTCATGACAAACTGACCATTCTATGAGGAAGCTGCATCATTTTGGCCACCTCCATTATTTATCATCTATTAACCCTTTCCCAAACGACAAACTTTTGGACTAGACCAAATTGAAAGCATTCTCAGACAACAATTCAACTCTTGCTGAAAAGATGATTTCTGTCTATGATAGGGTAGGAAACATTGTGGGAAAAGGAGAAAATGCTGGTTACCAGCATTTTCTCCTTTTCCCACGATGTTTTCAAGGCTACTATTCAAGACCTGTAAAAACCAGGGATTGTTTGGGAAAGGGTTAATCCTTTACCAAACAATCCCTACTTTTGACGACCCTGAGATAGAAGCCTTTACAAAACATTGTGGGAAAAGGAGAAAATGCTGGTAACCAGCATTTTCTCCTTTTCCCACAGTGTTTTCCACCCTTCACAAAGCAAATTTCGAATTTTCAGTCACTTTTATTTTGTCGTCTGCAAATACTTTCCATTTGGACAAACCTAAAATTTTGTCCCTTGGTAATGAGTTAAATTAAACTCTAGTTGATAGTTTTCTCACGCTATATCATTATTACGGCCAATGTAACTTGGATTGGTTAGTATGATCCAGAGACCAAACAAGACAGTCCGGTGTGGAAAAACCCCTTATTCACCCTCGCCTATAAAGGCAATGGTGGAACGTTTTTTTTTGTTGAAATGAACAGAGTTTTTTTCTTCCACACACTGCTGATTGGGAAAACAGTCACATTACAGTATTACTCAAACATATGGTCTTTCGATTTTTTAACTACATTGTACGTAAAATGATATTCTTATTTTATACAATGACAGAATTTGTTGGTAAAAACCAGTGATTCATGAACATAATTTCCTATATAGATTCATAGGTTTGACCATAAGTATGTTCAGGTGCGCCGACATGATTTGATCAGGGCTATATAGGACAAACGACCAAAAGAACCGGCACATTAAACTTACATCACAACAACGCCACACCGTATACTTCATCAACTACCAAGAAAGTACCTACTGATTGATAGAGTAACATTGTTGAGCACCCACCATACTCTTCTGACTCGCACCGTGTAATTTTAAGTCATTCCCCACTATCAAGCGTTACTGACGTGGTCACTGTTTCGACGACATCGATCACCTTCCCGTTGTGGTCATAGAATGTATATTGTATAAGGAACATTCCATAATCCGACTTCAAAAACTGTTTTAATTCATGCTTACATAGGCGTCAGAGGTGCCCTGAGTATAACCTGGGGTATTTTGAATAACCATGACTATTTCAGACGTTTGTAAAGACAAAATTTTTATTTGGTGCATCAAGGTGCCCCGCTCACATCCACTTGACGTTGCTATGGTGACAATACATCACGCGTTTTGTGTATCTTAGTAAATTTGTTTCAACCAACCTATAGAATATGGTTGTAGCTATCATTACTGAAAACCTCATGAAAAAATATCAAAATATAAAAGTATGGCAGCACTTGTCCCGAAACTTTTCGAACACCCCTCGTACTTAATGGTTATTAACACATTACCTCACAATCCCCACTGTTGATGACCCTGAGAAAGAAGCCTTTAGAAAAACATGGGAAAAGGAGAAAATGCTGGTAACCAGCATTTTCTCCTTTTCCCACAATATTTTCTACCCTTTCCAAATCAAATTTTGATTCTTCAGTCACATTTACCTTGTCGTCGGAAAAATGCTTTCAATTTGGACCAGTCTATAATGTGTAGTTTGGTACGGAATTAAAACTGGAAACTACAACAGTGAATGATTGCTCTGTAGGCCCAAATGCATAAAATGCATTTTCTATTAGTACATGCAGTAAGCTGTGTAATCCTACAGCCATCAGGGGGCAACAGTAGCGTGATTATACAAGAATGATAATAGTTTCATACAATTGGGTTGAAATGGTTTAAAAACTGGCTAAAAACCGCTTACAAACAAGTATAGCTGTGTTTTTAAAGTAATTAATTTAGTCTGTTATATGTATCTTTTCATCTTATTCAGTACCACAAATTTCATCTTCCATTTTGCATCTTTTTAAATGCGCATTTACCCATTATTGATCACAAATTTCATCGTCCATTTTGCATCTTTTCAAATGCACATTTACCTGTTATTGATCACAAATTTCATCTTCCATTTTCAGAGCCCCAGATAATTTTTTAAGTCAAGGGGTATTTAAGCATAACTTTGTTAATGATAGGGGTAAACTGAAATGACTTTGCTTAGGCAGCAGAGTTTTAAGCAACAAAATTGTAATGGTAGAGTAAAAATAAACTTTTACTTAACTCTTTACCAAACAACAACTTGAGACGTGTCCAATTTGAAAGCATTTGCAGAGAACAAAATAAATGCGACTCAAACATTGAAACTTGACTTTAGAAGAGTAGAAAACATCGTGGGAAAAGGAGAATATGCTAGTTACCAGCATTTTGGATTTTTGGGGTACCATCTGAAGCCCACACGCTTTTGATGTTATATGTGAGCACGAATCACATTTCAGACGCGTTTTCATAATCGTCGTGCGATAGCATACATCCCTTTCCATTTCTCTAATGTTTTCTGCCTCACATTTTAACCTCGATGATTGCATTTGACTGCAGTATTAACGATGTAGTTTACAATGAAAGAACACATCTCATGTGTCGTTTGTTCTCTAGTAGGCAGGAAAAAATTCGGTAATTCGGTTTAGTTCAGTATAATTCGGTAAATCAGCCGTAACATAGCGTGATACCAATCATAGTATATAGTGTAATTCGGTAATGTGAATTACCGAATTAAACAGTTAAGGGCCAGAAAAAACTTAATGATATAATTTTAATAAGTTTTATTCATATATTACTTAAAAAATAAGTGTTTTGAATGTATAACTCGGTATCACTATGTGTAATTCGGTAAATCCGGTGAAACATAGTGTGATACCAATCAAAGTATATAGTGTAATTCGGTAATGTGAATTACCGAATTAAACAGCTAAGGGCCAGAAAATGCTTAATAATATAATTTTAATAAGTTTAATTCATATTTACTAAATAAATAAGTGTTTTGAACGTATAATTTGGTATTACTTTGTGTAATTCGGTATAATTCGGTAAGTCAGGTGTAATTCGGTATTTCCATGGACCGGGAAAAAATGATTAAATTTTACATTGCGTGGAAGTCATATTTTTTCGGTATGCCTACTTGATTCCCTGTAAGCGAAATGAGCCGAACATTAGAGTGCCTTACGCTTGCGAAGGAATTCGCCGAGTCACTCAGCCGAGAATTGTTAATACGTTACGGATATATTTTCAAAGTGATTCTTTACATTGATAATTGGGTAAAACAATTTATAACTTGAATTTTAAAATTGTTGAAGTATGTTGAAAAGAATTTTCGACAGGTGTTAGAAGAAATTAAAGTACATATAGATGATTTCTTAATGTCATTTTTAATCTACGATAAGTTATCAGTTATGTGCATTGTTTGAAAATGGTAATGTGCTAATATCATTTGGCCATAGAACGGTTTTGGGGAGACCCAATTCCACATGCGCCGATTTCCGAATCAAGTACACCCAATCGAAATAGAAGCTTGCAATCCCTCGGAACGTGATATGCAAGCGTTTTGGTGACATAAACACTGATCGAGACCCCCGATTTCGGCTGCAAACAAAAATACGCGTTAAAAATCGGACGACTGCGTATCCTAGGATGCATCTGCGTATTTGATACGCTTGAAAAGTAGTTTTGTTGCTTTTTCCTATTCCACCTTGCGTAAAATAAGCAAATACGCAGCTTATCTGGGGCTCTGCATTTTGCATCTTTTCAAATACACATTTACCCGTTATTGATCACAAGTTTCATCTTCCATTTTGCATCTTTTCAAATGCACATTTACCCGTTACTGATCACAAATTTGCATCTTTTTAAATACACATTTACCCGTTATTGATCACAAGTTTCATCTTCCATTTTGCATCTTTTCAAATGCGCATTTACCCATTATTGATCACAAATTCGCATCTTTTTAAATGCACATTTACCCGATATTGATCACAAATTTTATCTTCCATTTTGCATCTTTTTAAATGCGCATTTACCCATTATTGATCACAAATTTCATCGTCCATTTTGCATCTTTTCAAATGCGCATTTACCCGTTATTGATCACAAATTTGCATCTTTTTAAATGCACATTTACCCGTTATTGATCACAAATTTCATCTTCCATTTTGCATCTTTTTAAATGCGCATTTACCCGTTATTGATCACAAATTTGCATCTTTTTAAATGCACATTTACCCGTTATTGATCACAAATTTCATCTTCCATTTTGCATCTTTTCAAATGGGCATTTACCCATTAATGATCACAAATTTCATCTTCCATTTTGCATCTTCCATTTTGCATCTTTCAAATGCACATTTACCCATTACTGATCACAAATTTGCATCTTTTTAAATGCACATTTACCTTTTATTAGTCAAGAGCTTTGATGCTGATGATCCTTTGATAGTAAGTTCACATGAGTAATAATTCAGTTTATCACAATGATTTGTGTGATGTCAGCCCACAGCGATTCAGCAAATATGGAAGCTTTTTAAATTTCATTGGATCAACATTATTGCTGAATATCATAAGAGCTGTATGGAACTTTGGATGATCAGGGTACACTAGAAAAATCATAAATTTTTTTAATCCATCTATACCTGTAACTAGGTTTATTTTCTGCTTTGGGTTACATATATTATCTCTGAAAAGTACGGAATACCGTTAGGGCAATCGCCTATTCATGTGTTAATTTGAAACACGATGCTCGATAGTACGATGAAGATAACGCAAAACTACAATGGTGAAAATGCGATAGTACGATGACGATAAAACGATACTACAATGGTGAAACTACGACAGTACTATAGTACGATGATGACAATGCGATATAGTATTGTGTTTCAAATTAACACATTCATAGGCGATGGCCCTAACTGTATTCCGTAGAAAAGGGACAAGGGGTGATGTTTTCTTCAATAAGGTCTTGTCTTTTTATTTACAAACTGAGCTCTAGATATTAAGAGGTAGTAATGGTGTTTTAAATCCATCATTTCTCTTCCAAACCTATGTTATGGGTACTCATCAGAATCGTCTCCATGAGACGATTCTAATTAGTGCCCATAACATAGGTTTAAGTGCAGAATATTTCTATTTTCAATTCTGAAATCTAAATTACTCCCTCTATCATTCTGGAGGCTGGAGTTCAGTGTATAGTCCTTTTATTTTAGCAATATTCACCTTACCATCTTTACATGATTTTAACTCTTTACCACACAATCCCGACTTTTAACGACCCTGAAAAAGAAAACCTTCGAAAACATTGAGGGAAAAGGAGAAAATGCTGGTAACCAGCATTTTCTCCTTTTCCCACAATGTTTTCTACCCTTTTCAAATGAAATTTCCATTTTTGATTCACGTTTATTTTGTTGTCTGCAAATGCTTTCAATTTGGACTGGTCCAAAATTTTGTCGTTTGATAATGAGTTAAGATTGACAAACCAAAAGTTTTCTTGCCTGATAAAGGTATACCCCCGAATCAGAAAATGGAGTTTTATTATGACAAATGACTGTTATGATTTTGCGGAAATAGTGCTAAATACTATACCTCCATCAGAAGATGTCCAAATAGCCAATATGTCTGAAGCTTTACTAATATCAGAATCTGAAGATTCAAAAAACTTCATGAGAGCCAGTTTACTATGGGACTTGCTAAATCTTCCAGATGAAGAGTTGCCCATTTTTGTATAGAAAGCTATTATATCACTCAAACACATCTTAAAATGATTGTGTGTGTTATTAAGGTGAAATATACACTTTGTGATGCTACACTGTATTCCTTCACTGTAGCTAACAAGCATCCAATTTTTGCATATCTACATATAATTTTCCTTGAAAGTATCTGCGTACATGAGACACTAAACCAAATCTATGACCTATGAGTGGACAAACAATGCAACATTTCTTCCAAAAATACATCAAACATGTGCATTCATTCATGTAATTATTTTCCATTCTTCAACCATTTACTGCATGATCCTTTATCATTTTACCAAACGACAAAATTTTAGACTTGTTCCAATTGAAAACAGTTGCAGACAACAATTTAGATGTTGCTGAAATTATCATTTCTTTCTTGAATACAGTAGAAAAAATTGTGGAAAAACAAGGAAAATGCTAGACAGCAACACTTTCTCCTCTTCCCACACTGTTTTCAATAGCTTCTTTCACAAGGTCATTAAAAGGAGCAAGGTATAACACCTATACACCAGAAATTAACTTTCATAATTTACTGTCTATCTTTTGTTAGGAGCACAAGTTTCACAAATCATTTCCAACCAACACAGACAAAAATATAAATCTAATTATCATCTCTTTATCAGACAATCCAATGTTTCAACAATCCTGAGAAAGGAGACTATATGAAAAATTGTTGCGGGAAAAGAAGAAAATGCTGCTAATACCAGCATTTTCTATGTTTTTCCAAGAACATTTTCTACCAGCTTCTTTGAGTCAAATTCAATCCTTTGGGCCACATTTGATCCTGTAGTCTGCAAATGCTTTTAATTTGGATAAGTAAAAGATTTTGATGCCTGGTAAAGAGTTATCCGTGTTATTTTTCCAGGCACACACTGTATCCTAGCCACAATACATATAATATAAATATTTTAATGAAACAATTGTATATGTCACACTGCAGCTGTGTCACAAACAAAGCATCAATATTCAGCTTTCCTCTGTACCAAGCAATGCAATTTTAGACTCGTACAAGTTAAGTCTTTCCCAAACAAGCCCTGGTTTTTATGTGTCTGCAGTACAAGTCTTTAGAAAACACTTTGGGAAAAGGAGAAATTGCTCATTACTAGCAATTTCTCCTTTTCCCACAGTGTATTCTAGCCTATCCGAAAACTTTCTGCCATTCTCATCAAATTCAAAATTGCCTTCTGCAAACACTCTGAGTTTGGGACGGTCTAAAATTTGTCATTTGGGAAAGGGTTAAAAGCAATTATTTTGAGGATGATGAATTTGATTCTATTCAAATGATGTGGCTTGCCTTTGGAAAGGTAGAAAAATATTGTGTGGAAAGGAGAAAATGCCAGTGTTGGACCCCTTCACTACCTAGAGAAAAATTACATCAATTTAAACAGGACATATTGTAAGCACACATCAAAATTAATTGGGCCAAATATTAATATGATTTTAACAGCCTGAGTGCTTAGGTATTGATTGCTGGTATTTAGTGTAACTTAGGAGACCACTATTAAAATGCACGAATGCTTTCATTTGTGTTTTTATAAAGATACAAATAAGAAACAAAAGATTCCCTTTTCCTGGTGTCTTTGTCAATAAAACCATATGTTGCCACCTCAACAAGTCACCAGCTGCTGCTTTCTTCACAAAATGGTTTTCCAATAAGGTTCACAATCTCCATGTTATACATAGTATCTCAAAATGCAAGTATGTAGGACAATGAAGACGTCCTGAATTGTTCAAGTGATTTTTTTGCACTGTAATTGCTCCCAATACCTGGACAACAAGAGGGCCATTGGCCCTGGAACACTCATCTTAGACTATAGCTTATGAGTGAAATTCAATTCTTTGAACAACTTTGGTAAAGCTTCAACAAAGAAACACCCCTGCCAAGTTTCATCAAGATTGGCCCAGTGGATGTTTAAAGAAATTGTTGACGGATGCTGGACAACGGACGACAGATGCCGGACATAGGGTGTTCACAATAGCTCACCTTTAGCACTTTGTGCTGAGGTGAGCTAACAAATATCAAAGCTCTACGCCTTCCAGTTTCAAAGAAGAATTTTTAATTTTCCTTCTTTGTCCTATGTTCCAACTTGTGATCCCAGGGGCTGGGCCAGTTTTGACCAAAGCAGCATTTTTGGAACAACCTTGGTAGAGGTCCACTCAGATATGCTACATACCAAATATCAAAGTTCTACACCTTCTTTGTTCCTATGTTCCAACCTGTGCCGTCCGGGCCAGTGTTGAACCCAAGGGCATAACATGAACAAACTTGGTAGAGGTCTACCAGGAATTGCTACATGCCAAATATCGAAGCTCTATGCCATCAAGTTTCAGAGAAGAAAATTTTTAAAGTTTTCCTTATTTGTGCCTTTGATCAAACTTATGACCCCCAAGGCTGGGCCAGTTTTGAACCCAAGGGCATCATATGAACAAACTTGGTAGAAGTCCACTAGGAGATGCTACATACCAAATATCAAAGCTCTATGCCTTTTAGTTTTTGAGAAGAAGAATATTCAAATTTTCATTCTTTGTACCTGTGTTTGAACTTGTAACCCCTGGGACGGGGCCAGTTTTGACCCCAGGGGCATCATGTGAACAAACTTGGTAGAGGTCCTGTAGGAGATGCTACATACCAAATGTCAAAGGTCTTCGCCATCAAGTTTCAGAGGAGAAGTTTTCTTTCTTCGTTCCTATGTTCAAACTTGTGTACCCATGGGTTGGGCCAGTTTTGACCCCAGGGGCATCATTTGAACAAACTTGGTAGAGGTCCACTAGGAGATGCTACATACCAAATATCAAAGCTCTACACTTTCTAGTTTCAGAGAAGAAGATTTTCAAAGTTTTCTTTCTTTATTCCTATGCTCGAACTTGTGACCCCCGTGGTGGAGCCAGTTTTGACATCAGGGGCATCATTTGAACAAACTTGGTAGAGATCTACCGGGAGATGCTACACCAAGTATCAAAGCTCTATGCCTTCAAGTTTTAGAGGAGAAGATTTTTAAAGTTTTCCTTCTTTGTTCCTATGGTCAAAATTATGACCCACAGGGTGGGGCCAGTTTGACCCCAGGGGCATTATCTGAACAAACTTGGTAGCAGCCCACTAGGAGATGCTACATACAAAATATCAAAGCTCTATGCCTTCTAGTTCCAGCTGAGAAGAAGATTCTTAAAGATTTTGTATTTTTTCCATTTTGATGCCAGGGCAACCAGAATTATGGGTGGAATTCAATTCTTTGAACAATTTTGGTAGAGTATCTCTGCCAAGAAGAAGAAGAAGAAGATGTTTAAGGAAATTGTTGACAGACGACAGACGATGGACAACAGATGCTGAACATAGGGCTATCACAATAGCTTACCTTACCTTTAGCACTTTGTGCTAAGGTAAGCTAAAAACAGTTTAACTGTTATTGAAAACATAGTGGGAAAAGGAGAAAATGCTGGTAACCAGCATTTCTCTCCTTTCCCACAATGTTTTCCAACCTTCTCAAAGCAAATTTCACTTTCACTATTTGTTCAATTAGGAGATATTATTTCAAAACAGAACATATCTTTGAAATAGCAATACTTGGCGTTAAAATTTACGATCAAATTGAAAACTATATTTTAGCTATTTAGCATGATAATGCTGCATTTACATAAATCATGATGGTCTACTATGTCTGCTACCTCAAAACATCGCAAAACTCCACAAGTCATTGCTACGATTTGTGAAAAGCATGTGAGTGTGCTGAGTCCTTGGACCAAATCATTTAACCCTTTACCAAACAATCCCTGGTTTTTATGATCCCGAGATAGAAGCCTTTTAAAAAAGTTTGTGGGAAAAGGAGAAAATGCTGGTAACCAGCATTTTCTCCTTTTCACACAATGTTTTCCACCTTGCTGGAAACAAATTTCAATTTTTTGAGTTACGTTTCACGTGTCATATGCAAGTGCTCTCGGTTTGGACCAGTCTAAAATTTTGTCGTTTAGTAAAGAGTTAATCTTGTGGGAACATGATTCATTCTCAATGATTGTACGGATCTTGACAAAATTTTTGACCATCAAAAATTTGGTCACGATTACCCTGATTTATTGTTAATCTTGTGGAAGCATAACAGAACATGTCAACCACACTTGAAGGTAGCACAAGTTAACAGAACTTAAAGGTGGCCCTTCAGAATTTGGGACGAAAATTTTACAAAAATACAAAAATATCATCCCTAAACTCCCAAAGCCTTAAAATCGTCATTCATAAAACCCCAGTAGTCGAAAACCATCCGACAACACGAGAAATTAGAGATTTCCTACGGCCAAGGTTGACATCGACGGGAAACACGTTCTATTTTTACATGAACAAATCGCTTATTTACATACTGGAAATACACAGACGAAGCTTCAAATATAGCGTCCGAAGAAGATAGTATGAAAAATAATTACATGTTTGTTATGTAATGGAATTTAAGCGTCATTAGTCACGTGCCAGTCTCTTAACATTCCCACAATACATTTTTTTATTTTTGGCGCGAAATCTAAAAATAGCTTAAAAGGCTACGTAGCCTTTTAAGGGAATACCATCAAAAAAATTTTTTTGGGTAATTTTATGATTCTTAATTATTGATGATTTGTATTGTTTTTTCATATAAATTTTTCATTGATTTGGTGTGATGTGAAAATTCTAAGTACCCACCTTTAAAGCCGACGAAAATCTACTTCTAAGGTCAAAATTTTTATCATAGTTTTGAAAGAATGCATCACCATATAAGATCCATAAAAATCCTTGACTTCCTTTATCACGATTATCTCCCGCTAGATGGCAATTTCTATAAATGCTCATTTATCTAATTTGGGCATCCTGGGTACAGAACTGAACCACTTTCTTACGCGACAACCGTTTATACTTAACAAACTAAAATAGACGTTTACTCAATAAAACGCTACCTCCAGCAATTCACTCAGCTATGGTCAGCAGTTTAGAGAAATCTGGAGCTAAAACAGGTCCCATTTCTCCTCAAACGTATTGATAAAAGCTATTTTCTACATTGCTACTTTATAGAGCGAAATACTTCAGGTTCCCGATATCAGGGCTATTGATGTGTCATATAAGACATGTCGAATCTTCGAAGAATATGACATGAGCAGACAACGTCTTTTACACAATTTACAACTTGAAAGCAAGCTTACCTGGAATATAATCTGGACCCTCTGTAACAGAACTGGTTGCAGTGCCAGCTGTCCCTGTGGTTCCCACTGTATCTGTGGGATTGTTTGCATTACTATGTTTCTTACTGTCTTTATATGCTAACAAAAGTCTACGAAAATCTTCCTCCCCTCCTTCAGAATCACTGGTAGTAGTTGTGCTACAGTACCTGTATCGTCTAACAATTTCTGGCAATAAATATGTGGTTTTCTCTGGACTTTCATCAGTCAGATCTGATGAATACATAGAACTTGATGGTCTCGATGAACGAGACTGTGATGAACTGCATGATTCAAGGCTCGGTGGTCGCTGTATCACCTGTGGGTTGTCTAAATATGATTCTTTCTTTTTGAAATTCTCAACAAAGTTTTCTATGTCTCTTTCGATCTTACAGGCCTCTAATCCTGAATACCTCTGTCCTCGCACACGATGAGTCCTCGTACCACTTGTGCACATTATTTACGATACGTGTAAATGGTAAAAACCGACAACATCACCATCATTCTTACACATATCCATTTTCTTTGCCTATCAAAGTTGTGGTAAAGTTTAATTTGTGTCCTCTCTTACTTATGTCTCATTGCATTTTAATAGAATAATGTTGTGTTTCAAACTATTCAAATGTCATTGTTTTGTATCTGTGAACAAATTATATCTTTTTTCATAAGTTGCGAACAAGACAATTCATCAAAAAAAAATATAGCACATAAATGCACAATTCAATCACCAAAAAAGAAGTTCTTTAACCCTTTTCCAAACAATCCCTGGTTTTTATGGGTCAGGAATAGAAGCCTTTTGAAAACATTGAGGGAAAAGTAGAAAATGCTGGTAACCAGCATTTTCTCCTTTTCCAACAATGTTTTCTACCCCATCATATAGAGAAATCATCTTTTTAGCAACTGTTGTCATCTGCAGAATGCTTTCAGTTTGGTGTGGTCCAAAATTTGCTGTTTGGGAAAGGGTTAACTCTTTCCCAAACGACAAAGTTTTAGACCTGTCGAGATTGAAAGCATTTGAGATAAGCAGACATCCACGTGGGTTTCCATGTTTACCTTCTATTCGAAAGGTCCCAACATTATTCTATTTTTATCAAAGATGAAATGCTAAGAGCGATTTCATTCATTACAGTTAGAGCTGGCTGCATCTAATGAAAAAGCGTATCAGGGGAATGTAAAAATCAAGCTCGATCCACCAAGGGTAGAGTAGCCTAGTGAATCGTCAGCCTTGGCTTGCAGACCACTGATTGGTCTGCTTTCTATTCCATGCAAATTTCACCCATTACTACACAATCCCTACTTTTGACGACCCTGGAAAAGAAACCTTTTGAAAACATTGTGGGAAAAGGAGAAAATGCTGGTAGCCAGCACTTTCTCCTTTTCCCACAATGTTTTCTACCCATGAGCTGGAAACAAATTTCAATTTTGGAGTTACGTTTATTTTTTCGTCCGCAGCAAGTGCTTCCAATTTGGATAAGCCTAAAATATAGTCGTTCGGTAACAAGCTATCCCAAAAGAGCTATCATAACTATAACTTCTATGCAAGTGCAGAACATGCAGGTTGATCTTGAAACTCATTTTATTGACTGCAATGTTGAGATATTCTGGCGATTCAGAAAAAAAAAATCTTATCTTTTGCTTTTGAAAAATTTGTTGGAAAAGGAGAAAATGCTGGTAAACAGTATTTTTTTCTTTTCTCAAAAACGATTTCTATCCAGTCACATGCAAATTGATTGTTTCAGTCCTGTCTCATATTTAGTCTGCAAATGCTTTCAATTTTGGACAGGTCTAAGAATTTCCATTGGGTTAAAGAGATCACTGAATGCCATACTAGCAAATTTTTGATACCATATTTGTGGTAATAAAGGCTCTCAGGAGCTAAGCTATGCAAAACATACATGGGGAGCCTTTATATTGTTACTTATCTAAAAAGCAATAAGTCGGTCTAATTTTGTACATCTTTGTGTTAAGTGAGAATTAAGAGTAAATATTAATCAAATTAAAGGAAATATCCATCAAACTCTTCAAATATTGTCATTTTAATTAGCTTAACCCTTTACCAAACAATCCCTGGTTTTTTACAACCCCGAGATAGAAGCCTTTAGAAAACATAGTAGGAAAAGGAGAAAATGCTGGTAACCAGCATTTTCTCCTTTTCTCTCAATGTTTTCTTTCTTCCCAAATAAAAGTTCTATTTTTAACCCTTTACCCCATCAGGCATTTCTATGGTATCTCTAACTGACCCTAAATAACAGCAAGGGCGAGGCCATTTCTTATGTGTATATGACACCTTTTGATAGTGTAGAAAACAATGTGGCAAAAGGTGAAATTGCTCATCAGGAGCAATTTCACCTTTTGCCACAATGTTTTCGAAAGGCTCCTTCAAGCAATGCGTAGAAATGAGTATCTATGGAGTAAAGGGTTAAGACACATTTATTTTGTCATCTGCATATGCTTTCAATTTGGACTAGTCCAAAATGTTGTAATTTAGTAAAGAGTTAAATGTTTCTCTCGTTGATAGATTGTTCTTATAGTGTTTAACGCCATTTTCAACATTATTTTTCAGATATTATCATGGTGGCCAGTGCACCTATCTATGCTTTCTTGGAGCCCCTTTTACCAGTATTCTGCACAATTTTCCTTCCAAGCCACTAGCTGTTTTCATACATAATCATCAGGTTTCTCTTGTGGATAGCTGCTATTAGGGAAAGTGCTTTTATTAGGAGAAACGTGGTACATCATATACAGAGTGTTTTGCTGGGTCGCAGTTCCACAAAACTGTCATGAAAATATTCAAATGTCGCATACAAATTACCCCTGATGGGGCATTTTGTCCCATGCTGAAAACTGTTGATTACAAATTTACAGAATTCCCAATTCCCAATTCATCTTTTTTTGTAAAAGATCAGAAAGATAAACGAACATTAAATTTTGTCACAACGAAATTTGCTTAACCCTTTCCCAAACATTTGCCCTGGTTTTTACATGTCTGTAGTAAAAGTCTTTTGAAAACACTGTGGGAAAAGGAGAAATTGCTCGTAACGAGCAATTTCTCCTTTTCTCACAGTGTTTTCTACCCTTTTTGAGAACTTTCTGCCATTTTCTCCAAATTAAAAATTGTCGTCTGCAAAATGTTGCAGTTTGGAAGAGTCCAAAATTTGTCTTTTGGGAAAGGGTTAATAACCCTTTAACAAGCATTCCAAGTTTTTAAATACCCTTGGGAAGTAGACTTTTCAAAACATTGTGGGAAAAGGAGGAAATCCTGGTAGCCACCATAATTCCCAAAATGTTTTCATCATTTCAAACATGAATTCCATTATTTCAGCCAAGTTTTGTTTGTTATCTGAAAATGCTTTGAATTTAGAAAAGTCCATTCTTTTTATTTAGTTAACCCACTACCACACAAGCACTTGAGGACCCTGAGAAAAAAGCCTTCAGAAAACATTCAAAACCAGCATTTTCTCCTTTCCCCACAATGTTTTCAACCCTTCACAAAACAAATTTCAAATTTTCAGTCACTTTTATTTTGTCGTCTGCAAATGCTTTCGATTTGGACATACCTAAAATTTTGTTGTTTGGTAATGAGTTAAGATGTTAAAGCTTAACTGGTTCAAAAATTTTGTTGGATGCTGAGGCAAAATAATGATGATTACATGTTGGGAGAGGTATAACTGGAATTATTGTTTATATGGGATTTGTGAGGTCCAAATTGAAAGCATTTGTTGAAATCAAATTTAATATGATTTGAATGGAGGAATTTGTTACTGACAGAGTACATATATTGTAGGAAAAGGAGAAAGGGCTGGTTATCAGCACTTTCTCTTTTCCCTTATTGTTTTCATAAACCTTTTTCCTCAAAATTGATTCAAGCACAGTTCTGAATGTCTAATAAAGTATAAAACAGATAAATGATACCCTCAAAGTTCACAAAAAATAGAACAGGAAGAGAATAAAGCTTCATGTGACAGACAGACAAGTAATGCAGGTCTCTGTAACTTCCTTCTGTGACGTCAATAATGCTGTATAATTATTCTGCTTTTTTGTATCAAATTTTCTTGACTTGAACTGGTTTCAACTGTTCAGATTATTCAGTTTCTAAATATGGCTCCAAAAAAGAAAATCTTTAACCCTTTACCACACAATGCAGACTTTTAACAACCCGGATAAAGAAGCCTTTTGAAAACATTGTGGGAAAAGGAGAAAATGCTGGTAACCAGTATTTTCTCCTTTTCCCACAAAGTTTTCGACTCTATCGAAAAATAAATGAGTCATTTGAGCTACTATGAAATTATCATCTGCAAATGCTTTCAACTTGGATTGGTCTAAAATTCCGATGAGTGGTAAAGAATTAAATTAAAACACCACAGATTCTAAAGGCAAATGGTCAGTCACCAACATTGTACAGCACAAGTACATGTACTCAGAATGCTTCAGTTCAAATTCTATTTCTTTACATCAATTGTGAAACAAGTTCTCCAACTTATTCAGTTAATTTCAAAGAGGGCAACCAGGAAACAGCAACCAGAACTACAGCTGTGCACCGGAGTCCTGGGGTATAACAGAATAGATCCCATTATTCTTAGAATAATTGGCCTAAAACAGTCTAAAGTTAACCTTTTGCTACACAATAACAACTTTTAATGACCCTAAGGAAATAAACCTTTTGAAAACATTGTGGGAAAAGGAGAAAATGCTGGTATCCAGCAAATCAAAGAACAAGAGGACCATGATGGTCCTATATTGCTCACCTGAGTACTAAGCAGCAAAGGTCTACAACAGAGATTATAATTACCAAATATTGAGGTTCAAGGGCTAATGATGATGAAACAAGAGCGGCAAATTGTCGCAAGATATGCTATCTCACTGCCAGTTGTACAGGAGGTATAATAGTTGCAAAGGGCAGGCAATGCAACAAACAATTTGACTTGAGACTTAAAAATTCCACTCTGGACAAGCAAACAATACAATTAAAATAAAGATCAAAGTGGAATTACTCAAAATCCATGCTAGGTAGGGTTATTGTTCTTGAACACAGTACTCTGTAATATCACAACAAACACGCATACCAATTTTGAAGTCCTTCTTACTGGAGATGACAAAGTTATATTCCGAACAAGCATTCAATGCAGACTCATGTGAGATTTTATTGAGACAGACATTCTAAATATATTTATGTTAAGGGTGCTTTGTTACTTATTATACTCTGTCGAGTGCATGTTGCGCACGGGCGCGTCTCATTGTAGTATAAATAGAGAGCGCGCCTCTTTTCTGGTCATTCGACGGCTAGACTACACACGGTTTACGACTTCGTATAACCCGCCCGCCCACCCGTTATCTTTCTTGGAGGGAATTACTTCATTATTGCATACATTTCTGTATTGCTTTATATGTTTTTCGTATATTTAAGAGGTTGATATACATGTATGTTGAAAAATTCGATTACAATGCGTAGTCCAGGCCGCTACTCCTATTTCCGACTTCTGTTGTTTATTATTCCATAATAAGTTCATGCAATGGAACATAAATGTTTTATATTTGTCTGAGTGGAACGAAAGAAAATATAACCAATTTTCAATTCAGCTTAGCAAGAAATGTGGTCTCAAGAGTGCTCACAAGAAGGCTTTTAAAGATTTCCCTCTTTATCTCTATGTGAAATCTGAGACCAATAACATAGGGCTAATTTTTACACCAGGACCATAATGTGAAGTATTTTGGTAGAGGGCCACAAGATGATGCTACATGCCAAATATGAAAGCTCTAGCCCTTATGGTTTGAGAGAAGAAGATTTTCTAAGATTCCCTTCTTTATCCCTGTATGAAATTCGAGAACCCACAACATAGGGCCATTTTCACCACTAAGGCCATAATTTGCGTTATGTTGGTAGAGGGCCAATAGATGATGCTACATGCCAAATATGAAAGCTCTGGCCATTACCGTTTGGGACAAAGAGATTTTTAAGGATTTCCTTCTTTATCCCTATGTGAAATCTGAGACCCACAACATAGGGCCAGTTCTTTACATTGGGGACATAATTTGAAGTATTTTGGTAGAGAGCCACCAGATGATGCTACATGCCAAATATGAAAGCTCTGGCCATTACCATTTGGACAAGAAGGTTTTAAAAGATTTCCTTCCTTGTCTCCATGTGAAATCCAAGAACAACAACATATGTTTAATTTTCACACCAGGGCCATAATTTGAATTATTTTGGTAGAGGGCCACTAGATGATGCTGCATGCCAAATATGAAAGCTCTAGCCCTTACGGTTTGGGACAAGAAAATTTTCTAAGTTTTCCTTCTTTACCCATTTGTGAAATCTGAGACCCCACAACATAGGGCTTATATCCGCACTAGGGCGATAATTTGAAGTATTTTAGTAGAGGGCCACTAAATGATGCATCATGCCAGATATAAGAGCTCTAGCCCTTACGGTTTGGGACAAGAAGATTTTCCAAGATTTCCTTCTTTATCTTTATGTAAAATCTGAGAACCCACAACATAGGGCCAATTTCAAACTAGAGCCATGATTTTAAGTATTTTTGTAGAGGGCCACTAGATGATGCTACATGCTAAATATGAAAGCTCTAGCCCTTACAGTTTTGGACAAGAAGATTTTCAAAGTTTTTTCACACAGTTGCCATGGCAACCAGAGTTCTTAATGGAATTCAAATCTTTGAAGTGTTTTGAAAGTGTGTCACCTAGGAATCATTTCTGTGAAGTTTCATTGAAATCTGATTGATCAATCACAATAGCTCACCTTGAGCACTTTGTGCTCATGTGAGCTAAAAATAGCAACATTTGAACCACACTGAAATTGCTGTCTGTGAATACTTTCAACTTGGACAAGGCTAAAATTTGTCATCAAGTAAAATGTGAAAAGTTCATTTGCATCTGATTGAGCTTTGTTAAAGCTTTGTTAAAATTTATCTATCCTCCACAACACACTCTGAAGAGATTGCCTTTAAAAACTTTCCACTTTTATCCTAGAATGTTGCCTTTACCAAAAGAAAACTTAAGCTCACTGGTACCAACTTTCAGTTTGCCATCTACATTTTGGTTTCAATTTGCAAGAGTGAAAATATTGTTGTTTGGGAAAGGGTTACTTTGTTAAATTCTAAACTTCTGGAAACACACAAAAAGCTATTTCTTTTCTTCAGTCAGCATTTTCTTAGACTGCGTAGGCGTGATAAAATCAATAGCGAAATTTGGAAGACAGTTGCATGTTCTTCTCCTTTCATATTGACTCTGAGACAGCTTGGAGCAGCCTTACAATGGAGCTTTTGTAGACAAGGCAGATCAATATCAGACTGCATACAGCTGTCCTCACACCTTACAGCTCTCAGTCTCATCAGCTACTTGTCCAGAGTCACATTATGTGCTCAAAATATCTGACTTAAAGGTGGCCCTTCAGATTTTGGGACAAAAATTTTACAAAAATGCAAAAAAATCATCCTTATACTCCCATAGCCTTTTAATTTGCGTTCATAAAACCCCAGCAATCAAAAACCATCCGATAACACAAGAAATTAGAGATTTATTACGGACCAGGTTGACACCAACGGGAGACACGTTCGATTTTGAGATTATCATTTCTCTCATTTGAATACAGGAAAACACAGACAAAGCTTCAAACATCCGTCCAACGAAGACATTATAGAAAATAGTTACATGTATCACATGTTTATTATGTAATGGAATTTAAGCGTTATTAGTCACATGCCAGTCACTTGACATTCCCACAATGCTTTATTGATATTTGGCACGAAATCTAAAAATAGCTTAAGAGGCTACGTAGCCTTTTAAGGGAATACCATCAAAAAAAATTTTTTTTTGTAATGTTATGATTCTTAATTATTGATGATTTGTGTCGTATTTTCATATAAATTTCAACAATATATACTTTTTTAAATTTGGTGTGATGTGAAAATTCTAAATACCCATCTTTAAACATTTACCAAACAACAGGGGTTTTGAACTTGACCAATTTCAAAGCATTTGCAGACAACAAATTAAATCTTGGTAATATGATGATTTCTGACTTCGATACGGTAGAAAATATTGTGGGAAAAGTAGAAAATGCTGATAATCAGCATTTTCTCCTTTTCCCACAACGTTTCCTACAGGGTTCTTTCACAAGGCTGTTAAAAGTCAGGATTGTGTGGTACGAGTTAAACCTTTTTGTATATCCTGCATTTGTTATAATGGAATCTTATTGCACTTTCATGATCACATGACAATGTGCACTTGTCCAAATTGACCGCAATTCAAATATGGCTAAAATGCTATAAACAAGACTTCATCTAGGTAGCTTTTATGCAGAATGATTCAGTTAACCCATTACCACACAATCCCTACTTTTGACGACCCTGAGAAAGAAACCTTTAGAAAACAATGTGGGAAAAGGAGAAAATACTGGTAACCAGCATTTTCTCCTTTTCCCACAATGTTTTCTACTTTTCATAAAACAAATTTCAAATTTTCAGTCACATTTATTTTGTCATCTGCAAATGCTTTTGATTTGGACAAGCCTAAAATATTGTCGTTTGGTAATGAGTTAAGTGGACAATGTAAAAGATCAGATCAGCATGTATTGATAGTCTGATCTTGACCTACACTGGGGGCAATAGAAGCCTACATTGTAAAAGGCACTTAAAGACGTCACCCTTTACCACACAATGAAGGCTTTTGACGACATAGAATCCTTTTGAAAACATTGTGGGAAAAGGAGAAAATGCTGGTAACCAGCATTTTTTCCCTTTCCCACAAAGTTTCCTACATTTCCCTATTTGAATTTCGATTTTTCATTTACATTTATTTTGTCGTCTGCAAACGCTTTCAATCTGGAGCAGTCCATAAATTCGTTGTTTGGTGCAGAGTTAACTCTTTTATAAGACAAAAAAAACCTGTCCATACAGAGAACATCTGGTATTAACCTGCCACTTTTTCTTTTTGTACAATGTCTTTTAAAGTTCTGTTCTTCTGAAGCTGTAAAATCAAAGGGCCATTAGTATTGGATAAAGTGGGCCTACAGTAATTGTAACACAATATTCTTTCAAAATAAAACAGAGTGTATAAAAAATTCATGGCAAAAAAATCAATTGAACTGCAACCATGAAGGAACATGTAGCAATGAATGGTTTTTTTTTTTCTGTTCTAAATCAATGAATTTTAAATCTGAATTCTTGTACCAATCCTTGTTTAACTCATTACCAAACAACATAATTTTAGACTAGTCCAGATTGAAAGCATTTGCAGATGACAAACTTAATGTGCCTCAAAAATTGAAATTTGTTTTGGGAAGGGAAGAAAACATTGTTGGAAAAGGAGCAAAAACTGGTTACAAGCATTTTCTCCTTTTCCCACTATGTTTTCAGAAGGTTTCTTTGTCAGGGTCCTATAAACCAGGAATTTTTTGGGAATGGGTTAAAAGAAACTGCAGAAGGTTTATGAAACATTCTTGGAAAAAGAAGGAAATGCTGGAAACCAGTAAGCATGCAAGAAGATGTGGCACTGGATGCTTCCCCCACCTCCCCAATCTCTGTTCTGAATCAATGAATCTTTAACCTTTCATTGTAGAATAACCCTGTTCAAATGACACTATGGAAGATAGCCATTAGAAACAATGTGGAAAAGGAAAAAAATGCTGGTAACCAGCCTTTTTCCTTTTTATCTCACAATATTTTCTTTCATTCAGTAGACAAATGCAATCATTTCAATCAATTGAACCACATCTAATTTATTGTCACCAAATGCTCCCATTATACATGTTATGGAAAGTCTAAAATTCTGCAGTCCACCAATGGCAATTAACTTTTAACCAAATGACAAAATTTCAGACTAGTCCAAATTGAAAGCCCTTGCAGACGACAAAATAAACAAAACTCAAATATAGGTATTTGTTTCCAGTTGGGTAGAAAACAATTTGTGGGAAATGAAGAAAATGCTGGTTACCAGTATTTTCTCCTATTCCCGCAACGTTTTCAAAAGGCTTCTATCTCTAGGTCGTAAAAACCAGGGATTGTTTGGTATAGGTTTCATGGAATAGACTCCTAAGAATAGGTTGTCTCAGAATCTCCAACCTTTATCAACAACTCACATGTGTTTTTGTAGAACTTGTTCTACATGCAAATTTGTTTCCTTTGGCTAGTTGTTTCAGCTGTTAGCAAGGCCAGCCTCTGAATTTAGAAAAGATTTGAAATTTTGTCTTATATAGAGGTAGAGTGATCCTTTGACATGCAGAAGGAAGGTTGACCATCAGCAAAAAAATATATTTTCACAGACTTCACAGGCTAAAATGGGTTGATAGAGTAAATTCTGGAGAATAGAGTAAATTCTGGTTGATAGAGTAAATTCTGGTTGATAGAGTAAATTCTGGAGAATAAGACTGAGAAAATCCTTTATAATGGTTGATGAATACAAACCTAGATCTTTGTGAGCTTCATTGTGCACCTTACGTAAACACTATCGACAAAAAGCAATCATTAAATTGCAAATAATTATATGGCTCTTCAAGTCTTCATCTGGACTGAAAGTGTACATCTGGGTCCGTATCCACCAACCATTCTCAAGAACATTCTTAGTCTTATTCTTCAGAATTTCGTCGGTGTGAAAGTAACTGAACTTCTGATTGGCTAAATCATAATTATGGTTTAGCCAATCAGAAGTTCTGTTATTTTCACAGTCAGAAAATCTTAAAGAATAAGACAAAGAACGTTCTTAAGAATGGCTGGTGAATACGGACCCTGGTTTATTCAACGCTGTAACCAATCTTGAAAGCCAATTTCCTAAAAACACATGAATATAAAAACTTCTTTGTCAGGGCCATCGAAAACAGGTTTTATTTGATAACAAGATTAGTGTATCACATGAAATCTCAATATGGAGGGAGTCAACATTTTGTCATCTGATAAAATTAAATGGAGGAAAGCTGTGGTATCCTTGCTTGTTTAGTATAAGACATCATTTTCAACATATTAACAGTTGTGGAAAGCCAGTGCACCTGTCCCTATGTTGCTGGAGTCTTTTTGACAGTCTTCAACACTGAGAAAGACTGAATGAACCCTGTCAAAATGACAAGTCATCAATCCTTGACTACAGCTTGATCAAACTGGGTTTCAAACTCACAACCCCTGAGCTCCGGCTTGGCCAGGTGTGGTATGTGTATTGACTAATTCATTCTTTTGCTCTATAATTTGACCCACACAAAATTACAAGATCTTACAAAGATGAAATCACTAGTTTTCACTCACATATTCAATAAAATCTATTTATTAATCAATCTCTTCTCTGACAATATCACCAAAAAACAAGATCAACAAAATTATCACACCCTTGCTTTGTTGAAAAATCCTTTCATTTACTGTATCACTATAGTAACACAAATTCATCAATTCACTAATTCATTACACTCCATTTTCGGTAAAAAAACAATTCTTGTCCTTATTCATTAATGTAATGTTTAGTTCTGATTAGACTGGGTTTAAAATATTCCTGTGTATGCAGCAGAAGTTCCTTATTGGAATTATAACCAGTCTAGTACCATGTACAGCTTGTCTGGAACTTCATTGATAATCAGACTAAAACCAGTCTCAGAGTGATGTGATATATGGGAGAAGTGGAACCAGACCAAGTATAGAGTATTGATCTAAATGCCAAATGAGAAGTGAAGTAAAGATATCGGTCCGTTACATTAATCGTCAGAGATTGCTTTCAGAAGAAGGTGTGCCATATGAAAAGAATGTTAAATCAATTTTCTAAACATAACATAATAAAAGACATTTTGATGATACTTTTTTATCCTGTTAAGATGATTTACTTGAAATATGATACAGCCATACAGATGAAAACAATGGACAAAATTATTGCATGTTACATTCCAACACTCTGTCAGCTTGTTTGAGTAAACAATTGACTGATGACAGATCCAAAAAGAGACACTTATTTTTTATTCAGTTACAAGCAAATCATAAATTTAAATTACTCTCAGCCCTTTACCTTAGAGTCTTGAGTTTTGAAAACCCTGAACAAAAGGCTTTTGAAAACATTGTGGGAAAGAGAGACTATGCTCGTAACCAGCATTTACTATTTTTCCAACAATGTTTTCTACCCTACAAAAGATAGAAATCATCATTGGGATTACTTTTAATTTGTTGCCTGCAAATAGGCTAATTTCAGTTTGAGTAAGTCCAAAAATTTTGGCATTTGGTAAAGAGTTAACAATTCACTTGACTGTCCCTGTGAAGGATATGGTATTTGTACTTCTCCCACTACCAATAACAGATTATCAATAAATTACCATTTCAGAACTAATGATCAACATGTTTTTCAATTTTTTTCCGAAGTTTTTTTTCCAAACCATACGAACCAATCAAGTTCTTATCGAGTGATCCGTATCGTGGCTACAGCATTTAATCCCTTATGATACAAAATAATTACGGTACACACTTTAAGATACAACAGAGTAGACACAATGACACTTATCCAAATTTTAACCCTTTACCAAACGACAAAATTTTAGACTGATCCAAATTGAAAGTGTTTGCAGACGGCAAAATTAATGTGACTCAAATACTGAAATTTGTTTCAGGAAGGGTAGAAAATATTGTGGGAAAAGGAGAAAATGCTGGTTCCCAGCATTTTCTCCTTTTCTCACAATGTTTTCAAAGGGCTTCTTTCTCAGAGTCGTAACAACCAAGGATTGTTTGGGAAAGGGTTAAGCATTGCAGATGGCAAATTACATTGTGGGAAAAGGAGAAAATGCTGGTAACCAGCATTTTATCCCTCTCCCACAATGTTTTCTACCCTGCTAGAAACAAATTTCAGTTTTTGGGTTACGTTTATTTTGTCGTCTGCAAGTGCTTTCAATTTGAACCAGTCCAAAATTGTGTCGTTTGGTAAAGGGTTAAACATATTTATTTTACATCGATTGAGAAACAAGTTCTTACAACTTATACTAATCTCTCTCGATTCTGCTTCCTGGGAACTACACCAGTACTCGCGCCGAATGTGTGGGCCAATGAAAAATCCCAAAGTTGACACCCGCTCCCGGGTATCGAACTCAGGACCTTTAGGTTATGAGGCCGAAGCTCCACCTCACGACCACGGACACCACAAATATGAAATGCTGGTTGAAAGCAGTTTCTTTTTTCCCCCCATGTTCTTGGAACGCTTCTCCTCATTGGATTGCTTGGCATAAGGGTCCAACTTGTAAACCCTTAAAGTGTTAACCCTTTACTCCATTGATACTCATTTCTACGCATTGCTTGTAGGAGCCTTTGGAAAACATTGTGGCAAAAGGTGAAATTGCTTGTGACAAGCAATTTCACCTTTTGCCACAATGTTTTCTACACTATCAAAAGGTGTCATATACACATAAGAAATGGCTTCATCCTTGCTATTATTTAGGGTCAAAGCTTACATCATCAATGCAAAATCAAACAGCATTCTGTAAAGTCAGAATTTGAATGAATGGAATGAATAGCGTTTTAAGGCCCATCAACAATTTAGGTCATATTGGGCGCACTTACTTAGTAAACAATAATGCGAGGTGAAAATAACATACATGTGCAACAATATAAGACAAACATGATAAATGAGGAATGGACGAAACACAAAACGATGCCCTTTTTGTCGCCTTTTACGACATGCATGCTGTCAGTTTTGTTCCGCCAGATGAAATGGCAGATGTGACGATCACAGGACTGCAGTGGTTTATTCCTATAGAGCGGTTTCGGGTATTCCCGAACCATCGGTAATTTTCGGACACATCGTATAATTTCGTTTATGAGCATTACTCCATTAACGTGATGAACAGAAATACACAAACGATTCGTCCTTTTTATCAAGCGTCTAATGGGTCATCTGCACGCCCATGTAATATCAACATTTTTGCAAAATAATATGAAGATACTGTACAATATTTTTTTTTAAGTACATCGCTAAAAAAAATACGATTAACTCTTAACATTATAAGTCAACAAAAAGGAGCCCTTCACCATTCTTAAGTCATGTTTACCAAATACAAACATGCTTAGAACACTTACAGAGTGTCTGCATTCTTCTAGCTACACTCGATTCTGCTTTCTGAGTGGTGCGAAAACACCCGACATAATTTTGGTGGAGTCGGGTATTTTCGAACCAGGAATCATGTTGCATATTTATTATGCAAAACTCGTGAGTGTCCTTCGTTTTTCCAACCAATACTGATTCATATGGATATTTACATATTTCTGAAGTAAAAAAAGATCACAAGAGTGACTCAGAAATAAAGAAGTAGCTGTTAGTGAAAAGTCTACCCCGTTGCGTAGTGGAATAAAATGGCGACGCAAAACTATAAGTGAAAGTATTTTGTTGCAGACAGTATCCACATTAGACATAGCCAGAAATATGCCAATATGCTTCTATTCACATCTATAATTAATGAACTAGGAATGAACTTTTTGAAATGTGGCCTTAAATCTAGAGGTTAGGCCCTTTAAGAGTTACTTTTTTAAAAAAAAATAGAAGGTGTCCGAATATACCCTCCATCGTGTCCGAAAATTCCAGACGTGTCCGAAAACTAACTCCGTACCTTCACATTTTAGCTAGCTTATATTACATCAATTTTAGTTATGCTAACGCCGAGTTCCCAAAATAAACGACGGGATACAGTAGTGTTTTCTAAATTTTCATAGTTAAACCCGTTTCGCGCATAATTAAAATAGTTATGAAAACAAATCCTTAGCTGTCCGAATATACCCGATACCGCTCTACCCCCGATTAAAGTCAGAATTTGATTGATCAACATTATCTGAAAAAGCAATAATTAGGCATGATGGGTGTTCTAACCCTTTACCAAGCAATCCCTGGTTTTTACGACCCGGAGATAGAAGCCTTTGAAAACATTGTGGGAAAAGGAGAAAATGCTGGTAACGAGCATTTTCTCCATTTCCCACAATGTTTTCTACCCTGCTAGAAACAAATTTCAATTTTTGAGTTGTGTTTGTTTTGTTGTCTGCAAAATTAATGCTTTCAATTTGGACCAGTCTAAAATGTTGTCGTATGGTAAAGGGTCAACTGCTGTTGGTTGATAACACTTTAAGGAGACATCAGTTTATTCAATGAACACTACTGTCATGAGGTGTGTTTTCAGAATGAACTTTTGTCAGTATATATCTGATGCTGGCAAAAACACATGAAACAGGTCTTCACAGAAATGGAGGAAGAGTATGCTGAAGCAAAGTTTGTTTCAGATCACTATACCCACATCTACAACCCTAAAACTATTTCAGACAGTCAACAACATGGACCACAACAATAATTTTGTAATACAATATTTACATGGAGCTATCAAAAACTTTGTGTATGGTCAATCCGGGTAAATACGGACAGAGGTATAAATACGGACATGCACCATATTTTCGGAAAATACCAGAGCGTATTTCAACTCCCAATATCCATGCCACAATCGATATATAGTACTCCCATCTTATTTCTGTGCCAGTGTGCTATTTTTAATGACGATTAAGTTTATGTGATGATACAAGCACATTTAGTGTCAAACTTGATTCGCCCTTTCTCAACTATGCTTGAATTTAAAGATTTGTGCTACAACTCTGACAGGTACTTGAACGCTTTCACAAGTTAAAGATTTTTTTCACTAAGCCGTAATGGTGTTAAAAATTATGAAAAATGATTGACGAAAAGTAATAATTCATCAAAATAATGGCAAATTACACATTAGCAGAAATAAAGAAGAAAAAGACATCTGTCCGTATTAAACCAGTCGTTTGAACACACTGTAAAAATACAGACACTTACAAAAAGTATCTACAGAATTCATGTATATCAAATATTTTAAAAGGACGATAACTAGAAGTTAATTTATAGCTCGAGCCGCACAAGTAGAATCCAATACTTTTCCGAAATTAGACACATTAAATGAAATTAAGTCACAGATGTATGGGCTACCGGAATGATTTTTCATTTCACTGCATTTTGTAACTGTTGTCCTGCTTAATGTGCAGATTGTGCTAGATCTATTGCTATTATTGTCCATTTACGCCACAAACCATCCGTTGTTTTATTAGGTTTTGGCAGTATTGCCCTTTTGAAAACATAATAGGGAAAGAAGAAATATCTTGTGCCGAGCAATACCGTATTTAACCCATTTAAAGTAAGGTGTCCATAATTTTCCAATCTGTGTCCGTACTTCACCCCTCATGTCCGTATTTACCCGGATTCGACTAAGTAACTTCAACTGCATTTTTGCAATATCTCGGGCAGAGCAAACTATACAATATAGTGAAAATATCAAAGGGGAAAGTCTTGAAATGTTAACTCATAGGTTATTGGGGTCATGGCTTTCACATTGTAACAGTAGTTGACTGGCGAAGTGAGCTGTGTAAAAATCGTCCGTATTTACCTGGATTGACCCTACTAGGTCAATTGTCTCATAATCTCTAGGGTATTAATAAACTTGTAAGAAAACTAAAAATAAACATTATCTTGATACTCAAACACAAAAAAAAACTAGATGCTTACATGATCAATCTATGATAAGAAAGTTTCATGTATACGTTTTGAAACTGTATAAAGTCACGTGGCATAGTTTCACAGCATTATGTGATGATGGCAGGTGTGACGCAAATTTGTTACACATGCTAAAAGTCTTGATGCACTAGAATCACTCTTTTTGAAGTATTCTCTGGCATGATCAATACAAGTCTGTGTCTGCTTTAACCCACTACCAAACAATCCCTGCTTTTGACGCCCCCGAGAAAGAAGCCTTTAGAAAACATTGTGGGAAAAGGAGAAAATGCTGGTCACCAGCATTTTCTCCTTTTCCCAGCAACGTTTTCTACCCTACACAAAACAAATTTCAAATATTCAGTTACTTTTATTTTGTCATCTGCAAATGCTTTGGATTTGGACAAGCCTAAAATTTTGTCGGATGAGTTAACCGCTTTCTAAAAATACTATCATACTCGTTCATTTATACTTTTTGAGATGCATTTAGCAATAATGTCTTGCCCCATGATTCTTTCTCCAGCTTGGAATAAATTGCCACTTGAAACCTAACATGTCCGAAACTTTACCATTTTCCTTTCTTCTTTACAAAACAAAAACAGTTAACAGTCCAAATTAAAAGCTCCCCATCACATTACATTTTCAAAAGACTTCCTTCTCAGGGTCATTAAAAGTCTGGATTGTTTGGTAAACGCATCCACATTTTCCGAAGACTTAAAGGTGGCCCTTCAGATTTTAGAAAGAAAATTTTACAAAACTGCAAAAAAATCATCTTTATACTCCCAAAGCCTTTTAATTTTCATTCATAAAACCCTAGTAAGCGAAAACAATCTGACAACGTGAGAAATTAGAGATTTACTACGGCCAAGGTTGACACCAATGTGACACATGTTCTATTTTTAGATGATCAATTCGCTCATTTACATACAGGAATACACAGACAAAGTTTCAAACATAGCGTCTGCAGTTTAGACATTATGGAAAATAATCATCCTCGGATACCCCGGGATCTCCTATTTGCTACGCTACATCGACCCCTGGGACAATTGACTAATAAAACTTTGAATCAGCCGCAGAAAATCGATACGAAACGTCATAGCGTACACTCCACTCGCCCATCACAAAATGATGATGGAACCAATGAAAAGCCAGCATTCGGCCAGCGGTAAAGCAAGGGAAATTCAATTAATTGTCCCAGGGGTCGATGTAGCGTAGCAAATAGGGAGACCCCGGGGTATCCGAGGATGGAAAATAATTATTACATGTTTGTTATATAATGGAATTTAAGCGTTGTGGGTCACAAGCCAGTCACTTGACATTCCCACAATGCTTTATTGATTTTTGGCGCAAAATCTAAAAATACCTTAACCCTTTACCTGATATGCCAACTTGAGGCTCTTCTATTTCAGCAGCAAATAAAGATATGATGTCAGAAATACGGACAAATGAGGACACAAATATCCGATTGAGTGGAAAACATTGTGGGAAAAGGAGAAATTGCTCGTTACGAGCAATTTCTCCTTTTCCCATGATGTTTTCAAAGGCTATCTTTTGTTGATGTGTCAAAATGAGTATCTATGGAGTAAAGGGTTAAAAGGCTACGTAGCCTTTTAAAGGTGGGTATTTAGAATTTTTACATCTCACCAAATTAAAAAATATATTTATCACTGAAATTTATATGAAAAAATAATACAAATCATCAATAATTAAGAATCATAAAATTACAAAAAAAAAAATTTTTGATTGTGTTCCCTTAACTCTTTACCACACGAGAAAAATTTAGACTGGTTCAAATTGAAAGCATTTGCAGACAACAAAGTAAAGGTGACTGAAAAATTGAAATTTGTTCTGGGAAGGGTAGAAAACACTGTGGGAAAAGGAGAAAATGCTGGTTACCAGCATTTTCTCCTTTTCCCACAGCGTTTTCAGAAGGCTTCTTTCTCAAGGGCGTCAAAAGTAGGGATTGTGTGGTAATGGGTTAAAAGGCTATGTAGCCTGTAAGTTATGGGTCTTATGCAAGTACATGCATTGTCTGTGCATGTCATATTCTTCGAAGATTCGACCCGTCTTATATGACACATCACCAGCCCTGAAAGCGGGCAGACTGTAATAGTACGCTCTATAAAGTAGCAATGTAGAAAATACCTTTTATCAATACGTTTGAGGAGAAATAAGACCTGCTTTAGCTCCAGATGTCTCTAAACTGCTGATCATAGCTAAGTGAATTGCACGAGGTAGCGTTTTATTGGGACAACGTTTATTTTAGTTTGAAATTCAAAGTAACAGTTGTCGCGTAGGAAAGTGGTTCGGTTCTGTACCCAGGATGCCCAAATTAGAGTATTTATAGAATGCCATCTAGTGGGAGATAAAAGTAGTACTAGCAACACAAAAACATCAACAGTATAGTTAGACCCCACACTTCAGAGCCCTAGCCTAGTAACGGTGAAGCCCAGGAAAAACATGAATATAAGTGTGTGTTGACACTGTGATAGGACTGAAATAATGCTGAAAGCAGGGTAAAACACCATTTAAACTCATTACAAAATGACAAAATTTTAGGCTTGTCCAAATCTGACAACGGGACAAAGTTTATTTTAGTTTGAAATTCAAAGTAACAGTTGTCGCGTAGGAAAGTGGTTCGGTTCTGTACCCAGGATGCCCAAATTAGATAGATGAGTATTTATAGAATGCCATCTAGCGGGAGATAAAAGTAGTACTAGCAACACAAAAACATCAACAGTATAGTTAGACCCCACACTTCAGAGCCCTAGCCTAGTAACGGTGAAGCCCAGGAAAAACATGAATATAAGTGTGTGTTGACACTGTGATAGGACTGAAATAATACTGAAAGCAGGGTAAAACACCATTTAAACTCATTACAAAATGACAAAATTTTAGGCTTGTCCAAATCAAAAACATTTGCAGACAACAAAATAAAAATGACTGGAAATTTGAAATTTGTTTTGTGTAGGGTAGAAAACATTGTGGGAAAAGGAGAAAATGCTGGTTACCAGCATTTTCTCCTCTTTCCACAATGTTTTCTAAAGGCTTCTTTCTCACGGTTGTCAAAAGTAGGGATTGTGTGGTAATGGGTTAAACAATAAACATATAATTAGACCAGAATACCAGTGAACACGGAAAAACATGATTTGACCCACAACAGGGGAGTCAGCATGATGTTCAAAAATTATCTCAAATGAAACTATAATCTTCATGACCCATTGCACCCTGTAGACAATTGTTGTTCTTGTCTTAGATACAAGTTTTTAAAAAGACAGACGTGCAAAAAGAACAGATGACTATATAATATAGCATTTATTGAGTAATCTCTCCTTGGGAAAAAGAGAAAATGCTCGTAGATTCATTTAAAGTAGAATTTTCTACTTTTCCTGAAATGTTTTCAACTGTATCAAAAACAAATCCCATCCTTTGGGCCACATTTAACTCTTTCCCACACCATCCCGACTTTAAACGACCCTGAGAAAGAAGCCTTCAGAAAACATTGTGGGAAGAGGAGAAAATGCTGGTAACCAGCATTTTCTTCTTTTCTCACAATGTTTTCTTCCCTTCCAA
Source organism: Tridacna crocea (assembly GCA_943736015.1). Classification (NCBI taxonomy): domain Eukaryota; kingdom Metazoa; phylum Mollusca; class Bivalvia; order Cardiida; family Cardiidae; genus Tridacna; species Tridacna crocea. Next base: position 9,570,905 of record OX031068.1, read on the forward strand.
AAACAAATTTCAAATTTTCAATCACTTTTGTTTTGTCGTCTGCAAATCCTTTCATTTTGGACCAGTCTAAAATTTTGTCATTTGGTAAAGAGTTAATATGTTGTTTGATCAATCTTTCAATTTTGGGCATGTATTGAATCTAACATTTGGTAAATAGTCAACCCTTTACTAAACAATTCCTGGTTTTGACAATCCTGAGAAAGAAGCAACTTTTTTTACCCTGATGAAAACAAATTTCAATTTTTGAGTTTTGTTTATTTTTGTCATCTGCAAGCACTGTCAATATAGACCAGTCTAAAATTTTGCTGTGTGGTAAAGAGGCAAAGGATATGGTTTTAAAACTTATCCATTATAAACCTCCCTCACAATGTTTTTTCCTTAAATGAAGTTGTCTTTGGCAAATTTCGTATACATGATTAAAATGGGAAGGTCTTAAGCTCTTAACCCATTACCACACAATCCCTACTTTTGATGCCCCTGAGAAAGAAGCCTTTAGAAAGCATTGTGGGAAAAGGAGAAAATGCTGGTAACCAGCATTTTCTCCTTTTCCCACTATGTTTTCTACCCTTCACAAAACAAATTTCAAATTTTCAGTCACTTTTATTTTGTCGTCTGCAAATGCTTTTAATTTGGACCAGTCCAAAATTTTGTCGTTTGGTAAAGTGTTAACACATTACTTTTGAGACAATACTTCTTTAAGCAGATCACTAAAGCAAACTAATGCCAAGGGGAAATAACTCTTAATGACATTTTCTTTTAGCCACTTTGTCTTGATCACTCTCTTGCACTCCGGATCATTCATATTCACCTCTGTAGTGGGCCCAAAAAGTAGTCCGTCATTATGTGACACTTTCGTGACATGACCAGAACTCAAAATGGCGACACAAACGCCGGTGAAAGAAAGACCAATATCGATTACTTTGTGTTCTGTTCAAACAGCATACCATAGGCGTAACTTCTATTACGCACACCACTACATGCGTAATGTAAAAAAAATCGAGAAGAGGTCGTAGGTTGCCTCTTTACGCGTATTTTTCAGTTTGGAGGTTTTCTAAAACAGCCAAGATCAGAAATATCTTGATTTTACAGCTTCGCTTCCATTCGGCTGATTCCGAATTGCTCTCATCACCTGCCTAAAAAATGGCCAACTTCGGCGTGGGTATAATTTACTTCTTCCTGGTTACGCCTATGCATACGGCCAATCAGACTAAGTGGTAGAAAATGTGAAAAAGAGGGTTTTTTTGAAAAGCTTAAATGTCTTTTAAAGGACCATAACTTGTTTTTTAATTTATAAACTAAGATCGATTGGTGTGTCAAAACTGTTGTCATCATTCATGGGCGTAGCTATTTTTGTTAAAATTGGCATAAGATTCTGATCAGTAAAGAAGCTCAAAAAAATAGTTCCATTGTATAGGTAAATTCATCAGTTTGAATGCACCTATAATGTATCCAGAATCATATTTCCTTTGTCTACTTTATAATGTTACACATGAAACAGTTAAACAGTAACAAAACATCTTTTCCTTGGTTTGACAAGATTCTTGTCATTTAGCCCATTGCAGAGATGTATGGTGAGAGTAACGAACGACACAAACAGCCACATATTATCCATTAATGTCAATTTATGAAGCTTTGTGGTGACAATTTAACTCTGCCAATGGCAATGTAAATCATTTTTGTCAATCATGATTAGACTACCCTGAACAAGCAGTCTGATCTTTGATCTATAATCACCGATACTTGATACTATACAATGATCAATATAACATTCAACTAAGAGGACATTTACTTTCAGACCTTTATAAAACTGGAATTCATTCAGTAATCTGACAGCAAAAGAATTAAAATCTAGTCTATTAGACCTTTAACCCTTTCCTAGACGACAAAATTTTAGCTTTCAATGTCCAATTCGAAAGCACTTGCAGACGACAATTTCAATGTGGCTCAAACGGAGCAATTTTTCTTTCATAGGGTAGAAAACATTGTGGAAAAAGAAGAAAATGCTGGTTACCAGCATTTTCTCCTTTTCTTACAATGTTTTCTTAAGTCTACTTTCCCAAAGTTGTTAAAAGATGGCATTGTGTAGTAATTGTTCAACTCTTTACCAATCACCAGTGGTCCATTTTAAAGACATTTGCAAACAACAGACTACAAAAAGGACTTAAAATTTAAAATTTGATATGGGAAGGGTAGAAAACATTGAGGGAAAAGGAGAAAATGCTGGTTACCAGCATTTCCTCCGTTTCTCACAATATTTTATAAAAGCTTCTTTTTTTAGGGTCTATAAAAGTTGGGATTGTGTGGTATAGGGTTAAAGCCCCGACTAAACCCCACAAAGCTGACATTTTCATTACAAAAAGAAGACCCACATTATTGCAATTTCATTAGTTCACAAAGATTAAGCAAAGCAGATAGTGTAGACTAAAGATCAGACTGCACATTTTGAGATGGCTGATCTCGATCTACACTGCCTATTAAGGCAACTATGGTCTTTTAAAAAATGCACCATAAAGGTTATACATCTATTCTTGTATTGGGTGTTTCCTAAACTACCGTATGTGTCACAAATTCTTGTAAACTGATATCATACCGTTATTTTTTAAATGTACGATAGACAGGAACACAAACAGGAAATATTCAAAGATACAATGTACATTAGCAAAGACTTAACCCTTTACCCCATAAGGCATTTGTATGGCATCTATAACTGACCATAAATAACAAGGATGAAGCCATTTCTTATCTGTAAATGACACCTTTTGATAGCATAGAAAACATTGTGACAAAAGGTGAAATTGCTCGTCACGAGCAATTTCACCTTTTGCCACAATGTTTTCCAAAGGCTCCTACAAGCTATGTGTAGAAATGAGTATCTATGGAGTATAAAGGGTTAATTTTTCAAGACTGTGTGATGGACCAATTCATGTCCACATTTTGATCTATACTTGCCACAACGGCCCAATGAATTAGTTGTGAAAAAGGCACTAGGATACATGATGTCAATACCAGTCATTAGATATTGACTTTTACCACAAACTGATGAGGATGAGATAGTGACAGAGACAAATCTAAAAATAAACATGACTTTGAATTTCCTATGACTCAGCAATCATCATAATCAGGTAGATTCAAAACAAATACAATATGTACAAGTGGCTTCTTTAAAAAAGAAGCCAGGAGAGGTCGACATCATTTTTTTCTAATACTTTTTATGCTTTTAGGTTAAATATATCTAGGTACATGTAAAGAAACAAGCAAGACAATAAACGGGTAGTTGAAATCTGTTCAGTTGTAAATACACATTCATCAAAGTGGATGGCAAAAACAGGATTCCGTATTCATCCGTCCTTGTAATTTATGTAAGTCACATGACCTTCTTCCCGCGTTTTAAGGTCACGTGATTTTTTCCGCTGTGTTCGTTTCTATTTTTAACGAAATTCTTTTTTCTTTTTCTTCTCTTTGTTAAGATTTAAGATTGTAATACAAAATTAAAATTGTTGGAAAGAGAATATGCAATTAAATCCTTACAATTTTGTTGAAATTCGTGATATAGAAACAAACCACGTCTATTTCCTATTTCAGTTTTTAGACTTCGATTTCTTTATAAAATCATGACGAAACAGACTGTGTATCGGAACAATTCCCCTACAAAGATTGGATTTAGACAGCAATTTCTAAAGCAGTCTGCCTTTTAAACTCAACACTGTTGGAGAGGTCTGATGACCTCTCCAATTACTGTATCTTAACCCTTTACTCCATATATATTCATTTCCACGCATTGGTTTTAGGGAGCCTTTGGAAAACATTGTGGCAAAAGGTGAAATTGCTCGTGACGAGCAATTTCACCTTTTGCCACAATGCTTTCAGTGCTATCAAAAGATGTCATACACACATAAGAAACAGCTTCTTTCTTACTGTTATTTACGGTCAATTAGATATACCATAGAAATGCCTTCTGGGGTAAAGGGTTAACTCTTTATCAGATGAGGTAATTTTGGTTTGCTGAAATTGAAACAATTTGCAGACGACAAATCAAGAGTGATTAAAAAGCTGTTATTTTGTACATGTATCTGTGAGGGAAAAAACCACAGTGGGAAAAAAGGAGAAAATGCTCATTATGAGCATTTTTTGCATTTTCCATGGTGATTTCAAACACCTTCAATCTCACAGCCGTAAAAGCCAGGGCATATCTGGGAAATGGTTAACCCAATTCTTCCTATACATCTCTAACTGTAACCTATACATCTTTAAAATATACGACTTAAAGGTGGCCCTTCAGATTTTGGGTCGAAAATTTTACAAAAATGCAAAAAAATCAGCCTTATACTCCCAAAGCCATTTAATTTGCGTTCATAAACCCCCTGTGGTCGAAAACCAATGATAACCCTAGAAATTAGAGATTTATTACGGACCAGGTTGGCACCAGCAGGAGACACGTTCTTTTTTTAGATTATCAATTCTCTCATTTAAACACAGGAAAACACAGACAATGTTTCAAACATCCGTCCGAAGAAGACATTATGGAAAATAATTTTTACATGTTTGTTATGTAATGGAATTTAAGCGTTATTACCGGTAGTCACGTGCCAGCCACTTGACATTCCCACAATGCTTTATTGATTTTTGGCGCAAAATCTAAAAATAGCTTAAGAGGCTACGTAGCCTTTTAAGGGAATACCACCAAAACAATTGTTTGTGTAATTTTATGATTCTTAATTATTGATTATTTGTATTGTTCTTACATATAAATTTCAATGATATATATATTTTTTAATTTTGTGTGATGTGAAAATTCTAAATACCCACCTTTAACTGTAACCTATCTATCTCTAACTGTAACCTATATATCTCTAACTGTAACTTTTGAGCATATCTATCAAAAAATACAGTAAATGTTGTTTTGTAGGACAATGTAGAACAAGGTTGGACTGCATAAAAGGTGCAGCCTTCTAGTGTTATGTGTCTATACTGTCTGCTACTCTGCCATATACATGCATTCTGACCACAATAACCTGATAATATTTAGGTCCTTTAATTCACTACCAAATGACAAAATTTTAGACTGGTTCAAATTGAAAGCATTTGCAGACAAATGGGTTTACTCTTTCCCGAATGACAAAATTTTAGACTGGTTCAAATTGAAAGCATTTGCAGGCAAATGGGTTTACTCTTTCCCGAATGACAAAATTTTAGACTGGTTCAAATTGAAAGCACTTGCAGACGACAATAAAAACGGGACTCAAAAAATTGAAAATTGTCCTGGGAAGTTAGAAATCATTGTGGGAAAAGGAGAAAATGTTGGTTGCCAGCATTTTCTCTTTTTCCCCCAATGTTTTCAAAAGGGTTCTCTCTCATGGTCGTAAAAACCAGGGATTGTTTGGTAATGGGTTGATATATATGAACCTTTTAACCCTTTCCCAAACAAGCCCTGGTTTTTACGTGTCTCAGTAAAAGTCTTTTGAAAACACTGTGGGAATTAAAGGAGAAATTGCTCGTAACGAGCAATTTCTCCTTTTCCCACAGTGTTTCTTACCGTTTTTGAGAACTTTCTACCATTTTCTCAAAATCTAAAATTGTCGTCTGCAAACTCTTTCAGTTTGGAAGAGTCCAAAATTTGTCGTTTGGAAAAGGGTCAAGGATAACTCTTTTTCAAGGAACAAAACTTCAGACAGGTCCAAACTGAAAGCGATAGCAAATGACAAATTAACTCTTTACCAATCAATCTCTGCTTTTCACGACTCTGAGAAAGAAGCCTTCTGAAAATCTTGTGGGGAAAAAGCAGAAAATGCTGGTAACCACAATGTTTCCGCCCTTCCCAGAACAAATTTTTGAGTCACAGTAGTTTTGTTGTATGCAAATGGTTTCAATTTGGACCAGTCTAAAATTTCGTTGCTTGGTGAAGAGTTAAACAAGGCTCAAAAACTGATATTTGCTTTTGAATACCTGCATTTTCTTTGTTTCCTACAAATTTTGTTCACAGCCTTCTTCCTCAATTTTGATGAAATATACAATAGTGTGGTACAGGTTTAAAGGTGGCCCTTCAGATTTTGGGACGAAAATTTTACAAAAATATAAAAAAAATCTCCTTATACTCCCAAAGCCTCATAATTTTCATTCATAAAACCCCTGTAGTCGAATACCATCCGACAACTAGATTAAAGATTTACTACAGCCCAGGTCGACACTGAAGGGAAACACGGTCTATTTTTACATGATCAACTTGCTCATTTACATACCGGAAATATACAGACGAAGCTTCAAACTTAGCATCCGAAGTTCTAGACACTATGGAAAATAATTATGTGTTTGTTATGTTATGGAATTTAATAGTCATTAGTCGTGTGCAGGTCACTTATCATTCCCACAATGCTTTTTTTGATTTTGGCGTGAAATCTAAAAATAGCTTAAGAGGTTACATAGCCTTTTAAGGGAATGCCATCCCAAAGATTTTTTTTTTGTACTTTTTTGACTCTTAATTACTGATCGACTTGTATTGTTTTTTCATATAAATTTCATTGATATATATATTTTTTAATTTGGTGTGATGTGAAAATTCTAAATACCTACCTTTTTTTAATTTGGTGTGATGTGAAAATTCTAAATACCTACCTTTAAGTCTTTGCCTAACAACAAAATTCATCCATAATATAAGAATTTACAGACAAGAAATCAATTGTGGCTCAATTGACTGCATGGATTTCCTTGCAAAGGAAAGAAAATATGAGAAAAGGATAATACTTGCTACCAGTATTTTCTGTGTTTTATCCCTGCACAATCTTTTTAAAAACCAGCTTCCTAGGGAGTCATGCAATATTGGACTTTTTCTTACTGACAGCCTATCAGGCTTTCCCAAACTGTTAGACCGAGTTTGGAACCAAATTTATTCAAAAGCACTGTAATTAACCCCTAACTAAACATCAAAATTTCAGGTTGGTCCAAATTCAAAACATTTGGAGATGACAAAATTAGCATCTATTTAGCCATCTCTAACCCATTACCACACAATCCCTACTTTTGACGCCCCTGAGAAAGAAGCCGTTTGAAAACATTGTGGGAAAAGGAGAAAATGCTGGTAACCAGCATTTTCTCCTTTTCCCACAATGTTTTCTACCCTTAACAAAACAAATTTCAAATTTTCAGTCACTTTTATTTTGTCGTCTGCAAATGCTTTTCCAAAATATTGTCGGTAATGAGTTAAATGGTCTCATTTTGGGCTAATCCGTATATTGTGTTGTCTGGTAAAAAGTGAAACAACGATATTAAACAACATCTGCCTTGTCTGCGCAGGTCATTATTCTTTGAAGATTCAACTTGTCTGATATTAAGCATCACTCTCCCAAAAGTTGGGGGGATTGTAGTAATACGCACTATAAAGTAGCAATGGAGAAAATAGCTTTCATCAATTCAAAGTAGCAGTTATCGCGTAGAAAAGTAGTCCAGTTCTGTACCCAAAATGCCCAAATTAGATAGATCTGTATTTGCAAAATGCCATCTACTAGATGATCTAGCGGGACATAATGACAATATCTGGTTTGTCACCCTGCAATGTTTTCAACATGAAGAAGCAGAGCTCCAAATAGTGGGAGTGATTTTGGTTTTGAAATTAAAATATTAATTATTATTACTAAACCTTATGTAATTAGTACTCATTAGAATCGTCTCATTGGGGCAATTCCAGTGAGTACCCACAACATAGGGTTTGGAAGAGAAATACGGTTATAGATTTAGACTACCATTACTCCCTCATATCTGGAGCTCTGAAAAACAAGTCTTCAATTTTCTTACCTTCAGTCTGAATGTACAGTTTTCTTTCCTAATATAGACTCAATTAATGGTAAATCCCTAACGTTCCTTTATTCAGTAAAGGAAAAGAGTTGGCTGTAAGTGTCAAAGGTGAAAAGTTAACTCTTTACCACACAACAAAATTTTTAGACTGGTTCAAATTGAAAGCACAAATAAAGGTGCCTGAAAAATCGAAATTTGTTCTGGGAAGGGTAGAGAAAACTGTGGGAAAAGGAGAAAATGCTGGTTACCAGCATTTTCTCCTGTTCCTACAGTGTTTTCAAAAGGTTTCTCTCTCAGAGGCGTCGAAAGTAGGGATTGTGTGGTGATGGGTTAATCTGTTACTTGAATTTTAATATAAACAAATGGTCAAGTCAGATGATGTTTATGATAATTGTCATTTCAAATCTCCATGAAATAAATCTTACCTGTATCGTTATTCCGGTATATATTCTCAAAGTATGGCAGATTTCTTCGCAACAGGCCTGCGGTCTATGGAATGCTGATTACTGATGCTGCTTCCGTTTTCAATAGTTCTAAAAATAAACACGTTTTGAATCCGTCTCTGCAGTTTCACCTTTAAGTTAACAAGTCAAGGTATTTTCCAGGTAAAAAATATAAATGGCGTGGAAGTAGTTATGATAGGCTAAATATGTTCACTTTCATTCATTTCCCGAAGAATGTCTATTGATTAGATTCGATAGAATATCCTGATAAATCGATGACAGGTGGGTGTGTTATCGTTAATTAATTTAGGTCACCTGTGTACTGCCGTCACGCAATGTTTTGGACAATGTCATGTATTAGGAAAGTCAACGGGATTTCCGCTTGATGGTAAAATAAACCGTAGTCTGGTTCCGATGACTCACCTGCGATCCTGGTACCAGCTATTTAGATTTAAATGAAGCGGGAAATTTCGAAATTTTCAGGTAGATTTTATTGCTTTTAACGGTGGCCCTTCAGATTTTGGGACGAAAATTTTATAAAATTGCAAAAAAATCATCCTTATACTCCCAGAGCCTTTTAATTTGCGTTCATAAAACCCATCAGTCGAAAACCATCCGACAACACGAGAAATTAGAGATTTAAGTACTACGGCCGAGGTTGACACCAAAGGGAGACACGTTCTATTTCTAGATGACCAATTCTCTCATTTACATACAGGAATACACAGACGAAGTTTCAAACAAAGCGTCCGAAGATGACATTATGGAAAATAATTATAACATACGTTTGTTACATATGTTTGTTATGTAATGGAACTTTTAAGCGTTATTAGTCACGTGCCAGTCACTTGACATTCCCGCAATGCTTTATTGATTTTTGGCGCTAAATCTAAAATTACCTTAAGAGGCTACGTAGCCTTATAAGGGAACACTATCCTTCTTTTTTGTAATTTTATGAGTCTTACTTATTGATGATTTGTATCATTTTTTTTCAAATAAATTTCAATGGTGTATATATTTTTCAATTTGGTGAGATGTAAAAATTCTAAATACCCACCTACGTAGCCTCTTAAGGTATTTTTAGATTTCGCGCCAAAAATCAATAAAGTATTTTGGGAATGCCAGGTGACTGACGCGTGACTCATAACGCTTAATTTCCATTACATAACAAATGTGTAATAATTATTTTCCATAATGTCTTCTTCGGACGCTATGTTTGAAACCTCGTCGGTGTATTCCTGTATGTAAATGAGCGAATTGATCATCTAAATATAGAACGTGTCTCCCGTCGGTGTCGACCTGGGCTGTAGTAAATCTCTAATTTCTCGTGTTGTCGGACGGTGTTCGACTACTGGGGTTTTATGAACAAAAATTAAAAGGCTTTGGGAGTATAAGGATGATTGTTTTACACTTTTGTACACTTTTCGTCCCAAATTCTGAAGGGCCACCATTGTAAATTGAAAATTTAGTCTACCAGTCTAGTTTCATTCTGCTACACACATAGATCTATTTTGATAAGATTTGGATTACATGTATTTCGATTTAAAACGTGATAGACTAATTACACCAGATACTATAACAACTAGATCTACTAAAATTAAAAAGAATGCCTTCAAAGCAGTTCTGCATATAGGAGACCTTTAACTTCAAAGAAATAGACCGCCCAGAACCTAGAAACATGTAGTACTAGTGAAACACAAGGTCTTAGTCACAAAATCCTGGAGGCAGTTCGTGATGCATTTCTATATCAACACGTCACCTTACCAACTAGATACAGGGAGAGAGAATCAGAAAGTGTACCAGACTTAGTTTTCACAACTGAAAATATGATAGAAGACTTAAAACACAATGCCCCACTCAGCCATAGTGACCACGAAATCCTAGATTTTAAACTTGTACTACATTGTTCCAAAGAAGCACATTCAAAACCACCCTCATATCTATAACAACTTTAAAGGAAACTACTCTGATATCAAAAGAGAGCTACTTTCGATTGACTGTCCAGAATAAAGAATTCATCCATAATGACGTTGAAGGTTCATGGCTGAAATTTGCTGACATCATATCAAATACATGTATTTGTAGAAAAAACATACTAGAAAGCAAATTCAGAAGTGGACATCGTAAAACGCCATGGATGAATGCTGACGTCCCTGAAGCTGTGAGAAGGAAAAGAACCAGATGGAAAAAATTCAAATATCACAAAAGTGAATCAAATAAAAACAAGTACAATGAAGCAAAATACATGGCTGCAAAAACAGTAAAAAATGCAAGAGAGAAATGTGAAAGAGAGATAACATCAAGCCTAAAAGAAAACCCCAAAAGTTTCTAGAGATATACAGTCCAATACTAAAAACAAAGAACAAATACCCAGTCTACTTGACCATACGGGAATCGATTGAAAGAACTGGGTATCCTAACCCTGGAATACAGAAAATTAAGATCAGATTTAATCCAAGTATACAAAATCTTAAACAGAATTGATGCAGTGGAAAAAGAAAAGTTATTCCCTATCAACAATCTGAATCAACATAACACAAGAGGTCATAAACAATGAAAGAAAGGAACACCAAACCCATTATCATGCTATTTACATGGTAAGTTCAAACCTGCCAGGAAAGGAATATCAAAAGGCTGGCCTCTTTATCTCTTTATCAAACGACAACATTTTAGACTCCTCCAAACTAGGGATTCCTGTTCAAATTGAAAGCATTTGCAGACGAAACATAAAGATGACTGAAAACCCGAAATTTCTTTTGTGAACGGCAGAATACATTGTGTGAAAGGGAGAAAATGCTGGTAAGCAGCATTTTCTACTTTTCCCACGTTTTCAAAAGCCTTGTATCTCGGGGTTGTAAAAACCAGGGATTGTTTCAATGGTCAGGTTTTTTTTTTTTACTTCCCTGCACCCCTGCCAGGAAAGGGTCAACAAAGTCAAAGTGTAATTTACCTGGTAATTGCACCCCTGCCAGAGGACAGTCATCAAAATCAGGTTTTGTATTGTTAATTTACCAGGTTAGTGCACCTCTGCCAGAAGAGTTCATCAAAGTCAAGTCTTGTATATTTGTTAGTTACCTGGTTAATGCACCCCTGCCAGTAGAGGGTCATCAAAGTCAAATCTTTAATATTGTTAGTTACCTGCTTAATGCACCCCTGCCAGGAGAGGGTCATCAAAATCAAATTTTGTATATTATGTATCTGGTCAGTGCACTCCTTTCAGAGGAGGTTCATTCAAATCAAATCTTGTATATTATTTATCTGGTTAGTGCACGCCTTTCAGGAGAGGTTCGTCAAAAGTAAATCTTGTAAATTGTAATTACCATAAGAGGCCTTTACTTTGAGGTATTTCAAATGGCCGATGCCACTAATCTGGTAAGCCAGGAGAGGGACATCAAAGTAAAGGCCTGTATAATAATATTTATCAAGTTAGTGCACCACTGCCAGGAGAGAGACATCAAAGTAAAGGTTTGTATTAAGTTTTTTTATCAGGTAAGGGCATCTCTGCTAGGAGATGAACATCAAAGTAAAGGCTTGGATTATAACATTTATCAGGTAAGTGCACCTCTTGCAGGAGAAGGACATCAAAGTAAAAGCCTGTATTATGTTATTCATCAGGTAAGTGCACCTCTGCCAGGAGAGGGACATCAAAGTAAAGGCCTGTGTCAAAATATTTATCAGGTTAGCGCACCTCTGCTGGGAGGGGGTCATCAAAGTAAAGGCTTGTATTATGATATTTACCAGATTAGTGCACCTCTGCAAGAAGAGGGACATCAAAGAAAAGGCCCGTATCAAAATACTTATCAGGTAAGTGCACCTTTGCCAGGAAAGAGATATCAAGGTAAAGGCCTGTATTATAACATTTATCAGGTACGTGAACCTCTGTTAAGAGAAAAAAAAACATCAAAGTAAAGGCTTTCATTTTGTTATTTATCAGGTTAGTTAAGCTCTGCAAGGAAAGGGGCATCAAAGTAAAGGACTGTATTATGATATTTATCAGGTTAGTTAAGCTCTGCAAGGAAAGGGGCATCAAAGTAAAGGACTGTATTATAATATTTATCAGGTTAGTGCGCCTCTGCCAGGAAAGGGACATCAAAGTAAAGGCCTGTGTTATAATATTTATCAGGTTAGTGCGCCTCTGCCAGGAAAGGGACATCAAAGTAAAGGCCTGTGTTATAATATTTATCAGGTTAGTGCGCCTCTGCCAGGAAAGGGACATCAAAGTAAAGGCCTGTGTTATAATATTTATCAGGTTAGTGCGCCTCTGCCAGGAAAGGGGCATCAAAGTAAAAGACTGTATTATAATATTTATCAGGTTAGTGCGCCTCGGCCAGGAAAGGGACATCAAAGTAAAGGACTGTATTATAATATTTATCAGGTAAGTGCACCTCTACATGGTGAAAAAACATCAAAGTAAAGGACTGTATTTTAATATTTATCAGGTTAGTGCGCCTCGGCCAGGAAAGGGACATTAAAGGACTGTATTATGATATTTATCAGGTTAGTGCGCCTCTGCCAAGAAAGGGGCATTAAAGTAAAGGACTGTATTATGATATTTATCAGGTAAGTGCGCCTCTGCCAGGAAAGGGACATCAAAGTAAAGGACTGTATTATGATATCTATCAGGTTAGTGCGCCTCTGCCAGGAAAGGGGCATCAAAGTAAAAGACTGTATTATAATATTTATCAGGTTAGTGCGCCTCTGCCAGGAAAGGGGCATCAAAGTAAAGGACTGTATTATAATATTTATCAGGTAAGTGCACCTCTACATGGTGAAAAAACATCAACGTAAAGGACTGTATTATAATATTTATCAGGTTAGTGCGCCTCGGCCAGGAAAGGGACATCAAAGTAAAGGCCTGTATTACGATATTTATCAGGTATTTGCACCTCTGCCAGGAGAGGGACATCAAAATAAAGGCCTGTATTATTTTATTTACCAGGTAAGTGCACCTGTACTTAGTGAAAAAGTATCAAATTAAAGGCTTGTATTATAATATTTATGAGGTGAATGCCCCTCTACATGGAGAGGGACATCAAAGTAAAGGCATGTATTATGACATTTACCAGGTTAGTGCACCTCTGCAAGAAGAGAGACATCAGAGTAAAGGCCTGTATTATGTTATTTATCATGTAAGTGCACCTTAGCTAGGAGAAAAAAACATCAAAGTAAAGATTTGTATTATAACATTTATCATGCTAATGCACCTCTGCCAGGAGAGGGACATCAAAGTAAAGGCCTGTGTAATAATATTTACCAGGTAAGTGCACCTTTTCCAGGAGAGGGACATCAAAGTAAAGGACTGTATTATAATACTTTTCACCTTAGTGCACCTCTGCCAGGAGACGGACATTAAAGTAAAGGCCTGTATTATAATATTTATCAGGTTAGTGCACCTCTGCTGGGAGAAACTAGAAGGCCCTGAAGGGCCTGGAATCACTCTACTGGCAGAGATTTTGCTTTTTATGCTAGCAGATATTATTAATTCATGGTGCAAATAGAAAACCAGTAAAATCAGAATTAAGGAAAATACTAATAAACAAGAAATGGAAATTTTCAACTTTGAATCGCTACTTTTCCAATACTGCTTGTTGGATTTTTTCAAAATCAATCAGGTTGAAGCTATTGATAAGATAAACAAACTCTGCAAGTTTCATAGAAATCTGATCACAAAGACCGACTTTATCGCGTAAACAAGAAATGGAAATTTTAAACTTGAAATGGCTAATTTTCACGTATTGTTTGTCGGATTTTTTTCAAAATCAATAGAGTTAAAGCTATTGATGAGATAAACAAACTGCAAGTTTCACGAAAATCTGACAAAAAATGCAGACTTTATCGCGTAAACAAGAAAAAGACTAACGGATGGATGGACGGACAGACAGTCGGACGGACGGCGGAAACCACACCATGACATAAGCTCTGCTGGCTTACAGTCAGTAGAGCTAAAAACATCAAAGTAATGGCTTTAATTATGTTATTTACCAGGTTAGTGCACCTCTGCCAGAAAAGGAATATCACAGTACATGTATAGGCCTGTACTATGTTATTTCAATTCGAATAAGTCTAAACTTTCCTCATTTGGTAAAGAGTTAAAAGTGGCCTTTTATAAGTTTTCTTGAAAGTATTTGATATATACCAGAATATTGTGCACATAAGGCTATCTATGGGTATCATTGTTTGGAGCTCAACAAGACATTTATAGTACTAGGCTATTATAACTTGACATGGACATTGTAGTATAATGTTCTACAATGTATTTTAAACTCTTTAACACACAATCCCAACTTTTCACGACCCTGAAAAAGAAAGCCTTTGAAAACTTTGTGGGAAAAGGAGAAAATGCTGGCAACCAGCATTTTCTCCTTTTCCCTCAATGTTTTCTACCCTTTCCAAAGAAAATTTCAATTTTTGATTCACATTTATTTTGTCGTCTGCAAATGCTTTCAATTTGGACTATTCTAAAATTTTGTGGTTTGGTAAAAAGTTAATCAGACTAAAGAAATCCTTACTGGAGATGAAACCAAACAAAAGAAAAGTGATATGAGTAAAATCAATTTATTGAAATTTGTTCCCATAAGCACAGTAAGTGAGTGATATGTTGTCTCAAAAAAGCATTCTAGATAGAACATAGTAAAGGCAACTACATGCATTAATGGTAACAAACTGCTAAAAAATGAAAATAAATCCGTAAACAAAGCAACAAAAAAAGAAAACAACCTCAAAGTCTTATCACATCATAGGTTCATGAGTATCTTCTAATAAACTTATCCATTTACCTCATGCAAATGTCTTTACAAAAATTTCAACCACAGACTAAAGAGATAAGTAACATATATAAATGGCTTAATTCTTTAGCATAACACAAAGTTTTAGACTTCTTGAAATTGAAAAGTTTTGCAGATGACCAAAAAAAAAATATATTACTAAAATATTGAAATTTATTTTGGTAAGAATAGAAAACACTTTGGGAAAACAAGAAAATGTTGGATACCAGCATTTTCTCCTTTCCCTGCATGGTCTTCAAAAGGCTTCTTTTTCATGATTGTTAAAAATTGTGATTGCGTGGCAAAGGATTGAAGACGAAAACAATCAAGCAAATGTTATTACAAATGGAGAAATTATTAGAACAGGAAATTTCTCCAATAGCTGCTTGGTTTAACTCATTACTAAACAACAATATTTTAGGTTTGTCCAAATCGAACGCACTTGCAGACGACAAAATAAAAGTGACTGAAAATTTGAAATTCGTTTTGTGAAGGGTAGAAAACATAGTGGGAAAAGGAGAAAATGCTGGTTACCAGCATTTTCTCCTTTTCTCACAATGATTTCTTAAGACTTCTTTCTCCGGGTTGTCAAAAGTAGGGATCGTGTGGTAATGGGTTAACCCCTTTACAAAACACTCCTGTGTTAATGACCCAAAAGAAAATGTTGAAGCTATCACTGTAATCAAACCCCACAGAAAAATACTAAGAAAAACACTTTTGGCAATAAAACGCTGGTGACCATTATTTTCTCTCTTTCCAACAATGTTTTCTAAAATTGTGAGAGACAAGTCTCGTCTTTTGAGTCACATTTCATTTATTGTCTGCTTATGCTTTCAACTGTGACAAATCTAAAATTTTGTTGTCTGGTAAAGAGAGGATAATCAACTGAGATGTGTGATAGCAGGGGTGTGCAATTTTGGAATTTCCCACTTGCCCACAGACAGGTTGGACTGAATTTCCTACTTGTCTGCATCTAACGTTTACTTGTCCTTTTTTCTCCCCACAGCAACTGCATGTAGCAAGAGGCTTTACACCGGGTCAGTACATTTAGTTTGTACCTTGAAGGTGTTTTTTTCAACACGGGTTATGCAAAACTTGGAATAAAAGGAGCATTAGAGGATCATCATTGATATAAATATGACATTTCCATATCTGGTTTGGCTCAAAAATTCAAGTGCTCGGGAAAAATTCACTTGTCCGCATGCAAAAATTCCCGAGTCGGGCAAGTCGGGCATAGGAATTCCACACCCCTGGATAGTATAAATATCACTAGAGTGAAACAAAAAAAAAAGGGAGTCTGAAGGAAAAGTTTTCTAACTTTTTACCAAACGACAATATTTTAGGTTTGTCCAAAGTGAAAGCATTTGCAGACAACAAAATAAAAGTGACTGAAAATTTAAAAATTGTTCTGTGAAGGGTAAAAAACATTGTGGGAAAAGAGAAAATGCTGGTTACCAGCATTTTCTCCTTTTCCCACAATGTTTTCTAAAGGCTCCTTTCTCAGGATTGTCAAAAGTAGGGATTGTGTGGTAATGGGCTAACCGCATCAAACTCCATTACGGTAACAAATCTTCAGTATCACACAAAACAAGTTGATAATCCTATTTATTATATTCCTAATTTACCCTTATTCATTTGAATAATTATCAAGAATGATGCAATGTGAGCAATATGGGAACAAAGTAGTTCCGGCAAACATTCTAAAACTATATCCTCACTTGGGATGATACCTTAGCCCTTTACCACACAATCCCGAGTTTAACAACCCTGGTGAAAAAGCCTTTTGAAAACATTGTGGGAAAAGGAAAGAATACTGGTAATCAGCATTTTCTCCCTTTTCCCACCATGTTTTCTACCCTTCACAAAACAAATTTCAAATTTTCAGTCGCATTATATTTTGTCGTCAGTAAAATTTTAATGCTTTGAATTTGGACCTGTCAAAAATTTTCTTGTGTGGTCAGTTCCTATCTCTAGGGATAAAAGGGATAATCAAAACAAAAACACACAAACAATATGAAACGTATTGTTCTATCAAAAAATCATTAACTCTTTACCAAACAACAAAATTTTTGTCACCTTCATTTCGGAAATATTTGCAGACAACAGGTGAAAGTTAACTCTGATGATGGGATTTGTCTTTGAACGTATTGTTCTATCAAAAAATCATTAACTCTTTACCAAACAACAAAATTTTTGTCACCTTCATTTCAGAAATATTTGCAGACAACAGGTGAAAGTTAACTCTGATGATGGGATTTGTCTTTGAGATGAAAGAAAACATTGTGGGACAAGGAGAAAATGCTGGTTACTAGCATTTTTTTTCCTTTTCCAAACATTGTTTCCAAAAGCCTTTTTCCTAACTGTTGTTTTAACTCGGGATTGCATGATAAGCGGGTAACTGTACAGTGTCAAGATTTATAACCTGAAAAACAGGAAAAAGCATATACATTAACTTCTGGAAAAAATACTAGGGTCTGATTACTATTCATTTGCGAGGCTCAGTCTGAAACATTAAAACTTAAAATTCTACACTCAGCCCAATAGAAAGTATTAACCCTTACCCCATAAGGCATTTCTATGGCATCTCTAATTGACCCTAAATAACAGCAAGGATGAAGCCGTTTTCTATGTGTATATGACACCTTTTGATAGCATAGAAAACACTGTGGCAAAATGTGAAATTGCTCATCACAAGCAATTTCACCTTTTGTCACAATGTTTTCAAAAGGCTCCTACAACCAATGCGTAGAAATGAGTATCTATGGAGTAAAGCGTTAATAGACAACAAAATTATGTGGCTCAAATGATGAAAATTGTGTCTGAAACAGAAGAAAACACTGTGGCAAAAGAAGAAAATACTGGTAACCAGCATTTTCTTTTTTTCCAACCATGTTTTCAAATACCTGTGTGGTAAAGGATCCACAATCGCTCCTCTGATTTTCTAATTCGGCCAAATTCTTTCCAAAAATAAATGATAGTAATTATGACAAGATTCATTTCTCTCTATATGTTTGGATACTGTTTCAGTGAGTCAGCAGTCCATGCCTTCAAAACATTGTGTAAGGTAACAAAAATACCAGAAAAGTATGAATAAGTGCACTGATTATCAAAACATAAACTGAAAAATATTTCAATTGCCATTTTACAACATAAAAACAAGTAAATACAATTATCATTCAAAATGAGGTAAGAAAAAAGGACTAAGTAGGCACTGAATAAATACAAGGTTGAAATGAAAAACTATGTACATGAATTTTTGGAGTTTCCCAATTATCCTCAATCTTAGAGTAGGAATAAATCTTAACAGGTACTATTTGTCTAAACCTTATGCCGACACTGCAGACCAAGATCAGACTTGTACAGAAACTGCAGTCTGACCTTAAATTGACACTGTATGCTTCTTTGGCTTATTTTTTGGTCTTCACTCTGCAAGATGACAATATTTTAGATGGGTCAAATAAGTAAGCACTTGCAGACAACATAATTTATATGGCACAAAAGATGGGATTTAATTCAGTAGTCTAGAGAACATTATGGGAAAAGGAGAAAATGCAGGTTTGCAGTATTTTCTCTTTTTCCCACAATGTATTCAAAAGGCCTATTTCTCATGGTTGTTAAACCTCAGCTTTGTGTGGAGAAGGGTTAGCCCTTTCCAAAAGGATAAATTTCAGACTCTTCCAAATTAACAGCATTGTAGACAACAAATATTAAAGTGGTAACAACAGACTGAAGTTCTATGACTGTAAAGAAAACATGTGGAAAAATGAAAAAAAAATGCTGCTGAACGGCTTTTCTCCATTTCCCATAATGTTTTCAAAAGGCTTCTTCTTTGAGGGTCATTGAAAATTGTATCATAAAAGTTTAATATCAGTTTATGGGTGAAGATCACATCTTATTGTCTGAATAACTCTTTCAATTTCATCAAGTCTCACTTATATAGCAACGAAAAACAAGAAAAAAAGGCAGACAAGCGGTCTAAATCTTAGGATTAACAAGCAATTTCTTTGACATGATATCCCCAGTCGAAAAAATTTATTCCAACACAAAACTTAAAATTGCTCCCAGTCGGCTATTTTGAATCAAATAAAATTTTGAAAAAAAAGATATTGGTAGAATGGGTTATTGTACACAAAAAAAAAGTTTCAAGAAATTCTGTCCAAAACAATAAAAAAAGCATACTGGTGGAATGGATTATTGTACTCAGGTTAGTTTCAAGCATTGCGTATCCAATGGTATTGAAGATAACCAGATGGACAACACTAAAACTATATCCCTCCGCCTTTAGCGGGGGTAAATGATACTATATTATGGTCTGAAGGACTTTTGTTCTATTGGATGGAATGCTATATGGATGAGAAATGTTATTGAATGTATTGCACAAACCACTTTAAAATCACCTGAACAAAATGTAAAAATATTGATATTACTTTCATGACTAGAATTATGGATAAAACCAATTACATTGCAAAATCAAACACAACCCTAGTGTATGAAAATTGAAAAAATATTCAAAAAAGATTCACTACATAACTCTGCTATGCTAATGTTGGAAAACATTATTGAAGGGTGTTGTAATGCTCCTCATTTTTTAACTCTTTACCAAACAACAAAATTTTAGACTGGTTCAAATTGAAAGCATTTGCAGACGACACAATAAAGGTGACTGAAAAATTGAAATTTGTTCTGAGAAGGGTAGAAAACACTGTGGGACAAGGAGAAAATGCTGGTTACAGCATTTTCTCCTTTTCCTACAGTGTTTTCAAATGGCTGCTTTCTCAGGGGCGTCAAAAATAGGGATTGTGTGGTAATGGGTTAAACAATGCACTTTTAAACTATTTGTCTATTAATCCTTTACCAAACAATCTTGTGTTTTAACGATCTTAAGAAAGAAAGGCTTTTAAAACATTTTTTTCTTTCTCCCATAGTGTTTTCTACCCTTCTGAAAACAAATTTCAAAATCTGAGTCACTTATTTTGTTGTCAGTGAATGCTTTCAACTTTGACTAGTTTAAAATTTTGATGTTTGGTAAATAGTTAAGGCTACAGCACTCTATTGGTATTCGTGTAAACATTTGTTATTTATTGCCAAAAAAATTTGTAATTGATGCAGGTAACCAGTGTGTATTGGCTGATGGACTGGCCGATTCTTAGCTGTATCCATGGCTTTTTTCATGTTTTTAACCATCCTGAGAAAGACGACTTTGGAAAACATTGTGAGAAAAGGAGAA
Organism: Tridacna crocea; assembly: GCA_943736015.1. NCBI lineage: Eukaryota > Metazoa > Mollusca > Bivalvia > Cardiida > Cardiidae > Tridacna > Tridacna crocea. The sequence continues at coordinate 9,591,124 of OX031068.1, forward strand.
AATGCTAAAATCAGCTTTTTCTCCATTTCCCCCAATGTTTTCTACCTATTTGAGAACACAAAATTGCTTGAAAAGCGTAATTTTTCCTCTGTGAACTCCTTTATTATTAACAAATCTAAAATTCTGCTGTGTGTTAAAGGTTTAAACAGGGGTAGTGTGGTATGGAGTTTAGGAAGTAAGTGTTCCTTTAATGCTCTCAGACCGCTAGGTGAAAGAATGAGCTTTTAAGAAGGGCATAAATCAAGAACAGCAGTAAAGAATGTGCCTTCTGCTCCTTAATCTATACAATCAACTTGATTGGTTAATACTGTACGAAAAAAAGTGAGTTTCAGTGGATTCAATTTATAAAATCTAGAGGTTAAATTTCAGTATCTGCACTGGGCTCTGAAAGTATTAAACCTATAAGAAAGTGCCAAGTTCATATCTTGGTAGACAGAAAATTCAATACAAAGTCATCACATAAACCATCTCTCTGATCACATAAAAAGCCACAATTCACAAGATAGTGGTTGATCACATAAAAAGCCACACTTCACAAGATAGTGGTTGATATGTTTTGTAATTTGAGGTCATTACAACCCACTCTGGTAGGAATGTATATCATTTGCACTTTTTGTTTTTATTGTACACTTGTCATTCTCTAACATAATTAGCAAACATCAGAATTTTAAACTTGTCTGTATTGAACGCCTCCACATACAATACATCTTCGCAAGCCAAGGCTGACAATTCACTACGCTACTCAACCCTTGGCTGATCGAGCTTGATTTTCACATTCCCCCGATATGCTTTTTTAATTGGATGCATCCAGCTCTAACTGCAACAAATGAAATCACTCGTAGCATTTCATCTTTGATAAAAATAGAATAAGGTCGCAACCTTTCGAATAGAGAGTAAACATGGAAACCCACGTGGATGTCTGCTTGTCGCTTCATGTTAAACTAGAGCTATCACTAAACGTGATCATACCCCCCCCCCCACAGCTCCTTGTCACAAAACAGATTAATGTCACAGGAATGCAAAATAAGTGACTGGAGAGTCAATTATACCAGAGCTATCAGAGAAGGTGATGAATATCCTGCAATGGCTTCTTGAAGCTGTGTTAAAAGTATTCTATCAAAAGTATAATTTATTTTCATCAATTCAGCAAGGGCACCATCATAAAGAGAACGACAAAAAAGGGCTTAGCTCTTGGAAATTTTATTCAATTAATTAAGAACAATTTATGATATGCACATCTTTGCTGAGTGCAAAGTCTATCCATGAAGTTTGAAAGAATTTTGTCCAGAATCATCAAAGGGCCATAACTCCATGAAACCTAAATAAACCATAACCAAAATAGGATATGCACATCTCTGCTTAATACTGAGTCTATCTGTGTAGTTTAAACCAAATCTGTCCAATAGTTGATGAGAAAAAGAGCGGACAAGAAATTTCATGAAAGGGCCATAACTCAGTGAAAAATCAATGAACCATAACCAATATTTCATATGCACATCTCTGCTTGATACTGAGTTTACCTGTGAAGTTTGAATAAAATTCATCCAGTAGTTTATGAGAAACAGAGCGGACAAAAAGCTACAAACCGACTGACGGACGGATGGACCGACGGACCGACAAGCTGACTCCTATATACCCTCCAAACAGAGTTTTGGGGGGTATAATAATTGTATTTGTAAGCGGTTTGTAAAACGATAATTCATTGGCTTTCAGAAATATGATGTAAAGGGGGATAATAACCAGCATCCAATAGAGGGCGCATTGCAGGAATCTCAAAATCGGGCTCAATCAGCCAAGGTAAGATCCACGTAGTGATCTTAACCTTGAATCGCGAAGATGCATACAACATAGTCAATGTAGCTCAGTTGATATTTGTCTTTGCTGGGTCAGAAAACATTGGGAAAAAGACCTGAAAACAATGTAATATATGGAGAAAATGTTGGTAACCATCATTTTTGTATTTCTACAAAAATTTCTACCCTTTCATAGATACACATACCTGTATATCATATTAACCCTTCCCCAAACAATCTCTCGTTTTTATGGGTCAGGAATAGAAGCCTTTTGAAAACATTGTGGGAAAAGGAGAAAATGCTGGTAACCAGCATTTTCTCCTTTTCCCACACTGTTTTCTACCCTATCATATAGAAAAATCATCTTTTTAGCAACTGTTAATTAGTCACCTGCAAAATGCTTTCACTTTGGTCTGGTCCAAAATTTGCGATTTGGGAAAGGGTTAATATAAAGAAAAATATTGTTGTTTGAGCCACTTTTTTCCTCAAAGGCTTTCAATTTAGACCTGTCATACATTTCTACATCTGCTAGAGAGTCAATCTATAATCTATTTGCCACTTTATCATGGCATTTTAAAACTGAACCAATGAAAGTGCTGGATATGTATTCATTGATAAACCCATTACCGCACAATCCCTACTTTTGACGACCCTGACATTAGGGGGAAAAGGAGAAAATACTGGTATTCTCTCCTTTTCTCACAATGTTTTCTACCATTCCCAAAACAAATTTAAATTCTTAAATCATGTTTTGTTGTCTATAAATACTTCCAATTTAGACTAGTCTAAAATTTTGTCGTTTGATAAAGAGTTAACCCACTACCAAACAATCCCTACTTTTGAAGACCCTGAGAAAGAAGCCTTCAGAAAACACTGTGGGAAAAGGAGAAAATGCTGATAACCAGCATTTTCTCCTTTTCCCACAATGTTTTCTGCCCTTTACAACACAAATTTCATATTTTCAGTCACTTTTGTTGTGTCGTCTGCAAATTCTTTCGATTTGGAGAAGCCTAAAATATTGTCGTTTGGTAATGGATTAACCAAGGATGAGACATAATGTATAACCCATTACCACACGAGAAAATTTTGGACTGGTCCAAATTGAAAGGATTTGCAGATGACAAAATAAAGTTGACTGAAAAATTGAAATTTGTTCTGGGAAGTGTAGAAAACACTGTGGGAAAAGGAGAAAATGCTGGTTACCAGCATTTTCTCCTTTTCCCAAAGTGTTTTAAAAAGGCTTCTTTCTCAGGGGCGTCAAAAGTAGGGATTGAGTGGTAATGGGATAAATAGCTGAAAAAACACAATGTACAATGTATAAATAAAACTTTCACAGATTAATGAGCAAAAGATGATGAGCAAAATTTGACCACTTAAGACATTAAAATAGTAGTCCATTTCAAAACCATTTACAGGTAACAATTATTGCATTTATCAGTCATGACATTTTAGGAAAAGGTGAAAATGCTGGACCAACATGTTTCTTTTCCCAAAATGCTTCTACAGGCTTCTTACTTACCCCTTTACTAGACAACAAAAATTTAGCCTTGTCCATATTGAAAGCAGTTCTCTTGTGGCTCAAATAGTGAAATTTTTCTTTGACAAGGGAGAAAACACTGTCAGGAGCAATTTCAACTTTTGCCACAATGTTTTCCAAAGGCGCCTTCAAGTAAAGCATAGAAATGAGTATTCTATGGAGTAAAGGGTTCAATAATGTTGATAACCTGTAATATAAATGGTTAGTTGTTGTCTGCTTCATATTTGTTCCATAATGTAATGGGTTTACAAAGATAAATATGGACAATATAAAATCAGTGGGACTAGTTCGTAAAAAAACAACAGGGCCATGATGGCCCTAAAATTGCTCACCTGAACCATTTTCAATCTAGTTTCCCAGTGACATAGTTTTTTATCAGACATTACCCATTGTCAAACACTTTTGAGACAAACATTCTGACCAAGTTTCATGAGTATTGGACTGAAAATTTGACCTCTACAGCATGCGAAAGGTTTTTCTAAGATTTCACCAAGTGACCTAGTTTTGGACCCCGACAATTACCCAATATCAAAGTCTTTTGAGACAACAACAAAAACAAACATTCTGACCAAGTTTGAAGAGTATCAGGCAGAAAATGTGGCCTCTAGAGTATACACAAGGTTTCTCTAATATTTGACCCAGTGACCTAGTTTTTGACTCCATATGACCCATCTTCAAACTCATTCACGGTATCACCAAGACAAATAATATGAACCACCAAGACAAATAATATGAACAAGTTTCAGGAGTATCAGACTGAAAATGTGTCCTCCAGAGCATACACAAGGTTTTTATAGCAGTCAACCTACTTACCTAGTTTCTGACCCAACATGACCCATTTTCAAACTCATCAAAGATATTATCAAGGCAAACATTCTGACCAATTTTCAAGAGTGTTGGAATGGAAATGTGGCATCCAGAGTGTATACAAGATTTTTGTAAGATTTGACCTGGCAACCTAGTTTTTGACCCAACATGACCCATTTTCAAATTCGTCCGAGATATCATCAAGACAAACATTCTTACAAATGAGTTTTGAACTGAGAATAAGGCCTCTAAAGTGTACAAAAGGTTTTTCTAAGATTTGACCTAGTGACCTAGTTTTAGACCCAACATCACCCATTTTTGAATTCCTACAAGATATCATTGAGATAAACATTCTGACCAAGTTTCATGAGTATCTGACTGAAAATGTGGCCTCTAGAGCGTACACAAGGTTTTTCTAATATTTGACCTAGTGACCTAGTTTTTGACCCGATATGATCCATTTTCAAACTCATCCAAGATATTATCTAGATATCATCGAGGCAAACATTCTGACCAAGTTTCATGAGTATCCGACTGAAAATGTGGCCTCTAGAGCATACACAAGGTTTTTCTAAGATTTGACCTAGTGACCTAGTTTTTGACCCAACATGACCCATTTCTAAAGTTCATCCGAGATTTTATCAAGGCAAACATTCTGAACAACTTTCATGAGTATCGGACTGAAAATGTGGCCTCTAGAGCGTACACAAGGTTTTTCTAAAATTTGACCTAGTTTTTTACCCAACATGACCCAATTTCCAACTCATCTGACCAAGTTTCATGGGTATCGGATGAAAAATGTGGCCTCTAGAGCATACACAAGGTAAAAAGTTGACGAAGGAGGACGGACACAGCACTATCACAATAACTCACTCTGAGCGTGCTCATGCTCAAGTGAGTTAAAAATAAGGGACTGTATTACCAGTGTAAAAAAAGAATTGCTCTAAATTTTGTCAAAAGTAGAGTAAGAATATATCCCTATCTCCCACTGGTTTTCTCATATCTGGATCAATGAAAGTATTCCAAGAACCACAATTCCTATAGAGTTGACCATTCATAATGAAAATTGCTGGTTCACATGGTAGGTTCAAGTGTTCCATTACAATTTAACCCTTTCCAAAATGACAAATTTTAGACTGTCCAAAACTCAAAGTGTTTGCAGATGACAATTTTGAATTTGATGAGAATGACAGAAAGTTTTCCGATGGGCTAGAAAACACAGTGGGAAAAGGAGAAATTGCTTGTTACGAGCAATTTCTCCTTTTCCCCCTGTAATTTCTAAAGACTTGTTCTACAGACACGTAAAAAACAGGGCTTGTTTGGGAAAGAGTTCAACCAAATACTAGCAGGTGTCATAAAACATGGAAGTTGAATCTGATAATATTTCTGTAACATCTACCTTTTTTTTTTCTTTAATTTCTTACATGAAGATATGCTAGCATACTTCTGAGAACAACCTTATCATATTTTAAATAGAAAATATAAATAAATAAACAATTAAAACCATAAATAGCATCTAGAAGTGTATAAATCCTGATAAAAACTGATAATCGAAGACACAAAATTGCCATGTAAACATGACCAACAACCGTAGTACTCAATTAAAACTGATAATAATAGGGATTTGTAAATCATTAAAAATACCTACCACAAAACCTGTGTTTTCATAAGCCATGGGAATTTTGCTTTCTTCCACACAATAGTTAAAAAAGGGGATGGTTTGCTGAAGGATTTAACTCTTTACCAAACCCCAAAATTTTAGACTGGTCCAAATTGAAAGCATTTGCAGACCAAAAAAAAAAGTCTATGTGACTCAAAATTCAAAATTTGTTCTGAGAACTGAGGATAACCTAGTGGGAAACTGAGAAAATGCTGGTTATACCAGCATTTTCTGCTTTTCCCACAATATTATCAAAAGGCTACTTTCTGAGTGTCATGAAAACCAAGGATTGTTTGGTAAAAAGTTAAAAGCATTACTGATAAGGTAATGGGTTAAAAAATTCAGACATAAATTACCATTGCTCAGTAAATGAGCAAGTACTTTGATGCCGTGCGAACTTGGTCTACACTGGCCGTTTAAGGAAACATTCAGGAAAAAAAAAATAACTTGGAAACTTTTTTTCTCAACTGAGAAGATCTGCATGGTTGATTCAATGTATCAAATACAGCAAAACCCTGTTTAACTCATTACCAAACAACAATATTTTAGGCTTATCCAAATCGAAAGCATTTGCAGACGACAAAATAAAAAGTGACTGAAAATTTGAATTTTGTTTTGCAAAGGGTAGAAAACATTGTGGTAAAAGGAGAAAATGCTGGTTACCAGCATTTTCTCCTTTTCCCACAATGTTTTCTACAGGCTTCTTTCTCAGGGGTGTCAAAAGTGGGGATCATGTGGTAATGGGTTAAAATATTATGACTTATTGTAACCACAGAAAACCTTACATTGAAAGTGTACTGTTAGTCATCACTGATGTCTAAATGACAAAATTCTACTCCTGTCCATCTTGAAAGCATCAAAATTGTGAAGCAACAAAGTCAATGTGACTCAAATTATGATATCTGGCTTTGGAAAACATTGAAGAAAAATGAGAAAAAGTTGGTTACCAACATTTCCTCTTTTTGCAACCATGTTTCAGAAAGAGGTCCTCCTTCAGGTCATAAAAATACTACATCATTTGGCTACAAATTAACTATGCTCGTGACCTAACTGCCATGAGACTTGTCTGCCTATACCCGTCCATGACATTCCTTCCTCAGTCTGTTGATCCTGTCCATTGGTAGAGAACCTAGGTCATTGAACATGCTCTGTCAAATAGACATAATGCAATTTGTAGCAAGCAGTTTCTCAATCTACCACAACATTTTCAAGTATCTGAAGGATTTGTAGGTTGGCATGATACTCACAAGGTTATATCAGTTGTAATATAATTTCTCCATGTGAACGCCCAAATACATGTATATTTAGTTTTGGTTTTTCAGAAATAAAAGTATATTTTGATTTTACATTAAAAAAAAAATCCTTTTTTTACATATACTAAAAAACTGAAACAAGTGGGCCATTGGCCCTGGAACGCTCACCTTAGACTATAGCTTATGAGTGAAATTCAATTCTTTGAGCAACTTTGCTAAAGCTTCACCAAAGAAACATCCCTGCCAAGTTTCATCAAGATTAGCCCAGTGGGTTAGGAGAAGAAGATGTTTATAGAAAGATAGACGCCGGACATAGGGCAATCAAATATCAAAGCTCTACACCTTCCAGTTTCAAAGAAGAATTTCAAATTTTCCTTCTTTGTCCTATGTTTGAACTCCTGGTCCCCGGGGCTGGGTCAGTTTTAACCAAAGCAGTATCCTTTGAAGAAACTTGGTAGAGGTCCACTCAAAGATGCTACATACCAAATATCAAAGCTCTACACCTTCCCGATTAAGAGAAAAAGAAATTTAAAATTTTCCTTCTTTCCAACCTGTGACCTCCGGGGCATGACCAGTTTTGACGCCAGGGACATAATATGACCAAACTTGGTAGAGGTCCTCTAGAAGATTCTGCATACCAAATATCAAAGCTCTGCACCTTCAAGTTTCAGAGAAGATTTCTAAAGTTTTCCTTCTTTGTTGCTATGTTCCAACCTGTGACCCCCCCGGGGCAGGGCCAGTTTTGACCTCAAGGGCATAATATGAACAAACTTGGCAGAGGTCCACTAGGAATTACTACATGCAAAATATCATAGCTCTATGTCTTCTAGTTTAAGAGAAGAAGAATTTTAAAATTTTCTTTCTTTGTTCCTCTGTTCGAACTTGTGACCCCCAGGGCGGGGCCAGTTTTGACCCCAGGGACATAATTTAAACAAACTTGGTAGAGGTCCACTAGGAGATGCCACATACTAAATATCAAAGCTCTACACTATCTAGTTTCAGAGGAGAAAAATTTTAAAGTTTCCCTTCTTTATTACTATGCTCAAACTAGTTACCCCCCGGGTGGGGCCAGTTTTGACCCCAGGGACATCATCTGAATAAACTTGGTAGAGGTCCACTAGGAGATGCAACATACCAAATATCAAAGCTATACGCTTTCTAGTTTCTGAGGAAAAGAATTTTAAAGTTTTCCTTCTTTGTTCCTATGCTCAAATTTGTGGCCCCCGGGGCGGGGCCAGTTTTGACCCCAGGGACATAATTTGAACAAAATTGGTAGAGGTCCACTAGGAGATGCCACATACCAAATATCAAAGCTCTACAACTTCTAGTTTCAGAGGAGTAGATTTTTAAAGTTTTCCTACTTTGTTCCTATGTTCAAACTCACTATCCCCAGGGTGGGGCCAGTTTTGACCCTAGGCGCACAATTTGAACAAACTTGGTAGAGGTCCATTAGAAGATGCTACATACCAAATATCAAAGCTGTACGCCTTCTAGTTTCAGAGAAGAAGATTTTCAAAGATTTCGGGTTTTTTTTCGTTTTGTTGCCATGGCAACCAGTTATGGGTGGAATAAAATTCTTTGAACAATTTTGGTAAAGCTTCACCCAAGGAACATTCCTGCCAAGTTTCATGAAGATTGGCCCAGTGGTTTAGGAGGAGAAGATGTTTAAAGAAATTGTTGATAGACGACAGACGCCGGACATTGGGCAATCACAATAGCTCACCTTTAGAACTTTGTACTAAGGTGAGCTAAAAAATGAGTATTTTCACATTTTAATTGAAGGGGGTAGTGTTTCTATCAGCTTCATATGATGAGAAATGTGGTGTCATTAATGTTTAAGCCTAGTCGGCAAACAGCCAAAAATAATACTGTGCTTTTCTGGGATACAAAAATGTACCAGTGCAGAACTTACCCCTTCAGAGTCCTGGCCAGGTAATGGCGAAACCAAAAACATATAGATATAAGGAGGGTTGGTCTCTGTGATATAACTGAAATAATGTTGGGAGCACCACAAAATGCAATGAAATCAATTGACTTATCAATGGCGTTGACTGGAGCAAATTTGTTACTGTTAGTAATAAGATTGATAATATCCTATGATTCCACACTTTTGGCTGGAACAATATATATTTTATACTATATTTCATGTATCTATTTTTAGAAATATTATGGGTAAAGAAATGATGTCATTTAAGCTGGGGGAATTATTTCCTCGTCACAGTGAATATTTTCCTCCTGCTGAAAATCTGGTTAATTGACTTGAGCTCACTCGTTTTAAAAGTGACATTCTTTGACAAAATAATCAGAGGAAATATAATATATAATTTATTTCATCAATTTGTGATTAATATGGGGAAATATTTACCTCAAAAGGAAAAGGTCCGCAAAAAAAACCTCATGTTATTTTTGCATAGCTTTCCCTTTTTCGGCAAATATTTCCCCATATTTACCACAAGCTGATGAAATCAACTCTATGTACCAGAGCACCAGATAGAGGGAGTGATTTTGATATCAAAAATGAAAATAGTAATCACTCTCCACTAAACCCTATATTATAGGTACTCATTAGAATCGTCTTAACGAGACGATTCTAATGAGTACCCACAACATAGGGTTTTGAAGAGAAATAATGGATTTAGAAAACCATCACTCCCTCATACATATCTGAAGCTTTGTTTTACTGTTATTGTTTTTCTACTACTTGTTGTTTGGTAGAGGGTTAACAAAATAAATTCAGCCATTCAGCAGGACCTGGGGCCCTTATTCTATTATATAATATTACCTGTAAAAATGTATGGCACTCTAGAGTCTGATTATCCACAACCATGTTTTTAAATAGATCCATCACCTCAGTAAAGTTTGTACATCGCAATAACTTCTGACGGTTAGATAGCACCAATGCTAATGATGCCCGTACTAGGATCTTAGAACCCTCATAGAACAAGCAGTCCCAGACTCTTAATACAGTCTAAAAAAAAAGTACATAAAGAATACTGAAATTTTCTATATTATATTTCATTTGACTCTTTTTAGAAATGTTAATCATTTTGGGGCAAATATGGGGAAATATTTGCCTCAAAAGTGAAAGGTACACGACAATTACTCGTGCCTTACAGCACTCGTTATTTTCGCATACTTTTCCCTTTGTTTGCAAATAATTCCCCATATTAACCCTTTCCCAAACAATCCCTGGTTTTTACGAGTCTGTAATAGTAGCCTTTTTAAAACATAGTGGGAAAAGGAGAAAATGCTGGTAACCAGCATTTTCTCCTTTTCCAACAATGTTTTCTACCCTATCATAGTCAGAAATCATCTTTTCAGCAAGAGTTGAATTGTCGTTAGCAAATACTTTCAATTTGGTCTAGTCCAAAAGTTTGTTGTTTGGGAAAGGGTTAACCCCAAGCTGATGAAATAAACTCTATTTTATAACTGACTTACATTAAAATTTAATAAATTCTATTATTATATTGTAAAGAATTTTCTCGTAATTTGATAGGCTATATCAAGAACAAATCATTACATGAGGGCCATGATGGCCCTGAAATTGCTCACCTGAGTCTATTGTCCAAACATGAACCATTTTCAATCTAGTTTCCCAATGACCTAGTTTTTTATCAGACATTACCCATCATCAAACACTTTTGACACATCAACAAGACAAACATTCTGACCATGAGTATTGGACTGAAAATGTGGCCTCTACAGCATACAAAAGGTTTTTCTAAGATTTGACCAAGTGACCTAGTTTTGGACCCGACAATTAGCCCTTATTTAACTCTTTTGACACTCACCAAAACAAACATTCTGACCAAGTTTGACGAGTATCAGGCAGAAAATATGGCCTCTAGAGTGTACACAAGGTTTTTCTAATATTTGATCTAGTGGCCTAGTTTTTGAGTCCACATGACCCATTTTCAAACTCATTCAAGGTATCACCAAGACAAATTTCATAAACAAGTTTCAGGAGTATCAGAGTATCAGACTGAAAATGTGTCCTCCAGAGCATACATAAGGTTTTTATTACATTTGACCTATTGACCTAGTTTTTGACCCAGCATGACCCATTTTTAAACTCATCCAAGATATTATCAAGGCAAACATTCTGACCAATTTTTAAGAATGTTGGACTGAAAATGTGGCATCCAGAGCATATACAAAGTTTTTCGAAGATTTAACCTGGTAACCTAGTTTTTGACCCAACATGACCCATTTTCAAACTCGTCCGAGATATCATCAAAAACATTCTGACCAACTTTTAAGAGTTTTGGACTGAAAATGTGGCCTCTAGAGCATACAAAAGGGTTTTTTTAACATTTGACCTGGTGACCTAATTTTTGACCTGACATGACCCATTTTCAAACTCATCCAAAGTATCATCAAGACAAAGACTCTGACCAACTTTCAAGAGTTTTGGACTGAAAATGTGGCCTCTACAGCTTACACAGCGTTTTTCTAAGATTTGACTTTGTGACCTTTTTTAAGACCAGACATGACCCATTTCAAACTCATCCGAGATATAATCGAGACAAACATTCTGACCAAGTTTCATGAGTATCAAACTGAAAATGTGGCCTCTAGACCGTACACAAGGTTTTTCTAAGATTTGCCCTAGTGACCTAGTTCTTTACCCGACATGACCCATTTTCAAACTTGTCTGAGATTTTAACAAGGCAAATATTCTGACAAACTTTCATGAGTATCGGACTGAAAATGTGGCCTCTAGAGCGTACACAAGGTTTTTCTAAGATTTGACCTAGTGACCTAGTTTTTGATCCGACATGACCAAATTTCACACTTGTCCGAGCTTTCATCGAGGCAAACATTCTGACCAAGTTTCATGAGTATCGGATGAAAAATGTGGCCTCTACAGCGTACACAAGGTAAAAAGTTGAAGACGGATGATGGACGCCGGACACAGCACTATCACAATAGCTCACTCTGAGCTCGGGTGAGCTAAAAATGCCATTACCTACCTGGAAGCTAGTGTTGGGCAATCGGTTTAAAATCTCAATCAATTATCGCTTTGTAATCAGAAGAGCAAACCAACTAGCTATCGATAGTACAATCGGTTTAGACTACATTTAACCGAGAATGTCTTTTTGCTTAAAATATTGTGACAATATTGTAAACAAGATAGTCTTCATGTATTAAGTTTATAAAGATGTTGTAAGCACTTTAATCAGTTGAAATAACATTACAATTAAGTTTTCCAAATGAGTTAAAAAAGAATCAGAAATATACCTAATAGTTCAAACATTTGCAGACGACCCCTCTCTCTCTCTCTCCCTCCCCCCCCTTCTTTTTTTCATTTCATAAAACAAACATTATTTCCACTTATGAACAGAATTTTAGCTTCCACTTATTGCTTTATTTGTGTGAATTAACTTTTGAAATTCATTATCAAAGATAAGAAGATAGTTTGAAGTCCTTCTGATCAGACGACGCCATGCTGCTCATTGTAGTGTCATGGGTTTTCGTGCTTTTTTGGCAATCTATTTTTTCTTGACAGTTAGTTTCTGGAGAAGTATTTCTACATGATTTGACATCATTTACTCAGTTTAAATAGCAAGTAACTTAAAAAGCTGTCACTTTACACTAGATAAGAGGAATAACACCTTCGTTACTCTGTCATAAATGACACGCCAGCTTCATTATCATCCAGGTGTCCTTCGCATTTTATACTGATTGTGTTTAACCCATATCTATGCCAGATGCATGCAAGCTAGGTTATATGAAGTTCTAGATGATAATTTCATGCCTCAGATTGACATTTAAGCAGATATCTTTCACCGTCAAAGACAAGTCATTTCAAATTTTTAAATGTCAAAACCCGGGCTCAGGGAAGCTTGCCGAGTTGTCAATTTTTGTCAAGACATTCATGGACAAAGATTTGTTTCTCATTTTTCAGCCAGTTTTCGTGTTTGTTATTCACTATGTTTAATCCAAGATTGTGATTAATGCTAAAAACCAGAATTCAAATATTGGCACCAAGCCAGCTTAGCAACCGACTACAATCGATTCCGGGATTTCTCAATTGATTATCGGAATCGGAAGCCAAAACCAACTGACTTTCGACTATAGTCGACCATCGGCCCACCACTACTGCAAGCTGTTTAAATATCTATTCCAGTGACATCATCAAGTTCTTGCACCAAGCTGCAAGTTTTACCAAGGTTTCAGTGACACCACTTTTCAATGAATTGGGGCACTCAAAAGGGAAAATCTATTTCATCAGCATATGAGGGACACTTTTTAAGTTCGTAGAGTAAGCCTATAGCTTTTTAACGCGATTATAAAGTTGCAAGTGTCACAGTATGCAGCGCACGAGGTCCACGTGCGCGCTGCGCTTGGTATTTTCAACACGTGGTTTAATACACTACAGTAAAATATAGCGTTCAATATGGATGGAAAAATCTCTGAACAGAGGGTATATTGTAAGATTCGAGCACAGCTCCGGTTTCCGCCAACAGAAATTCATGCTGATTTGCAAAAAGTTTATGGGAATGGTGCTTTAAAATATGCCACAGTTTGCAAGTGGGTATGTCGTTTTAATGATGGTCTGGAGTCAATTGAAAATGACCCTTGTTTTGACGGAAAAGAACGTTGCTACTGTGAAAACGTTAATTGAGGAAGACGCACGTTATACCGTGCAAGAGATAGAAGAATCAAGTGGCATTCATTCGTCAAGTATTTTGAAGATCTTGCGTGAAAGACTTGGGCTACGTAAGATCTGTGCGCGCTGGGTGCCCTATTTGCTCACTGACGAGCAGAAACAAAGTCCGGTTAGACTTGCATCGCAAGTTATTGAAAAATATGATAAATGTGACCCACGTCATTTGGAAGAGATAGTTACAGGTGATGAAATCTGGATCTATCATTTTCAACCCGATTCTAAGGCTAAAAATAAGGTTTGGGTTTCATCTGAGGGCGACAGACCTGTCATTGCGCACCATTGCAAAACATCAAATCGCATGTTGTATGTGATATTCTTTGATTCAAAAGGTCCAGTCCTTCAAATTCCAGTCCCAAAAGGTAGTTCTGTCACTGGAAAGCTTTAAAGAGAAAGTGTTCTTACTCAACTTGTTGATTTCTATCAGAAACGCAGACCGCGGACACCGGGTCAAATTACTCCATGATAAGGCACCGGCCCATAAATCCGCTACAGTACAGGAATATCTGAAAGAATCTGGGCTCGATGTCTTAGATCATCCCCCCATACAGCCCTGACCTGTCCCCCTGTGACTTTTGGTTGTTCCCAAGACTAAAGGAAATGCTGGCAGGGCACCGTCTGTGGTATAGGCAGTGCGGTCTACCAGTGTCTGCAACATATACCTAAAGAGGACTACCAGGCGGCGTTCCGGAAATGGGTAGATCGGTGTAAAATGTGTGTGGAGGCAGACGGGGCATATTTTGAAGGTCTTAGATAAATAAAATTTTGATATTTTATGCGGTTTTAAAAAGACCACCCTACTCTACGAACTTAAAAAGTGTCCCTCGTACTCAACTTGTGAGCCAATGAAATAGGGAAATTTCGCTGAATACACATTGGAATGGTACAACTTTGCAATATAATGAATTTGCTGTACAATAAGGTGGTCAGGGACTTTGGCAAATCATTACGCCACCTTGCCTTTTGCTTTGGGACTAGCCACAGCCATTCATGAAAAAGTTTCCAGTCCCCTGTCTCCTAACCATACAAACAAATAACTACTCTTTATTTGACTTATGTCAGTTGTTTTGAACTGTAATTGCAACATTACCCAAACTGTATACGAGGCATTTAACTCTTTTACCAATCAACCCTGTTTTTATTGACTGGACCAAATTCAAAGCATTTGCAGACAACAAATTAAATCTTGACAATATGATGATTTCTCACTTTGATAGGGTAGAAATTATTGTGGGAAAAGGAGCAAATGCTCATAATCAGCATTTGATCCTGATCCCACATTTTCTACATGTTTCTTTCTCAGGGTTGTTAAAAGTCAGGATTGTATTGTAAAGAAATTCAACATCTGTCTCCAATAAGAAATTTTGATCGTCAGTACATGACTTGTGGAGATTAGAGAAGTGCAAAACCTGTCTATACTAACATCTACAGGCATCACATCAGCAAACACACAGATGAACCACTTCATCCCTATCAAACACCAGGATAGTCCTAGATGATCCAAATGGCTTGCAATATCTGGAGCTTTCCATCTGTAGAAATGTAACAAGAGAGCCAAGATGTCCCTGGATTGCTCACCTGAATTTTTGAGAGGACCACAGCCATTTTTTTCTCTTTTTTTTTGAGGTATTGAAACACTGGAAACAAAATAATTATTTTGCCAAGCAATTTGCAAAAGGTCACCAGTAAAGTCCTTTCCAAATCTGACCAGCAGTTTCAGAAAAGAAGAATTTTTAGGAGTTTCTAAATTTCCGTACAGTGCAAGTAGCCCCCATTCGCCAGAGCCATGTTTCTTAAGCTATCAAAATTTTGCAAACACCTTTTGAAAATGGTCCTCCAAGGAACAATGCTGTGAAATTATTTTAAAATCTGACAACGGGTTTGAGAGTAGAAGAATTTTCAAGAATTTCTTCATTTCCATATAGTGCAAGTAGCCCCCATTCACCAAAGCCATGTTTCTTGACAAATCAAAATTTATGAACAGCTTTTTAAAAGGGTCACCAAAGGAACATCTCTGTGAAATTATTTCAAAATGTGACCAGGGGTTTCAGAGAAGAAGAATTTTTAAGAATTTCTTCATTTCTGTATAGTGCAAGTAGCCCCATCTACCAGAGCCATGTTTCTTGACGGATCAAAATTTCGCGAACACTTTTTGAAAAGGGTCACCCAAGGAACATCTCTGTGAAATTATTTTAAAATCTGGCCAGAGGTTTCAGAGAAGAAGATTTTTAAAGAATTTCTTAGAAAATTCTATTTGGTTGCCATGGCAACCAGAGTTTTTGACGGAATCAAATTCTTTGAACAGCTTTTAAAGAGGACCTCCCAAGGAACATTCCAGCCAAGTTTGGTCCAAATTGGCCCAGCAGCTTAGGAGTTGATGTTTAAAGAATAGTTGACAACACACGATGGACACCGGGTGATCCTAAGAGCTCCCCTTGAGCATGTTGTGCTCAGGTGAGCTTAAAAGCACATACACTGGTTAACTCTTTACAAATAATCCATAGTCTGAATGACCACAAGGAAGAAGGTTTTTGAAAACATTGCAGGAAAAGGAGACAATGCTGGTAAACAGCATGCCCAGGCTGACCAGAGTTGAACGTGTTTGCTTTCGTTAATTTTTCTACAAGTCCAAGGACCACACTACCTCAAGCCTTATTCAGTTGTTGGACAAAATGGACTTTATGGATAAAAAATTATATGACTTGCTTGACACCAAAAGCATTAAACCTCCTTTTGCCAGAGTACAGCTGAAATGCATATGACTGGGTGATTTAAGACACTCAGATCTTTTTCGTAAACACAGTAAAACTCCTCTATTTAGACCACTCATGGTACTTTTAAAATTTAGTTTTAATTGTGGGGTACTCTGATTTCAAGGTTTCACACACCTACATTTTGATATAAACCCAGGCTCTGAGTAGACTTGTGCAGGGCTAAATGATGTGAATAGTAAATGCATTTGACTTAGGAAAGCCTAAGTACACAGATGAAAATGACAACAACATTTTCATGTTCACTGAAAAGTTATATTTTTTCTTGAATTTGTGAAATAAATCCACCTGTAAAAGCATGCCAATTCATAATTGCCAAATTAAAACAATCATAACCAGGTTTGTACATTAATTAACCAAATGCATCTGACGACTAAAGGGTTTAATGTTAGTACTGATAGAAGTTCTGCTTTTTTCACTTCCTGTAGTCATAAGAACTCATACACCAACCACTGAATTATATTCTAAAACAAAGATTTTCGAATATGTGCTGATATTTGAACGTTTAACGTCTATTTTCATCCGAGTTGATTATTCGAACAGGCCTGCTAATCGTCGATCTTACAGTATTCGTGTTCTTTTGTAAACAATCACATAATCATTATGGTATAATTACAGTCTGCAAGGTGCCAAAATTTAAAACGAGAATCCTATCTCGATCACCACTAAACCAAAACATCTTAAATCACATCAGTCAGCTATAAACAATGAATCTTGGTCACCAGGATGTAGACATTTTTTCATCTGGGTCAGCGAATAAAGAATATTCATACTCATGGCACGATTACGGACATGTGAAAATTAGCTGGTTATAGAAATCGAACGGTCGTTTCTCAGGGTTAAAATCCACAGGTAAATTCATATTGGTACTGAAAATGATGGTCGTAATTTCGGGATAGCGGGGTGCTCGTATTTCCGGGTTTATGACCATTGATCTTTAAGAAGGAAAAATTCCGCTCTGGCAAAAATCATTCTTAATAGCGGATTGCTCGTACTGTCGGGGTGGTCGGGAGGAGAGGTTTTACGGTATTTCCCTCATAAATTTGAGCATAACATTGATTCTTAAGGTTGGATCTTTGATCCAAAAGGCATGATTGGCTGATTTTTTAAGGTCCACTTAGTGATGCTGCCATCAAAAATCAACACCACTGGCTTTTTAACCCTTAACCACACAATCACTAGAAGGCCCTGAAGGGCCTGGTTATGCTCTACTGGCAGTCACTTGAAATGGCTACTTTTCCCATATTGTTTGTTGGATTTTTTCCAAAATCCATAGGGTTGAGGTTATTGATGAGACAAACAAACTGTGCATGTTTCACAAAATTCTGATTATAAATGCACATTTTATCCCGAAAAGAAGAATCTGAAATTTTCAACCTGAGATGGCTACTTTTCCCATATTGTTTATTGGATTTTTTTCGAAATCAATAGGGTTGAAGCTACTGATGTGATAAACCAACTGTGCAAGTTTCATGAAAATCTGACGAGAAATGCAGACTTTATCGTGTAAACAAGAATTCGAAATTTTCAACTTGAAATGGCTACTTTTCCCATACCGTTTGTTGGATTTTTTTCAAAATCAAAAGGGTTGAAGCTATCAATTAGATAAACAAACTACGGAAGTTTCATGCAAATCTAGCAAGAAATGCAGACTTAATCGCGTAAACAAGAATTGGAAATGTTCAACTGGAAATGGCTACTTTTCCCATACAATTTGTCCAATTTTTCTCAAAATCAATAGGGTTGAAGCTTTTGATCAGATAAATAAACTGTGCAAGTTTCATGAAAATCTGACAAGAAATGCAGACTTTATCAGGTAAACAAGAATTTGAAATTTTCAACTTGAAATGGCTACTTTTCCCATATTGTTTGTTGGATTTTTCTCAAAATCAATAGGGTTGAAGCTATTGATAAGATAAACAATCTGTGCAAGTTTCTAAAAAATCTGACAACAAATGCAGCTTTTATCGCGTAAACAAGACAAAGACTAACAGACAGACGGACGGACAGACGTACAGATGACAGAAACCCCGCCATGACATAAGCTCTGCTGGCTTTCAGCCAGTAGAGCTAAACATTTAAAATTTTCCCAAACTCAAAGCAGTTGCAGAAGACTTAATTAACCCTTTACTCCATGGATACTCATTTCTATGCATTGCTTGTAGGAGCCTTTGGAAAACATTGTGGCAAAAGGTGAAATTGCTTGTGACGAGCAATTTCACCTTTTGTTACAATGTTTTCTATGCTATCAAAAGGTGTCATATACACATAAGAAACAGCTTCATCCTTGCTATTATTTAGGGTCAGTTTGAGATACCCTAGAAATGCCTTATGGGGTAAAGGATTAAAATAAGGTTCAATTTGCAGAAGTTGTCCATGATCTGTTACCAGCATTTTTTTCCTTTTTCCCCAATATTTTGAGGGCCTTTAACTTCAAGGTCATTAAAACCTCTGCATTGTGTGGTAAAGCATTAGAAACTTTTACATAAAAAAAATTCAAATGGAAAATATTATGAGGCTCAAATAATAACAGAAAAACTCTTTGAAAGAGAAGAAAACATTCTGGGGAAAGGAAAAATTGTTGGATACAGCGTTTTTCTTCTTCCCACAATAATTACTCCTTCAAACACAAACGCCTTCATCTCACCCATGATTTATGTCTAATGAAATGTATTTACATATATTGTGTTTATGTCCATACTGACGTGTGTAATATTATTATGTATGTCGACGACGAACCTTATGTGTTCAAGTCGTTTTTCTGAATAAAATCTGTTCTGTTCTGTTCTGTTCTAAAACGCTTTCCAATTTTACAATTAAAAAAGAATTGATAAGTTATAAGTTAACTCTTTACAAGGCAACAAAAATTTTAGGCTGGTCCAAACTGAAAGCAATTGCAGAGTACAAAACAAACATATCTACACTGGCTGGACCTGTCTGTGGTAGAGTGGAAAACACTGCAGTAAAAGAAGAAAATTCTCACTTTAAAACCCTTGCTGTTCAAGGCTGTACAAGTCAGGATTTTGTGGTAAAGGGTTATTTTTTTTCTTTAATTTTAGCATCAGTATGGTTATTTGACACTTGACCATAATAATTTCAACTCTGTTCCATATTTTTTTCTCAGCACTTACTTGACAATTTCACCAAGCACTTCTTGATCTGTCTTAACGGCAACCATATCTGGTTCATAATAGCCTGAAAAAATATTTCAACCACTGTCAGATATTTGAACATCTGTAAAACATTTCAACCCCTTTCAGCTGTTTACTCCTGTAAGATATCTTAACAGCTTTTAGTCATCATATCTCCCACACAAAAAAAAATCTAGCCCTGCAACTTACTAAAGCTTTATAGATGCCCGTCTACAGCCAGTGAGCAAAAACGCTGTTCAATTTCAAACAATTTAGAATGGTACAGAAATCAATCCTTTGTGTAAAAGTGGATAAATTACTGACATATGTGGTGTAATTGAAAAAAAGAATCAGGGAGATTTGTATTAGAAACCAAACATTGGTCAGAAGAAAACTGGCTGACGATCGAAGCTGTAAACAATGCCGGTGCATCACAGAAATTTATCGTTGGTTTCCGCCGAGTGTTGGATAGGGTAAAATTTGCATATATAGGCCGAGACCTCTGTCTGAAAATCGAGGCTGCCACAGAGAAACATCCATTTTCCTTTATTTACTGCATCAGACGCTGGGCCAAAGTCAAATATAGTCATGTGACAGAATGCATGATCATCATACGAATCTACCCGAGTGTATAACGGTTATCGAAAATCTTCCATTCAAAAACAGGAAACGACGAGTCTGTTTACATTTAAGGCCGCAACTCAGCTAAATGCATTTTCTATTGACCGTAATCTAAGCAACCTTGCAACCGTCAGGCGCAATATTTGGCAGAAAGATATAAGAATGACTATATTTTGATGAAATAAAGACAAAATGAATTAAAACTTGCTGAAAAGGTATATTAGGGCCTCTTTAAAGCATATTTTAACTCATTCAACAAGTATTTAAATCCTTTAGGATATTGTAATTTTCTTATGATATTTTAAGAAATTAGAACCTAGTGAGATACAATAACACTTGAAAAATGTTTCTATTACTAAAATATTCCAGCTATATAAGGTATTCTAACCCCTGTTAACCCTTTACTCCATAGATACTCATTTTGACGCATCAACAACAAACAGCTTTTGAAAACATTGTAGGAAAAGGAGAAATTGCTCATAATGAGCAATTTCTCCTTTTCCCACAATGTTTTCCACTCAATCAGATACTTGTATCTTCATTTGTCCACATTTTTGATATCATATCTTTATTTGCTGCTGAAATGGAAGAGCCTCAAATTGGCATATCAGGTAAAGGGTTAAATATTTCAAACCTGTACTTTATCACAACATCTTTAATCCTTTACCAAACAATCTCTGGTTTTTACAACCCTGAGATAGAGGCCTTTTGAAAACATTGTGGGGAAAGGAGAAAATGCAGGTAACCAAAAAGCTTCTATCTGTGTAAACTCTAAATTTTTACTGACTGTTAAGGATTTAACCCATTACCACACAATCCCTACTTTTGACGCCCCTGAGAAAAAAGCCTTTTGAAAACAATGTGGGAAAAGGAGAAAATACTGGTAGCCAGCATTTTCTCCTTTTCCCACAATGTTTTCTACCCTTCTCTAACTGAATTTCAATTTTTCAGTCACATTTATTTTATCATCTGCAAATGTTTTCAGTTTGGACTTGTCCAAAATTTCGTCGTGTGGTAAATAGTTAACATGACGTTCTACCTGGCAAAATATTGTTTATTAGGGTATCCATCAACCAGAAAACTTTGTCTTCACTCTTCATGACCAGTAACAACAGACCAGCTATAAAGTTCATTCCCTGTGGACAAGAAAAAAGTGTAATATGTCTCATGTTAACTCTGTACTGTATATATATTACTCGAACAAATTGACATGAAATGAATTACCTCTATTACCATATATTACATGCTTGAATTACTGTCCGAACTAAGCTTCGGCTAAGGTCATCTGCATGCGGAACTATGTGCATGTTTTTCAACTCTTTATGCTGTGTGTAGGTTTCTCATATCTTTAATGAATAGTTATAATACTTGAAACACATGTAAGCATGAATTTTTTGGTTTGATTCTGGTAATACGTGGCGGATGAAAAAGATCTAAGATACACTTTCTGTACAGTCTGATCTTGGTCTATGTCATCCGCAAACTTCTCCTTTTCTATCTATGTTTTCAAAAGCACTGTTCATTTGGGTTGACTGTGGCACGATAAGGGTCAAACCCAACATTTACCGTTGACAGAATTTTGTACCGTCCAATGATACCCGATGATGTAAATATTCATCCTTTAATTATTCTTTGCATAAAGGTCAATTTCAGGTCAATTCATACGATTAATAACAAAACTTCTTAGACTTCTTCAACCGGAGATCCATCTGCAAACAACATATAAAATGTGTCTCCAACAACTGCATTGTTTTACTAGCATTTGTCCTTTTCACAAAATGCATGTGTACATGACACTTTTTGATAGCATAGAAAACGTTGTGACAAAAGCTGAAATAGCTCGTCAAAAGTAATTTCACCTTTTGCCACAATTTTTTTCAAAGACTCCTACAAGCAATGCATAGAAATGAGTATCTATGGAGTAAAGGGTTAACTCATTACCAAACAACAGTATTTCAGGCCTGTCCAGATCGAAAGCATTTGCAGACTACAAATTAAAAGTGCCTGAAAATTTGAAATTTGTTTTGTGAAGAGTAGAAAACATTGTGGGAAAAGGAGAAAATGCTGGTAACCAGCATTTTCTCCTTTTCCCCCAGTTTTTTACACTTCCCAAAAGGCATTTCATTTTTTTAGTCATACTCATTTTGTCTTCTGCAAATGCTTTCAATTTGGACCAGTCTATAATTTTGTCATTTTATAGTAAAGAATTAAGAAACAAACCATGTTTTTAATAACCCGAAGGAACATAGGTTATGAGATCATTATCGGGAAAGGAAGGCACTGTTGGTAATAGCATTTACTCCTTTTTCCTACAAGTTTTTTACTTTAACTTTCTCACAAAGCAAATTCCAACATACAATCCAAATTAAATTTGTTACTTGCAAATGATTTCAAAGGAACAAGTCTAAACTTCCATCGATTCGTAAAATGTAAGCAAAATCTAAAAGTTAGACGGGTTTTACCTGACAATAGCCTATAGTCGGGTTCCTATGACCTACTGCTACAAGAACATTGAATAATGGCTTTCTAAGGCTGCTGGCATCTCCAACAGTGGCAAAGTAAATATTATCTGGGAATGTTCTGTGAATATCTGCAAAACATTATTCCAGCAAATGATTATCATGTATGTCAAATTTATTATGAAAATCATATGTTTAAAATAAATTGACCCTGTATCAAACAAGCCTAACTTTTAATGACCCTGCAGAAAAAAAAAAAACTTTTGAAAACATTAATGGAAAGAGACAAACCTATCAACTAGCATTTTTCACCTTTCTCACCACTTTTTAGGCACTTTAACAATTTCTATATTATCTGGCACATTTAGAGCTATTGGTCAGCAAATGCTTTGACCCTTTACCACACAACGCAATTTTAGACCAGTCCAAATTGAAAGCATTTGCAGATGACAGTTTCAATGTGGCTCATATCAAATGGGTTTTTTTTTTTAATAGGGTAGAAAACATTGTGGGAAAAGGAGAAAATGCTGGTAACCAGCATTTTCTCCTTTTCCTACAATGTTTTCAAAAGCTCTCTCTTTCAGGGGCGTTAAAAGTCATCATTATGTGGTAACCGGTTAAATTTACATGCATCCAAACTTTATTTATGGCAAAGATTTAATACAAAATACTGCAAAGATTTAATACAAATGTGAATGATAAAATTACCACAAAAAGAAAATACTGCCTGTAACAGAGAATTTTTCCTTTCAAACACTTTTTAAAAAAAAATCAGTTTCCTCTAATTCAAAAAAACTTATCTAGCAGGTACAAAACAAGAACCCTTCTGGGCCAATAAATACCCCATCAGAGAATAATTTAACCCTTTCCCAAAAGGGCAAATTTTGGACCAGACCAAATTGAAAGCATTTTGCAAGTGACAAGTTAAAAGTTGCTAAAAAGAAGATTTTTCTAAATGACAGGGTAGAAAACATTGTGGGAAAAGGAGAAAATGCTGGTTACTAGCATGTTCTCCTTTTCCCACAATGTTTTCAAAAGGCTTCTATTCCTGACCCGTAAAAACCACGGATTGTTTGGAAAAGGGTTAAAGGGACAAAACTCCTGTAATATTCAACCAATCATAAAAATATTTCAAAAGCATATAGTCCCAATAAAACCTTCAACATGAATTTTAGAAAAATTAGTTACGACACGGCTGGAAGGGCAGAGTTAAGACCATTTGTGTCTTTGGGCAGAAAGAGGGATGGGAAATCAACATTTTTCAAGCTTACCCTATGTTGAACAAATTTATCGTGAGATATTATGGCAGGCAGATCAATGACTCATGTTGATAACTTCTACAAGTTCTGAACTATGTAAGACAGACAACATCTGTTTATGTAAGTGAGGATTTCTCACATAGACAGACATACATACAAACAACCTGATTTAACCCTTTCCCAACCAACAAACTTTTGGACTAGACCAAAACATTTGCAGATGACAATTCAACTCTTGCTAAAAAGATGATTTCTGTCTATGATAGGGTAGAAAACATTGTGGGAAAAGGAGAAAATGCTGGTTACAACCAGCATTTTCTCCTTTTACCACAATGTTTTCAAAGGGCTACTATTCCAGACCCATAAAAACCAGGGATTGTTTGGGAAAGGGTTAAGTATATTAACATTTCCCCCCATGCCCCATGTCATTGATAGGAATATAAAAGTTATTATGACAAGCCATTAACTGACCTATGTTGGTAACTTCTGTCAGTTCTAGACTATAAGAAACAGACAAAATCTCATAGACAGACAGACATACAAACAACCTGATTTCTGGATACCAACATGTCACTTGTGAAGATAAAACAAGAGGGCCATGATGGCCCTGTAGCGCTCCACTGGCTATTAAGTGAAAACACTACAAACCAAACATTACAATATTTGGCCAATTGGTTTCAAACTTAAGGACATACAAATTTTTTTGCTATAAAATCCTACGAGAAAGTTGTGACCCCCGGGCAAAACCATTTTTGACCAAAACTATAATCACTTGGATCCTGGTGGAGGTCCATAGGATAAAAGCCCATATCAAATAATACAGGTCTAGAATGTGTGGTTATAAACAAGATTTTCAAAGTTTTCTTCATAAAAGGCCCTGTAAAAGATGAAACCTCATGAGACAGGGCTAAATTTAGTAGCCCTAATCTTTATTATGATTAGCAACAAGATGACTTAGAAAGTTTTCACCACAAAAGCTGATCACTGACCCATGTTGATAACCTCCACCAGTTCTGGACTATGTGCTGCAGACAACATCTGTTTATAGAGGTGAGGATTTCTCTCCATTCTTACTTGGGCTCCACTAAGACACATCCACGCCTGAAACAGAAAAATACCTATTCTTTTCCCAGAACATTCTCTGAAGAAGACTATTTAACTCTTTACCAAACGACAAATTTTTGGACTGGACCAAATTGAAAGCATTTGCAGATGACAAAATAAATGTGGCTAAAGAATTGAAATTTGGTTTGGGAAAGGTAGAAAACACTGTGGGAAAAGGAGAAAATGCTGTTACCAGCATTTTCTCCTTTTCCCACAATGTTTTCTCTCTCAGGGTCGTCAAAAGTCCCGGATTGTATGGTAATGGGTTAAAACATTGTAGTAACAAGAACTTTACAGAGTGGCGCATATACGCCCAAAGGGGCTTGTCAGTGAAATGGGTTAAAATCTAGAACGCCTACAGAGATCCACATTTTAAGAGTCACATGCACAACTACACATAGAGATTCTTTTGTTAAGTTTTAAGTTATTTGGATGGAAAATGTAGGAGTTGTGCACACAAAAAATTGGTAACAGATGGACGAGCTGACAGACAAACATAACATAATGTGACACTTCAAGCATATCAAAAACGAGAAAATGTTGGTTACCAGCGTTTTCTCCTTTTCAACCAACTTTTTTCCAGCCTTTCAAAAAACAAGTATCATTACTTGACCAACATTTAATTTATCGTCTGCAGAATGATACTTTCATTTTGGACCTTCATATGGTTAACCCTTTACTCCATAGATACTCATTTCTACGCACTGCTTGTAGGACGCTTTGGAAAACATTGCGGCAAAAGGTGAAATTGCTCGTGACAAGCAATTTCACCTTTTGTCACAATGTTTTCCATGCTATCAAAAGGTGTCATATACACATTAGAAACGGTTTCATCTGTGCTGTTATGAGGGGTCAATTAGAGATACCATAGAAATGCCTTATGGGGTAAAGGGTTTTAAGTGCTGATAAATTGTTTTTCGGATGAGACACTAAACCAAAGTCCTGTGTGACAGTGCTACACACCGAGCATGCTAAAGAACCATGCGTAAGGTTTTGTTTTCTCTCCACACTATCCCTGTAACAATACTAACAGCTTTCAGGGGACATCACCCACATGAGTAACCTACGGTGATGATAGATAAACATAAATTCAATCAATCATTGATATTTTAGACTTCTCATTTGCAAAAAATAAATTCAATGTGGTTCATGTTATAGGATTCCTCTTTTGTAAGGGAGAAAACACGAGTGTGAAAAGGAAAACAGTTTGGAACAAGCGCTTCACAAAGCCACGCATGTACACCCAAAGGGGCTTGTCTGTGAAATAGTTGAAAATCTAGAACATCTGTAGATATCCAAATTTTAAAAGTCGCATGCAAAAATACACATCATAGAGATTCACTGTGGTAAGTTTCAAATCAGTCCGGTAGAAACTGTAGGAGTTACACACACAAGAATTCGCTTGCAGACAGACAGATGGATGGACGACCCAGGGCATAGCATAATATGCCACGTTGGGCATATAAAAAGGAGAAATTGTTGGTGACCATTATTATCTCTTTTCTCCACAATGTTGTTAAAAGCTTTCCTTTTCCAAGGTTGTTAAAAGACTGTTTTGTGTGGTGAAGGGTACTGCTTTACTAGACAGTAAATCTACTGAAAATAAATACAAATGAAACTTCAACTGTGGATGAAAACTCTGGATTATGTGCTAAAGGGTTAAGTTCTGACCAGCAGAAGAAAAACTGAACAATAAATAGATACCAGTGGTCTGTGCTCTGATGGAATTCCTTTTCTGCAAAACCTCTTTACTGGAAAGAAAAAAATAAATCATCATATTTACATAGATTGCCTTCTAACTGGATCAAAGAAAAAAATCAAAGGGCCATAACCCTGTAATATTCTATCGATCAAGATGAAAATTGTAGGACAGCTTCAAAAAAAAAATTCCCAAAAATATTTTTTGTAGATGCATTAACTCATTACCAAACTACAATATTTTAGGCTTGTTGAAATTGAAAGCATTTGCAGACGACAAGATAAAAGTGGCTGAAAATTTAAAATTTGTTTGCCAAGGGTAGAAAAGATTGTGGGAAAAGGAGAAAATGCTGGTAACCAGCATTTTCTCCTTTTCCCACAATGTTTTCTAAAAGGTTCTTTCTCAGGGGCGTCAAAAGTAGGGATTGAGTGGTAATGGGTTAACCCATTACCACAAAATTCCTACTTTTGACAACCTTGAGAAAGAAGCCTTTAGAAAACATTGTGGGAAAAGGAGAAAATGCTGGTTACCAGCATTTTCTCCTTTACCCACAATATTTTCTACCCTTCACATAACAAATTTCAAAATTTCAGTCACTTTTATTTTGTCGTCTGCAAATGCTTTCGATTCTGACAAACCTAAAATACTGTCATTTGGTAATGAGTTAAGCCCCCTTTTCCGACACAGAATGACCCAGATATATTCAGTTATGACTAAGGTAAAAGAACATATCAAGGTTCATGCAACGAGGCAGATGACAACAGGACGACAACATGTAGATATTTTTTGAAGAGAACAGCAGAGAAAAAGTCTGCAGAAATAGTTGGGATAAATATCAATACTGTGTTTGTATTTCACACAGGTCACAGATGTCTAATCTTACATCTTGATTCATGGTAATAAGATCATGTACCCAGACTATTGATTAACCCTTTACTCCATAGATACTCATTTCTACGCATTGCTTGTAGGAGCCTTTGGAAAACGGCAAATGGTGAAATTGCTCATGACAAGCAATTTCACTTACTGTCACAATGTTTTCTATGCTACCAAAAGGTGTCATATACACATAAGAAACGGCTACATCCTTGCTGTTATTTAAAGTCAATTAGAGATACCATAGAAATTCCTCATGGGGTAAAGGGTTAACTCTTTACCAAACGACAAAATTTTAGACTGGTCCAAATTGAAAGCACTTGCAGACGACAAAATAAATGTAACTAAAAAATTGAAAATTGTTTCCAGCTGGGTAGAAAACAATGTGGGAAAAGGAGAAAATGCTGGTTACCAGCATTTTTTCCTTTTCCCACAATGTTTTCAAAAGGCTGTCTCGGAGTCTTAAAAACCAGGGATTGTTTGGGAAAGGGTTAACCCATTACCACACAATCCCTACTTTTGATGACCCTGAGAAAAGAGCCTTCAGAAAACATTGTGGGAAAAGGAGAAAATGCTGGTAACCAGCATTTTCTCCTTTTCCCACAACGTTTTCTACCCTTCACAAAACAAATTTCAAAATTTCAGTCACTTTTATTTTGTCATCTGCAAATGCTTTCAATTTTGACAAGCTAAAATATTGTTATTTGGTAATGAGTTAAGAAGCATCATTTTATGGCCTCTGCAAATTCAACTCGGTTTTCTACCCTTCACAAAACAATTTCAAATATTCAGTCAGTTTTATTTTGTCGTCTGCAAATGCTTTCGATTTGAACACACCTAGCATATTGTCATTTGGTAATGAATTAACTCATTACCAAATGACAAAATTTTGGGTTTGTCCAAATCGAAAGCATTTGCAGACGACAAAATAAAAGTGACTCAAAATTTGAAATTTGTTTTGTGAAGGGTAGAAAACATTGTGGGAAAATGGTTACCAGCATTTTCTCCTTTTTCCACAATGTTTTCTGAAGGCCTCTTTCTCAGGGGCATCAAAAGTTGGGATTGTGTGGTAATGGGTTAAAAGGGTAGTATTTTTTTCGCAGGAGATGAGAACACCAAACAAGTATTCAAACAAATAAAATCGTAGAAGGAAAGTGAATCTACATGTATCTGCAGTAAAGATGTAACAGTACTATAAATGTATTGCCTGAACAAATTGACATGAAATAAATGACCTCTATCACCATATATTACATGCTTGAGTTATTGTCCGAACTTACCTCTGGCTAATGTCGTCTGCATGCGGAATTATGTGCATGTTTCTAAACTCTTTATGCAGCTAACAGAATTATATCGTCTTCAAAGAATACTTGAAATACCTGAGATAACCATTATATTGTTGGTTTAAATTGGTAATACATGGTGGGTGACTTAGATCTAAGATGCACTTTCTGTGCAGCCTGATCTTGATCTATGCCATCCGCGAAAGTTTTTCATTTTGACTGTGGCGCAACAGTGGTCAAACCGTTAACAGAGTTTTCGTACAGTCCGATTATACCCGATGATTTAAATATTGGCGTTTTAATTATTCTTTGCATAAAGGTCAGTTTCAGGTCAATTTATTCCAGTAATATCAACCTTTGTTTGACTCTTTTCCGACTGACCAAGTTCTGTACATAATGAAAGCATTTGCAGACAAAATGTTTGTTTTGGGTAAAACAATGGAATTAAGCAGAGAATGGGTATTAATTAACCCTTTCCCAAACAATCCCTGGTTTTTACGGGTAAGGAATAGAAGCTACATGGTTAAGTATCAATTTATATGTCCTCTGCAAATGCTTTCAACTTGGTCTAGTCCAAAATTTTGTTGTTTGGTAAAGTGTGAAAGGGTAAGCTAGGAGATAATTATCAGGAAAACTGGTACTTCATCTTTAAAGGAGGTTAACCCATTACCACACAATCCCTACTTTTGATGACCCTGAGAAAGAAGCCTTTGGAAAACACTGTGGGAAAAGGAGAAAATGCTGGTAACCAGCATTTTCTCCTTTTCCCACAACGTTTTCTACCCTTCACAGAACAAATTTCAAAATTTCAGTCACTTTTATTTTGTCATCTGCAAATGCTTTCAATTTGGACAAGCTAAAATATTATAGTTTGGTAATGAGTTAAGAAGCATCATTATATGTCCTCTGCAAATGCTTTCAACTCGGTCTTGTCCAAAATGTTGTTGTTTGGTAAAGAGTGTGGTAAGCTTGGAGATAACTATCATGAAAATTGGTACTTGTACTTCATCTTTACTCCATAGATACTCATTTCTACACATTGCTTGTTGGAGCCTTTGGAAAACATTGTGGCAAAAGGTGAAATTGCTCGTGATGATGCACCTTTTGCCACAATGTTTTCTGCACTATCAAAAGGTGTCATATACACATAAGAAACGGCTTTATCCTTGCTGTTATTTAGGGTCAATTAGAGATACCATAGAAATGCCTTATGGGGTAAAGGGTTAAAGGAGGTTAAACTCCTAGACTCATCCCACCACAAACATGGATTGTCAAGTCCCTGCATTAAATAGATGTACTAAAAGAAAAATTGTGGGCAAGGGGAGCAATTTCTTAAATTGCTTAGATAACATTTTGCTATGTTCACACCATAAAATATTTGTCCATTATACAATATGCCTCTCAAGTAGTATAACTTGTCAATGCAGTACATGTGGCTTCTTCTTTATTCTCATCCCTTTACCACACTGCAAAATTTCATACTTGTCTAATTTGAGGAAATTCACAAAGGAAAAACTGACATGTTTTGAAATAATGATACTTGTTCTTAAATAGGCTGAAAGCATTGTGGGAAAAGGAGAAAAGGCTGGTTACCAGTATTTTCCCCTTTTCCCACAATGTTTCCAAAAGCCTTCTTTCTCAGGATTGTTAAAAGGCGGTATAGTGTGGTAAACTAAAGGGTTAAGAAGATCTTTTGAAAATATAGACAAAATAGAACCAAATAGACAAAATAGAACCAAAACATATTGCCAAATATCAGTAATTTTGCATCAATCACTCTGTATGTAAATGACACTTTACTAAAAATTTGTTCACTTATACAGACACTTGCTCCTTTTCTCACAATTATTTCTACCCTCTCAAAGGTGAGTTTTTATTTTTGAGACACAAATAGTTTATTGTCTGAAAAATCTTCAAAATTCAGGCAAGTCCAAAGTTTCCTCATATGGTAAAGGGTTTAGTGGTAAGAAAGCCATAGGTTCATCAAATCAATAATATTACACACCTGTTGCACTCTTGGTTAATCTATCTTTTTTGCCCAACACACGACTCCATCTCATAGCCCGTCTTGTCAATACAGGCAGGTAATTCCTCATGAATTCCTCATAGCTCTTGTAATCAAAATTTTCTGGTCTCTGGAAGCCATAGGCATCTATCTTACTTCTGTCATAAATAAACAACCAACTCTTTACCAGATAGAAACAGACCAATTTGGACAGGGCCAACCATTGGACATTTTCAGTTAGAAGAAAAGGCCAGGGCCTGTATTCACCAACCATTCGTAAGAATGTTCTTTGTCTTATTCTCCAAGGTTTTCCTACATTTGTAACACAACTTCTGATTAGATAAACCAAAATTTTTAAGTAACACAACTTCTGATTGGATAAACCAAATGGTTTAGCTAATCAGAAGTTGTGTTACTTACAAATGTAGAAAACCTTGGAGAATAAAACTAAGAATATTCTAAAGAATGGTTGGTAAATATGGGCCAAGGTTGTTACAATTCTAAGCCTGTTGTACATAGTCTGTCTCATAAAATACATTGAAGGTCAGTGTAGACTGTTGACAAAGACAAGCGTAAGAATGCATCTAAAGCTTCACTTTGTATGCTGTACTTATTAAATAGTAAAATTTTAAACATGTTCAAATTCAATCTGCATTAATTCAAACATGTCAATAATAATAAGTACAGTGTTGGCCTGCCAGGCATAATATCCCACACTCTATTCCAGCAAGATGGTATCTGAGATAAACTGTGGGACTTTTCACTGGTCCACACATTTGGCATGAGGTGTGGTTTTTAGAGAGCAGATTTCTGAGAAATTAGATTTAGATCAGGACTTATTTCACAACCAAGTTAGAATAAATATGAGCTTAACCCTTTACCAACAATGACGACTTTTTACGACCCTGAGTAAGAAGTAGGTAGAGCGTAGGACTCGTGAACACAGTATCCTACAGGTTGTGGGTTCGAATCCCTAATTGGCCAACTAAAATTACTAATAGTCTTTCGGATGAGACATTAAACCAAGGTCCCGTGTGACGGTGCTATACGCCGAGCATGTTGAAGAACCAGGCAAAGCTCTCAGTAGTTTCGACCTGTATCCTTTCACTATCCCCCGTAACGACTAACCGTCTTCTGGGGGCGTCGCTCAGATGGGCAACCGGTAGCGACGATAAATAAATGGAAATAACCAACAATCATAAAGCAGACTTTAATATAGTTATGGATCCATTACAGTCACTTTTCTTCTGATCTAATTAACCCTTTCCCAAACAATCCCTGGTTTTTACGACCCTGAGATAAAAACCCTTTTGAAAACATTGTGGGAAAATGAGAAAATGCTGGTAACCAGCATTTTCTCTTTTTCCCACAATGTTTTCTACCCTTTCCAAATCAAATTTCAGTTTTTGAATCATGTTTATTTTGTCGTCTGCAAATGCTTTCAATTTGGACTACTTCCAAATTTTGTTGTCTGGTAAACAGTTAATCGAAAAGTAGGCTTATCCTTATACATACAGAAAACTGATCAATAACGAAGAGTTTCTGCAAAGGTTCATGCATGCTGGCCTGGGTTCATACCTTAACAGAGCATGTCTCATTTTTTTTTTTCACCAAATTCAAAAAGCATTAATGTTTGCAGTTACAAAATAACATTGAAAAGGTAGAAACATCATGGGAAAAGGAGGAAATGCCAATAACCAGCATTTCCCCCATTCACCACACTGTTTTACAAAGCTTTTTCCTAGAGATCCTGAAAATTTTGTAATGAATGATATAGGATTATCATCAAGGTACCAGTTCTACTTTCAAATCCCGTAAAATTTAAACAGACATGGGCTTTAGAAACCTGAGGAACAACGTGTTTGAAAATATCTGCCTGAAAAAAGCTGTTAGCTTACATTTTCTGTTTTTCCCTATAGAAATGGTTTATATCCAATGTTTCATCAACGAGCAGCATTTAAAATTGTTACATGCAACTATTTATAATTTAGATAAAATTTCACGGACTAGTAAAAATGCTTACATAGCTCTTAGCAGCTAATATATTTTACATCATTGTAGATACAGCACACAAAAAACAGAAATTAGAAAAATATTTTCAAGTTTTACAGGAGTAATGTTATCCCCCGGTCTTATGATGCCATGGTGGCACCTACCTTCAGCCTGAAGGTCTGCTCCGATGCTACTTTTGTTTCTGGTCTCCGGTTACCTTCAGTCTGAAGGTGTCTGCTCCGATGCTATTTTTGTGACTGGTCTTCGCATTCCCCTTCATATCAGCCATTCATTAAACCCTTCTGGAAAAAATACGATGTTACCCGCATCATTTCAAACGGTTCAATGTGACAAAATTTCCAATGACAGCTAATAAAATGGGTATGGATCGTTAGATAAATGATTAATCTTTAAGAGCACACAAAATATGCTGCAAAATACCAATTAAATCAATGGGAATTTACCTTTTTCCCAATGTAAATAAATCCAGCGTATTTTGTAAACAACTAACACGGCGACTTCCGTTAGTCAGGCATGCGCACTCAACGGAATTTGAAATTTGTACAGTCTGGTTCCCTAACCCTATACAGCCAAGTTTGTTTGTTTACAGCAAAATTCGCAACTAAACCATCCTGTAGCGTGTCAGAGATACTGCGATTTCTGCCGAGACATGCGCATTGAAAAGATCACCATGTTTTGATTTCTGGTGAAGTAGGTCAACGATTATTTAAGTTGAAAAGTACAGATTTGCACAAAGGTAAGAGTTGGATATGAACTAACACCAGTTTTTTTGTAAAAGATTAATCATTTATCTAACAATCCATGCCAATTTTATTAGTTGTCATTTGAAATTCTGTCGCATACAGCCGTTCGAAAAGATGCGGGTAAAATCGTATTTTTTCCATACGGGTTCAATGAATGGTTGGCCTGAAGGTGTTAACGAAGACCAGTCACAAAAATAGCATCGGAGCAGACACCTTCAGACTGAAGGTAGTCTCCGGTATGCGAAGAACAGTTACAAAAATAGCATCGGAGCAGACACCTTCAGTCTGAAGGTCGGTGGCACCATGTTTCTGTTTTAAAATTATGTTCTACTTATACCGAAGAACTAGATCACAGTGGAACAGACTCCAGTAATAATAGGTTCAAAATTGCTGTCCGGGTTTATGTTAGTCCGAAAAATATGGGAACATGTATTCAGTATCTGCCTGGGGATTAGCTCGAGCGAAGTAGCCTTTGCCTATGGTTAAAATTGGAGACAAAAAGGAAACAACGTAAAATAAAAAATATCTTACCCTTGACTAGTGTTTTCTGACATTTTTCTTGTTTTGCAAGCTAAACCTCAACTCATTCAGACACCGCCTTCCATGATGGTAATCTTCTCTTCATAAACAATCTGCCTGGTATGACACTCCTAATATTTGTACCCTTTCTCTGGGCCCATTTCTCGTGAAAGATATCGGCCTAGATATAGAGAATGTTGTAATATACAAGTTGTCCTACTGGATGTCTTTATGTCTGTGCCTGTGTCTGTCTTCCTATTAAATTGTTATGTTAGGTACTCTTACGAGACCATGACCCAGGTAAGTAAGCCAGCCCTAGCGGGCGTTCTGTTGAAATTCTGAGTATCTTCCGAAATCCAAGGTAACTTGTCCATTGTTGTCTTACCTTAACTCTTTACCAAACGACAAAACTTTTGGCTTGTCCAAATCAAACGCATTTGCAGATGACAAAATAAAAGTGACTGAAAATTCTAATTTTGTTTTCTGAATGGTGGAAAACATTGCGGGAGAAGGGGAAAATGCTGGTTACCAGCATTTTCTCCTTTTCCCACAATGTTTTCTAAAGGCTTCTTCCTCAGGGTCCTCAACAGCAGGGCTTGTGTGGTAATGGGTTAATACACTGCCGGGTGAGGTTTTTTGTCTGTTATAGATTAATAAATACATTACCACACAAACCCGACTTTTAATGACCCTGAGAAAAAGGCCTTTTTAAAACGTGGTAAAATGAGAAAATACTGGTAACCAGCATTTTCTCCTTTTCCCACAATGTTTACTACCCGCTCAAAGACAAATTCTGTTATTTAACCCTTTACCACACAATGATGACTATTAACGACCCTGAGGAAGAAGTCTTTTGAAAATATTGAGGGAAATGAGAAAATGCTGGTAACTAGCATTTTCTCCTTTTCCCACAAAGTTTTCTACCCTATCAATGCAAAATTGCACCATTTGAGCCACATTGAAATGATCATCTACAAATGCTTTTAATTTTGATAGGTCTAAACTTTTGCGGCGTGGAAACAGGGGGTGGGGGGATTTACTGAAAGAATTTGCAGACGACAATTTCACAGTGGCTTAAATGCAGCAAATTTGCTATGATACAGAAGAAAATTTTGTAGGAAAAGGAGAAATGCTGGTTACTAGCATTTTCTCCTTTTTCCACAATATTTTCAAAAGGCTGCTTCTTCAGTGTCGTTAGAAGTCGTCATTGTGTAAGACAGGGTTAAAACATAGTGGGAAAAGGGCAAAATGCAGGTCACCAGCCTATTCAATATCTGAACCCTTTTCCGGAACAATTCCTGGTATTTGTGACCTTGAGATAGAATCCTTTTAAAAACATTGTGGGAAAAGGAAAAAATGCTGGTAACCAGCATTTTCTCTTTTATCCACAATGTTTTCTACCCTGCTGGAAACAAATTTCGATTTTGAGTTATATTTTTTTTCTTGTCTGAAAGTGCTTTCAATTTTGACCAGTCTAAAATTTTGTCGTTTGGTAAAGGGTTAAAATTATATCACTACCAGACAACAAAATTATGGACCTGCTCAAACTCAAAGCGCTTCCACATGACAAAGTGAACATGAATCTAACACTAAAAATTTAGTCACTGAGAGAAAGAAAATGTTGTGAGAGGTGGAGATTTAATTTTTTTAAATTCTTTTCAAAATATTGTGGGAATATGAAAAATGCAAACTGCAAGCATGTCGCAATATTTTGTCAGGCACACAATAATCAAATGGACCTATCCAATACATGTATACACAGTTATTTTTTTCTTAGAAGACAACGTTATGGACCTGTCCAAACTCAAAGCACTTGCAGTAACAAGATTAATTCAGTCGCTGAGGGATAAAAATATTATGGGAAAATGGAGAATATGCAGCATTTTCTCCTTTTCCACAATATTTTCCAAAATCTTCTTTTTCAAAATCGTTAAAACCTGGTATTGTTTGGTGAAGGTATAAAGGGAAAATATTTGGACTGGCCCAACAAACATTTGACATTCACTCACATTCTAAAATAAACATACGTGCAAAGAAAACAATGACATGTTTGTCATTGTTGTATTGTTATGATGAGGTAGCACTGTATGTACAAATCGTAAAGAAATCTGTGTCTATGTCTAATTATCCAGAATGAACTAACCCATTACAATCATAGTGTTTTTCCAACCATGATGGAGTTTTAAAAACCATTGATGGAAAAGGAGATCCGTAAAACAGCATTTTCTCCTTCGCCCACCATGTTTTCCATCATTTCAAAAAAAAAATCCATCTTTGGAGCATATTTTCAACCCTTTACCACACTACCAAATTTTAGACCAGTCCCAATTGAAAGCATTTGCTGATGAAAGTTTCAATGTGGCTCATATAAAAAGATTTTTCTTTCATAGGATAGAAAACATTTTGGGAAAAGGAAAAAATGCTGGCAACAAACATTTTCTCCTTTTCTCACAATGTTTTCGGAAGCCTTATCTCTCAGGGGTATTAAAAGTCATTGTGTGGTAAAGGGTTAATTGTCATCAGTAAATGCTTTCCAAGTGGGCAAGTCTAAGATTTTACAGTGTACTCGTAGTAAGTGGTTTGTCCAAATATCAGGCGTTTACAAGCTACTATGAGAAGAGTTAAAATGAGAGAGAGAGAAATAAATCCAGAATAAGTAGACTCATCCAAATCTAAGAAATTGAAACATCATTTTTTCCAGGCGGAAAAGGGCAACTGGGATAGTTATTAGTACTTATTACAAAGATAGGCTCACTGAAAATAAATCGACTCTTCCAATTTCAGTGACTTGTAAGAGGTCTTAAACATGATTGAATAGACTTATCCAAATTCATTCACTTGTTAATGAAATGGACTTTCCAAAATTCAATGATTTGTAAAAGAACCAGAAATATATTAAATGGACTTGTCCAGAACATTTATTTTTTCTTTTAAAGAAAATGTCACATAAAATTAAGTGGACCCTTCCAAATTCAATGAATTCCAAGCCAACAGAATAAATTTAAAATGGACTCTTCCAACTTGAAAAATGAAAAAAGTAACCCAAAGTTAATAATGGACTCTTCTAAATAAAGAAATTGTAAGAGAAATCAATTATTTCTTTGGAATGGACTTGTCCAAATTCAAAGAATGATGAAAAATTGCATTTATATGGTATGGACTCTTCCAAATTCAATGATAAGCATCGGAATAGAAAAAAGCTCGAATGGACTCTTCCAATTGCAATAATTTTTTATAATAAAACTTCTTCTAATTGAAATCGACTCTTCTAAATTGAATGAATAAAAGAGACCCCAAAAAATATGTAGAATGGACTCTTCCATATTTAAAAAAAAAAAAAAATAAAAAAAAACTGAAAATAAATAATAGACTCTTCCAAATTCAATGAATGGAGAGACCAGACAAAAAGAAAAATGGACTCTTCCATCTTCGAAAAAAACTATAAATAAATATAATAGACTCTTCCAAATTCAATGAAAAGTCATGGACTCTTCCAAATTCAATGAAAAGTCATGGACTCTTCCAACTTCACTTTAATCATTGGACTCTTCCAATTTTTTTATGTCAAAAGCTTAGAATTTGGCCAAGTCCAAGTTTTTTGTAGCCTGAGAGGGTAAACAATTAATGAACTCTTCCACATTTCAGAATTGGAAAAAGATTCATTTAATAAACTGAACTGTTCCAGGGGTAGAATTTAATATGAATATACAGGCATTGCAAAATAATAAATGGAACCTTCCAAGTTAAATAGACTGACTTCTTAACCCTCACAAATTTTAAAGTAAATTTTATAAATCATGAGAAAGAAGCCTTTGTGAAGCATTGTGAGAAAAAGGAGAAAATGCTCCTTTACATAACAATAATGAATTTTATCAGTCAATAGAAAGAAGCTTTCAAAAACATTGTGGGAAAAGGAGAAAATGCTGGTAAGCAGCATTTTCTCATTTTTCAACATTGTTTTTTATTTTATCAAAGCAAACTTCCATAATTTGAGAAACATTTGAGATATTTTTCTCAAAATACTTTTAATTTGGACAAGTTTTATTTTTTGTTGTTGTAAGGCAAAGGGTCAAATCTACTGAAAGAGTTAAACCCATTCAACATAAATAGATTCATCCAGATACATCCACCCCAACACACTGGACACGAAAGGTGTGGGGGAATACATGAAACCATTTATCTTAACCCTTTACCACACAATGCTGACTTTCAATGACCCTGAGAAGGAAGACTTTTAAAAACATTGTGGGAAAAGGAGAAAATGCTGGTAACCAGCATTATTTCCTTTTACCACAATATTTTCTACCCTTCCCAAACCAATTTCACTTTTTCATTCACAATCGTTTTGTCGTCTACTACTCCTTCGAATCTGGGCCAGTCTAAAATTTTATTGTTTGGTAAACAAAATTTTAGACTGGTCCAAATTGAAAGCACATGAAGATGACAAAAGTAAATCAAACATTGAAAATTGGTTTCAAAGCAGCGTAGAAAACATTCTGGGAAAAGGAGAAATTCATATTTTGTACGGTCTTGCCAATCTATCAGGAAAGAGAAGGGTTGGTAAGCCAGGAGTCTTGGGTTTGATCCACATTTGAGGCTTCAAGTTTTATTTGGGATTGTTCTTGCCATGGGTATTGAACTTGAAATCCTAGCTTGAGATCTGATAGTACCAATCACAAAAGAGGTCTATCAGCGATACGTTATTCAAAGAAGCTATCCGATTGGTTAGTTCAGGGATCTATACATATTACTGGTAAGCTAGGAGTCTTGGGTTTGATCCACATTTGAGGCTTTAAGTTTTATTTGGGATTGTTCTGGCCATGGGTATAAAACTTGAAATCCTAGCTTTAGATCTGATAGTACCAATCACAAAAGAGGTCTATCAGCTATACGTCATTCAAAGAAGAAGCTATCCGATTGGTTAGTTCAGGGATCGTAAATTTACATATACGATCCCACTGGTTAGTTGTTTATGCGTTGTGAAGTGGAAATCGGTCCGAATGACGTCATCTTAGTGGCTTTCGATTGGCTTATAATAGCTACGGTTTATTTGTTACTGTAGCACCGTGATTGTATCAATGAATTGATCCGAAGTATTTTGCATTTGTCAAAACCGATGCTTTTTACGAATTCGATTTCGTTCCTTCTAGAAACTTGAAGTTTCTTCTTGCTGTTCTGATTAAATGCACAATGGTCTCGAAATTATTTTGTTCTAATGCACTTGAGAAGTATCGAACTATTTGAAAGGCGTTTTGATAATACTGTTCAGAGGCATTTGCAGCAAGCTGCGACCGCCGACATATGAAGACGAGAATGAAAATATCGCCTTCTTAAAATCAGTTGTACTCTTGGAATATCGAAAAGTATTTTCACCTCTATTTCTCCATATCCTACCAGAAAGAATGAAAGCTGGTAGAAGCGACCCCTGGCCGACCACTGTCTCTGTGCCGACTGGTTTTGGATATTTTGTCTGCAAAATGAGCTGATAGACTCTTCATGATGGAATTGTGCGAAAGAAAATGGGGTAAATCATCAAGTTTATAGGAAAATGAAGGCAAAGTTCCAATAATCGAGACAAAATTATGGACAAGGAAAATATTGCTAATGAGAAATAACTCCTTTTCTCGATATATTTTTCAACGAATAAGAATTTAGTGGCATAAATCTCTTGTACATAATGGGATAGCACGCTTGCTTTTGTAACATTATGAGCTCAAACTCAGATACCAAGAACTCTACACCGACTGAGGAGGCGTGGTTTTAGAGAATCTTATTTTCTCAGATTTTGGCTGTTGATGCCTTATTTGCCTGGTTGGCAATATGAATATTGATATTGATAGTGGGAGTGTTTTGGCTTGCTATATTTGTGGTGTAGGATGCTTGATCGGAAAGAGAGATGTGAGGACAGAGAGTGCATTAAGATCACTGTAGAGAGAAGGTTAAGATCAGGACAGAATGTGTTACCATCTAAATGAAGTGATACGATCTGGATTGAGAGAACAATTGGTTTTAATAACCAAGAAGAGTTTTACTGAGTAACTGATTCATGTTTGAATATCATGTTTGAATAGATTGCTTGTGTCGTAATTAATAAACACGTAGAATAGCAGATTCGTGTTCATGTTATATTTGACGTACTAAAATCCACTATATGATCGAGACATAAGATGCATTATGTTACATGGTCACCCATTTACACTTTTTATATTTTGGATAGTTTGACAACAAAGTAAATCCTGTTTGTGGTTTTCAAAAGTCTTGAAAACGCACTGACTGACATTCATGTCAGGTGGCCTTGACCGAAGATTAAAACAAATTATAAAAGTTATTAAGCATTTGAAAGAACAGAACAGACTTTCATGTGACTATTTTGAAATATCTTTTTTTTTTCTGGTGGGGGGGGGGGGAACAGTGCGCTGTTTGCTTGCAACAAAAAGTTCCTCCTTTACCACACAAGCTTTTGCGTCTTAGCTCTTTACCAAAGGACAGAATTATAAACTTGTTCAAACTAAAAGCACTGCATTTTGCAGACCACAATATAAATGTCACCAATTTACCTGAATAAAAGTTTAGTTTGGCAGTTCTTCTGCCTTTGGTGTGGTAGATTGGTAAAAACAGTAAATGGATGAATTCAAGGCTCTTTACCAAACGACAAAATTTCAGGTTTGTCCAAATCGAAAGTATTTGCAGACGACAAAATAAAAGTGACTGAAAATGTTAAATTTGTTTTGTGAAGGGCAGAAAACATTGCGGAAAAAGTACAATGTTTGGATTTGGACAAAATGGCAGAAAGTTCTCAAAAAGGGTAGAAAATACTGTGGGAAGAGGAGAAATTGCTCGTTACGAGCAATTTCTCCTTTTCCCACAGTGTTTTCACAAGACTTGTACTGCAGATACGTAAAAACCAGGGCTTGTTTGGGAAAGGGTTAACTCAGTGTGTGTAGAATTATCTTGTATTACTGCACGCAAAAACACTATCTGTGATTATGCAAAAAACAAAATTCTGTTAGCAGTAAGATTTTTTCTCCTAAAAAGTTACAGGACAACATATTCAGAGTTTAGATTTTTATTTTTCAACATTACAGATTCCAGAAAGTGCTTGATAGATAAATGTAACAGTTTTCTCCTCACTTATTTTATGCTAATAACAATTTCAAGTACATAATAACCATTAAAAAAATATATAGAAACAAATAAGATGTTATTTAGAAGTGTTTTGGTAACAGCTTGTCTATACTCTACTTCTTCTTCTTTCCCTTCTTTCCCTTCTTTCCTTTCTTTCCCTTCTTCTTCTTGGCATAGGGACCGAATCCTTTACGTACCATAACACCTCTCCACCAAGACTGTACCTGTTTAAACACAATGAAATTGTGATTATTTGAATCAGCAGATACAAGGTTTTTTTCAAGATTTGATACTGTAATCTAATTTTAAATCTCTCATTATCAAATATGTGCAATTGTGCCGTATACCATCAAGTTATTTTGCCAAATTTTCATTTCTATTGGTGGCACACATGCTCGATGAAATTTTAGGCAAACTGAAACACTGCTCGGTTAATTAGATTGGTTACGTCCCCTGATACAGCACAGTACATAGAGATCAGTACAGGCCACTTTGACTCTTTACCAAACGACAAAATTTTGGACTAGTCCAAATTCAAACCATTTGCAGACCATAAAAATAAGTGTAAATCAAAAATTGAAATTTGATTTGGAAATGGTTACCGGCATTTTCTCCTTTTCCCACAGTATTTTCAAAGGCTTTTTTCTCAGGGTCGTTAAAAGTAAGGATTGTGTGGTAAAGAGTTAAACCGGCAGAATTCTGCCAGCCAGCGAAGGTCATACTTGTCTCTGGGGGTCTCTTATGATGATCAGCACGCTGAAGTGATTTTCTTTTCTTTACTTATTTGCAGAATTTCATAATTTGTAAAGTATGTGTATTCATTTGCATAATAATATGAAATGACTTGGTCACCCATCCATTCACCTACCAATTGGCACAATTTGCATGGAAAGAAAAACACCAACTTGCATCACCTTCAACATGACACACTGTTGCTCCCCATTGTATGCATATAATTATAGATTACCTGCATCGACAGTGGTTACCAGTGTACCACGGATAGATGTGAAATATGAAAAACACTGGTACTGGCTAATATAGCTAATTTGGCTCATACAATGTAAACATTTGTCACAATAGCCTGTATAGCTTGTGTATATTTATGTGTATCATAGGACTATTTCATTTGTGCA
Organism: Tridacna crocea; assembly: GCA_943736015.1. Classification (NCBI taxonomy): domain Eukaryota; kingdom Metazoa; phylum Mollusca; class Bivalvia; order Cardiida; family Cardiidae; genus Tridacna; species Tridacna crocea. Next base: position 9,633,585 of record OX031068.1, read on the forward strand.
ATAAACTTAGTGGACCCATTATAGAAAACAGCTATTTCCACAATATAATTATCCTACAAAATTTGCTAACATTAAAAATGGGTATCATTGTACACCTTTCACCAAGCCACTTTTTCCTTTTTGTCCTTCCTAGAATTATCATTTAAAACCACTATATTCTCATAACAAGGTGACATGATAACTACCTCCATTTTCTAGAAACTTACATGTACAAAAGTATCAACAAATAATTTCAAGATAGACACCAAAGGAATTTATGGTCAGTTAGAAATGTTCCAAAGTATTATTTGTACAAATCTGTCTTTATCAACTGTCAAGAGATTTTATGCTATGCTTCACCAGGCCTATTACAGGTCTATACCTTAACCCATTCCCAAACGACAAACTTTTGGACTAGACCAAATTGAAAGCATTTGCAGACGACAATTCAACTCTTGCAGAAAAGATTATTTCTGTCAATGATAGGGTAGAAAACATTGTGGGAAAAGGAGAAAATGCTGGTTACCAGCATTTTCTCCTTTTCCCACAATGTTTTCAAAAGGCTACTATTCCAAACCCGTAAAAACCAGGGATTGTTTGGGAAAGGGTTAAGAATGTTCTTGGTCTCAGTCTCCAGAATTTTCTAAATTTGAAAGTAACACAACTTATGATCGCCTACAACACTTGGTTTAGCTTACTACCTTAAGAATGTTCTTGGTCTCAGTCTCCACAATTTTCTAAATTTGAAAGTAACACAACTTCTGATCGCCTACAACACTTGGTTTAGCCAATCAGAAGTTGTGTTACTTACAAATTTAGAAAATCTTGGAGAATAAAACTAAGAATATTCCTAAGAATGGTGAATACGTGCCAAGATGGAACAACAAATAATTACCTTGATAGATGCTTTCAGCTCAATGGCTTCCTGTTCCTGTTTTCTTCTCGCCTTTTCTTTTTCAATTCTGTCTTCCACAACAACTTGTTCATATTCTTTATACTGTAAAATAGTTTGAAATGACAATGTTTTCTTTTATATCAGCGACTAATTCTATTGAAACTTGGACAGGTAACTGTCAAAAATCATTTTTAATTCATTACCAAACTACATTATTTTAGGCTTGTCCAAATCCAAAGCATTTGCAGACAACAAAATAAAAGTGACTGAAAATTTGAAATTTGTTTTGTGAAGGGTAGAAAACATTGTGGGAAAAGGAGAAAATGCTGGTTACCAGCATTTTCTCCTTTTCCCACAATGTTTTCTAAAGGCTTCTTTCTCAGGATCGTCAAAGGTAGGAATGAATGAATAGCGTCTTAAAGCCCGTTGACAACTTAGGTCAACTTAGGTCATATTGGGCACACTTATTTAGTAAACAATAATGCGAGGTGAAAATAACATACATGTGCAACAACATAAGACAAACATCATAAATGAGGAATGGACAAAACACAAAATGATGCCCCTTTTGTCGCCTTTTACGACATGCATGCTGTCATGTTTGTTCCGCCAGATGAAATGGCAGATGTGACGATACCCCCGATTAAACGACACGGGTCCCACAGGCCAAATGATTCCCATTCCAAACTCTGTTTACATCGAGAAAAAAATATAGGATTTGGAACAAGAACTACCCAGCCTGCTGCAATCCTACGAATTACGAGGAAGCAGCCTCTCGTCTCTAATTCTAGTCGCCTTCTATGACATGCCATAGGGAAAGGTCGAGGTCCTATTCTATAGAGTAAAAAAAAAAACACGGGACCCCATGGGGAAGTCAAAAGTAGGAATTGTGTGGTAATGGGTTAAAGAAAAAAAAAAAAGAAACTTAGAAGATGTCACAAGGGCAGAAACTTGCACACAGTCTAAAATGTATGAATTCATATTATCATGCCCGTAAACAAATTTGCAGGAGGCAACATCAAAGATATCTGTGTCAGTGAATGATTAACCTAGTAAGGTTCATGGAGACATTTGGAAACGGCTCAATATGAATGTTTCGAAGAATGGCCTTCTACAAAACATAAATCCTGAATCCACCTACAAAGTAAATTTGAAACAAAAAACACAGCCATGCAAACTTATCTTTAACTCTTGACCACACAACAGAGTGACCACACAACAAAATTTCACACTAGTCCAAGTTGGAAAGCATTTGCAGACAAAAAAAAAACTGTTACTCAAAAATAAAGAAATTTATTTCGGGAAGGGTAGAAAACATTATGGGAAAAGGAGAAAATGCTGGTTACCAGCATTTTCTCCTTTTCCCACATTGTTTTCAAATACCATCTTCTTCAGGGTAGTGAAAACTCGGGATCGTCAGGTAAAAGATTAAGCAGCTAAAACAAAAGTTCAACCACTCTGAGTCCATCTAAATTAACCCTTTACCAAATGACAAAATTTTAGAATTGTCCAAATTGAACACATTTGCAGACGAGAACCAGCATTTTCTCCTTTACACACAATGTTTTCTACCCGTCACAAAACAAATTTCAAATTTTCAGTCACTTTTATTTTGTCGTCTGCAAATGCTTTCAATTTGGACCAGTCTAAAATATTGTCGTTTGGTAATGAGTTAAATCAAATCAAAAACTTGCATTTAACTCATTACCAAACAACATTATTTTAGGCTTGTCCAAATCGAGAGGATTTGCAGACCACAAAATAAAAGTGACTGAAAATTTGAAATTTGTTTTGTGAAGAGTAGAAACATTGCGGAAAAAGGAGGAAATACTGGTTACCAGCATCTTCTCCTTTTTCCACAATGTTTTCTAAGGGCTTCTTTCTCAGGGTCGTCAAAAGTCGGGATTGTGTATTAAATGGATTAAAGATTGCCTGCTGTAGACTACCTTTCTCCCTTCCCTTGGGTGGTCTCTGAATACAGGACCAATCATCACCAACAGACTGCAATATGAGTTGTATTCTTGATGAGAAAGTAACACAATTTTCAATTGGCTTCATAATTTCATTTATACAATCAGAAAATGTGTTACTTCAAACTATAGACAATGCATGAGAATTAAACTATGAATGACAATACAAATAGTTGGTAAACAGATGGGTCCTGGTTAGACTATATACTTCACAGTATGGACAATGAATAGGGTACAAAAGGGGCCAGAATTAACCCTTTCCCAAATGACAAATTTTGAACTCTTCCAAACTGAAAGAGTTTGCAGACGACAACTTTAGATTTGGAGAAAATGGCTGAAAGTTCTCAAAAAGAGTAGAAAACACTGTGGGAAAAGGAGAAATTGCTCGTTACGAGCAATTTCTCCTTTTCCCACAGTGTTTTCAAAAGACTTGTACTGCAGACACGTAAAAATCAGGGCTTGTTTGGGAAAGGGTTAACCAATTACCACACAATCCCTACTTTTGAGGCCCCTGAGAAAGAAGCCGTTAGAAAACATTGCGGGAAAAGGAGAAAATGCTGGTTACCAGCATTTTCTTCTTTTCCCACGATGTTTTCTATCCTTCACAAAACAGATTCCAAATTTTCAGCCACTTTTGATTTGTTGTCTGCAAATGCTTTCTATTTGGACAAGCCTGAAATATTGTCATTTGGTAATGAGTTAAGGAAAACATCAAGCAACCGTTTGGTAAGTTCCTGCAACTTTTTCTTCTTTTTTAATTTAGAACTATGTGATAAACAAGAGCTTCGCAAAGCGGCGCATATACGCCCGAAGGGGCTTGTCAGTGAAATGAGTTGAAATGACGGAAGGGCCATGAATGAAGAGTAGTTAATCTCCATGATATGTGAAAAATATTAAAGGGCAATAACTAAAAAAAGAAGGGTGGCACAGTTACAAATTTTGTGAATTGCTGTTCTCCACAAGGTGTTCTATCAGTCTTTGAAAGGTTCAAGATCATAGCTTTTATATTTTAGAAATTATGGCACAGACGAAAATTCAATGAGAAAACTAACAAAGGGCAATAACTCAAAAAGAAGGACGATAGAGTTATGGTTCTTGTGCAGTGCACTTTTTCATAATGTGTTCTATTAGTCTTTGAAGTTTCAAGATGATAGGTTTTAAAGTTTAGAAGTTATGGCCAGGACAAAAATTAAAACTAAAAATTAACAAAGGGCAATAACTCAAAAAATAAAGGTCACAGAGTTATAGTTCATGGGCACTGCACTTCTCCATAATGTGTTCTATCAGTGTATGTAGTTTCAACTTGATACCTTTTATAATTTGGAAGTTATGGCCTGGACAAAACTTAAAGCTAAAAATTAACAAAGGGCAGTAACTCAAAAAATAAATGTGGCAGAGTTATATTTCATTGGCAGTGCACTTCTCCATAATGGATTCTATCAGTGTATGAAGTTCCAAGTCAATAGCTTTTATAGTTTGGAAGTTATGGCCTGGACAAAAATTCAAACTGAAAATTAACAAAGGGCAATAACTCAAACAATGAAGGGGGCAGAGTTATGGTTCATGTGCACTGCACTTCTCCATAATGTGTTCTATCAGTGTATGAAGTTCCAGGTTAATAGCTTTTATAATTTGGAAGTTATGGCCTGGACAAAAATTCAAACTGAAAATTAACAAAGGGCAATAACTCAAAAAATAAAGGTCACAGAGTTATGGTTCATGTGCACTGCACTTCTCCATAATGTATTCTATCAGTGTATGTAGTTTCAAGTTGATACCTTTTATGGTATGGAAGTTAAGGCCTGAACAAAAATTCAAAGTGAAAAGTTGGTTATTTCAGAAATCAAGGGCAGATAATTTTAGAACGCAAACAGCCATCAAAATTCTAAGACCCAGGTGCACAACTAGACATCATGGAGATTCATTGTGGCAAGTTTCAAATAATTCTGATGAAAACTGTAGGAGGAGTTGCACACACAAGAAACTGCTAACGGATGGACAGACGGACGGACGGACGGACGACCGGGGGTATAACATAATACGACCCCTTGGGCGTATAAAAAGGTATTATTATGTAGGAAAAAGTCAACTAACCAACTTGGTGAGTTCTTGCAGTTTTTCTAAATCTTTAGCTTTTGATGCTTTCAGAACATCTAGTTCATGTTGTTTAGCATCAACATCCTTCTCATATTTCTCCATCCAGAAGTCTACTTTCCTCTCTAGTTCCTGAAATATTTGGAAAGAAATGAATTTTTTTCTTTTTAATTTGTAGTCACATAATCAGGAATGGACAATATGAAATATGACAGAAATCGGCAAAGTTAAGTGTTGTATTCACGGTCAATTTTAACTCTTTACCAAACGACAAAATTTTAGACTTGTCCTGATTGAAATAATTTCCAGATGACAATATTAACATGACTTTAAATGAAACTCGACTTTCACAGATGAGAAAACACTATGGGAAAAGGAGAAAATGTTGGTTACCAATCTTTTCTACGTTTCCTACGATGTTTTCAGAAGGCTTCTTCCTCAGGGTTGTCAAAACCAAGGATTATTTGGTATTTAAAGGTTAATGGCTGAACATGTGTTCTGAACCTTTTATCAGACTGCAAGTTAAGACTTGTCTGAATTGTACAAACATTTGCAGAGACAAATCTACATGACTTAACCCTTTACTCCATAAATACTCATTTCTACGCATTGCTTGTAGGAGCCCTTTGCTTGTAGCAGCCCTTTGCTTGTAGGAGCCCTTTGAAAACATTGTGGCAAAAGGTGAAATTGCTCGTGACAAGCAATTTCACCTTTTGTCACAATGTTTTCTATGCTATCAAAAGGTGTCAGATACACATAAGAAACGGCTTCATCCTTGCTGATATTTAGGGTCAATTTGAGATACCTTAGAAATGCCGTATGGGGTAAAGGGTTAACAGAATCTGATGTCAGGTGTTTTAACCCTTTCAGAAATGACAAACTTTTGGACTAGACCAAATTGAAAGCACTTGCAGACGACAATTCAACTCTTGCTGAAAAGATGATTTCTGTCTATGATACGGTAGAAAACATGGTGGGAAAAGGAGAAAATGCTGGTTACCAGCATTTTCTCCTTTTCCCATAATGTTTTCAAAAGGCTGCTATTCCAGACCCTTCAAAACCAGGGATTGTTCGGGACAGGGTTAAATCCCCCTTTCACTAAGTATGGCTAATATATTTGAACAAATCACAAGTCTCAGAGCTGATGAAATCTCACCAAGGTAAATCTAACAATACTTACAGCTTGATGGGTTCTGAGGTAGGACTCTATTTCTGCATTACATCGGATTTCATCGTCAATATCATGCCTAAATTTCTGAAAGAAACAAGGACAGAAAACTAATACAGGGCCTCCACTCATCTACTATTCTCATTTGCGATCTTTGCCTAAATCTACATTTATAAAGTATCACAACTTCTTGGGCAGTATTCACCAACCATACTTGGGAAAATTTCTCTGGAATTTTCTGAATTTGAAATCAAATGTTATGTTAACCGTTTACTTCATAGATAGTCTACTCATTTCTACGCATTGCTTGTAGGGGCCTTTGGAAAAAATTGTGGCAAAAGGTGAAATTGCTTGTGACGAGCAATTTCACCTTTTGTCACAATGTTTTCTTTGCTATCAAAAGGTATCATATACACATAAGAAACGGCTTCATCCTTGCTGTTATTTAGGATCAATTAGAGATACATGTACCATAGAAATGCATTATGAGGTAAAGGTTTAATGTCAAATTTACAAAATCTAAGAGAATAAAACTAAAAGCATTCTTAAGAATGGTTGGTGAATATGAAACTTGATTGGCTAAACCATTTGATTCAGAAAATCAGAAGTTGTGTTACTTTCAAAATGTATAAAATCTTAGAGAATAGGACTAAAAGGGTTCAATTACAGGTAACACCTCCTTTTCTTACATTGTCTTGTCATTCATATAAATTGTTGTATTTCCTGTTCTTACCAATAGCAGCTGGAACCCTGCAGTGCCTTGATGAAAGGCAGTCATATGAAAAAAACAGCATAGTAGCTGAGGAACAACCCAAGACCTTCTGATTACTTATCCAACACCTTATTGGAATGAATAATTTTGAATGCATAGATGAAAATGCAGTAAATGCTTGTTACAGGCAATTTATCTTTTCCCCACAATGTTGTTTTTTACCCTTTCAAACACAGTATTTTCTAATTTCAGCTAAATTCCATCAATCCCTTCAAGCTAACATTGTGTTTTCAGGAAAGTCTGCAATACAGCTGTCAATCGCAACAAGTTGAAAATCCAGCTGTCTGCTAAAGCGTTAATCGATGAACTATGCAGAATCAAAGCGTTGAGAATGCTGAAGTGGTATTTGTCAAGGGAGCCATCATGTGGAATTAATAATTTGAAAGGAAAGGAAAAATAGTATTCAAGTATTGGCTTGAAACTCAACCTACTAATCAATTGAATACCTTTTTTGGTTGAAGGGAGACAATTTTATAATCATTTGTGTACTGGTTGTCTCCCTTTGATCATTAGGAGGAATCCGGAGTAACGTCCCTTGACTGTAGGATGCATGATGGATAAAGACAAAACCATGTAAATATAAAAAAAATCAAGTTTGTACCTGAAAACTTTGATTTTGAAATATCTTTGGCCGTTAACATTTAATTCCCAACATTACAATAAAATATTTCAATCTACAGATATTCATGCCTGATCAAATATAGAAGCGCGCAATCATGACACGGACAAGCCATGGGACGACCTGGTTTTGGAATGAAAAAGTCGAGGACCAAACGATTAGCAGACAAATTCTGTATCATTAAGCCAATAGAAGGCCATAAGCTATTGAAGCTATTTTCTATGAAAAATTTGTAGTTCCACTTTCGATGTCCTCACCGAGCGTATTTTAACGTGCCATTTCAAATTACAAATCTGAGTGCTAACGAAAAACTCTTTTGCCTGAAAAAAAAAACTGAGTTCATTTGGGTTTCTTTCATTTGGTTTTGCACAAATTATGCAACATGGTCTTCAAAATTCAATATTGAACTCATAGTGGTATCGTCTTTGACAAATACCACAAAAATCAAGATAAACCTATTTCAATACCTCTATCTGATCCTTCATTTCCTTTTCAGAGATAGCACACATCTTCTGGGTCTGAGCTACGCCCACCTCAGCACATTTCTTGATGTATTTCCCTTCCATGTTTGTCTTAGCTTTCATCTCCTGGAGTTGATCCTGTGACAAGATTGACAAAAAAATGTTATTTCAATCCTCTACTACACAAAATTTCAATGACCTTTAAGGAGAAAATATTGTGGGAAAAGGCAAAAACACTGACAACCAGCATTTTTTCCTTTAACCCATTACCACACAATCCCTACTTTTGATGCCCCTGAGAAAGAAGCCTGTTGAAAACACTGTGGGAAAATGAGAAAATGCTGGTAACCAGCATTTTCTCTTATTCCCAGTGTTTTCTACCCTTCCCAGAACAAATTTCAATTTTTCAGTCACCTTTATTTTGTCATCTGCAAATGCTTTCAATTTGGACCAGTCTAATATTTTCTCGTGTGGTAAAGAGTTAACCACAATGTTTTCTTCCCTGGCCCCAAAACTGCTGAGTAAACATGAAGGACATCTCTGTTCAGCAACAAAACTTGCAAATCCATGCTTGTTACTAGCATTTTCTTCTTCTCCTACAATGTTTTCAAAAGGCTTCTTTCCCAGTGTTGTTTAAAGTCTGTGTTATGTGGTAAAGGGTTAATAAACACTCTTCCTCTTATTCTCAAGAATGTTCTAAATTTTACAATATCAAGTTTTAACCCATTACCACACAAACCCTACTTTTGACGACCCTGTGAAAGAAGCCATCAGAAAGCATTGTGGGAAAAGGTTAAAATGCTGTTAACCAGCATTTTCTCCTTTTCCTACAATGTTTTCTACCCTTCACAAAACAAATTCTAAATTTTCAGTCACTTTTATTTTGTCGTCTGCAAATGCTTTCAATTTGGACAAACCTAATATTTTGTCGTTTGGTAATGAGTTAATTGGCTAAAGCAAAATGGTTTAGCTAACCAAAAGTTGTGTTACTTTATCCCTTTCCCACACAATGCCGACTTTTAACGCCTATGGAAAAGAAGGCTTATGAAAACATTGTGGGAAAAGGAGAAAATGCTGGTAACCAGCATTTTCTCCTTTTCCCACTATGTTTTCTACCCTGTCAAAGAAACAGTGCACCATTTGAACCACATTGAAATTGTTGTCTGCAGATGCTTTCATTTTGGACAAGGCTAAAATTTTGTCGTCTGCTAAAGGGTTATAAATCTAGAATTAGACTATGAATGGAATTAAGAATGGTTGGTTAATAGGGACAAAGGTAAATGTTTCCTAGAAACCTGACAAGCACTCACACATTTTGAGGAATATATGTAGTTTTTACCAGTAGGTAGTAAAATGTTACCTGATCAAGATATTTTAGGTGAAACAGCTGACACCATCTTTTTGGCTTTTAACCCATTACCACAGAATTCCTACTTTTGACACCCCTGGGAAAAACGCCTTCATAAAACATTGTGGGAAAAGGAGAAAATGCTGTTAACCAGCATTTTCTCCTTTTTCCACAATGTTTTCTACCCTTCACAACATAAATTTCAAATTTTCACTCGCTTTTCTTTTGTAGTCTGCAAATGCTTTCGATTTGGACAAACCGAAAATTTTGTTGTTTGGTAATGAGTTAACTCTTTACCAAATGACAAAATCTTGGACTAGTCCATTATTGAAAGCATTTGCAGATGACAAAATAAATGTGAATCAAAAAGAGAAATTGATTTTGAAAGGGTAGAAAACATTGTGGGAAAAGGAGAAAATGGTGGTTACCAGCATTTTCTCCTTTTCCCACAATGTTTTCAAAAGCTTTCTTTCACAAGGTTGTTAAAAGTCGAGATTGTGTGGTAAAGAGGTAAGCATAGATTATGGTCAGATGGCAGAAACTGTGAATTCTTTTTTGGATGTAAACCACCAAATATTTTTTTAGCCAACTAGCGATGAAATTGCAACAAAAAGACTGGTCACAGAAAATTGGTGGAACAAGACAGACTGTTATATCAAATTTGAAATATGCATATTACAGATACAATAACACAAACCTTCAAATGAGCAATCATTTCATTCCTTTCCTGTACTTCTTTTTCCTTTTCTTTCTTGATATCTTGTAGTTGTTTCTGTAATAACTTGACTCTTTTTCTTCCATTTTCCTCCCTGAAAGCAGTTTTTATATCCAATTTTTACAACTCTAACCAAAGAGAGTTTTTGCTCCCTCCAGTTTGTATAGTTTGTTTTCACGTTTAACACACTATTTATGCTGTCAAAGAATTTTTTTTTTCCAGTACTTTATGGATAAAGCCACTGGCTGCTTATCCACAAAGATACCATTAACCCTTTACTCCATAGATACTAATTTTGACATATCAACAACAGACAGCTTTTGAAAACATTGTGGGAAAAGGAGAAATTGCTCGTAACGAGCAATTTCTCCTTTCCCACAATGTTTTCCACTCAATCAGATATTTGTATCCACATTTGTCCATATTTTTGACATCATATCTTTATTTGCTGCTGAAATGTAAGAGCCTCAAATTGGCATATCAGGTAAAGGGTTGAAGCCATTTTTTTTGGCAGAAAGCCCTGCTAGTCACCACTATGCTCTGTAATATTATTCTTATCCCTCTATCTAATTACAGCAGAACCTATAGAGTAAACCCCTCAGCAACAACCCTACATTTTAAATACCCTGGTATCCAGCATTTTGTTCTTTTTCCCACAAGGTTTTCTACCCTTTCAGGAACAGATCTTATCATTTGAGCCATATATGAGTAATGCATTGAATTTAGTCAAGTTTGATTGATTACTTTCGTTTATTTATCGTCGCTACTGGTTGCCCATCTGAGCGACGCCCCCAGAAGATGGTTAGTTGTTACAGGGGATAGTGCAAGGATACAAGACGAAACTACTGAGAATTCCGCCTGGTTCTTTAATGTGCTCGGTGTGTAGCACCGTCACACGGGACCTCGGTTTAATGTCTCATCCGAAAGACTATTAGTAATTTTTAGTTGGCCAGCCGGGGATTCGACCCCACAACCTGTAGTACATTGTGTTCATAAGTCCTACGCTCTACCTACTGAGCTATATCGGCTGGTCATTTAGTCAAGTCTAAACATGTTATCTTTTTATACTGCAAAGAAATTTCTTGTGATCTGATTGGTTAACATGCCGGGAACACATTTATCATGTTCCCTGGCAAAAACCACGCAAAGCCAATTTCCCTTTTGAGTGCCTCATAAAAATCACTACACATGCAACACAACATCCAAAATGGCTGCGTAGATCAATCACCAGACTGCATATTTATGCACTAAACTGCATGTTTTAGTGACGTCAGTTTCCAGTGACATCAGTTTTCATTGAATTGGGGCACTCTACTCGATTTGTGAAATTATAAAACTGGAAAATTTCTCTTAATGCGCTTTGAAAGGGTAAAACTTTGCAGTATAATAAATTTGTTGTACAGTCAGGTGGCAGGGGACTTGGAAACTTGTTCATGGCTGTAGTGAATCATGTCACCACCTCGCCTTCGGCTCGGGGCGACATGATAAACCACAGCCGTGAACAAGTTTCCATGTCCCCTGCCACCTGACCGTACAACTAATAATGTAGTTAAAAGATCAGAAGAGATACACTGAGTTCCAAAAAAAGGTAAATATTGAAATCAACCCTTAAAGCTTCTTTGACAACTATTAAAGTTGCCTTTGCTGCCAGTTATAGATCAAGATCAGGCTGCACAAAACATGAACCCTGAACTTTGATCTAAGCTGTCCAATAAACTGAAGCAACTTTAGACAAACGCAGTTTTGAAATGGTGATATTTTGTGTCCTAACCCTTTACCCCATAAGGCATTTCTATGGTATCTCTAATTGACCATAAATAACAGCAAGGATGAAGCCGTTTCTTATGTGTATATGACATCTTTTGATAGCGTAGAAAATATTGTGACAAAAGGTGAAATTGCTCGTCATCAGCAATTTCACCTTTTGCCACAATGTTTTCAAAAGGCTCCTACAAGCATTGTGTATAAATGAGTATCTATGGAGTAAAGGGTTATTCCAAAATGGAAACTGTCTGTTAGGTTTTTTTGGCTCCCTAAGGAATAACTGTGGCAGTTAAGCACTAACTGTATTTTTGTTTGTCTTATGACTGACAAGAGTGTAAAAAGTCAGATAAGTCAGTTATAACACATCTTCGCGAGCCAAGGTTACGACCACTATGTGGATCTTACTTTGGCTGATTGAGCCCGATTTCAAAATTCCTGCGATGCGCCCTCTATTGGATGCTGGTTATTAACCCCGTTTACATCATATTTCTAAAAGCCAAAGAAATATCGTTTTACAAACCACTTACGAATAAACATGAAGCAATAAGCAGACATCTACGTGGGTTTCCATGTTTACCTTCTATTCGAAAGGTAGTGACGTTTATCTGTTTTCATCAAAGATGAAATGCTACGAGCGATTTCATTCGTTGCAGTTAGAGCTGGCTGCATCCAATGAAAAAGCGTATCGGGGGAATGTAAAAATCAAGCTCCATCCACCAAGGGTAGAGTAGCGTAGTGAATTATCAGCCTTGGCTTGCGAAGATGGTTATAACAGTCAGATTACATACTTTTGGATGGTTTCCTGCAGCTGAGCTTTTCTCAACTTCTGTTCTGACACAGCGTTGGTTAGAAAACTGTAACTACAGTTCTGAATTAACTCTGAGAGAGTCTCTGCCATAACTGCTTCCAGAAAAAGTCTGGAAAAAAAATCAAAACTGAAAATTAACAACAAAAAAACAATTCCTTCATTTACTACCGTCACGGAGGGAGGTTAGATATACATGTATAAGCGCTTGAAACCTGCCTTGCTGTAAGGCTAGCTTTTACAGCGATGCAGTTTGGTGTATTTCTCTCCTTGATAGTTAAGCAACATGCATTAGGTTAGTGCCTGGATGGGTGACCAAGTTGTTGCATGTTACATTGCACAATCAGCCACTTACATTAATAACCAAATTTCAAAGATAATTTCAAATCAATTCTTACCTGTCCGCTTGTATTTTTGCCATATTGTCTCCAGTAAGTGGATTTTGCCGAACAGTTCTTTTAAACACATGAGTGCTGTTTTTCAAATCTTCCCCACTTTCTAACACCTCCTTTTCAGCCTCTGTCAGTTTGCCCTGATTTTTTGTACTGTGTTTCAAGTCGAGTTTCTTGGCTAAAATGGACTGGTACTTATTCTCTAAGTCTCTTTGACTTTCAACAAGTTCATTCATTTGTGTGTGGACAAGCTGAAACAAAAAAAAAGAAAATATGATATATGCACAAAAATATAGTTTAACCTTTATTGCATAATCCTGAGTTTCAACCAATTTGAACAGGAAGGCTTTTGAAAACATTGTGGGAAAAAGAAAAAGCACTGGAAACCGACATCTTCTTGCTTTCCCACAATGTTTTCTACCCTACCAACGCAAGATCCTGTGAGTTGAGATACATTTTTCTTTTTGTCTGCCAGTGCTTTCGGTTTGGTCCAGTCCAAAATTTTGTTGTTTGCATATGAGTTACAAAGTTTAAGCCAGTTATTTTACTCTGGTTGTGAAAACAAGTACTAAAACTTATTTTAACCTTTAACCTATTTCCAAACGACAATATTTTAGACAGGTCCAAATTGAAAGCATTTGCAGACGACAAAATGACAGTGACTGAAAATTTGAAATTTGTTTTGTAAAGGATAGAAAACATTGTGGGAAAAGGAGAAAATGCTGGTTACCAGCATTTTTCTCCTTTTCCCACAATGTTTTCTAAAGGCCTCTTTATCATGGACATCAAAAGTAGGGATTGTGTGGTATGGGTTAACATGCCTTTCAGGACTACAGTTGCCTTTGTTGCCTGTATGTAGAAAGCTCAAACAGCACAAAATGTGCCAAGACATTCTTGGAAAAGTGCAACCTGAAAATCACAATTGTATGGGTCTGATTTCTGGATTGAAAATGTTTTCTCCACGATCTTTTCTACCATTTCCACCGAAAGTTTTAAAATATTGATTTATATATATTTTTTCGTCTGCAAATGCTTACGATTTAGTCAAGTTTGAAATTTTGCCATTTGGTAAAGAATTTAAAGGGTCAACCTGTTTTTGTCACATTGTCTGGTACAAGAAAGCAGACAGTGTTATCTAACATTAGACTGAATGTATTGCACAGTCTTATCTTAATCTACCATGTAAGAATAATCAATTAAACTCAAGTTCATTGCTAGAATAGTTAATCACTTTCAATATACATGTATGTTACCTGGAAACCTATTAAGTATTAAACCTTTACCACAATGGAGACATTTAACACCCCTAGGAAAGAAGGATTTCGAAATCATTGTGGGAAAATGAGAAAATGCTGGTTACCAGCATTTTCTACTTCTCCCACAATGTTTTCTACCCTTTCATAGACAGATTTCCTGTTTTGAGTAACATTTTAAATGTCACCTGCAAATCCTTTCAATTTGGGCAAGGCTAAAATTTTGCTTTGTGGTAAAGAGTTAAGAAATCATGCAAGAAAAAGTTCCAAAAACAAAAAGCACGCAACTCATTACAAAACTTCAACCCACAACCTCTGATAGAAGACACAAATAATCTACACTACTAAGTCTTTTATTAAAATTTCAGCCAAGTTGGCTTAAAACTGAGAAGAATAGGGCACCAAGCTGCACCTGCAGATGGAAAGGTAGCTTGATTCCAATATACCCCTCACATGGTTAAAATGATGTAAATCAACTTCAAATTGGGTTATAAATATTGTGGAAAAAGGAGAAAATGCTTGTTATCAATTTTTTTCCCTTTAATGATGATGTTTTTAAAATCTCTCTGCCTTGTGGATGAAATAACATACCAGTAGAACTGTTTGGTGAAGAGGTAATGCTGTAAATAATACTCACACTATAGGCCTCTGGTCTTCCCTCGTGTGATGGAGGCATGATCTTGCCCAGCACAGATAACTGATCAACACAGTCTTCCAAGACTGTTGCCATGTGAATGGCATCTGATCCTGTCAGTGCCATCCTTTCTGGAAGTTAAAAAAAGAAAACATTGAACACTTAGGTTTTATTTCATACTTTTATCACAGATGATGTTTATTTCAGTGTTTATCTTAAAAAAAACATTTTGTTTTACTATCTCCATGTTGATTTTATAATTATCAGCCTTTTTTTTTTTAATCCTTTACAACACAATGACGGCTTTTGATAACCGCGAGATAGAAGCCCTTTGAAAACATTGTGTGAAAAGGAGAAAATGCTTGTAACCAGCATTTTCTCCTTTTCCCACAATGTTTTCTACCCTATCAATAAACAATTGCACCATTTTAGCCACATTGAAATTGTGGTCCGCAAATGCTTTCAATTTGGACAAGGCTAAAATGTTGGTAAACAGTTAAATGAAAGATTAATATTTCCTATTGGCAATATAAGCTCACTTTACAAATCAAGCACTTTTAGATGTTGACAAAATAACAATTGTAAAGGAGAGTGTAATTAACACTCAGCACTGTAGAACAAATTGGGGTATCTGAAAATAATGAAAATAGGGTTGAAGGATATATATCTTAAATGTGTGATCATGTGTTACAATTTTTATTAACCCTTTACCACACAATCCCGACTTTTAACACCCTCATGAAAGAAGCCTTTTGAAAACATCGTGGGAAAAGGAGAAAATAGTGCTAACCAGCATTTTCTCCTTTTCCCACAATATTTTCTTACCATCCTTAAGCAAATTTCAATTATCTAATTTAATTTTATTCAAACTATCATCTGCAAATGCTTTCGATTTGGACCAGTCCAAAAATTTGTCATTAGGTAAAGAGTTAAACAAGATTGACCAAAAGCATATGGTGCAAGTCTTGACCCTGGTAAAGCTCAATAATGAGATGCTACAGTGATTTTTTTCATATTTGGACATTTAATGTTAACCATACTCTTAAGTCCATTGTAAATTTTCTGATATTGAAGACAGCGCAATACTGACTTTCATTTTTTTGGAGCAAAAATGCAATTTACTTTCAATACCAACCAAACATGACCAAAGACAAATTATTAAATTTTCCATTACCTAAGAGCTTGTCTCAGTTATTGATGACATGTAAATCTCTGAAAGGAACTGAAGAATCAAATTGTGTGTGGTGGCCACTTTGTGTGTTTTGGAAACATATAGCCACAACATGATGGTTCACAGTACATACTGCTTCAAGGTAATCGGCACCCTCTAGCAGCTTAACTAGCCTCTATTTTGATAAAAAAATATCTTGAATTGAACATATCTGTACCTCAACCAACTTCATTTTTCAAAATAAAAGATTAGAATGGAAGAAAAATGTACTGGAAGTGAAAACGATGTCATTGGCACCTACATGATTAACGCCAAATATATGAGTTGTATTGATTTTTTTCATGAAAAGCATCAAAGTCACATGCATCAATTTCTGAATGGCACCAGGACAGTGGTGAAGGTCACGGTTGATTTCCTTTGAGTGTTTAGATGAATTTGCATTATATTTTCTATGATGCTACCGTATATGCTCGACTATAAGACGCATTTTTTTCCCTGGAATTTTTAGCTTCAAGTTGGGGGAGCGTCTTATAACCGCATAATCAAAGGACTTTGCAAAATTTCATCTGAAGAACGTACTTACCTGCTGATCAGCACGAAGGAAAAAACACCTCACAAACGAGTTACGCTGATCTAAAGCTATAAGTGACTAAGTAATAGTTGTTTTTATCATCCATTTTGAGAAGAAATAAAAGTTTAAAACACAGTTATCGCATTTTACTAGTTAGTTTAGATTAAAAATTACTCGACTGAGCAGTTATTCCTCTTACTGTGTCAGTTTCAGCCAGTTCATCTATGGCCCACTAGTTCACTGTAGTACAGATAGTACGGTCTACTGATTGACCCTTTCCACGATTGTAAAATTCAAAGATGAATCATTACTTTTTCAAAATCAAATGCGCTCTAATTGATAAGTTTTGGCATTGTGACGAATCAGAATGATGTATTAAGTAACCAAAATGAGGTAAAAATTTTCACGGTGCAATTCAGATCTAAAGAAAAATTATGAAGCATTTATTAGTTGATCGTGGAGGTAAGGAGTAAAGGGTTGTGAATGCAGTCAGACTCTCTGGTTTACAAGAAAGTACACACCTATTTTTAGAAGTTTTACAGACTGATGTCAAAATTTTATAGGTTACACTACCCAGGCCATCGATCGATAAATCAGTGCACTTTACATCACTTTGGTTAACTCTTTACCAAACGACATAATCTTGGACTGGTCCAAATTGAAGGATTTGCAGACAAAAAAAGAAAAATTAATGCGGTTCAAAGATTAAAACTTGCTCTTGACGGGTAGAAAACATTGTAGGAAAAGGGGAAATGCTGGTGACCTTCATTTCTCCTTTTTCGACAATGATTTCAGGAGGCTTTTTTCTCACAGCCGTGAAACAGGTGAAAACTTCAGATTGTTTGGTAAAGAGTTAACATAGCCTAAAGTTACCGTAAAGGTTTGCCGATTATATAATTTAGGTTTGAATTAGCAAGCATTACAGTCTCTTTTGTGATAACATCATTTATGGCTAGAAAGTATCTTCACCATACAGATATTCAAGTCTAAACACCGTCATCACACATAAACAAGCAAACACCGATTTGCAACAGCCAGACGGAGACGCTTTATTAGGCAGCACTGGCAATCCATACAAAAACAAAAAAAAAATATGTTATATCTACCACAATCTTACTTACATGAACTCAATACAAAACGTAATGTAATTTCCTATTAAGGATACTGGCCGTCCACGTAAAACCCCTCAGTGAGAGGAACCGTGTATCCGCAACATGCACGAAACAACGTAGTGTTTCTCAGACTATCCATAGGAAACCAGGGTTGGCGGATTTCAACCTACTACAACCGTTTTACTCCCTAAGCATTTATCAGCTAGAGACAATATCTCAAAAACCCTCAGCAATTCGAATGGCATTGGTAATTTGCTGCCTGTCTGTCGAACGTCTGACGTGGAACTGACCGAATATACCCCATTACACCATGAAAATCCCGCCACTTCGTGCTTCATGCGCACGGAGACACACAATACATATGTGTGCATTAACCATGTTAAGACAAACATTCTCCGCTATACTACGTACCGCGGAGAATTTATAATCCCTTACCATATAACTCGTGGTATTTACAACCTGGAAGAAAAAGACTGATACAACACAATGTGTTGGAAAATTGGAAATGCTGATGAAACAAAATCCTGTTTTTGAGTCTGGTACTTTTATAATATTCAAATCCTTTGGATTTGGACCGGTCCAAATTTCTTTCTTTTGGTAGAGATTTAAATTACAACCTACTGAGCGTAATACACTCTTGAATACTTTAGTTCTTTGATTAACTCTTCCTGTCGGCGAGATAAGTAGTCTGTGCAACCATTGATAATTAACAGTTAGAGCAAACTGTCGAAGGCCTAATTTCCCCGAAAGGATTATTTTAACAAAAAATGTGAGTGATTTGGTCTATGCCTTACACTTTTTTCACCCTTTTCTTTTTCCCATTTTAAAAAGAAATTAGATTTGAATCAATGTATGATCGACTAAGATACGGGCTATTCATTTTTGGAATGATGCAACTGACACCAGACGATAGATCGTAATATCTGCTTGGTGTATATCCAGCTGAATAATCACAATTTTAGGACTGTTATGGTTCGTGTGAAGTCTACATGCGTCTTATAGGAGGTCATCAACGAAATCCCTGATTTTGAATCACAAAGTTGGGGGAGCGTCTTATAAGCGAAGGCGTCTTATAGTCGAGCATATACGGTAATTAAAATATGAAATTAGAAAATCATTTGGTGATATACATACTCTTTTAAAATTTTGACTTTTTCTTGATTGGACAGTAACAACTATGAACCAACAAACCCCAAGGCTAAAATACTCCAGTAATAGATTTTGGTTTTTTTTGTTTTTATTTTCAGCTTTTAAATTGAAAATAATTGTATTTCATATAAAATGGCCAAAATATTTCCCCTAAAGTATATTTCAACTATCAATAAACGTACGAGTCATTTGATCCTCTATAAACTGATCCCACATAAACATTTGGGTACGAGTTCTCTAGGGTACGAATTTTCCCGAAAACGTTACCTTACATTAAGTGCCAATCAAGATCTTAGTTCAAGCGATTTGAAAGATACATGTAGAAGCCAATCTTAAAGCAATTAACAAAGTGGAAATATATAAACCAAAATCGAACGAAATAATGAATATACTTGCTAAAGATAGAAAAAGTTTTAATGCGAGACGGTGTCTTTTTGCGCTGTTGACATTGTTGCTCTTGGATATACTCGAAATCTCATAGACGCTTTCATTTTACAGTTCTTCAAATTTCAATCGCTTACACGACGTTGATTCTTTTTACCTGCAGAATAGTTGTCCGTCATTTATTTAACATTTAACATTTTCTTCAATATATGAGGTCATTTGTATTTTGCAAACGTCTTTATTTTCTATTTGCTATATCTATAGACATAAGTATAAAGTTATGGTTTTGAAATATGAACGAAGAGGCCAAACTACAATAATGGTATTTACCCACATACCATATGTACTTCCTTTTCCGTTTTTTGTTTTCAAGGTACATGTCGATGCACCAAAGTAGAGCAAAAATTATCATGTAATCGATATAAAAAGCCCATATCCTGACCAAATCTTTGAACATAACAAACATAAAACATTTTTTATTTAAACGCCTTTGTGAAGTTTTCCGATGGCTCATTTATATCAAAGATTGAAAGCGGATTTGGGGCATCGCTCGGAACTCCGTTATGCATAGGTCTTTTTGAGCATATATATTTTGCCTCTGTGTGTGAGGCTTACATAGGACAAGTGGAATTAGATGAAGACCAAAGTCCAGTTGAGAGGCCAAAGGTTTGGCCAGACCAGCTAACAGATAGGTAACTGAGGCAAAAACATGCAGAATTCGGTTATCCGGTGACGAAATGCATCTCTGCCGCTCGAGACTTACGCGATCCGATTGGTGTGTGCAGAGAAAAAGGGGTCGGTGAAAAAGTCATACAATGAACACATGAGTACTTCACAGTCATTTGTCTGTTGACGGATCTTGCTGTACGAGTAATGACTTGTACCTGTTAAAGCTGAAGTGCATTACATGGTACGAGAACAGTACAAAACGGTCTTCTGCTGTATGTTTAACCGGACGTTTTGTTGGTGAAAATAGCTAAATGTCAGCCGAGGTGGTCACTCTCCATTATGAACTATACAAGGAATGCAACGGATTTTGAATCAAAATTTGACACGAATGTCACCGAAAATCATCTCTGAAAATGTGGTCAAATCAATATTAGCCAACATAAACACACACCTACCATGCTCTTAAATATCTAATCTGTAGATGTATTAAGTCCCTACCTGCCGTGAATCACTCTTTCTGCGTCGTTCATCGGATTTCCCTAGGGCGATATTTATCAAGAATCAGCCCTGTGACCAACGTCCGGTTATCGGAGTGAATGAAAGGTATCCCCATTGAATGAGTTGGATTGTATATTTAGTCTCTACTCTTTGTAAACTAGACCATACAGTAAAAAAATATATATATTTGATTTGCATTGATTGTGTTGATATAAATATAACATGATTTAACTTGTATCTAGGGAAATATTTTGAAAATTTTCTGACGTGATTTATTGGAAAACCTAAATTGACCTTTTCATTCACTCTGATAACCGGAAGTTGGTGCACAATGGAAGCTTCGCCGGGAGGCTGATTCTTGATAAGTATCGCCCTAGGGAAATCCGATGAATGACGTGAAAAGAGTGATTCACGACAGGTAGGAACATAATAAATCTGCAGATTCCATAATTCATAACATCTAGCGTTTAACTAATGACCTAGTATAAATTTGCCAAAATGATTGGCACTTTACTGCTACTTTGGGGGCTGCCACCCCTGCATATTATTAAGTTAAAAGTTAAAAATTCTGATGTCAGCTGAAATTAGTAACAAATATGTGCAGAAATAATTGACATTTTAACAAAATAGCCAAAGTGTGTCTGAGAGCATTCTACCCATGGTTGTTTTTCCACACACCTACAGGGCAGCCATAGACACTGAGTTTCCATGGCTTTCAGAATGAAGATAAAAAACATCCAGTCTTGACTTTTTAGCGTATTTGAGATTATTCAGGATGTCTTTTCCATCTGCGTCCACTTAATGAAGTAGTGTCCTGACCAGAACATGAATTTTCTTTTGTGTGGGTGTTGATTTGTAGAGAAAAAGTTGGCAAATTACAAAAAAAAATTAGACTTCCATTTGGGAATGAGGCTTAAATTTGGCCATGCATAAAATGCCAAGCGGTTATTGCTAGGAAGCTCGAATTTAGTAAAACTGTGATTCTTGTTCTAGACATTCATTTTGATTATGAGCTTGGCTAAAAAGTGGACAGTAATCAGTGTAGGATTCAGTGCAAATACTAGGTAGATTAAATATTGGAATGTTTACACATAGGTTCCCAGAATTTATAACTTGCTACAAGTTGTGCTGTAACCCTATCAGTATCTGTCAGAGTTCCCGATCACACAAAATCGTGCGTGAAACACGTATAAATGAAATAAAACACATACAAAATTGCAAACCTATACGTGAAATCACACACAAAAAATAAAGAAGATCGAACAAAAATCAAGCAGGAAACGCTTGCATAGAACGGCTCACATAAGTGTGATTTTCGGAAAATATAAATCATCAGAGAAATTTTGGATTTCCAGCTTTCTATTTTAAGAACATTTACATAGTCGGCGTACTCGGTCTTTATCATCGCGATCAATTATATTGCAGACTGCGACCCGTTTGTTTCCAAAAAAGTCCTTAATTCAGCTCCCCTCTGTTTAACGCAGTCGGTAAAAAGCCTTTTGTCGACATCAACGTCTTTCGTCTGTAAACCCACATATTCGGAATAGCTCGGAAATATACTGTAGACGCTTTCAGGTTTCAGAATTTGGGTTCCCGTAAGCAAGCAAGGTACACTAGTTGTAGAACCATTCAAAATCTAGTAAAGAGAGTTCATTTATTGCAGAAATACTTATCCATATTTAAACGGACACGAAAAAATTATCGGTCCAAAAAACGCGGAAACCCATGACACAACAAAATGCTACTTTTTACATTTATCTGGATATAACAAACTTTTTTGGTGCAAATCATCAGTATGGATTGCTTTGAGAATCATTATTGTCATACCCTCAAATATGAAATCTAGCTGCCCCCCCCCCTTCCGGGTTTACAACTCAAGGGGTAAGTATACCCCAGAAATAAAAAGCTAGTAGGAACACTGCATATTGAATACAGCAGCTTTCAGTCAGAATTCGACAATGATTAATGTAAATAAGGCATGTGGAAAGATGAGCATATAAATTACTAGTTTGCCAAACAATTCTTTAAGTGTCAATTACATTTAAAAATGTTCATTTACATACTAGATCTATATGATTGTTCTGCATTGGATCGAAAATGAGGCATTAAGTAAACAATTTAGAATTGAGGGCATACTAGTTTCACTCTGAATTTGTTTTTTCTTATATTCCCATTTTTCAGTTGTAGGGGGTACAAAAAACCCCCGAATAAAATTTTCAGTTGGAACACTGATCTGTATTATGGCAAAACATGTCTCCACCAATTTCTATGTACTGCACAGTATTACAAGAGGATTCGTTGCTAGCTATGTGATATGTGCAGTATTAATTTTCATATTTCTATTGTGAAATCTTATAATTTACACTGTAGGTAACTGCAAGATGGCAGAAACCAAGGAAACACCTGCTAAGAAACCGAAGGAGGTGAAAAAGAAAGCTAAGAAGCCTGGCAGGTAAATGCATCAACACATTTCCTGACTACCCTGTCATAATACCAGAATACCAGCTCATTTATACCTATTTGGAATTAATTTACTGCAGATATTTCAAATTTGGAAGGATCTACAATAATTAGGATAGGGTGTAGTGAATCAGTGCTGCTACTGTATAGATGTTAGCCCCTCACAAACAAACTATCCTGTATTGACAATCTGTGGGGTAGCTTGGAAACTAACAAAAGGGTTTTTATGCTTGATTCAATACCAAATGACAAAATTTTAGGTTTGTCAAAATTGAAAGCATCTGCAGACAATAAAATAAAAGTGACTGAAAATTTGAAATTTGTTTAGAGTAGAAAGCATTGTGGGAAAACGAGAAAATGCTGGTTACCAGCATTTTCTCTTTTTCCCATGATGTTTTCTAAAGGCTTCTTTCTCGGGGTCGTCAAAAGTAGGGATTGGGTGGTAATAGGTTAACAGTTACTTCCTTTGAGTCAGGAATTACCCATAATTAATGACAGCTGATCATGGTAGAGCAGTGTGTTTTATGCAATTCACTTGTCTTTGAAATAACGGTAAACCATTGTTAGATTACTTTTTCTTATTCAAATTTTTTTATTGGTTGTCGATGCTCCAATTAATTGAAATGTGAGAATTTTCACAGTGCGGAGTCCTGTTTGACTCGGTGGCAAAATGTATGATTTGTTTCATCAAGGACACAGGTTGAGCCAGCCTCACCAGAAGCACAGGGTTTTTAGTAAGAGTATCTTTGGTCAAGACACGTCACTAATCTGGGAGCTGTTGCCATGATATCAATGAGTGTTGAAAGAATTGTTGTGTTGTTATCCCTTTACCACACAATGACGACTTTAAACGCCCCTGAAAGAGAAGGCTTTTGAAAACATTGTGGGACAAGGAGAAAATGCTGGTTACCAGCATTTTCTCCTTTTCCCACAATGTTTTGTACCCAATCAAAGAAAAAAAGTTTGGTACGAGGCACAGTAAAACTGTTATCTGCAAATGCCTTGAATTCAGACAAGTCTGAAATTTTCTCGTGTGGTAAAGGGTTAAACACCCATCAGTTAACCCTAAACTCCATGAGGCATTTCTATGGTATTTCTAATTGAACCTAAATAACAGCAAGGCTAAAGCCGTTTCTTATGTGTATATGACACCTTTTGAAAGCATAGAAAACATAGTGGCAAAAGGTGAAATTGCTTGTCACAAGCAATTTCACCTTTTGCCACAATGTTTTCCAAAGGCTCCTACAAGCAATTCCTAGAAATGAGTACCTATGGAGTAAAGGGTTAACTCTTGTAGTGATCTGACCATACATGGATTCTTTAATATTCTTCGAATCTGTTGACCCATCTTTCAGTAATCCTATGGAGAACAGAGCTGTCAAGGTCAGATGAAAACAATTATACTTTTGATTCACAGGTTATACTGCAAAGCTATATTCACTGGCTATAAGAGAGGGTTGAGAAACCAGTATGAAAATACAGCACTTCTGAGAATTGATGGTGTCGTCAACAAGAAAGATACAAAATTCTACTTGGGCAAGAAATGTGTTTATGTTTACAAAGCTAAGAGGTAAGATAGTCGGCTTTCCCTAGCACACACTGATCCACGTTAGGATATTGTGATGACCATGTGTCCGAGTCTGAAATAAAAAAATCACATTATACCAGGGACCAGGGGCGAATATTCACCAACCAATGTTAGGAACGTTCATAGTTTTATTTCCGAGAACTCCTTAAATTCGAAAATACTGGCCTCCATTTTCTCTTTTTCCTACTCTGTTTCCAAATTAACTTTCATTTACCTATATACGAATTGAAAACGCTTAAAAGGCTGCAATATTGCTTGTAAGAGGCCTCCAGCCCAAAATACATATCATTTTGAATAACATATCCAAATGTACATCATTGGTGTGCCCTTGAACATTATGAAAAAGGTGATTGGTACATATTTGTCCCAATAAGGCATGTAGACCACTAGAACGCTAGCATAAATCACACATTCGTTTTGCCGAAGAGTTATCACATCTTCACAGGTTGATATGCCCTGAACTGTATCTGTTCAGCGCATACAGCTTATAGATAGAAGATAAATGCTCAGATAAGTATCTAAATAAAGAGCATTTACATTATTGCTTTGAGGGTTGAAATGAAAGCAAAACACTGTTATGAAGAAATCATTGCTGGAAAAAGTTTGCTTTCTAATTACATCGTTACTAATCGTCCCTGAAATATTTTGACAAATTTTGCAGCATCGTTAAAGATTTTGATCAGGGGTTGACAGATTAATTTATGAATATTTCAGGAAGACTGCAGTTCCTCGTGAAAAATATTCAACCAAGTTAAGAGTAATCTGGGGTAAAGTTACACGTCCCCATGGTAACAGTGGAGCAGTGAGAGCTAAGTTCAGGAAGAATCTTCCATCTGCTGCGATGGGTAAAAGAATCAGAGTCGTAAGTATTATGTTGTTGAAAACAGCGCTCTTTTTGTTGAGTCTGCTTGCAGTAAGCAAGATATAGTTGTCACACTGTTGCTTTGGTAAGAGTTTATCTGTCTAAATGGGTGCATGCATGCTTGTGCATCTTTCAGAACTTGTCTGAGCTTGAACTACAACATTTATGGATGGATTTCAATATAACTTGGCACAGTTCTCCTTTATGAGTTAAGGTGCAAGTTAAAACATTTGTTTCGGTTTGTCCAAGATCAAGGTCACACTTAAAGTAAGACCTGTGTAACGGAAAACAGCTTTTTCCACTAAAATATCGCCATGCAAAATTAGCTATAATTAAAAATGAGTATTATTGAACTACTTTCACCTTGTCATTTTTTCCATTTTTTCCTTCTTTTAATTATTATTTATAAATCTAAAACGGCTATATTCTAAATTGAATAAGATATCATAATTACCTCCCTTTTTAGAAAACAGACAAAAGTATCAAAAAATAGTTTCAAGATAGGCATAAACGGAATTTCTGATCCGTTAGAAGTGTGCAAAAATATTATTTCAGCATAAATCCTTATTTATCCTTATTTAACAATCAGAATTTATGCCAAATGCTCACCGGAAGTGCTTCACACAGGTCTTACCTTAAATGTCAAGCTACAACATCTACATAATGGACTTAAAAATGATTTTACACAACTACTGCCCTTTACCAATAGAAGTAAGGTAGGTCCATGCTCTAAGTCACACTCAAAGGTAAAATGATATTTAGTTATCATCAATAGCATAAGCTAGAGCATCTTTGATCAGAATTTGATGATAGATAACTGTTGCTGTGTTTTTTATGGAGTTGTTGGAGTTGTGTCCCTTGCAATTTGTTGAAAATAGACTAAATAAGCATAAATATTTTCACTGCCATGTAAAGGATTACTCTGTATAGTGGATGGTATATACAGTTCTGTTTGATCACAATAGTAACCAGTGTAGATCACATCTTGATGGATATGAACAAAAGCAAATAATGTCTTTGGCAGTGAAAGAGTTGGTTCTTAGAATTTGAATACTCAATTGAAATGCATGAGTAATTTCTGTTAACCCATTACCACGCAATCCCTACTTTTGACAACCCCGAGAAAGAAGCCTTTAGAAAACATTGTGGGAAAAGGAGAAAATGCTGGTAACCAGCATTTTCTCCTTTCCCCACAGTGTTTTCTACCCTGCTGGAAACAAATTTCATTACCACGCAATCCCTACTTTTGACAAACCTGAGAAAGAAGCCTTCAGAAAACATTGTAGGGAAGGAGAAAATGCTGGTAACCAACACTTTCTCCTTCCCCCTCAATGGTTTCTACCCTTGTGGAAACAAATTTCAAGTTTTGAGATGCGCTTAATTTGTCATTTGCAAATGCTTTCCATTTGGACAAGCCTAAGATATTGTCATTTGGTAATGAGTTAAATTGTAAATTAATCAATTTTAAGTGTCTTTTATTTTACAGGCTTTTTTCTGTCTCTCAAATTCTTAACCAATTTCTGACTTTGCTATGGGGCTTTGTCGTGGAAAACCTTGTGAGAAATCGAGAAAATTCTGATTACCTGCATTTTCCTTTATCTCAAAAGCCATTTTTCTAAAGGTTGTAATAACACAATTGTGGGCTAATTACCTGCATTTTCCTTTATCTCAAAAGTCATATTTCTAAAGGTTGTAATAACAGAATTGTTCACTATAGGGTTAGTACAAAATAATCCAAAGTTTAATTGACTGGAGAAAGCCTTGTGAAAAAAATTGCTGGAAAAGTGAAAATGTTGGTAACCATCTTTCCCCCCTTTTCTGACTATGTTTTCTACCGCATCAAAGACAATTCTTATCAAATGAGCTACATATGAATTGTCGTCTGTAGATCATTTCAGCTTTGGCAAGTCTACATTTTAGTCGAATATAGACTTCCACTTTTCAATATCTATTTCAGATGCTGTACCCATCAAGAATATAGTGTCGTTTTTGCTGTAATTAGAAGAAAAATATTAAAAAAAAAAACAAGAAAAAGGAGTAGTTTTACCTTACTTGTGTTTCCAATTTTGAAGAAAAGCCCTGTATTGTCATTGCCCTCAAGTTGTCTGTGTCATGTGTAACCTTTGACATTTTCTGATATCTCCTTTTGCTGAAGATACTATCTGATACTTGCACAAATTGTTAACCCAAGGGTGTGGAATTCCTATGCCTGCCACGGGACTTTTTGCCTGCAGACAAGTGAATTTTTCCAGAGCACTTGTCCGTGGGCAAATGAATTTTTGAGCCAAACCAGATAAGGAAATGTCATATTTACATCATTGACGATCCTCAAACGCTCTTTTTATTCCAAGTTTTGCGTAACCCCATGTTGAAATAAACACCTTAAAGGTACAAACTAAATGTATTGACCAGGTGTGAGGCCTCTTGCTACATGCAGTTGCTGTGGGGGGAAAAAGGACAAGTAAGCTTTAAATGCGGACAAGTAGGAAATTCAGTCTAACTTGTCCGTGGGCAAGTGGGAAAATTTCAAAATTGTACACCCCCGCTTAACCCTTTCCCAAACAATCCCTGGTTTTTATGGACGTTGAATAGTAGCCTTTTGAAAACATTGTGGGAAAAGGAGAAAATGCTGGTAACCAGCATTTTCTCCTTTTCCCACAATGTTTTCTACCCCATCATAGATGGAAATCATCTTTTCAACTCTGCAAATGCTTTCAATTTGGTCTAATCCAAATTGACTAAATTTTTCGTTTGGGGAAGGGTTAAGTAGAAACCATACCAAAAGGGCCGATAAACCTCGGTATAAAGTTTACAGTTCTGTCTGTTTTTTTGTCAATTTGTTTTACAGGAAAAGCAACTGTAGCTGAATGTTGACACCAACATACAGTGCAAGTGTAATTTTACTGCTATTCTTTTCTTGTCTTTTGATACTTTATACAAAACAGTCACCTTTGTTCAAACAGCTAAGAAGAAAGTATTTTGAAAACATTCGGGAAAAGAGATAATGCCAGTCAACCTGTTTGATTGATTGAATTTGAATTTATCTATCATTGCCACAAGTTGCCCATATGGGCGACGACGCCCCCCTGAAGGTTGTTCATTCTGCCAGGGTAGTGCACATACAGGATGAAACCCATTTTTAAGTAGCACCTCGTTCTTCAACATGCTCAGTGTATAGTACTGTTACACGGGACCTCGGTTTAATGTCTTGTCCGAAAGACTATTAGTAATTATAGATGGCCAGTTGTGGGAATCGAACCAGAACTGTCAATTGACCCAAAACATCACATTTATGAGTCCTACACTCTACCCATTAACCCTTTACAAAACGACAAAATTTTAGGCTGGTCCAAATTGAAAGTGCTTGCAGACCACTAAATAAATGTAACTCAAAAATTTAAATTTATTCTCAGCAGGGTGGAAAACAGTGTGGGAAAAGGAGAAAATGCTGGTTACCAGCATTTTCTCCTTTTCACAATGTTTTCAAGAGGCTTCTATCTCGGGGTCGTAAAAACTAGAGATTGTTTGGTAAATGGTTAAGCTATGGGGGCCGATGAAGTTGCACATAATCAGATCCCAAGTTTAAATAACCCAAGGAAGAACCCATTTGAAAACAGTGCTATAGAAATAGAACATGCTTGAAGCAAGGATTTTCTCCTCTTCCCAAACATATTCTATTACCATATCAAATTGAATCAAATCATGTGACCCACATTTAAAGGCTGTAAGAAATGACTTGGCAGGATGTGGCTGCTAACTGTTGACATAAATTGCTAAGTTTATTATACCCCCCAAAACTCTGTTTGGGGGGTATATAGGAGTCAGCTTGTTGGTCTGTCCGTCCGTCTGTAGCTTTTTGTCCGCTCTATTTCTCATAAACTACTGGACAAATTTATTCAAACTTCACAGGTAAACTCAGTATCAAGCAGAGATGTGCATGTGAAATGTTGGTTATGGTTCATTGATTTTTCACTGAGTTATGGCCCTTTCATGCAATTTCTTGTCCGCTCTTTTTCTCATCAACTATTGGACAGATTTGGTTCAAACTACACAAATAGACTCAGTATCAACCAGAGATGTGCATGTCATATTTTGGTTATGGTTTATAAAGGTTTCATGGAGTTATGGCCCCTTGATGATTCTGGACAAATTTCTTTTTCATACTTTAATTTTGTCCGGAGCATATCTCCAAAACTATACTAGCTAGGGTTATGAAATTTCATGGGTGGATAGATCTCATCGAGGGGGAGTGGCGTTTACAGGAAATATAACTCTTGCTCGCTTAATTTTTGAGTTATTGCCCTTTGTTTTTTTTTTATACTTGAATTTTGTCCGAAGCATATCTCCAAAAGTATACTAGCCAGGGTTATGAAATTTCATGGGTGGATAGATCTCACCAAGGGGGAGTGCAGTGCACAAGAATCATAACTCTTGCTTGCTTAATTTTTGAGTTATTGCCCTTTGTCATTTTTCATACTTGAATTTTGTCCGGAGGGTATCACCAAAACTATACTAGCTAGGGTTATAAAATTTCATGGGTGGATAGATCTCATGAACCGGGAGTGCAGTGCACAGGAATTATAACTCTTGTTCACTTAATATTTGAGTTATTGCCCTTTGTTGTTTTTTTATACTTGAATTTTGTCCGAAGCATATCTCGCGACTATATTAGCCAGGGTTATGAAATTTCATGGGTGGATAGATCTTACCAAGGGGGAGTGCAATGCACAGGAATCAAAACTCTTGCTCACTTAATTTTTAAGTTATTGCCCTTTGTCGTTTTTAATGCTTGAATTTGGTCCGGTGAATATCACCAAAACTATACTAGCTAGGGTTATGAAATTTCATGGGTGGATAGATCTCATCAAGGGGGAGTGCAGTGCACAGGAATCACAACTCCTGCTCCCTTAATTTTTGAGTTATTGCCTTTTGTTTTATTTTCATACTTGAAATTTGTCCGGAGCATATCTCCAAAACTATACTAGCTAGGGTAATGAAATTTCATGGATGGATAGATCTCATCAAGGGGGAGTGCAGTGCACAAGAATCATAACTCTTGCTCGCTTAATTTTTGAGTTATTGCCCTTTGTCGTTTTTCATTCTTGAATTTTGTCCGGTGCATGCCCCAGCTTAACAACTTGGGGTAAGACAGGCGTATCTTGCGACAATTTGCCGCTCTTGTTCAACTCTTACTTTTGTACTCAACCATTCTGCATTCTGTGACAAAGACCTGTTTGGTGGCAAGGAGCTGGTGGGGGGTATGATCACGTTGAGTGATAGCTCTAGTTTTTCATTGTAGTGGCCTCGAGCCAATGCCATATTGCTTGTTGTAAATTAATTGGAGACACGCATCACGACAGTAGTTGATTGATTTTTTCTTGGACACATGAAGTGCATGCTCTTTTAAGATTAAAAAAACGTGGCAAAGAAAGCTGCGTATTATCCATGATGTTTAATTCTCGTGTTCATTATCTCTACTTTGCATTTTATACGGCTACAACCATGATTTCTGATTTAACTGTTTTACCTTAATTACCTGAACTTTTTACCACACAGTCCTGATTTTATCAACCCAGAGACAAAAACCTTTTGAAAAAATTATAGGAAAACACTGAGACAAAAGCCTTTTGAAAACATTGTAGGAAAAGGAGAAAATGCTGGTAAACAGATTTTTCTACCCTTCCCAAAATAACTTTTAATTTTTTCAGCAATATTGATTTTGTCGTTTGCAAATACATGTACTTTCAATTTGGACTAGTCTAGAACTTTGTCATTTGGTAAACAGTTGATCTAACATGCAGGGAACTGTGACAGCTCTACCATATCAGGTAAATTTTACATTATAGCCTATATTTTGGCATCTTCGAAAGCCAAGGCTGACAATTCACTACGCTGCTCTACCCTTGGCGGATCGAGCTTGATTTTCACATTCCCCCGATACGCTTTTTCACTGGATGCAGCCAGCTCTAATTGCAACGAATGAAATCGCTCGTAGCATTTCATCTTTGGTAAAAATAGAATAAGGTCGCTACCTTTCGAATAGAAGGTAAAACTTGGAAACCCACGTGAATGTCTGCTTATCCCTTCATGTGTATTCGTAAGCGGTTTGTAAAACGATATTTCATTGGCTTTTAGAAATATGATGTAAAGGGGGGGGGGGTAATAACGTATAGTGATCGTAACCTTGGCTCGCGAAGATGATATTTTGGCTTCTGCAAATGCTTGCAATCTGATCCAGTCCAAAATATTGTTTTGTATAAGGTTGATGGCAATTGCTTTTCTTACAAGATTTCTACCCCTTCATTGGCGAATTCCATTAATTGGTTAGTTAGCCACACTGATGGAAAGTCTGAACCCTTTACCCCATAAGGCATTTCTATGGTATCTCTAATTGACTCTAAATAACAGCAAGGATGAAGCAGTTTCTTATGTGTACATGTATATGAAACCTTTTGATAGTGATGAAAACATTGTGGTAAAAGGTGAAATTGCTCGTCCCGAGCAATTTCACCTTTTGCCACAATGTTTTCCAAAGGCTCCTACAAGCTATGCACAGAAATGAGTATCTATGGAGTAAAGGGTTAATTTAACCTGGTAAAGATTAAAGACAGGAGGACTTACACACATTTTACTGGTACTCCTTTCTACAGTGACACTCCATGCATAGTTTATCTTACTGCTCAAACTATGATTAGAACATGTTTAGTTTAAAACACATTTATTTTACATCGATTAAGAAACAAGTTCTTACAACTTGCACTAATCTCTCTCGATTCTGCTTCCTGGGAACTACACCAGTACTCGCGCCAAATGTGTGGGCCAATGAAAAATCCCAAAGTTGACACCGACTCCTGGGTATTGAACTCGGGACCTTTAGGTTATGAGGCCGACGCTCTACCTCACGAGCACGGACTCCACATTAGAACATGTGCTACAGACTGTCAGATAAAAAGTCCTGCTAATCTCAGTTAACCCTTTACCGAACAACCCCTGGTTTTTACAACCTTGGAAAAGATGACTTTTGAAAACATTATGTGAAAAGGGGAAAATGTTAACCAGCATTTCCTCCTATTCCCACGATGTTTCTACACTATCCACGTCAGAAATCATCAATTAAGCCTAGTTTGTGTGTCTGCTAGTGCTTTCAATATAGTCAAGTCCAATATTTTGTTGTTTGGGAAAGTGTCGATGCGCCTCTTTAGACTGGCATTTCTGACCATATAGTTACATGTACCTGGTTTTTGAGGCTTGGACATAGCCCAAAAATACAAATTGCTAGAATTGGCTTGGGTGCCTGTCATCATTGTTGTGTCCAACACATGACAGCCATGGCTTTAGGTGTTTCCATGTTGAAGTACAATCCTCTTTGACACTCTTTGGGGCTGGCCTAATTTTGACCGAGAGCATTACAGTAAACCCATTAAGTCTTTACCACATAATCACGACTTTTGACGTCCCAGAGAAAGGAGAAAGAAAGCTTTGAAAAACATTAATGGGAAAAGAAGAAAATGCTGGTGACCAGCATTTTCTCATTTTCCCATACTGTTTTCTTTCCATCTCAAAAGAAATTTCAAATTTTCAGTCACTTTTATTTTGTCGTCTGCAAGTGCTTTCAATTTGGACCTGTCTATAAATTTGTCGTTTGGTAAAGAGTTAACTTTTACCGTAGACTGGTCCAAATTGAAAGCACTTGCAGACGACAAATAATTATGTAATTAAAAAATTGAAATTTGTTTCCAGCAGGGTAGAAAACATTGTGGGAAAAGGAGAAAATGCTGGTTACCAGCATTTTCTCCTTTTCTCACAATGTTTTCAAAAGGCTTCTATCTCAGGGTCGTTAAAAGTTGGGATTGCGTGGTAAAGAGTTGTGGAATAAAAAGATTTGGAATATTTTCATTAGTATCAGCCAATGTAACACTTGTGGCCCCCATGATGGGGCTAATTTTGACTCTAGGGTCATTAATTTAATGATTAGTTGAAAACTAATGTACTGTATGAAGCTACATCCCAAATTTAGCAGCCCTAGGCCTTAAAGTTTGGAACCAGAAGAATTTTCAAAGTTTCAAGCATGTAGAATGTTTGGCCCCTTGTTTGGTGGCAGGGCAAATTTTGACCCAAGAGCTAGAATTTAAGCATTTTTGGGAGAGATCCATTAGATAATGCTATATACCAAATTTGGTAGGCCAAGGCCCTAAAGTCTTGGACAAGGAAATTGTCAATATTTTTCATTGTGGTTGCAAAGGCATCAAAAGTTTTCACAGAAAAAGAATTCTTTTTAGAATAGATATTCTGAAGCGGACCATCGTTGGATCATTTCTGTGAAGTTTGTATAAGTTGTTTCAGAGAAGATTTTCAAAATTAACATAGCGACCTAACACCTAATTATAGATAGATAGATATTTATTTCACTTGTACATAATAATGTACATCATGTTACAATAAGTTACATTAACAAATAGCAATAGTCACAGTGACATCAATATGGATAGGGAGAGAGAGAGAGAGAGATTATTACAGTTTCTTATTCATTTATCATGAAGTAAATATAGGAAGATGTAAATAAAATACTAGTAGTATTTAATCTGCAGGAGTGTTTAATATCACTTTACTTGCCTTTAAGGTCAGTACAAACTCAGATCAGACTACACAAATCGTGCATTCTGATCCTAGATTTGTACTTTCCGCTATTAATTTTGGTTAGCGTTCCTTTTATTGAATGCAAACTTAATGAATGTGCATACCTTCTGAACAGTATTGTGCTCTACAGATTTCATCAAACTTATAAATTTAAACATATTTGGTCTAACATAGTACTTTTTTCGATATATTTCTTCCGAAGACTGTAATAAAATGGACATTATATGTCCACTGGTCTTCTGCCAATCTAGCCAATACCTTTATAAAAAGTTCTTCTATTAGCTCTCGAAACTTTTACATAAAAAGTAACTGAAATGGAAAGGGAGGGGGGGTTCAAATTTTCTCCGATTTTGTTGCACACCTTGTCTTACTTATACCATTGAGAGAGAATCATCAATGTACTATTTATAATAAATATGTCCAATAATAAAATTTCGTTATAGCTTGATAGACCCGTGGAGTGTCAGAGGTGTATAGTTATAAGTTCAATAATACCTTATCTCATGCAAACAAATAAAACAAGCAATTTCGTTGAAATGATATCCCCCGCCGAAAAAGACCTTTTTTGATACAAACGTATAAGAGGTATTGTGTTTTGCATGTACATGTGGCCTTTTTGTTATCTGTCCATGAGGAAATTATACATTAAGCTCCCTTGTTCCATGGCCCAGGATTTCATTACATAAACAAAATATAAAAGAGGTCCATAACAGGATTATACATTAAGTACCCATGTCAGGATTTCATATATGTGGGGAAAAAATGTATCAACGGACTATCCAATGGATAACATGCATGAAGTTTCATCAATTTTTGTCAAGGATTTTAAAAGATATCCCTCTCTTAATATAAGCCGCCACACTGCTGCCATTTCAAGTAGGTAGCTAGAGACTAAATTGTTGAAATTTGTAGCACCTGCCTGGGTAGCTGAATGGATATATGGTATTACTTGTGATCTAAAAGGTTTACCAACAGACTGATGCATGGAGAGATGAATGCACAATTGACTCATTGGTCACTGGCTTTGATCAAGCAGCAAAAATTTGAAGTTCTATGAAAATATGTGCAAAAGTTGGAGATACACTGATAAGAAATTAAATTTGACATGAAGCCCCCCTTTTCCATGATACAGTGATAAATTGCAAAAGCCTGACAACATGTGCTAGGTCACATGATCTGTGAAAATCTCATCCAAATCGATTGAGATATGTCCAGTAATTGAAGAGATTCTGGTGAAAAATGAAATTATAACATGAAGCCCCCTTATTCCATGATGCAGCTTCAAATCCCAAAACCTTGACAATATGGCGTAGGTCACATGATAATGTGAAAATTCCATCCAAATCTGCCAAGAAATGTGGGAGGTGTTGTGTTAGGTCACATGATGTGAAAATTCCATTCAAATCTGCGAAGAAATGTGGGAGGAGTTGCCTTCACAAGAAATAGAATGAAATAAAACATGAAGCCCCCTTTTTTCATGATGCAACTACAAATCGCAAAACCTTGAGAATATGCGATAGGTCAGATGATGAGAACCATTCCGTGAATTTTTTTTTCAATTCTGTCAAGAAATATGGGATGAGTTGCATTCACAAGAAATAAAATGAAATAAAACATGAAGCCCCTTTTTTTCATGACGCAGCTACAAATCGCAAAATGTTGACAATATGCAATAAGTCACATGACAAGAAATATTCTGTCAAAATTCTATTCAATTCCGTCAAGAAATGTGGAAGGAGTTGCCTTCACAAAAAATGGAATGAAATAGAACATGAAACCCCCTTTTTCCATGACACCTTATTACAAAAACAAGGGCAAATAACTGTGGTGTGGCACGGTCAATGTAGGTGAAACTTTTTTTCTTACATTTTCTAATGGAGGTTGACAGATGTGACCAAGTTCAATGTAAAAACTTTGTATAGTTTTGAAGACAAGACTCCAAACATCAAAAGTGTACGTAAGTGTAACTTAAGTGAAACTTAAAATCGCTCTCAGTCGGCCATTTTGCATCGAATAAAACAAAAAAAAAGGTATCGGGAGAATGGATCATTGTACATGCGTATAAAGTTTCACGAAATTCAGTCCAATGGTTTTGGACATATTTGCCAGGACGGACACACGGACGGATGGACGGACAATGCTAAAACTATATCCCTCCGCCTATGGCAGGGAATAACAAGATATAGTTTCTCTGTGACCCAGTTCTTTTTTATCAGAAATTATCCATTATCAAACACTTTTGAGGTATCAATAGACAAACATTTTGACCAGGTTTCATGGGTATTGGACTGAAAATGTGGCCTCTACAGCGTACAAAAGGTTTTTCTAAGATTTGACCAAGTGACCTAGTTTTGGACCTGAAAATTACCCATTATCAAACTCTTTTGAGACATCACCGAAACAAACATTCTGACCAAGTTTGAAGAGTATCAGGCAGAAAATATGGCCTCTAGAGTGTACACAAGGTTTTTGCTAATATTTGACCCAGTGACCTAGTTTTTGACTCCACATGACCCATTTTCAAACTCATTCAAGGTATCACCAAGACAAAATATTATGAACAAGTTTCAGGAGTATCAGACTGAAAATGTGTCCTCCACAGCATACACAAGGTTTTTATAACATTTGACCTGTTGACCTAGTTTTTTAACCCAACATGACCAATTTTCAAACTCATCCAAGACAAACAATCTGACCAACTTTCAAGTTTTGGAATGAAAATGTGGCCTCTAGAGCGTACACAAGGTTTTTCTAAGATTTGACCTAGTGACCTACTTTTTGACCTGACATGACCCATTTTCGAACTCGGCCAAGATGTCATCGAGACAAACTTTCTGATTAAGTTTCATGAGTATCGGACTGAAAATTTGGCCTCTAGAGCATACACAAGGTTTTCCAAAGATTTGACCTAGTGACCTAGTTTTTGACCCGACATGACCCATTTTCGAAGTCCTCCGAGATATCATCGGGGCAAACATTCTGGCCAACTTTCATGAGTACCGGACTGAAAATGTGGCCTCTAGAGCGTACACAAGGTTTTTCTAAGATTTGACCTAGTGTCCTAGTTTTTGATCGAACATGACCCAATTTCGAACTCGTCCGAGATTTTATCAAGGCAAACATTTATACCAAGTTTTATGAGTACCGGACTAAAAATGTGGCCTCTAGAGCGTACACAAGGTGAAAGTTGACGACGCACGACGGACGTCGAACACAGTACTATCACAATAGCTCACTTCGTGCTCAGGTGAGCTAAAAATACTTGTTTCAACCTTTTAGGAAACACCCCAATCTCTAAAACCACCCAAAAGAAGTATGTTTTGAAAACATCACCAGGAAAAAAAGAAAACGCTGGATCCAGCATTTTACACAGGGTAATGCCTAGGTCACAAATAAAACGGGCGCCGGACGATTTCTTCCAACTTTGCCGATTCAAAAATTTGAGACATCGTCCGGGTGCCGTACGATTTTCAGGCAATTTGCTCAAGCAGTCACAAATCGAACGGGCATCGGACGGCAGTTTCTTTGGAAATGCCGTGCGTGCAGTTTTCAGTTCAGAAAGGCACCTGGCGGCAACCGGACGGTCATCGGGCGGCGCCCGGAGGGCGATTGGACGGACATCTTTCGGACTTTGTGCCGCCGTCTGGCTAGCTACAGAGGCATGTCCGAGGATGACACGCCTCTGTAGCCACGTTTTGACCCACACAGTCGGCACTCTTGCACTCTGTGGCCATGCCTAAGACGCTCCTGATCGTAAACAGCAGCAGCCTCTATTATACATTTATATGCCTTCGGCGAGCAGCTTGCAATTTCTCTTGATGAAGGAAAAGGTTCAACAGATTTTGTGGCGGTATAACTGCCATTTTCACTTCAGAAGTGATAAATTATGATGACGTAAGATATTAATATACACTTTTATAATATTCTCATGTCGCCAAAGTATATATTTTCCGTTCGGACGCCGTCCGGAAAGATTTCACAAAATCAATGCCGCTAGGACTGTGATATTTATGGACATCAAATGATACTAAAGATTATAGAAAAATCTTTAGTATCATGTGATGTCCATAAGTATCTTAAAATCGAAAAAAATAATAGTAATAAGTAATACGAAAATACGCTACCTGCTACTTTCTGTGACGTCAGCGAATGGAGTCCCGGATAAATCAAAATGTCCTGATAGAGCTGTAAAACATGACGGGTATCTCTGGTTGAAAGGTGTCTACTGAGGTATCGCCGGATGACGCAGGTACATTATTGTCTTGTCTATCGCTAGGCTAAACGAGATTATGATCAATGTTTGTTTCGTGGGTGATTTTGGTTGGGAAAGGCTGTGGGGTGCTAGCGCCAGCAATCGAGACGTTGCGTTCCTTGTGTTTACATTATATAGGGGAGATTTTTTTTTCATGTTTTATCATTTATTTTGGTTATAGAATGTCAAATTCCTGTGTTTTGTGCGGTGACGTGTTGTCTTGCAAAATGAGCGGCGTGCGGTCATTCAGCTCTGGACACTTTCGGCGTAATACTGGCCTAAGTATTGTCCTAAGATACATCTTTTAGTATCTTAGATATACTCTTTGTTGACTGTTTCACCTGACAGTACCCTATGTGAGGTCAAAACGCCACGGTAATCATACGCAAATATCATCATCATCTTCGAAATTTTACCGGTCCCGGCGAGTTTTTGGTGTGCCATTCGCTACACTGTCGCTTCAGTTGGGAACAAGACAATTCCCCGACAAGACAGTTCCCCGACACGCCTTTTCGAGACAGTTCCCCGACAAAATTGAAGACAGTTCCCCGACACTTTTGAAGACAGTTCCCCGACACTTTTTAGCGACGATTCTTTGCAGCATTTCACCCTCTTCTGCATCGTATCCTTGTAGGAGTGATCTCGCAATATTCACACGTTGGTGTTTTTCCGTTTCCGAGAGCATGTGGGGTAGGCCTGCCCATCTTGCAGCGATCTTCCTCATTTGCAAACGATCAGTCAAAATGTTATATGCCGACCTTTGACTTTTGTTCAACTCATACGCTATCTCATCATATGTATCTTCTATCAGCCACAAGTAGTTTTGCTATATTTTCAATATTTTCGTCATTCGTCGCTGACAGACTCCTTCCGCAAAGGTCCTTGTTGCTAATGACAGCTCGTCCATTATTGAATTTTCGTACCCATCGCTTTATAGTAGAGTCTACAGATTCTGAAGCAACTTCCTCCAGAGCTTTTCGAATTTTATTCGCGCAAATAACGCAGGAGATATCGATCAACAATTGTGCCAAACTTACATGTAATTACCGTGCGTTAAGGTAAGACCTGTGTAATGCACTTCTGGTGAAAATTCTAATTGGTTGATAAATAAGGATTTATGCAGAAATAATATTTTCGCACATTTCTAACGGATCAGAAATTCTGTTTATGTCTATCTTGAAATTATCTTTTGATACTTTTGTTAGTTTTCTGAAAAGGGAGGTAATTATTATCTCATTTTGAATTGAGAATATAGTGGTTTTAGATTTATAAATGATAATTAAAAGAAGGAAAAAATGAAACTGTGAAAGTAGTTCAATAATACTCGTTTTTAAGTATAGCCAATTTTGCTGGATGATATTTCAGTGGAAATGGCTGTTTTCCATTACACAGGTCTTACCTTAAATATTGAAAAAGTTATGAGGTAGGGTCAAGTTATTTTTGACTAACCCTCGTATGACAAATTCTTTCATTTCAGGCATTTTTCATGTTATCTGCATAAGCTTTCAATAAGAAAGAGTCTAGAATTTTGGTGCCTTACAATAGACAAGAGGGCCATGACGACCTTGTATTGCTCCACTGCCTTGTAATGAACCTTAACTCTTTAAAGGTGGGTATTTAGACTTTTCACATCGCACTAAATTAAAAAATATATATGTCACTGAAATTTACATGAAAAAAAAAATACAAATCATCAGTAATTAAGAATCATAAAATTACAAAAAAAAATTTTTTTGGTGGTATTCCCTTAAAAGGCTACGTAGCCTCTTAGGCTATTTTTAGATTTCCCTCCAAAAATAAAACAAGAGGGCCATGATGGCCCTGTATCGCTCCACTGGCTTTTTAACCCTTTATTACACAAATTGAAGTGTTCATGACCATGAAAAAGAGGGCCTTCAAAAACAATGAATGCTGGAAAAATAAGCTGAATGATAGAAACCTTACTCTGAATTTATTATTCACCTCATGTGAGCATAACTATTAGCATCAAAAAAATGAATAACACTTGAAAACAGAATATTTTCTATCAAAAAACTTAATGTGTAGCATCAATCGTGTATCAATGCAGTTTGATAATCAAGGGAGGTAAATAGTACCAAACTTTATCTTTCATAAAAAGAGTTATTTCCCTTGATTAATGTATAAATTAAAGTGACTATATCTTGAGATGTGTGGTTATAATGTGTGGTTATAAACACGAAGATTTTTGAATCTTGCCCAATAAAAAGCCCTGTAAAACAAGTTTGCTCAATAAAAGGCCCTGTAAAATATGTGACCCATGAGACAGGTTTATAAAGCCAATGTAAAACTTGTGACCCCTGGGATGGGGTCAAACTTGACCCCCAAAGTTAAAATTTTGGCCCCCTTGGTAGAAGCCCATTAGATAAAGCTACATGCAAAATTCGGTAGCCCTAGGCCTTATGGCTATGTACAAGTAGATTATTAAAGTTTCCCTATATAAGCCAATGCAAAACTTGTGATCCCCTGTGACGGGGGCTATATTCAACCCCAGGGCTATACTTTCAGGCACCCTTGGTAGAGACCCCCTTGATAAAGCTACATGCAAAATTTGATAGCCCTAGTCCTTATAGCTAGGTGTAGCAAGATTTTGAAAGTTTTCCCTATATAAGCCCATGTAAAATTTGTTACCCCCCGGGGGCGGGGCCAAATTTGACCCTTGGGCTATAAGTTGGAAACCCTTGGTAGAGGTCCACTAGATAAAGCTACATGCCAAATTTGGTAGCCCTATGGCTAGGTGGAAGAAGAATTTTGAAGTTCTCCCTATATAAGCCCATGTAAAACTTGTTACCCTCGGGGCGGGGCCAATTTTGACCCCAGGGCTATAATTTAGACACTCTTGGTAGAGGTTCACTAGATAAAACAACATCCCAAATTCGGTAGCCCTAGGCCCTATGCCTAGGTAGATGAGGAGTTTTAAAGTTCTCCCTAAATAAGCCCATGTAAAACTTGTGACCCCCGGGGCGGGGCCAATTTTGACCCCAGGGCTATAATTTGAAGAAACTTGGTAGAGGTCCACTAGATAAAGCTACATGCCAAATTTGGTAGCTCTAGGCCTTACGGTTTCAGACAAGATTTTCAAAATTTTTCAGTTTTGTTGCCATGGCAACCAGAGTTTTTGAAGGAATTAAATTCTTTCAAGAAATTCAGAAGAGGACCATGGCAGGATCATTTCTGTGAAGTTTCATCAAAATTGGATGGGTAGTTTCAAAGAAGAAGATGTTTAAAGAAAAAGATGACGGACGGACGGACGGACGCACGATGGACAATGGGCCATGACATAAGCCCGCTGGCCTTCGGCCAGTTGAGCTAAAAAGCATCGTGAGAATGTAAAGTGACTTGCACGTGACTAATGAATATTAAATTCCATAACATAACAAACATGTAATTATTTTCCATAATGTCTAGAACTTCAGATGCCATGTTTGAAGCTTCGTCTGTATATTTCCGGTATGTAAATGAGCGAGTTGCTCATGTAAAAATAGACAGTATCTCCCTTCAGTGTCGACCTGGGCTGTAGTAAATCTCTTGATTTATCTAGTTGTCAGATGGTTTTCGACTACTGAGTTTTAATGAATGAAAATCTTAAACCTTTGGGAGTAGTATAAGGATGATTTTTTTTGTATTTCTATAAAAATTTTCGTCCCAAAATCTAAAGGGCCACCTTTAATTGATATGCCAATTTGAGGCTCTTCCATTTCAGCAGCAAATAAAGATTATTTTTGTTATGACGTCAAAAATGTGGACAAATGAGAATACAAATATCTGATTGAATGGGAAACATTGTGGGAAAAGGAGAAATTGCTTGTTACAAGCAATTTTTCCTTTTCTCATAATGTTTTCAAAAGCTGTCTGTTGTTGATACGTCAAAATGAGTATGAAGTAAAGGGTTAACCATGTACCAGACAACAAAATTTTAGCCTTGTCCACACGAAGCATTTGCAGACGTTACATTTACAATTTGGCTCCAATGTCGCGAATTTTCTTTGACAGAGTAGAAAATATTGTGGGGAAAAACAGAAGATGGTGGTTACCGGCATTTTCACCTTTTCCACAATGTTCTCAAACTGCTTTTTTCCTAGGTTCGTTAAAAGTTGACATTGTGCAGTACTTAAAGGGTTCATATGCATAGTTTGCATAGACTGAAATTATGACTGAAACCTTAAATATACAAAACCAGAGATAACACTGTCAAATTAACCCATTACCACACAATCACTACTTTTGACGCCCCCCCCGAGAAAGAAGCCTGTAGAAAACATTGTGGGAAAAGGAGAAAATGCTGGTAACCAGCATTTTCTCCTTTTCCCATAATGTTTTCTACCCTCCCCCCCAAAAAAAATTTCAAATTTTCGGTCACTTTTATTTTGTTGTCTGCAAATGCTTTCAATTTGGGCAAGCCTAAAATACTGTCGTTTGGTAATGAGTTAAAGTAACGATCATCAAGGGAGATAAAAACAAACATGAAACTACATTTATGAGGATTACTGATTTTATTCTTCAGATAGTAACATTTTGTTTTTAAACCAGATACATGAATTTTCTTTATGACATAATACAAATAATCATAAAAATAGCCCAGTTATTCACAAGGTGAACTATAGTGACAGGCAATTTAAAAAGTATTATACATACATTGAAAATATAAAATCACATACAGGAAACTTAATTCCAGTGGAAAGATTTTTATTTCTATACAGTATTGATGTTACTCTTTGTCCCACCATTAATATGACAAATGCCAATGGTTTTGCCCTTGCAGTTGAGGAAGCTGGAAAAGTTTTAGTAAAAGGAGAAATCGCTTACCTTTTTTAATGAGTTCTGATATTTTTATGATATGAGAGGTGAAACTCTAACATGAAGCACTGTAACATATGGAGATCTTACCTCTTGGGAAATTTCAGACTTTGTTTGCGTTTTTTGCTTGTGCTTCAGGAAATCAATAGCATGGCATCTTTTGGATGGATTTTTTAACTGCATTGCCACATGTAACTGCCAAAGCACAAGATAGTCAGGAGCAGTTTTACCAGTAAAGTAATTGTTTAAAATCAGCAAAAAATGCCTTTTAACTGTTAAAAATGACATTTCTGACATGCCATTGCACAACACATCGTGAAATACTTATTTCTATTACATCAAAGTAATAATAAAAATATTATCTGTAACAGTCCATCATAATATAGTTAGTGTTAAGTTCACTGATTTGGTCTTACTGCCTTTAAAAAATCCGGAGTAAATTGTATTTTGAGGATAAATTCATTGAAGGCATTTTCAAGTTTTAGCTCATACACACAAGGGCAAACTGCATGTGCAGATTGAATGGTCAGAGCCGATATGAGTTTATTAACTGATTTTTCCTCACAATTATGAAAGGACTCCCATAATACTTTCCTCATTTTTCCTTCAAAAAGTGTTTTTGTTTCAACAAGTCTTAATTGAAATTTATAACATAAAATATAGCATAGTTCATCTTTGATATTTACATATTTACAATGACAAAACCTCTGTATCTTCCTAAAATTGTCTAACGTTAGCTATGATCCTATTTCATTCTGTATCTGTCATGATCGCATTCAAAAAACATGAACATTTATTCGCTACAACCAAGTTCATAGAGAGTGCCACATAAAGCCAACTAGCATTCTAAAGCTAAAAGTTAGACCCAAATAAAAGCAATTACAAGGTTGGTTCTAACAAGCATGTCTCAGAAAAGCTACCTGTATAAATCACACATCAGA
Source organism: Tridacna crocea (assembly GCA_943736015.1). Classification (NCBI taxonomy): domain Eukaryota; kingdom Metazoa; phylum Mollusca; class Bivalvia; order Cardiida; family Cardiidae; genus Tridacna; species Tridacna crocea. The sequence continues at coordinate 9,677,563 of OX031068.1, forward strand.
GGGCAGTCCAATCTTGATCTACACAGATCATAAGGCAACTCTTAACCAAATGACAGCAGTTTCATCTAAGCCAATTTGAAAGCACTTGCGGAAAGCACTTGCAGATGACAAATGTTGTTAAAATGTTGATTTGTATTGGATATGATAGAAAACACTGTGGGAAAATGTCTTCGAAAGACTTCATTCCATAAACTCAGAGTAATGCATGAAAGGTTCAGGATCGTCAATTTGACCCTTTCTTTGACCCCGAACGACCGTTTCAGAGTTGACCTAGACATTGTTGCAGATGGTTACTCGTTAATCAAATGATTGGGCCTATCTTTCGAAGGACAGAAGGCATTGAATGAAAGGGAGAAAACTCCAGCACTTTCCCCCCTTTTTTTTGCATTTTTTTCCTGTTGCCTCATTTCTTGGGGGCATTTATTCTCTCGGTGATGACCAAATCAATTGTTTTACAAAGTCCAGGCTAACTATACAGATATGGGAATAATTCAACCTTAACTCTTTACCACACAAGAACATTTTAGACTGGTCCAAATTGAAAGCATTTGCAGACGACAAAATAAAAGTGACTGAAATTTTTAAATTTGTATTGGGATTGGAAGAAAACACTGTGGGAAAAGGAGAAAATGCTGGTTACCAGCATTTTCTCCTTTTCCCACAGTGTTTTGAAAAGGCTCCTTTCTCAGGGTCGTTAAAAATCCGGATTGTGTGGTAAAGGGTTAACTCTTTACCACACAGTCCCGACTTTTAATGACCCTGAGAAAGAAGCCTTCAAAAAAGATTGTGGGAAAAGGAGAAAATGCTAGTTACCAGTATTTTCTCCTTTTCCCACAATGTTTTCTACCCTTCAAATTTCAAATTTTCAGTCACTTTTATTTTGTCGTCTGCCAATGCTTTCGATTTGGACAAATCCAAAAATTTTGTCGTTTGGTAACGAGTTAAATGAACGATAATTTAACTTGTTTAACTCATTTACCGATCTTAGGCTTGCCCAAATTGAAAGCATTTGCAGACGACAAAATAAAAGTGACTGAAAATTTGAAATTTGTTTAATGAAGGGTAGAAAACACTGTTACATGGTAACTAGCATTTTCTCCTTTTCCCACAATCTTTTCTAAAGGCTTCTTTCTCAAGGGCATCAGAAGTAGGGATGGTATGGTAATGGGTTAAACCAGAGTCTTAGGACTGATGGCAACCAGCACAAGGTTCTTTTCTTTCAAAGACGGGAATCACAGTTTGAATTACAAGTCCAAAATTTTGCCGATTTGAAAAGGTTTAAAGGCACAATACAGGCCACAAAGTGAATAAGAACTGAATTAAAAGATTGGGCTTTAAAGGGAAAGGGTTTACTGAAAACATTGTGGAAAAGGAGAAAATGGTTATCAGTATTTTCTCCATTTCCCACAAAGTTTTCTATCCTTTTATCCCATTCCTAGACAACCTTTAAGACTCTTCCAAATTAAAATATGCTCCAATAGACACATTTGAAATTAGACTCAATGGCCTAGAGTTCTCTAAAACAGTAGCAACTGTTGTGAAAAAAGGAGAAGATACTGGTTTCAAGAATTTTATCCTTTACCCACAATGTTTTCATAAGCCATCTTCCCCATGGTCATAAAAACAAGGGATTCCGTTATCTGAACTACACTATTTGCCATGAACGAAATCACAACTTTACATCTGGCCAAGTATTAACTTTTCCCATGTGTCAACTCATTACCAAACAAATTTTTTTAGACAAGTCTAAATCAAAAGCATTTGCAGATGACAAAATAATAAAAGTGACTGAAAATTTGAAATTCATTTTGTGAAGGGTAGAAAACATTGTGGGAAAAGGAGAAAATGCTGGTTACCAGCATTTTCTCCTTTTCCCACAATGTTTTCTAAAGGCTTCTTTGTCAGGGGCATCCAAAGTAGGGAATGTGTGGTAATGGGTTAAAGTTGAGGAGGTTGATCTCAATAAAAATTAAAACCAAGATATAACAATTCAAAGCTCCTAAGACAAGAGTATTTTAGTATCAAGGTTTTTATTTAGAATAAGGTCATGCTATGTAATAGCATAACAGAGGAAAGAAAAAAGAAAATTTTACACTTTACCACAACCCCAAGTTTTAACAACCTCTGAAAACTTTGTGGGAAAAGGAGAAAATTTTGGTAACCTTTTTCCACAATGTTTACCAGCCTTTTGATGACAAGTTTCATAATTTGGGTAACAATCATTTTGTGTGTCTACAAATGCTTTCAATTTGGACCAAGCCTAAACTATTGTCTGTTGATGAATGTCAACTCATTACCAAAAGAGAAAATGTTAGGTTTGTCCAAATCGAAAGCATTTGCAGGCAACAAAATAAAAGTGACTGAAAATTTGAAATTTGTTTTGTGATGGGTAGAAAACATTGTGAGTAAAGAAGAAAATGCTGGTTACCAGCATTTTCTCCTTTTCCCACAATGTTTTCTACAGGCTTCTTTCTATGGCTTGTCAAAAGAAGGGATTGTGTGGAAATGGGTTCACTCTCTATCAAACAGAAGAGAGCCATAACTAAAAACATTTGTAGACAATGTATCATCAAAAGGAGAAATCTGTCATCTAAGAGTAAAAAGCATTGCGGGGGGGAAAAGAGATAAAGCTGGTAACCTGCATTTCCTTCATTTCCCACCATTTTTTTTTCACAATCCTTCTTCCATGAGGTTGTTAAAACTTGATATTGTGGTGAGGGGTTGAGGGAAGATGAACAGATATACATTCTGTACTGGTTACTTCCAAAAATATGTGAAAAATGGACACAGACCTTGTTTCCAATTTAGAAAATAATTTTAAGTATCTAAATTCAATAATAACTTGGCTAGCAAAATACATGTAGTTGAAAACAGGACTTCCATAAATAAACAAAGTATTTTAGACATAATTTTGACAGTCTTGTTTCTTCACCAAAGAATAACTAAACAAAAATTCTATTACAATATTTTCTGATGTTTACAATATGATGCTATGTTTTACAATGCTTAGAAAAAGTCTTTAACATCATTGTAGGAACAGGAGAAAATACTAGTAGCAGTACCCAGCATTTTTTTTTCATTTTCCTGTAATGTGTTACTCATTTACAAAGACAAATCCCATCAATTTAACCCATTACCATATTATCATTACTTTTTGATGACCCTGAGAAAGAAGCCTTTAGAAAACGTGGGAAAAGAAGAAAATGCTGGTAATCAGCATTCTCTCCTTTTCCCACAATGTTTTCTACCCTTCACAAAACAAATTTCAATTTTTCAGTCACTTTTATTCAGGGTAACAACCTACGTCATAGCGTACGTCATTGGAGACATTTTATATCCATCATTTTCGTTTTAAAAGGTAATTTTTTTTTAGCTTGTACATTATTTTTATTGAAGATCTGTCAAAACAAAGCAGCGCACATGGTACCTAACAACTTTCTTTGTTAGTACACATTGATATTTTGTTCATTAGTTTCGTTGATTTTGCAATTACCTCCGCACAATTTTCGAAGCCGGTGACACATGTGCGATTTAGAAATAGATTTTGTATACAATGCCGTTAAGAATAATTGAGTTGAAGTGTTTTGAGCTACAACATTGTTTCATGGCATTTTGATTTCACGAATAGGACAAATATATTTACCACCACCAGATGAAGTAGGTATTCTAAGTAAATTTTAGATACATACATGTATATCTTTTTAAAGTAATTAAACTGCACTTTGCACACAGAATGGCGGCTATTCCAACACCTCCGATATAATGTAGGTTGTCACCCTTGTTTATCTTAACATCTGCAAATGCTTTCGATTTGGACAAGCCCAAAATTTTGTCATTTGCTAATGAGTTGAATACTTTACAAATACACTGTGGCTCAAATGACAAGATCTGTTTTTAAAACATTGTAGAAATGGAAGAAGATGTTTATTACCACCACTTTCTCTAAAATTTCTTCAAGAAGTAAACATTTAAAGTGTGGGAAAAAGTTCAAACAAGTTTTTGAACAGCTATTTTCATATATTTTCCTGGCCTTATTCTCACCGGACTAGAAAAAAAACAGTTGTTCTGATGGCTGTACAAAAATTATGCAAGTTCATATTTTCCATATACATAATTACACTAGTACATAAGAGGTCTCAAACTTACATGTGAATTGTCTTCACATATCAATGTGCATATTGATACTCCTACTGCAAAGCGTAAGAAATATGTTCTAAAAGAAATCTGTACTTTGTTTTATCCACTTGCCTAACAGTTACTGATTTTTACAACCATTAACTCAAACATTTCATCATCTCAGCTATATTTATCGTCTGTACTTGTTTTCAACATGAGTTAAGTTCTAACCCTTAGAGCGCTGATTAACCCTAAATTATATTTTCCATGTAGAAATAATAGCATGGCATCTTTTGGATGGATTTTTTAACTGCATTGCCACATGTAACTGCCAAAGCACAAGATAGTCAGGAGCAGTTTTACCAGTAAAGTAATTGTTTAAAATCAGCAAAAAATGCCTTTTAATAACTCAAATTATCTCATTTCAAGGTTGCTCTTGTCTGCAGTGTTATGGCAAAGCAGACAGCGTAGATCAAATATTAGGCTGCATATTTTGTGCAGCCTGATCTTGAGGTACACTGAACTTAACCCATTACTTTTGTCGACCCTGAGAAAGAAGCCTTTTGAAAACATTGTGGGAAAAGGAGAAAATGCTGGTAACCAGCATTTTCTCCTTTTCCCACAATGTTTTCTACCTTTCACAAAACAAATTTCAAATTTTCAGTTACTTTTGTCGTCTGCAAATGCTTTCGATTTGGACAAGCCTAAAATACTGTCGTTAATGAGTTTAAGGCCAAACAACAAAATTTTGGACTAGCCTAAATTGAAAGCATTTGCAGACGACAAAATAAACGTGAATCAAAAATTGAATTATGAATTGGTAGAAAACATTGTGGGAAAAGGGAGAAAATGCTGGCTACCAGCATTTTCTCCTTTTTACCACAATGTTTTCAAAAGCTTTCCTTCTCAGGGCCGTTAAAGTCTGGATTTTGTGGTAAAGATTTAAGGGTAAAACTTATTGATTTTAAGGAATGATGAACTCCAAAAGATCCCCATAAATTTTCAAAGAAAACCTATAAAACAAATACAGCTGAAATATTCTTGTGTTTTCATTATTCTAAGACCATACTCATAACAATCAAAGAAATAGAAATGCTTAGTCCTTACCTACTTTGAGATTTACCTGTGACAGTGTCTATCACAACTTTCTGTGTAGATCAAAATCAGACTGGTTAGATCAAAATCAGACTGATAAGAACAAAATCAGACTGGTTAGATCAAAATCAGACTGGTTAGAACAAAATCAGACTGGTTAGATCAAAATCAGACTGGTTAGAACAAAATCAGACTGGTTAGAACACAGTTGTTTTTTTTTTAATCTTTGATACACAATATTAGCTGTAGTGTTCAATATTCACCCCAATACTGGCTAAGACATGCAATATCTCAAACAGACATCAGATTAAAAGCCCTGTTCACACCATAGCACACAATGCATAGTTTTCAAGACCCTGTGGAGGAAGGCTCTTGAATTCATTATGGGAAAAGCAGAACATGCTGTTAACTAACATTATTTTATTTTCCCACCACGTTTTCTAGCCTTTCAAGGACGTGTCCCACCACTTGAATAACAATGTGTTTATTACCTGCAAGTGCATTGATGTTGGCCAGGGCGAAATTTTTTGTCAGGCAAAGAATGAAAGTATGATGGCTTCTACTTCAACAGGAATGCTCAGAAACTTAAAAGATTATACAATGTATTACTGTTACTTTATAATGTTATTGTTTCATTACACTCTAAAAGGCATGAAACTTCATAAAATGAACGTGCAGTTGTTGATATGATGAGACGTTGCCACTCAAGTTGTCATGTTGTGTGAATGTCCTCTCTCTCGTCACACATTTATCACAATTATTGAGTCTAGAGATATTTTACCTCGTACTATGTTCATGGCATTCTTGAAAAATCAGCATAACGGTGTACTGATATTCTCAATATTGGTGTGTTTGTTTTTTCTTTAGACAATCACATCTTGTAGTGTACAACTTGAGTGAAGATGTTAGGGTCTAATGTCTGCTCTGCATTTTTAATTGATTGATTCAAGAAGGGTGTTCAATCACAGATATCCTGCTTGCTCTCCTCATTCTTTGGTCCACCATTCAATCCCAAGAAAAGCAGATTATCAACTGCTAGTCACCTATACTGGTCATACCCATTAAAACCCCTCCTTCTCCATCGATCCCTAATTAAAACACAGTAGCAGCATGGTGACCGACTGTGTGCTGATTAAGTAGATATAACCAATGATACATTGGAATTATTCGTTCATGATGAGGATGAGGCAGGTGGTTGGCGTGGCTGGGCCAATTTTGCGAGCGTTTCTGGACTGGCTGCAGCACGGAGGATCCCGTTTTCATATTCCAGCTGATTGTTACGTTCAATGAGTTCCGCAATTTGTTCTTTGAGAACTTCTACTTCCTCTCGCACTGCAAACATCAGGTGACTTTTCACCAGGTCCTGAAAATAAACAAAGGATCAGTGTGTTAAAATATATCCAGGGATTTTCTATTTAAAAACTTACCCTTCAGACCTTTGAAACAATATCGTAGGAAAAGAAGATATGCTGGATACCAGAAAACCCTGGTACCCTGAAAGCATTTGGAGATATCAAAAGTAATGTGACTCAAACATTGAAATTCATTCATGTAAGAGAAGAAAATATTGTAGGAAAAGGAGAAAATGTTGCTTACCAGCATTTTATCCTTTTCTCATGATGTTTTCAAAAGTCTTCTTGTCCAGGGTTGTTAAAACCCAAGATTGTGTGGTAAAGGTTTAACTCTTTATCACATAATCCCTACTTTTAATGACCCCGAAAAAGAAGCCTATAGAAAACATTGTGGGAAAAGGAGAAAATGCTGGTGACCAGCATTTTCTCCTTTACCCACAATGTTTCCTATCCTGCTGAAACAAATTTCAGTTTATGAGTTAGATTTATTTTGTCATCTACAAGTGCTTTCAATTGAGACAAGTCTAAAATTTTTTTTAGTAAAGAGTTAATCCTTTAATCCACAGATGCTCATTTTGACAAATCAACAACAGACAGCTTTTGAAAACATTGTGGGAAAAGGAGAAATTGCACTCAATCAGACATCTGTATCTGCATTGTTCCCTATTTTTGACACCATATCGTTATTTGCTGCTGAAATGTAAGAGCCTCAAATTGGCATATCAGGTAAAGGGTTTGTTTGTTTGTTTGAATGGTGTTTTACACCGCTTTCAACGTTACCTCAGTCATATCACGGCAACAGTTCACATATTCATGTTTCCTGGGTTTCACCAGTACAAGGCTTGGCTCTGAAGTGTCTTGCCCAAGGACACTCCTTAGAAAAAACCCAGTGGAGGTAGTGAAGCTCGAACCCGGGACCTGCAGATCACGAGTCTTGCGCTTTACCACTGAGCCACACAGGACCCTAGGTCAAGGGATAAACTGGTCATGAACTGTCCTCAACTAGTTCAAGGATATTTCATTATCTTATCTACAGTTTATAATTATAATAACTTGTCTGTTCTCTCACATATATTTCAACCCATACATCACAAAATAAACCCAAATAACATTTTCAGTCTTGAAAAAATATCTAAATACCCTAAATTTCAACTTTTGTCCCATAAATCTCAGCCCATTGTAGATCAGAGATCAGACTGCCTGGTTAGAGCAGTCTGATTTCAATTCACATCAGCTGAAAAGGGCAACATGAATCATGAGACAGGCCTCAAGGATCTTTGTGTTGAAGGGAGGAAAAATGCTGGTAACAATCATTTTCTCCTTTTCTCACAAAATTTTCAACCCTTCCTAAAACAAAAGTCAAATCCACATGCTTGTGCGCAAATACCTTTTTATTGGGAGTAGATCTGGACCCGTAATCATCAACCATTCTAAAGAATGTTCTTTGTCTTATTCTCCAAAATTTCCTACATTTGTTAAATAACACAACTTCTGATTGGCCAAAGCATTCAGTTTAGCCAATCAGAAGTTGTGTTAATTACAAATATAGAAAACCTTGAAGAATAAGACTAAGAATATTCTCAAGAATGGTTGGTGAATATGGGCCCTGGTCTAAAATTTTGTTGTATGGTAAAGAGTTAACTCATTGCCAAACGACAAAATTTTAAGTTTGTCCAAATCAAAAGCATTTGCAGACAACAAAATAAAAGTGACTGAAAATTTTGAAATTTGTTTTGTGAAGGGTAGAAAACATTGTGGGAAAAGGAGAAAATGCTGGTTACCAGCATTTTCTCCTTTTCCCACAATGTTTTCTAAAGGTTTCTTTCTCAGGGTCGTCAAAAGTAGGGATTGTATAGTAACTGGTTAAATAGATCTACTTTATCTTTGTCAATCAATCATTTCTAAGAATTGCCTTCTTTATGACGTTCGTTATGAAATCTTAGTATCAATAAGGATACCTTAATTGTTTGCTAAAATCTGACTATGTATTAGTCACAAGAAAACCCACTTCAAATTACAATTGGGTTTTTCCCACACCAAACAAAGAGTAAAAATATTGTACTTGCTTATAAGTCAACTCTTTTCCAAACTCTTTTCCTAACAATCCTAAATTTTAAGTACCTCAAGAAAAAAGACTCTTGAAAACATTGTAGGAAAAGGCGAAAAAGCTGGTAACCAGTATTTTACATGCAAAAATGCTGGTAACCAGAATTTTCTTCTTTTCCCACATTGTTTTCTGCTCCCCCAAAGACATTTTCAATTTTTGACTAACACTTAACTTTTGTCTTTTGCAAATGCTTTTAATTTCGTGAAGTTGAAAATTTGTTGTGTGGTAAGGACAACAACTGCTGATTTGCTTTTTCCACATGACTTTCTTAGAAGCTAGACAGACTATTTGAAATAGGACTTAAGGGATAAACAATTTCATTGGTTCAAAGTCTTTAAATGGCCCTGAAGAATACATCTTCCAAAAGCATGAAGGGATAAGGAGAAAATGACATCCTTTAACCATTGTTATCCATCAATATTTCAAGGAATTTCCCACACCCTAGAGCAATGGCGTCTCCATCCTACCAAGAAGTTAAAAGACTGATTGATTGATTGATTGACTGACTGATTGATTGAATCCTTCTTTACGCCACTTTAATTAAATTTCAATATTTTTCTTTGACATGCCATGGAGACAACTCACATATTCATTTATTTCCTAGGTTTCACCAAGTCTAGAACAAGGCTAGGGCTCTGAAGTTTGCCCAAGGACAAAAAACCTAATGGATCCAGTGTGGCTCGAACTTGGGGCCTCCATACTACACTTTACCACTAAGCCACACCTAACACCCTTGGTGAGAGAGGACAAAGACCTTTAACCCATTACCACACAATCCCTACTTTTGATGCCCTGAGAAAGAAGCCTTTAGAAACATTTTGGGAATAGGAGAAAATGCTAGTTACCAGCATTTTCTCTTTTTCCCACAATGTTTTCTACCCTACTAGAAACAAATTTCAATTTTTGAGTTACTTTTATTTTGTCGTCTGCAAGTGCTTTCAATTTGAACCAGTCTAAAATTTTGTCGTTTGGTAAAGGGTTAAAACAATGTAGCAGTAGAAGAAACTGCTTTCATTATAAGCTATTTCTCTATTCACTGACATCCTTAGGAAAGATGTACGCTGGTAAAGCTTTTACCAAGTAATTTGATTAAACTGGTGAAGCACCTTTCACAACATGGTTGCACAAATAAAGATTGAACATCAAAGATCAACATTCTGATCTTTGATTTTCACTGTCCTTTGTGCTGAGCCATTCTAAAGACCAAGATTTATTAATTGCAATAAACTCTTTACCAAACAACAATATTTTAGACTGGTCCAAATTCAAAGCATTTGCAGACGACAAAATACAAGTGACTGAAAATTTGAAATTTGTTTTGGGAAGGGTAGAAAATATTGTGGGAAAAGGAGAAAATGCTGGTTACCAGCATTTTCTCCTTATCCCACAATATTTTCAAAAGGATTCTTTCTCAAGGTCGTTAAAAGTCGGGATTGTGTGGTAAAGGATTAAATAGGCCTTGTTTCTGACAGGTTATGTCCAGTGTATTTCTGTATGACATCCCATGCATTTATCATTTACCACAAAATAAAAAGTTGGACATGTCAAGATTAATTCTTTACAATTTCAAACAACCGTGGGAAAGAAGCCTTCTGAAAACATTGTTAGAAAAGGAGAAAATGCTGGTAACTACCATTTTCTCCTTTCCTCACAATGTATTTCTATCTTATCAAAAAATTCATACCATTTGAGCCCAATTGATATTGTGGTCTGAAAAGGGCATGATTTTGTGGTCTGGTGAAGGGTTAATCGCATTAATTTTGTAGACAAAATATTACTGTATGCATGGCTAGATGCCTAATGGTAGTTATGATAAATAACTGTTTACAAGAGAGGTGGGTTGGTTGTATTGGGGTTTAACGCCACTTTAACAGTTAAGGTCATACCATGGTGGTCAGTGACGCACATGTGTTTCCTGGCGTTCTCACACCGGTACTTACACTACTTGCTTTCCAAAGCCACCGACTAATTTTCTCACATGCTTCAGCACAGGTGAGACGCAAAAATATGCCAGAAAGAAACTTCGTCTCAACCGGGTATTGAACTCACAACCAACAAGTCCTGAGTCCAACACGCTCACCGCTGAGCCATCTGGCACGGGCTACAAGAGGGGTAGATGGACTCACACAATCCCTACTTTTGACGACCCTGAGAAAGAAGCCTATTAAAAACATTTTGTGGAAAAAAAGAGAAAATGCTGGTGACCAGCATTTTCTCCGAGTCCCACAATGTTTTCTTCCCTTCCTAAAACAAATTTGAATTCTTTAGTCACATTCATTATGTCATCTGCAAATGCTTTAAATTTGGACCAGTCTAAAATGTTGTTTGGTCAAGAGTTAAGTTACTGAAAGGACAGAGCCATCTGAAAATGTTGTGGGAAATGGGAGAAATTGCTGGTAATCAGCAATCTCTCCTTTTCATTTTTTATTTAATGCTTTGAAAGACAAAATGTAAACATGTAATTTCACCATTAACATTTGGTTTTCACAAATGATATCAATTTTTTTGACAAGTGTAGAATTTTGTCATCAAGTACAATGCTGATTCCATAAAAAATTCACAAGCTGATGGGCTTTCCACTGTATTCCAACCCCATCAGGAGAAGGCTAGGGAAATATGAAACCAAATATGGAATACAGTTATTATAAGCTTTAACTCTTTATCACACATTCCCGACTTTAAACGACCCTGAAAAAGAAAGCTTTTGAAAACATTATAGGAAAAGGAGAAAATGCTGATAACCAGCATTTTCTCCTTTTCCCACAATGTTTTCTACCCTTCACAAATCCAGTTCAAATTTTTGAGTCACACTGATTTAGTCGTCTGCAAATGCTTTCAATTTGGGCTTTCAATTTGGGTGTGTCCAAAATTTTGCTGTTTAGTAAAGCGTTAACTCATTACCAAACGACAATATTTTAGGCTTGCCCAAATTGAAAGCATTTACAGACGACAAAATAAAAGTGACTGAAAATTTGAAATTTGTTTTGTGAAGGGTAGAAAACATTGTGCGAAAAGGAGAAAATGCTGGTTAACAGCATTTTCTCCTTTTCCCACAGTGTTTTCAAAAGACTTCTTTCGCAGGGACGTCAAAAGTAGGGATTGTGTGATAAAGGGTTAAATCATGCAAACTTCTATGCATATACTGCGCAACACTACCTTCCTACTGACCTGGGTAGTGAAGGGCTCGTGAATGGAAATTTACAGCATACCTGAGTGGGAAAACCCCAAAATCAATATTACAGGCGAGGCTGTAACACTTTTATCAGACAACGAAATAACGTGAATACATTAAAGAAAGAATCATTGTAACAATATTATAAGGTATAACCTATGCTAGGCAACGAAACATAGAAAAAATGTCCAGTGTTGAAATGTTTTTGATAGCCGAGTGAGTCTTACCCAGTCATACAGTTTGGTATGGGTATCTGTAGGTAAAGGCTTGATCTTTTGTTCAATGGCAGGCTATTTCATAACCTTTATACTAACTTACAAAATCATCCTAAAAGATTCTAGTTATTCCCTAGAAAAAAGAGGCTGCCTTCTTAACCCCTTCCCGAATGATAAACTTTTGGACTAGACCAAATTGAAAGCATTTGCAGAAGACAATTCGACTCTTGCTGAAAAGATGATTTCTGTCTATGATAGGGTTGAAAACATAGTGGGAAAAGAAGAAAATGCTGGTTACCAGCATTTTCTCCTTTTCCCACAATGTTTTCCAAAGGCTACTATTCCATACCCGTAAAAACAAGGGATTGTTTGGGAAAGGGTTAATTCTTGACCAGACCACAAAAATTTAGACGGGTCCATTTTAAGTCGTTACTAAACGACAAAATCTTAGGTTAGTCCAAATCGAAACCATTTGCGGATGACAAAATAGAAGCGACTGGAAATTTGGCATTTGTTTTGTGAAGGGTAGAAAACATCGTGGGAAAAGGAGAAAATGCTGGTTACCAGCATTTTCTCCTTTTCCCACAATGTTTTCAAAAGTCTTCTTACTTAGGGGCGTCAAAAGTAGGGATTGTGTGGTAATGGGTTAAAAGCAACTGTTGCAGAAGACTGATAGAAAGTAGTCAAACCATCATTCTTGGCGCAAAAGATGCAAATGAGGCAATTTCAGTGGTCCTTTGTCCGAACATTTTGTGGAAAAGAAGCCAACAGGTTGTCCAAGGTCAGGCTACATAGAATGTGCAGTCTGAAATTGATCTCTTGCTAGCAGCAAATATTGCAGGTACAGCTCTTTCAAAGGTTTAACCCATTACCACACAATCCCTACTTTTGACGACCTTGAGAAAGAAGCCTTTAACACATTACCACACGAGAAAAATTTAGACTGGTCCAAAGTGAAAGCATTTGCAGACGACAAAATAATGGTGATTTGTTCTGGGAAGGGTAGAAAACACTGTGGGAAAAGGAGAAAATGCTGGTTACCAGCATTTTCTCCTTTTCCCACAGTGTTTTCAAAAGGCTTCTTTCTCAGGGGCGTCAAAAGTAGTGACTGTGTGGTAATGGGTTAATTGGAAAACATAGTGGGGGAAAGGAGAAAATGCTGGTAACCAGCATTTTCTCCTTTTCCCACAATGTTTTCTACCCTTGACAGAACAAATTTCAAATTATCAGTCACTTTTATTTTGTCGTCTGCAAATGCTTTCGACTTGGACAAACTAAAATATTGTTGTTTGGTAATGAGTTAAAGTGAAAAAGGGTAAATGCACAGCACACAGTTTACAATCTAACCTTCTTTGTTAGTGATCAAACTCTAGAATTAGTTCTGAAACATTACTGCGAAAAAAAAAGCAGCCAATTTTTTTTTCAAAATCAGTAAAAGCAATGTTGAATACAATAGATTTTCGCTCATTTCTTTTGATATATCACACAGACAAAAATCTCTATAGAAACAATAATAAAGCACCCGTAACTTACCAAATAAGAAGAATTCATCACTTTATTTTCAATCCTGCCCATCACAAAGTTATCAAACTGATCAGCTTTAAACAAGGCAATCATTTGTTCACCCATTTTGAATTTAAAATTATTATCAAGACCACGTCAATGTTTATCTTCCCCGTTTCCTGCACAACTGCTCAGCTCTGCCTGTATGAATGAGTAATGGTTTCCGACAACCGCCTTGTTTATATATACCAAGGCAGTTCGTTGCTATTTTTGTCAAACTATTGACCTCTGAAGGGTGGCGACCTACTACAAGTATCAAGTACATAATATTTACAATTTTCTCCCACTAAAAATCTTTACTTTTATACTCATGTTTTCAGCAATTAACTTTATACACAACAATACTATATTCAACCAATCCCAAGCAAGAATAATTACGAAAACATTGTGGATAAATAAGAAAGATGGTACTGACACCATCTTCTCCTTTTACTACAATGCTTACAAAAGAATTCTATATACCAATTAAGCTGTTCAGACACAATCAAGTTTGGTAAAGGATTAACTTTTAGCTGAACAACACAATGTTTGACTTGTTTAACCCATTACCACACAATCCCTACTTTTGACGCCCCTGAGAAAGAAGCCTTTTGAAAACACTATGGGAAAAGGAGAAAATGCTGGTAACCAGCATTTTCTCCTTTTCCCAGTGATTTCTACCCTTCTCAGAACAAATTTCTATCTTTTAGTCACCTTTATTTTGTCGTCTGTAAATGCTTTCAATTTGGACCAGTCTAAAATTTTGTCGTTTGGTAAAGAGTTAAACTGACAGCATCTGCAGACCACAAAATAAAATACTGAAAGTTGTTTGAGGCAGGCCAGGAAACATTGTGGGAAAAGGAGAAAATGCTGGTAACCCACATTTTCTCCTTTCCCCCTAATATTTTCTAAAGCCTCTTTCATCAGGGTCATTAAATGTCGCATTTGTGTACGTTTGTGCAGTAAAGGGTTAATGAAGAATAATTATTAGACTCTTAACCCATTACCACTAAATCCCTACTTTTGACGCCCCTGAGAAAGAAACCTTTAGAAAACATTGTGGGAAAAGGAGAAAATGCTGGTAACCATTATTTTCTTCTTTTCCCACAATGTTTTTTACCCTTCACAAAACAAATTTTAAATTTTCAGTCACTTTTACTTTGTCGTCTGCAAATGCATTCGATTTGGACAAACCTAAAATTTTGTCGTTTGGTAATGAGTTAAGAGCTGACTTTTAAATTAACTTTATTTCTTTGATAAACCTTAAAGTGGGTACTAAAAAATACTAACTGTGAGCATTCTATAAACTACCCACACCACAGGTTTTACCATTTTTGTCATATTTCACCACAGTTTAGTAATTATGTCATATTTAAAGAATGTGATTACCTAAAGGCTAAACCACATGAGTCTATTGACCTATGCTGCTTGCTGGCATTATTCTTAACCCTTTACCAAACAACAAAATTTTAGACTGGTTCGAACTGAAAGCTGTAGCAGATGACAAATTAAGCGTGACTCAAAAGTTGAAATTTATTTCCAGCAGGGTAGAAAACATTGTGGGAAAAGGAGAAAATGCTGGTTACCAGCATTTTCTCCTTTTCCCACAATGTTTTCAAAAGGCTTCTACCCCAGGGTCTTAAAAACAAGGGATCGTTTGGTAAAGGGTTAAAGACCTTCAATAATCATGTACTGCAATAAAGTCCATAATAGGCTTGCAAACACTTTGCTTGATGGAAGCAATGACTTCTTTTTCAACACTTTTTTTTTTTCAATGCAGATGGTGAAATAGGTTGGCCCAGTATAATGGCAAACAATCTGAAGTTTTCACAGCCTAAGATGGAAGACAGCTATTGAAAACATCATAGGAAAGGCAAGCAAATGTTTGTAACCCTCAATTTTTTTCCTTTTCCCACAATGTTTCCTACCAAAGATAAATATAATAATCATCATCATTTATGTAACATTTAACTCATTACCAAACAACAACATTTTAGGCTCGACCAAAGCGAAAGCATTTGCAGACAACAAAATAAAAGTGACTGAAAATTTGAAGTTTGTTTTTTGAAGTGTTAGAAAACAGTGGGAAAAGGAGAAAATGCTGGTTACCAGCATTTTCTCCTTTTCCCACAATTTTTTTTAAAGGCTTCCTTCTCAGGGGCATCAAAAGTATGGACTGTGTGGTAATGGGTTAGGTGTTGTCTGAAAATCCTTTCCACTTGGGACAAGTGTCAAAATTTGTGGTCTGGTACAAAGTTTGCATTAAATTTCAAACGGTTTTCATTTAATCCTAAGACTGCCCAAGCTTGACTCACTGCCCTTTAAAGAACACTGCAGATCAAGATCAGGCTGCACAACACATAAAGTCTGATCTTGGGTCCACACTATCCTTTACATATTTCCTTCCAATAAATCAAGGTTTGAAATGTCAGTATTTTGCATTTTTAATTTTTGGTGAAAATGTTTGTGTCATCTTTTTACCAGCTTTATGGGTTTACCCTTTACCACACTGCAAAGTTTCATACTCTTCTACATTGAGGAAATCCACGGACGAAAATTGACTTGTTTTCAAAGAAATATACTTGTTCTTGAATAGGTAGGAAAAGGAGAAAATGCTATTTACCAGCATTTTCTCCTTTTCCCACGATGTTTTCAAAGGTCTTCTTTCTCGGGGTCATTGAACGGTGGATTGAGTAGGAAAGGGTCAAATCTTTACCTACCATACAGTTCCAGCTTTTAACGACTCTGAGAAGGCAAGCTTTTGAAAATGTGGGAAAAGGAGAAAATAATGGTAACCAGCATTTTCTCCTTTTACCACAATGTTTTCAACTCTTCCAGAGTCAATATTCAATTTTTCATTCACATTCACTTTGTTGTCTGCAAATGCTTTCAATTTGGACAAGTCCAAATTTTGCTGTGTGGTAAGAGTTAATTGATGGGAAGTGTCCGTGTGTGGGAGTGCAAGGCAAACATTGTCATTTTTTTAAACCCCTATGGCTGCTTAAAACACCACTCAATGCTGGCCATTAGCAGAAAGTATAGATCAAGATCAGACTGCACAAAGCATGCAATCTGATCTTTGCTCTCTCCTGTCCATTCAGTACATTTTTTTTTTCAAATTAATACCTTCGAAATGGCAAAATTCAATTCACTTACTATAGAAGATAAAGGTTAACAAACCTTAACAATCCTTTGCTATAGCAACTCGGGTAAGAAGACGAAAATTTTGTCAGAAAAAGAAATCATACTGTTGAATAGCACTATTTCTTTTTATCACAATGTTTTCTCTCATTTCAAAGACAATTCGATGGATTTAGCCATCTTTGGCCTGATATTCAGTTGTCGTCTGCAAATCTTCCAAACTTCGAGGAGTTCACATTTTGTTGTAAGGGTGAGAATTAATGATAATAGCTGTTTTATGAGTAATGAGACATGAATGTAATGTTTTTTCCTGTCAACCTCCCCAAAGCAGATAACTTCATACAAGGGGTCAACTCCACCAGACTACAAAATTTTAGACATCCATATTGATAATATTTCCAGAGTAACATAGACTAGCATAATAATAATCTCTTCCTTTCCCAAGATGTTTTCAGGAACTTCTTTTCCCCTAGTCATTACACTTAGCATAGGCGTAACCAGGAAAAAGTTAATTATACCCACACCAAAGTTGGCCATTTTTGAGGCAGGTTACAAAAGCCATTCAGAATCGGCCTAATGGAATAGGAGCCGTAAAATCAAGATATTTCTGATCTTGACTGTTTTAGAAAACTTACAAACTGAAAAATATACGAAAAGAGGCAACTTACGACCTACTTTCGATTTTTTCTACATTACGCACATGCGTGGTATGCGTAAATAGAAGTTACGCCTATGCTTAGCATTGTATATTGACTCATTACCACAAATCAATATTTTAGGTTTGTCCAAATCAAAAGCATTTTGCAGACGACAAAATAAAAGTGACTGAAAATTTGAAATATGTTTTGGGAAGGGTAGAAAACATTGTGGGAAAAGGAGAAAATGCTGGTAACCAGCATTTTCTCCTTTTCTTACAATGTTTTGTAAAGGCTTCTTTCTAAGGGTCTTCAAAAGTAGTGATTGTGTGGTAATGGGATAAAGACTGATTATAACTAACCTCCACTTTGGCATTTAAGTTTCTAGAAGTACACAACCAGCCCAAATTGGAACCAAACATCTTCAGTAATAACATAGGTTTCAAAATGTGTGTTCGAAAGTTTTAACATACAGACAATGCAAACAACAGGACAAGACAACACCACAAGTAGGTGTTTTCTTCAAAAGCAGCCTGAAAATCATTTTATGATTTTAAAATTTCTCTGATAGGGTAGAAAAAGTTACTGATATGGCAAAAATGCTTAACCCTTTCCCAAACGACGAACTTTTGGACCATACCAAATTGAAAGCATTTGCAGACGACAATTCATCTCTTGTTGGAAAGATGATTTCTGTCTATGATAGGGTAGAAAACATTGTGGGAAAGGAGAAAATGCTGGTAACCAGCATTTTCTCCTTTTCCCACAATGTTTTCAAAAGGCTACTAGTCCAGACCCGTAAAAACCAGGGATTGTTTGAGAAAGGGTTAAAACAAAATATTTTCCTCCATACCCAGTATCTTTTTAAATCCCTACTTCCCAGATGACAAAGAAACCCCAAGAGATCAAGTTCGTTTAGTAAAGGATCAAATAATTATCAAAACCATGCAATGAACTGTAAAAGGACCTTTTTTTAGTTACTGACTCAGAGAAAAAGGACCCTTTTTTAGTTTCTGACTCGGACAGTCACTAAATAGATATATTTTCTATCTTAATTTAATCGACTGTTCCAGATGACATAACTAGGGACCTGCCAAAATCTAAAACGTTTTCACACAACTTATCAGATGATTAACCAGCATTTTCTCCATGTACCATCACAGTTTCACAAACCTAAATGTCCCTGGTTTCACAAACCTAAATGTCCCATACAGTATTTAAAACACTTTTTTGTTGGCAACGGGCTGAGAGAAGTGCAGATTTAATACACAGGAAGTCTGAGGGTCATAACTCTACAAAATTCAGTAGATATTAACCCATTACCAAACGACAATATTTTAGACTGGTCCAAATTGAAAGCATTTGCAGACGACAAAATAGAAGTGACTGAAAATTTGATATTTGTTTTGTGAAGGGTAGAAAACATTGTGTGAAAAGGAGAAAATGCTGGTTACCAGCATTTTCTCCTTTTCCAACAATGCTTTCTAAAGGCTTCTTTCTCCCGGGCGTCAAAAGTAGGGATTGTCTGGTAATGGGCTAAATAAATCTCCTCTTTTTATTGCTTGTGATAGACATCTTCTATTTCTACTTTGCAGTGCATTCAGGATCGTGCATGGTAACTTAAAATGCTGGAATAAACAGCACATGTACATAAAAGAGGCCATCAAAATGTGATAAATCTACAGTTTCTCATTAATAATTCATGGCAGGAAAATTATCGAAGCTACCCACTGTGTTTCATGGTTGTATAATCTTCTACCCTTACTGTTGAAAACATATTGCAAACATAGACAATTTTGTGTGCCCCTGCCGAACATTTAACTCATTACCAAACGACAAGATTTTGGGTTTGTCCAAATCGAAAGCATTTGCAGAATCTGATGACAACATAACAGTGACTGAAAATTTGGAATTTGTTTTATGAAGGGTAGAAAACATTGTGGGAAAAGGAGAAAACGCTGGTTATCAGCATTTTCTCCTTTTCCCAGAATGTTTTCTAAAGGCTTCCGTCTCAGAGGCGTCAAAAGTAGGGGTTGTGTGGAAATGGGTTGATTTAGGTAATACTGTAAAAAGCAGAACTAATTATACAAAACCAAGAGCACCTTGATAGCTTTGGATTGCTCACCTGAGCCTACCTATCTTTAGTGAAATACTCTGTCATAAGTATGTCCATTAGTATGATATTTATCTATCAAATTCTGCAAAATTTGGAAGAACATCATTCAAAAATAGGACAACAATATGGCACAAAAGTTTTCTTTTAATTTAAATGTGACCTAGATCTGTTTCTCTTCTTATATTTTATATGTATATCTCATAATATCAACGAGATGTCAACTTTCTGGCCAAGTTCCATCAATATTGGCTTGAAAATTGATCCCTAAAGTACTTACATTGTTTTTCAAGGATTTCACCCGACTTCTATGATCAATGTAATCAACTTTCTGAACAAGACATTATCAAGACAAACATTCTGGCCAAGTTTCATACAAACAGGCCTCAAATTATTGCCTGTGGAGTGCTCCCAAGATTTTTTCTACCAACAATTTTTTTGTTCATGTTGGCTCTCTTTCGAAGCTATTCACAGGAAAATGAACTCAAATGGTTGTGACTATGGTGGACATGAATTTTTTCAGAGGATTTTACATAAAGACCTACTTTTTGACCAAAATCAGCATGAATTCTGCTTCGGTTAATTTTCACCATGAGCTCTTCAAGCATATAATTATTCAACATGTCAGTCTTAGTTAGTATTCAACTGGTACGATTGCCAGTCTCCACACTTGGAAGTCATGGCTTCAATCTTCCCATAAAGTCCTGGATATTTTGCTGGAATATCCTTATGGAAATGGAAGACACTTCAAAGCCCATAAGCCTAGAACTAGTTAACTCGTTACCACATAATCCCTACTTTTGACACCCCTGAGAAAGTAGCCTTTTGAAAATACTGTAGGAAAAGGAGAAAATGCTGGTAACCAGCATTTTCTCCTTTTCCCACAGTGTTTTCTACCCTTCCCAGAACAAATTTCAATTTTTCAGCCACTTTTATTTTGTCGTCTGCAAATGCTTTCAATTTGAACCAGTCTGAAATTTTGTCGTGTGGTAAAGAGTTAAATCTACTGGACATCACTGAAGGTAGGACCTTGCTTCTAGATAAGACTGATAGAATGTTGAAAGCAATGCAAAAAAAAAAATCAATCAAACAGTCAACTAACATGCAAAGCAATCCCCTGAAGAAGCTTACAAATTTCAATAAATTTAGCTGTTTTTGGAGACAATACCAATCAAGACTGTATTCTACATTCTGTGCATTAAAAACTTGCAGCACTAGTCGTTGTCTGCGTATGTCATATTCTTC
Source organism: Tridacna crocea (assembly GCA_943736015.1). Classification (NCBI taxonomy): domain Eukaryota; kingdom Metazoa; phylum Mollusca; class Bivalvia; order Cardiida; family Cardiidae; genus Tridacna; species Tridacna crocea. The sequence continues at coordinate 9,698,296 of OX031068.1, forward strand.
AAAGATTCGACTGTCTTATATGACGCATCACTAACCCGGAAAGTGGGAAGACTGTAATATTACACTCTATACAGTAGCACTGTAGAAAATAGCTTTTATCAATACCTTTGAGGTGAAATGAGACCTGCTTTAGCTCCAGATTTCTCTAAACTGCTGATGATAGCTTAGTGAATTGCACTAGGTAGTGTTTTATTGTTTATTTTAGTTTGAAATTCGAAGTAACAGTTGTTGCGTAGGAAAGTGGTTCAGTTCTGTACCCAGGATGCCCAAATTAGATGAGTATATAATTATAGAATGCCATCTAGCCCCAGTTAACCCATTACCACACAATCCCTACTTTTGACTACCCCGAGATAGAAGCCTTTAGAAAACATTGTGGGAAAAGGAGAAAATGCTGGTAACCAGCATTTTCTCCTTTTCCCACAATGCTTTCTACCCTTTAGAAGCAACTCAGATGGGATAATATTTAATGAACTTTCTGAGACCTGTAAACTGCTAATAGGGTACTTGTAACAATAACAATTAATAAGCTCTTGAGAAGGTAACCAAGCAACCACACATTATGCAAGCTCTTTTTACCATCATTTTGTGATTAACTGGTACCTCATGTAGACTCTATGTTAACTCTTTACCAACAACAAAATTTTGGACCTGTCCAAATTGAAAGCATTTGCAGACGACTAAATCAATGTGACTCAAAAATTTGAGCTGGATTTGGGAAGGTTAGAAAACGTTGAGGGAAAAGGAGAAAATGCTGGTTATGGGCATTTTCTCCTTTTCCTACAATGTTTTCAAGAGCTTTCTTTTTCAGGGTCGTTAACAGTCGGGATTGTGTTGTAAAGAGTTAATCCTGTTTCATTTTCAAAACATAAGTCTTACAACTACTGGTAAATGCACTCTATGTGCATCAAGTAAATCATTTACATAATGTTACTAAACGCTTAACACTTTACCAAACAACCTCGGGTTTTCACGACACCAAGAAAGAAGCCTTCTGAAAACATTGTGGGAAAAGAGGACAATGCTGGTAACCAGCATTTTCTCCTTTTCCCACAATGTTTTCTGTCCCTACCCAGAAGAAATTTTTGAGTTACCTGAATTCTGCTTCCAATTTGGACTGGTCTAAAATTACGTTATTTGGTAAAAAGTTAGATTTACTTCACAGGTTGAATATCTTGACTCTTTACAAAACAACAAAATGTTAGGCTGGTCCATTTGTTGTTGCAAATGACAAAATGTTGAAAGGATGTGTCTGTGATTGGAATGAAAATGTTTGGGTGACAAAGAAAATGCTGGTCACCAGAATTTTCTCTTTTTCCCATAACCCATTACCACAGTCACAATCCCTACTTTTGACACCCCTTAGAGAGAAGCCTTTAGAAAACATTGTGGGAAAAGGAGAAAATGCTGGTAACCAGCATTTTCTCCTTTTTCCACGATGCTTTCTACCCTTCACAAAATAAATTTCAAATTTTCGGTCACTTTTCTTTTGTCATCTGCAATTGCTTTCGATTTGGACAAACTGAAAATTTTGTTGTTTGGTAATGAGATAATGTGTTCACAAAAGGTATCTTTCTCAGCCGCATTAAACTCAGGACTGTGTAGTACAGGGTTACAGGATGCAGAATTCGAAAAACAGCCATCTGTTTGGTCAACACCAAAGCACTTGGCAAACAGAAATTGACCTTTCTGTAAATGTGAGTTTGGCACGCCCCCTTCCCCTGAGTAACAAAGTATTTCAGTTGTCAAGCCTGTCAAGCTAACAACATCTTCGCAAGCCAAGGGTACTAAGGTTGTACCCTTGGCCGCTTGCCTCTTTAAAACGAGGCTCCAGCCGTGCAATTCCATTGGATGCGATCAAAACCCATCACGTCCAATCAAACCATCCATAACAAGAAATCTTTCGCAAAGCAGGAAACAATAATGGCGGGGCCAGTCAAAATTGGAAGTTGTCGTATTTGTGACAAAAATTTGTCAAAAAAGAGTAGACGATCGATATTCAGTGACTTTTTTGTAGTTTACCATCAATTTTAATTACTAGCATTACAAATTTTGTTACGAGCATTTTGATTGGTCAGAAATAACATCAACAAAGGTTACGCAACACGTGATATTCGATAAATGGCGGAGCGGGAAGCAGCCAAGGGTACATAACGAATAAAGTGGTGTTAGTATCCTTGGCTTGCGAAGATGAGCTAATCAGAAATGTGTCAGACTATTTTGTTAGCATGTCGTCCAATGTTTCGTTTTCATTGGCCGATAAGATGTTGGTAGACCTGTCTATCAAAATCGGCAGAAAGGTCAATTGGCTGGCTTTTGTACTCAGAGTAAGACCAATGTTTGGTCAATATAGCTTTCTTTGCCATCAATGTGACCTGTGCTACATTCTACCCTGTAAGGGAAAAGGTGTAAAAGAATCTACATTAGTTTAATTATCATACATTCTGTTGTAGCATCTATCTTTCAGGGCCCACACATGGGACATTAAACACCCCCGAAGTAAGACAATTATGTCCAATAGTGACCAAAAAGTGACCAATTAGCAAATGGATGGCACAAATTTTTTATGTCCACTGACAGAGTGGAGTCAAAGGTCAACAACCACCTTCAGGGCACCAAACAACTGAAATGGTCCTGTAAAAACATCAGCTCTTTTGACAGTCTATCAAACACAAAATATCCAAGAGATAAGTAGATCTATGATTAGACTGCACATAATACAATGTCTAGCTGATCATGACCAACATAATGCCTTCAAAAACAACTGAAAATGTCATTCAACCAGTTTTAACGAGTTTAACCCTTTACCAACCAAACCTGTGATTCAATGAACTCTGAGGAGGAAGCCTTTGGAAAACACAGTGGGAAAACGAGAAAATGCTGTGAAGCATTTTCTCTTTTTCCCCCAGTGTTTTCTACACCTTCATACACAAATCTCTGCACTTTAAGTCACCTCTGATTGGTCATCTAAAAAGTAAATGCCCTCTATTCGGACAAGTCTAAAATTTTGTAGCCAAGAAAAAAGGTTAGATTGTGATTCTCTTTGTCAGCAGACATACTCGTAGAAATAAAACTTCTTTGGGATAAGAAGATTCTTTGAAATACAGACTAATTACTCCACTGAACCCAAATCAAAGTATTAAGTATACAAGAAAATATTGATGCTGAACATCAATGGCGCCACAAAGCACTTATTTCTGTAACAGGGCACAATACATTGGGCTGTGTTAACAGGTTAAAACGTTTATGAAAATCATGAGATCGTTTAACAGCTCAGTAGAAATCATTATCTCCCGCTAGATGGCATTCTATAAATACTCATCTAATTTGGGTATTCTGGGTACAGAGCCGAACCACTTTCCTACGCGACAACCGTTACTTTGAATTTCAAACTGAAATAAACGTTTACTCAATAAAATGCTAAATCCTAAAATTCACCTAGCTATGGTCAGCAGTTTAGAGAAATCTGGAGCTAAAGCAGGTCTCATTTCACCTCAAATGATATTGATAAAAGCTGTTTTCTACATTGCTACTTTATAGAGCGTAATAATATTACAGTCAGCCCGCTTTCGGGGCTAGTGATGCATCATATAAGACAGTCGAATCTTCGAAGAGTATGACATGCGCAGACAATGCAGTAGGAATCACATTATTGATCACGTGACTCATTTTGTCACGTTTAACATCCAATATTTGCATTATGTGGAGAAAGTCCAATTCAAATCAGTATATTTATGGCACAACACCCAAAACTAGTAACCTTCATAATAGCCAAATAAACCACATTTGTCCTTTGATAGACAGTAAAAAGATGCTTCCGCCAAAGCTGCTGTGAATTAGCCGAGTCTTGGTAGCTCAGTTGGTAGTGTGCAGGACTTGGGAACAGGACCTTGCTGGCTTGATCCCTAGGTCAGCCATATTCCTTTCTGAGGATAGATGATAGTCATTGCGACAAGATTCATTCCACTCTCACCATTGACTATCGTTTTGACTATGCTTGAGTGGGAAAGCAGCCAGTGGCTCGGAAAGAATATTCTTAGAGTACCAGTAAAAGAAACTCCAGGTAAGCATGGATACTTGCACTGGCTGCCGCCATATAACTAGAATGTTAAAAGGGCTGTTAACCCATTACCACACAATCCCTACTATTGACGCCCCTAAAGAGGAAGCCTTTTGAAAACACTATGTGAAAAGGAGAAAATGCAGGTGACCAGCATTTTCTCCTTTTCCCACAGTGTTTTCTACCCTTCCCAGCCCAAAATTCAGTTTTTGAGTCACATTTATTTTGTCGTTTGCAAATGCTTTCAATTTGGACCAGTCTAAAATTTTCTTGTGTGGTAAAGAGTTAAACATCCTAACATCAATCAACAATCAACCGCAATGAATTATTGGACTAGGCTTCAAAGTCAAGTACTTACATGCTCTTGAGATAGCTAAAACTTCAAAACTATCTAAGAAAGGACAAACTAAAATTAGAACGTCCACTCCATAAATCATGATGAGCCACTTTAAGCCTTCACCAAACAATCCCATATTTAACTTTTTACAAACACAATCCCAAGTTTTAACCCCCCCCCCGACAAAAAAGCCTTTTGAAAACATTGTGGCAAAAGGAGAAAATGCTGGTAACCAGCATTTTCTCCTTTTCCTACAATGTTTTCTACCATTTAAAAGAAAATTTTCACCATTTGAGCTGTATTGAATTTGTTGCCTGCAAATGATTTGAATTTCCATCTGCCTTTACCATACGGCAAAATTTTGGATATTTAAATAGTGCTAGTATACGTAGCAGACAACAAACTCAATGTGGCTCAAATGATGGGAGCTTTGAGTTCGTTGAAAACATAGTGGTAAGCGGGTCAAATGCTGGTTACCAGCATTTTCTCCTTTTCCCACAATGTTTTCCACCCCTTCATAAAACAAATTCCAAATTTTCAGTCACTTTTATTTTGTCGTCTGCAAATGGTTTTAATTTGGACCAGTCTAAAATTTTATCGTTTGGTAATGAGTTCATATTTAGACTGATATTATGTTTTCAATCTAAACAAGCCTAAAATACTGTCATCTAGTAAAGCTTTATATTATTCAGTTCTTCAAGAGTCTGCCCATCTTTCAACTTGACTTTTGGTCAGAAAACTTTAACATGCCTTGCACCCTGTCACATCAACATGATGACATTCTGTTTATGACTAAAAGGAAGTTCTCCACCTACAATATGTACAATGTCATCCCCTTCATTTACCCTTTCACTGAAAAATAAATGTACAGAGTAGTATCAACCCTCCACTCTCTGCTGGAACTACTTTTGACTTTTGTCGGAATGTTTCGGCAGAAGGGGGCCTCCTTTTTCCACAGTAATTTCATTGTAAAATCAAAATTGTCGTCAAAGAGTAATATCTGCCAAGAATTTGTTTCAAGTGGTTGACACCAAATAGTTTGGTAACAGGCTATGTCTTTACTGCACAATCCCGACTTTAACGACCCTGAAGAAGAAGTCTTTTGTAAAATACTGTGGGAAAAGGAGAATATGCTGGTATTCAGCATTTCCTCCTTTTCACTCATTGTTTTCTACTCTATCAAAGAGAGAAATCATCATTTCATCAATGTTTAATTTGTCATCTGCAAATGCTTTCAATTTGATCACATCCCAAATTTTGTTGTTTGCTAAAGGGTTATTATGTGACGTGTATAAATTTGGACAAGACAAACCTGATAACAATTATTGTTTTATCATTTTCAGAAAATTGTCTGATAACATATTTGTCATCAGATCCTTGAAACTTTTACAATTATATTTACATATCCTGCTTCTTTAACAAAAACAATAATTGTTTGGTAAAGGTTTTTTGTGATTTGCTTGACTTTGGACAAACAAGGTACGGCTAGGTTGCACTCTGCTCAATGCTTAGCTTATCCTACTTGTAACCCCGAAGTTGTGAGATCGATACATGGTTGAGGCAAACTTTCTCTCTGGCGATTTTTCACATCTCACCTCTGCCACATTTTAGAAAAGGGTTCAGAGACTTGGACGGAAAGTTGTGTCAGTCCTGATGTGAGAAAGCCAGGAAATGCCCGTGTGGTTGTACAGTGACTCCCAGGATATGAACTTGGCTGTATTGGGGTTTAACGCCACTTTAACAGCTAAGGTCATATCATGGCGGTCGGTGATGCACATGTGTTTCCTGGCTTTCTCACACCAGTGCTTACACAACGTTCTTTCCAAAGCCACCGACTACTTTTCTCACATGCTTCAGCAGAGGTGAGCTTAGCTGTTGAGAAGTCTTTAAACTTCAATATAATACAGTTAATCAATTGGACAAGAGATCTTGATAGTATCTGTTATATCATTTCCCGTGAATTGTCGAACAAAATGATTTATTCAGATTCACGAGTGGTTTACTTCTAAAGTAATGCATCCTGCATCTTTAACCCTTTACCTCACAAACCCAACTTTTAATGACCCCAAGGAAGAATCCTTTTGAAAACATAGTGGAAAAAGGAGAAAATGCTGGTAACCAGCATTTTCTCCTTTTCCCACAATGTTTTCTACTCTTCTAAAGTCAAGATTAAATTTTTGAGTCGCATCTATTTTGTCATCTGTAAATGCTTTTAATTTGGTAATTAGAGTTAACAATAATAATTGTTTGGAAAAGGGCTGTTGTGACTTGCATGACTTTTGACAAGAGAGACACTTGATAAGATATCATCACTGTATTGTTAATCATTTCCAGTAAATTGTACAACAAAAGGACTAATTGAGATCCTTGTAACGTTTACTTACAATCTTACTTCCTTTTTGCATCATGTTTCCTTCCCAAGAATAATACCATAATAATTCTCAAAAGGAGAGAAAGAGATTTGGGGGTGGGGGGGTGGGGCGGCTAGAAAGCATTGTGGGAAAAGGAGAAAATGCTGGTTACCAGCATTTTCTTCTTTTCCCACAATGTTTTCAAAAGGCTTCACTGTAAGAATCATTAAAAGTATGGATTGTCTTGTATAGGCTTAATTCAATTAATAGCACTAATGATCGGAATTCTTTCCTGTCTTTTCACCATGTGTCTACAGCTTCATCAAAACAAGAGGGCCATGATGGCCCTGAAATCGCTCACCTGAGTCTATTGACCAAACATGAACCATCTAGTTTCCCAGTGACCTAGTTTTTTATCAGACATTACCCATCATCAAACACTTTTGAGATATCAGTAAGACAAACATTCTGACCAAATTTCATGAGTACTGAAAATTTGGCCTCTAAAGCGTACAAAAGGTTTTTCTAAGATTTCCATGAGTGACCTAGTTCTGGACCCGACAATTACCCATTATCAAACTCCTTTGAGACATCACCAAAACAAACATTCTAAACAAGTCTGAAGAGTATCAGGCAGAAAATGTAGCCTCTAGAGTGTACACAAGGCTTTTCTAATATTTGACCCATTGACCTAGTTTCTGACTCCACATGACCCATTTTCAAACTCATTCAAGGTATCACCAGGACAAATATTATGAACAAGTTTTAGGAGTATCAGACTGAAAATGTGTCCTCCAGAGCATATAAAAGGTGTTTATAACATTTGACCTATTGACCCAGTTTTTGACCCAATATGACCCATTTTCAAACTCATCCAAGATATTATAAAGGCAAACATTCTGACTTATTTTCAAGAGTGTTGGACTGAAATTGTGGCATCCAGAGCATATACAAGCTTTTTCAATGATTTGACCTGGTGACCTAGTTTTTAACCCCAATGACCCATTTTCGAACTCATCTAATATATCATCAAGGCAAACATTCTGACCAACTTACAAGAGATTTTGAAAAATGTGGCCTCTAGAGCCAACAAAAAGTTTTTCTAACATTTGACCAGGTGACCTAGTTCATGACTCTACATGCCCCTTTTCAAACTCCTCCAAGATATCATAAAGGCAAACATCCTGACCAACTTTCATGAGTATCAGACTGAAAATGTGGCCTCTAGAGTGTACACAAGGATTTTCTAACATTTGACCTAGTGACCTAGTTTGTGACCCCACATGACCCATTTTCCAACTCATCGGAGATATCATCAAGACAAACATTCCTACCAACTTTCAAGAGTTTTGGACTGAACATGTGGCCTCTAGAGTGTACACAAGGTTTTTCTAAAATTTGACCTAGAGACCTAGTTTTTGACCCCACATGACCCATTTTCGACTTGTCCGAGATATCATCCAGGCAAACATCCTGACCAATTTTCATGAGTATCCAACCGAAAATGTGGCATCCAGAGCTTACACAAGGTTTTTGTAAGATTTGACCTAGTGACCTAGTTTTTGACCTGGCATGACCCATTTTCAAACTCATCCTAGATTTCATTGAGGCAAACATCCTGACGAACTTTCATGAGTATCGGACTGAAAATGTGGCCTCTAGAGCATACACAAGGTTTTTCTAAGATTTGACCTAGTGACCTAGATTCTGACCGGACATAAAACCATTTTCAGACTTGTTCCAGATATTATCAAGACAAACATTCTGACCAACTTTCAAGAGTTTTGGACTGAAAATGTGGCCTCTAGAGCGTACACAAGGTTTTTCTAAGATTTGACCTAGTGACCTAGTTTTTGATTCGACATGACCCATTTTCAAAATCCTCCAAGATATCATCCAGGCAAACATCCTGACCAACTTTCATGAGTATAGCACTGAAAATGTGGCCTCTAGAGTGTACACAAGGTTTATCTAAATTTTGACCTAGTGACCTGGTTTTTGACACGACATGACCCATTTTCAAACTCATGAAAGTTGGTCAGGATGATATCTCTGACGAGTTTGAAAATGGGTCATGTCGGGTCAAAAACTAGGTCACTAGGTCAAATCTTAGAAAAACCTTGTGTTAGCTCTGGAAGCCACATTTTCAGTCCAAAACTCTTGGAAGTTCTTCAGAATGTTTGTCTGAAGAACTTCCAAGAGTTTTGGACTGAAAATGTGGCTTCCAGAGCTAACACAAGGTTTTCCTAAGATTTGACCTAGTGACTTAGTTTTTGACCCGACATGACCCATTTTCAAACTCGTCAGAGATATCATCCTGACCAACTTTCATGAGTATCCGACTGAAAATGTGGCCTCTAGGGCATGCACAAAGTCTTTCTAAGTTTTGACATAATGACCTAGTTTTTGACCAGACATGACGCATTTTTTAACTTGTCAGAGATTTCATTGAGGCTAACAATCCTGACCAACTTTCATGAGTATTGGACCGAAAATGTGGCCTCTAGAGCATACACAAGGCAAAAAGTTGACGATGGAGGATGCATGACGGACACAGCATGATTACAATAGCTCACCATGAGCACTTTGAGCTCAGGTGAGCTAATTATTTGAACTTTCACAAGAAAATCCCCCCCCCCCCAAAAAAAAAAAGCTTTCGACAACATTGGTGGAACTGTACAAAGCGCTGATAGCCACAATGATTTCCACCCCTTAACTCTCTACCACACAATCCTGACCTCTAACGACCCTGAGAAAGAAAGCCCTTGAAGACAATGTAGGAAAAGAAGAAAATGCTGGTAAACAGCATATTCTCCTTTTACAACAATGTTTTCTACCCTTTTAAAATGATCTTTCAATTTTTGATTAATTTATTTTGTCGTTTTGTCGTCTGCAAACGCTCTCAATTTTGGCCAGTCTAAAATTTTGTCGTTTGGTACAGAGTTAAAATACAAATCCAATCATCTAAGCCAAATTTATATGAAAATAAATTTGTCTGCAATTACCTTAAATTAAAATCTCAACTAATCTAAAATAGTTTTTTTTATTGTTAGAATTTGACTGTTTCATTTATTGTTTAATTTGTTACCAAACAACAATATTTTAGGCTTGTCTAAATCGAAAACATTTGCAGACAACAAAATAAAAGTGACTGAAAATTTGAACTTTGTTGTGTAAAGAGTAGAAAACATTGTGGAAAAGGGAGAAAATTTTACCAGCATTTTCTCCTTTGCCACACTGTTTTCAAAAGGCTTCTTTCTCAGGGTCGTCAAAAGCAGGGATTGTGTGGTAATGAGTTAACTCTTTACCACACAAGAAAATTTTGGACTAGTCCAAATTAAAAGCATTTTCAGATGAGGAAATAAATGTGACTGAAAAATTGCAATTTCTTTTGGGAAGGGTAGAAAACTTTGTGGGAAAAGGAGAAAATGTTGGTTACCAGCATTTTCTCCTTTTCCCACACTGTTTTCAAAAGGCTTCTTTCTCAGGGTCGTCAATAGCAGGTATTGTGTGGTAATGGGTTAATAGTGCTGAATGCCATTTTCAACATTTACAGCCATTGTCAGGGGCGGCCAGTGCACCTATCCATGCTTTCCTGGAGTCTCCTCTACCAGTCCACTGCACAATTTTCATTCCAAGCCACTGACTCAATCTCCACAATAACAATCGTGGAGGCAAGTGTGCGAGGTTGAAGAGTTGGGTTGTTAATTACCGTGAACAGATAAAAAGCCATGACACAGTGAAGAAGTGATAGTGAGCAGTTTCATTCAAGTTCAAGGACAGCAAACATGTCTGTATCTAGAACATGTGATATCCGACATTGTTGTAGAAAAAAAGTCGCAAGTGGAAATTTCCACTGTTGGGACTCGGTTAAAAAAGTTTGTTTTTTGTATCATATATCATGGTTCACAGATTTTCACTGTGTCATCACAAATGCAAAACAAGTCAATTATTTATAACTTTTTTTTTTGTATTTCAAGAATTTCGGCTATCCTGGGCAAAATAATCCCAAGTTTTAATACCTGGGTAACACATTTGAGCCCGCCCGGGTGGCTCAGTGGTGAGCATGTCGGACTCATGACCTGGTGGTTGTGAGTTCGATACCCGATTGAGGCAAACTTTCTTTCTGGCGTATTTTCGCCCCTCTATTCTGCTGAAGCATGTGAGAGAAGTAGTCGGTGGATTTGGAAAGAAAGAAGTGTAAGTACCAGTGTGAGAAAGCCAGGAAATACAATCATGTACATCACCAACCACCATGATATGACCTTAGCTGTTAAACCCCAATACAACCAACAACAAGTAACACATTTGAAATTTTTGTGGGGGAAAAAAAAATCTTCTCCTTTTCTCATTTACCCTTTTGTTGATATATTCCATCATTTCACTTGCACTTTGTTATCTGGAATGCATTTAAAATGAGCTGGTCTAAAAACCTTTTGATCTGACAAAGTTAAATTTTTTTCTCCTTTTGAGTACGAAAGTGTGCTTTAACCCATTACCACACAATCCCTACTTTTGACCATTCTGAGAAAGAAGCTGCTGGAAAACATTGTGGGAAAAGGAGAAAATGCTGGTAACCAGCATTTTCTCCTTTTCCCACAAAGTTTTCTACACTTCACAAAACAAATTTCAAATTTTCACTCTTTCATTTCTGTCATCTGCAAATGCTTTCAATTTGGACAAGCCTAAGATATTGTCATTTGGTAATGAGTTACAGGACAGTTTATAGATCAGGATCATAAAGCAAAAACTTGAAATCTGATGCTGAATCTATACCGGCAATTACATAAGAGGGCCTTTGACTCTAATGAGCTCACCTGAGTAAAGTCATCTGTGGTTGATAAAACTAGAGAGATCCTGAATTTAATGATGTAAAATACATGGGTGTGGGTGACCTACCTTTTTACTAACTTGACCTACTTTTGTCACAGGTATCATCTAGACAAACATTCTGATAATGTTATATGAATATCAGGTTCAAATGTAGTCTCCACACTGCACACCAGGTTCAAGTGTGGTCTCTAGACTGTACAAAGATTTTTTTCTAATATCTGACCAAGTGATCTCCTTTTTTATCTTTTATGACCTAATCTCAAGCTTGTCCGAGACTTCACAAAGGTAACTTGTCTGACCTAGCTTCATGAGTATCAGACTGAAAATTTGACCTCTACATTTCACACTAACTCTTGTTCAAGATATCATCAATCCAAACATTATGACCAAGCTTCAATACAGCCTCTAGACTGCAAACATCATTTTTCTCAGATTTGGCCGGACATGACCCAATTTCAGCCCTGTCCTAGACATCATCAAGAAACTTATTCTGAACAAGTGTCATGAATGTAAGGCTAAAAATGTGGCCTCTATACTGCACACAAAATTTTTCTAAAATTTAGTCCCGTTACCTACTTTTAGTTTAGTTTAAACATATTTATTTTACATCGATTGAGAAACAAGTTCTTACAACTTATACTAATCTCTCTCAATTCTGCTTCCTGGAAACTACACCAGTACTCGCACCGAATGTGTGGGCCAATCAAAAATCCCAAAGTTGACACCAGCTCCCGGGTATCGAACTCGGGACCTTTAGGTTATGAGGCCGACGCTCTACCTCAGGACCACTGACACCATGTTACCTACTTTTGGACCTGATGTGACCCATTTTTTAACTTGTCCTAGATAGCAGCAAGAAAAACATTCTGACAAAGTTTCGTGCTGGAAATATGGTGTCTGGAAAGCACACAGCATTTTTCCCAATGATCCTTATTTTGATCAGACATGACCCATTTTTGAATTTGTCTTAGATATCATAAAGACAAACATTCTGACCAAGAGAAAGAAACTGTGCTTTAGAGGACAGATGAGCTAAGTAGAGCTGTCTGCATTAATCCATAATATGGGACATTGTATCTTAAGACTTTACCAAACGACAAAATTTTAGACTGGTCCAAATTGAAAACACTTGCATACGACAAAATAAACTTACCCCAAAGACTGAAAATTTGTTTCCAACAGGGTGGAAAACATTGCGGGAAAAGGAGAAAATGCTGGTAACCAGCATTTTCTCCTTTTCCCACAATGTTTTCAACAGGCTTCTATCTCAGGCTCATAAAAACCAGGGATTGTTTGGGAAAGGGTTAACTTACCAAACGACAAAATTTTAGATTTGTCCAAATTGACAGTGTTTGCTGACAACCAAATAGCAGTGACTGAAATTTTGAAATTTGTTTTGTGAAGGGTAGAAAACATTGTGGGAAAAGGAGAAAATGCTGGTTACCAGCATTTTCTCTTTTTCCCACAATGTTACCTACAGGCCTTACTTCTCAGGGTCGTCAAAAAGTAGGTAATATGTGGTAATGGGTTAAAGTTTTACAAAGTGCAAGATGGTCCAACACCTCTTTGCAAATAAGCTACTTAACTTTGTATTGTACGTTTTTAGAGATTTATAAAAAAATTAAGAGGACCATGATGGTCTTATATCGCTCACCTGAGTATATTTGTAACTTATATGGTTTATCAAGGGCAGGCTATTAATTCTTTTCAAATAAGGCATACCCTGGGGTTTGTCACAAAAATATGTTTACAGATTTTCTTCTTTGTCTTTGGCCAGTGGAGCTAAAAGCTGCTGCTTATCATCAGTTTTTCTCTTCACATTGTCTTGTTCCCTTTTTGACTTGTAGTTTAGCCATTACCAGACGACAAAATTTTAGACAGTTCCAAATTGAAACAAATTGCAGACCACATTTTAAAATGTATCTAAAATGAAAAATAAGTGATCTATATGGTAGAAAAGATTGTGAGAAAGGAAAAATTGCTTGTTACAAAACAATTTCTCCTTTTTAGATGGAATTGATTTTAGAAATTTCCTTCTATGATTCCATGTTAAATAGAGTGCACCAGGGCACAGAGCCAAAATATGACCCCAAGGGGATAATTTTAATTATTTTTATAAAGGGTCACTAGATGATGCTACATGCAAAATATGAATGCTCTAGCCTTCATGGTTTGTCACAAGTAGATTTTTAAAAGATTTCCTTCTTTGTTTCTATGTAAAATAGGGTGCGCCTGGGCAGAGCAGAGGGATAATTCTAGCAATTTTGGTAGAAGATTATCAGATTTTGCTACATAGCAAATATGAATGCTCTAGCCATTACGGTTTGTCAGAAAAAGATTTATTAAAGGTTTCCTTCTTTGTTTCTATGTAAAATAGGGTGTGCCCGGGCAAAGCCCAAATATGACCCAAGGGGAATAATTTTAACAATTTTGGTAAGGGGTCACCCAATAATGCTTCAAACAATATGAACGCCCTCTGCCCTATGGTTTGTCACAAGAAGATTTTTAAAGATTGTAAAATAGGGTGCGCCCAGGCAGAGCCCAAATATGACCGCAGAAGGATAATTTCAACAATTTTGGTAGAAGATCATCAGTTAATGCTTCACACTAAATAGGAAATAGGAATGTTCTAGCCATTATGATTTGTCACCAGAAGAAGTTTTAAAGATTTCCTTCTAAATTTCTATGTAAAATAGAGTGTGCTCGGGCAAAGCCCAAATATGACCCCATGGGAATGATTTTAACAATTTTGGTAAGGGGTCACCCAATGATGTTTCAAACAAAATATGAATGCTCCCAACCTTATGTTTTGTCACAAGAAGATTTTTAAAGATTTTAAAATAGGGTGCGCCCGGGCAGAGCCCATATATGACAGCAGAGGAATAATTTTAACAATTTTGGTAGAGGATCATCAGATAATGCTACATACCAAATATGAATGCTCTAGCCATTATGGTTTGTCAGAAGAAGATTTTTTAAAGCTTTCCTTCTTTGTTTCTATGTAAAATAGGGTGCGCCCGGGCAAAGCCCAAACATGACCCCAGGGGAATAATTTTAACAATTTTGGTAAAGGGTCACCCAATGATGCTTCATACAAAATATGAATGCTCCCCACCTTATGGTTTGTCACAAGAAGATTTTTAAAGATTTCTTCCATTTTGTTGCCATGGCAACCAGAGTTTTTGTTGGAATTAAATTCTCTTAACAATTTTTGTAGAGCTTCACCCAAGGAACATTCCTGCCAAGTTTTATCAAGATTGGCCTTCTGGTTTTGGAGGAGAAGATTTTTAAAGAAATTGTTAACGGACGGACGGACGGACGCCGGACAATGACCGGTCACAATAGCTCCCCCTGAGCACGTTGTGCTCAGGTGAGCTAACAAAGCAATAAACACCATTGCTCCCTTCCGAAAATTTTAACTACAGCTCCAAAAAGCAGAGGAATAGAAAAAGTTGAACATTTTGACAAACATGCGACTTAAAAATGTATTTATAAATTGAACAATTACATAATTGAACTTATTTTGAAATGCGTGAATGGGACAAAGTAAAAGAATAAGTCCCTTATACAAGGTGAAAAGTCTTCAGTAAGACTTCTAAAGTACAGTGACCTCAAAAGATAATTTTACCTGATAATCATTATTTAACCCCCACCCCCTTTCCACCCTGTATGATATTTCTGCTGGGCAGGAGGGACTCAGGGTGGTAGGGATGACACCCTGAGTCCCTCAGGGATGAGACCCAAACAACTGCAATTTAATGGTTGCTTTTGTCTGTGAAGATTTGCCCACCCGGGTGGCTCAGTGGTGAGCGTGTCGGACTTGTGACCTGGTCGTTGTGAGTTCGATACCCAGTTCTTTCCTGCGTATTTTCACTTCTCACCTCTGCTGAAGCATGTGAGAAAAGTAGTCGGTGGCTTTGGAAAGAAAGTTGTGTTAGTACTGGTGTGAGAAAGCCAGGAAACACATGTGTGTCACAGACCGCCATGATATGACCTTAGCTGTTAAAAAATGGGGTTAAACCCCAATACAAAAATTTAGCAAAAACAGATAATGTAGATCAAAGATCAGACTGCAATTTTTGTGCAAGCTAATCTTAATCTTCAATGGCTGCAAAGGCAATTATAGTCATGAAAGGCCCTTTAAGGGTCAAGACTCATCCAGATTAAAAGCATTGGCAGACAAATTGAACAAAGCGATGTTAACTGTCTTTGGAGGAGTCAAACAGGTCATGGTGATAGGCCAAAATGCTAGTTGCCTGAGCATTTTCTCCAATTCCCACAAAAAAGTTCAAATGCTTTCTTTTTCTAGGTCGTTTGGGATTATTAAAAATGGAATGATAAAAAGAAAGAAAATATATAGATAATGATGTTGATATTCTGATGTACATGTACTTAAGACTGACTGTAATATTTGACCCCATAACCTCAACTTTCAACTCTACCACAAGACCAAATTTTAGACTTGTCCAAATTTAACGCAATTGCAGACGACATGGATTAAACGATGAAATTTGTCTTTGGTAGGATAGAAAACATTGTAAGTAAAAGAGAAAATGCTTGTAACCAGCATTTTCTCCTTTTCCCACAATGTTTTCATACTGCATCTTCCTCAGGGTCATTAAAACTTGTGATTGTGTGGTTAAGTGTTAATCCTTTACTAATCCAATCCCAAGTTGTAGTCACGTTAAGGAAGAAAGTTTTGAACGTGTGCAAAAAAAAAAAAGAGAAAATAATGGCAACAGCATTTTTTTTCTTTACCCACATTGTTTTCCTCCTCATCTGTGAAAGATCGAGTCATTTGTGCTATATCCTAATTGTTGTCTGCAAATGCTTTCAACTTAGACAAATCTAAAATAATGTCTATCAGTACAAAGTTAACTCTTTACCAATCAACAGTACAGAGGGCAATGATGGCCCTGAAGTCCCTCACCTGAATCTTTTGACTAAACATGACCCATTCATTTTCAGTTTCTTTTGCGATTTTCTGACAAACATTCAATCAAGCTTTCATAACTATGACTGAAAATTTGGCCTATAGCTTTTACAAAAGCTTTTACTAGAATTTATCTCACTGACCTACTTATTAGCCGAATTCAGTTCATATAGTTCATTTTCCCTTTGTAGCTATTATTGAAACAAAGATTCTGACCACCTTCATACATACTAGACAGAAATTGTGGCCTCTTCATTGTACACAAGGTTTTTTCAAGATCTAATGTGGTGACATAGTTTTCTTTTAGCATATGTGACCATTTTTCAATTTCATCACATAGATCATCAAGACAAACATTCTGACTAATTTTCATAATTATTGGACAGAAAAAGATGACTATAAGGGTAAAGATATCTTAAAGATTTGACCATGTGACCTAGTTTTTGACTGATGTGACACATTTTCTAACTCATTCAAGATATCATTATGACAAAGTTAACATTCTGACCAACTTTCTGGAGGGTACACAAGGTTTTTGTACGATTGAAACAGTGACGTAATTTTTTACCTGACATGACCTATTTGCAAACTTGTCCAAAAATCATCAAGACGCAGATTCTGACAAAGTTTCAAGAGTACTGAATTGAAAATATGGCCTCTAGAGCATTCACAAAGTTTTTCAAAGACTTGATCCAGTGACCTTGTTTTCGATTTAAAACGACCCATTCTAAACTTGTCCAAGTTATCATCAAGACAATAATTCTGACCAAGTTTAAAGAGTTTTGATATGAAAATGTGCCCCAAGAGCGTACATCAGGTTTTGCTAAGATTTAACCCAATGACCAATTTTTTGACCCAGTATTTGAAAACCATCTGACGACAAAAGAAATTAGACATTTACTACAGCCCAGGTCGACACCGACGGGAAACACAGTCTATTTTCAGCAACATGCTGCATTTACATACCGGAAATATATGAACGAAGCTTTACACATAGCGTCTGAAGAAGACATTATGGAAAATAATTACTGTTTTGTTAGGTTTTGGAATTTAAGCATCTTAAGTCACATGCCAGTCACTTGACATTCCCACAAATCTTTTTTTTTATTTCTGGCGCAAAAGCTAAGAATACCTCAATAGCTACATAGCCTTTCAAAGGAACACCATAAATTACTTTTTTCTGTAATTTCATGATTCTTAATTATTGATGATTTGTGTTTTTTCATATAAATTTCAGTGATATATATATTTTTCAATTTGGCGAGATGTGAAAAACCTAAATATCCACCTTTAAAAGCAAAAGAATACATACTACCAATAAACCCACTAATATTTTGGGAAAAAGTACTAGAACCTGCATATTCAAAATTCCAGAGAATTTTTCTCCTGAAAGGAGAGCAAATTTGGCAAATCATACGTTCTTTTCTGGGTAACAAAATTACTAGGCCAATAGAGAAATTACAAAGTCAATACAAACTAATTTCAAGACAATGTCTAATTACAACTTTGGTGAACTGATCTAATAAATAAACCTAACCCAAAATAGAACTATACATTTTTTTTTTATTCCTCCCAGGTATTCACCTTTACCAGTGTGTGCTGTGCTTTTTCCAGTTGGAAGTTTTTGCATGTAATGATTACAGAATGGGGTACCCAACAAATGTGGGGGGGTCAAATCTGAACAACAGTCACTCTATGTCGATGACAGGTTGCTGATTGTTGAAATTATTTCAAACAATATACAGAATATACATGAACATGCTTTCAAAGATAAAGTATTTTGAGCCTTTTGAAAACAATGGGGGGAAAAAGAAAAATGTGCGTGGAGTAATAAGTTAAGCTTTTTCCAACAATGCCAAATAACACAGAAGGTTCAATTTTTTTTGCAAAAACCAAAAACAGAAGTAACATTTGATCATGCAGTATTACTAAAAATAGCACTTTGGATAAGACGCAGTTTCAAGAGAAATGTTCCTGTCCAGCAAAAGTACCACAACGCAGAGCAGGTCTGGTGTTCTACTTTTGGATTCAGAAATCCCATCCAAAAGCAGTCATTGTAAACATTTGGCTGCAGGAAAATTCTGAAATTCAGACTTTTTAACCCTTTAACACACACTCCCTATTTTTAACAACCCTGAGAAAGGAGCCTTTTGAAAACATTGTGGGAAAAGGAGAAAATGCTGGTAACCTTCCAAAACCAAATGTCAATTTTTCAGTCACATTTAATTTTTCATCTGCAAATGCTTCCAGTTTGGACCAGTCTAAAATTTTCTCGTTTGGAACCCAGAGGTAGCCTCACATGCATCGGTCTTTACAACGGGCTGGTTAAGGAACCAAGGAGGTCTATTCGAAGAAGAGCTTGATCCTTTCTCTCTAACGATCCATACCATGTAAATGCCTTGAGCAGAGGAACCTTAATTGTACGAAGTCATCATATCAACAGTTCGCATTTGGAAACCACCAGGTGTAGGTAGAATTAATTCTTTGGTCAAAAGTTTCAACTACAGTATGGTCGGGTCGCTAACAGGGAGAAAACAGGTTGTATAAGGTCACAACTGCTAGCAAGGCTACAATAGTGACCATGTACAGTTCAAGCACTATGGAATCTCAATGATCGTTACTTGATCGCCAGCAAAGCGTCACCTGATTGTTATCTGAGCGGGAGGGTCTCATAATCACTAATCCGGCAGCGATCCGAGGCGATCTACGGCACTTGAATGGGTGACTGTGAGAGCGCCGAAGATCGTGGCCTAGTGGAATGGGGGTATAAGCGACAAATAACAGTATTTTTTCACAAAAATTCTGTTATCATTAAATTAATGATTGATGAATAATTAAACATCTTCCAGAGAGCCAAATTTTACAGCTGATCAGTTTACATGTGCCACAGGCAACATATAATAATTGTGTGAAATGAAGAAAAGGTTGGTTACCAGCATTTATTTCTTTTTACCATATTGTTTCAAAATCCTTCTTCGACAGGGTTGTTAAAACCAGGATTGTGTGGTAAGGGTTAACTCTTTCCCAAACAAGCCCTTGTTTTTACGTGTCTGCAGTACAAGTCTTTAGAACACACTGTGGGAAAAGGAGAAATTACGCGTAACGAGCAATTTCTCCTTTTCCCACAGTGTTTTCTACCCATTTGGAGAACTTTTTTCCATTTTCATCAAATTTGAAATTGCTGTCCGAAAACTCTTTCAGTTTCGAAGAGTTTAACCCATTACCACACAATCCCTGCTTTTGACGCCCCTGAGAAAGAAGCCTTTAGAAAACACTGTGGGAAAAGGAGAAAATGCTGGTAACCAGCATTTTCTCCTTTTCTCACAGTGTTTTCTACCCTTCCCAGAATAAATTTCAATTTTTCAGTCACCTTTATTTTGTCGTCTGCAGATGCTTTCAATTTGGACCAGTCTAAATATTTCTCGTGTGGTAATGGGTTAAAATATGTTGTTTGGAAGAGAGTTAAGCCTTTACCAAGATTCAGATATCTAACAGCATCCAGTATTTTCAATGGATCAAGGAAAAGGACAAAAAGCTCAAAGTGGTTCCCCCCACCCCCTTTCCCAATGTTTTCTCCTCATAGCAGAAATGCTGCACAGGTAGCAGGCTACAGGTTTCTTATATTTTGCAGTAACCGACATTCGGAGTCAACCATGAATAATATATAGACGTGTCACCAACCTGCTTACTTATGTCGTCAAAAATAGTTTATGTGGCTATTTTTGGTACATACAGCCTTGAAAATGCATGACAGTACTGACTGGCTCCCTCCTCTCCTTACCCCAGTGAGCACATTTAATCTCCTAAAACCTTAACATCATACATTTATTTAATTAACTCTTTCCATACTGTAGACAACATAAAGCGCTTTTAAGGTCAGTGTAGATCAAGATCAGACTGCACTTTCAGTGCAGTCTGATCTTGATCTACACATACTGTCTGCAAAAAGGTTCTTGAGTAATGCTTAGCAGATTAAAGTTCAAACTTATAAAAAAATATGTAATGAAATTATTCTGTGGGTAAAAAAAGGAAAACGATATTTCATTTTAACCCTTTCCCAAAAAAGCCCTTGTTTTTATGTATCTGTAGTATAACGCTTTTGAAAACACTAAAATTAGCATTTTCTCCTTTTCCCACAATATTTTCCAAGGCATTTTTTCTCGGGGTTGTTAAAAGTCTGGATTGTATGGTAAAGTGTTAACCCATTACCACACAAGCAAAATTTAGACTGGTCCAAATTGAAAGCATTTGCAGACGACAAAATAAATGTGACTGAAAAATTGAAATTTGTTCTGGGAAGGGTAGAAAACACTGTGGGAAAAGGAGAAAATGCTGGTTACCAGCATTTTCTCCTTTTCCAACAATGTTTTCAAAAGCTGTCCTTCTCAGGGGCGTCAAAAGTAGGGATTGTGTGGTAATGGGTTAAAAGATGCACGCACATACAACAAATTACACCTGCCTGAAATGGTGGAATTTACATTCAAAAGATTAGGAAACAATGTAAGCAAAAAGGGAGTTCCAATTTCCTGCTTTTCCCAGATAATGCTTTCCAATGTTTTCTGTCTTGCAGGGTTGGTGTTGGTTGGGGGTATTTTAACTCTTTACCACACAATGTAGACATTTAATTAACTCTACCACACGAGAAAATTTTAGACTGGTCCAAATTGAAAGCATTTGCAGACGACAAAATAAAGGTAACTAAAAATTAGAAATTTGTTCTGGGAAGGGTAGAAAAAACTGTGGGAGAAGGAGAAAATGCTGGTTACCAGCATTTTCTCCTTTTTCCATAGTGTTTTCAAAAGGCATCTTTCTCAGGGGCGTCAAAAGTAGGGACTGTGTGGTAATGGGTTAAACTTATAAAGCTTTTTGAAACATAATGGAAAACATTATGCTCAGGTACACAGAAATTTTTGTGGTATTTGTCGAAGACAATGCCAATATGAGTTCAAGATTGAATTTTGATAACCATGTATCTTATTTTGTGCAAAGCCCAAGGAAATAAACACAATTAAACTCATTTTTTTTCCCAGGCAAATGAGTTTTTCCGTGGCACTCAGATATGTTATTTGAAATGGCATATTAAAATACATTGGGCGAAGCCATCGATCGTTGACTTACTTATTTTTCATTGAAAACAGCTTCTCTCGATCATAGCCTTTTATTGGTGCAATGATAAAAATTTGCCAACTGAGCCTGGGCTTTTTCGTTCCAAAACCAATTAATTCCATGGCTTATTCCTTCTATGATTGTGCGCTACTTCATTTGATTGCTCATGAATACTTATAGATCGAAGTAATTGATAGTAATATTGGAAATTAAATGTAAAAGGCAAAAGATATTTCAAAATTATAGTTTTAAAGTACATGAGTACTCTCCCTTCAACCAATACGGTATTCATTTGCTTAGTGGGT
Source organism: Tridacna crocea (assembly GCA_943736015.1). NCBI lineage: Eukaryota > Metazoa > Mollusca > Bivalvia > Cardiida > Cardiidae > Tridacna > Tridacna crocea. The sequence continues at coordinate 9,720,221 of OX031068.1, forward strand.
TGACTTTAAGCCAATAATTGAACAATATGTTTCTTTTTCTTTCTAACTATTAATTCCACACAATGGGTTTCCTTGACAAATACCACTTCAGCGTTCTCAACACTTTGATTCCTTGTCCATTTATGTTTTCTAGTGGCTGACGGACATAAGCATTCATGTGAGCCACATTAAATTGATTTGCTTGCAATTATGAAATTTAAATGAGTCATATTCAGCACAAAAGTTGGCTTAACCCAATACCACACAATCCCTACTTTTGACGAGCCTAAGAAGTAAGCCTTTTGAAAACATTGTAGGTAAAGGAGAAAATGCTGGTAACCAGCATTTTCTCCTTTTCCTACAATGTTTTCTACCCTTCTCCAAGGAAATTTCACTTTTTTAGTCGCTTTCATTTTGTTGTCTGCAGAATTTGTCTTCAATTTGCAGCAGGCTATAATTTTGTCGTTTGGTACAGAGTTAATGCATCTCCACGTGGGTTTCCATGTTTACTTTCTATTCGAAAGGTCGCGACCTTATTCTATTTTAATCAAAGATGAAATGCTACGAGCAATTTCATTCATTGCAGTTAGAGCTGGCTGCATCCATTGAAAAAGCGTATCGGGGAATGTAAAAATCAAGCTTGATCCGCCAAGGGCAGAGTAGCGTAGTGAATCGTCAGCCTTGGCTTGCGAAGATGACAATCAGCACAATCATCAGGTACACTGGTCCTTTACAATGCAGAAAACTAATCAAATGTAGTGTTTCAACCTATGGCACCCTGGCCGAACCGTGCAGATTGACCCGAGTTGAAATTTTTGCAGATTCATAAAGCCGCATTCTCACAGAGCATAATTGTCTCAAATATTTGTTGGCATGTATAGAGTAAAACACAGGATTGTTTGATTATAAATGAATTTACACCTATTTCAACATCTACAGGCAAGATTTTCCTGTTTTACAGGAATAGCTTTGCCTAATGAATGGCTTTTTTATGAAACTTGTATCACATTTCTAGCTATCATGTACAGAAATAATGGCTCTGACTGTCCCAGTAGTGATATATTGTGTTTTCGATAACCTTGAATGTTTGGCCTAGTTTACACTGTCATCCATTACATAATGCTACATTTTTTTTTTCATTTGTCATCATTCATTAGCATATTACACCTGACCCACATTATTTTTATTGTCAGGTAGATGACCATTTCTGAGAACAGTGTTTCAAGAATAAAATCTAACTTTTAACCCTTTATTCCACAGATACTCATTTCTACGCATTGCTTGTAGGAGCCTTTGGAAAACATTGTGGCAAAAGGTGAAATTGCTCGTGACGAGCAATTTCACCTTTTGTCACAATGTTTTCTATGCTATCAAAAGGTATCATATACACTTAAGAAACAGCTCCATCCTTGTTGTTATTTAGTGTCAATTAGAGATACCATAGAAATGACTTAACCCTTTTCCAAGCAATCCCTGGCTTTTACGACCCTGAGATAGAAATCTTTTGAAAACATTGTGGGAAAAGAAGAAAATGCTGGTAACCAGCATTTTGTCCTTTTCTAACAAATTTTTTTTCTACTCTGCTGGAAACAAATTTCAATTTTTGAGTTACATTTAATCTGTTGTCTGCAATTGCTTTCAATTTGGACCTGTCCAAAATTTTGTCGTTTGGTAAAGAGTTAACTCTTTACCACACAATCCCGACTTTTAACGACCCTGAGAAGAAGCCTTTCGAAAACACTGTGGAAAAAGGAGAAAATGCTGGTAACCAGCATATTCTCCTTTTCCAACAGTGTTTTCTACCCTTCCCAGAACAAATTTCAATTTTTCAGTCACCTTTATTTTGTCATCTGCAAATGCTTTCAATTTGGATCAGTCTAAAATTTTCTTGTGTGGTAGAGTTAAGGGGTAAAGTGTTAAAATGATGTTTTCCAATTCATACCATAACATTGTTATATTTGTAATTTCCCATCCTTTGAAAGCTTTCAAATTCAGACAGTTAACTCTTTACCAGACAACAGAATTTTAGACTGGTTCAAATTGAAAGCATTTGCAGACGACAAAATAAAGGTGACTGAAAAATTGAAATTTAATCTGGGAAGGGTAGAAAACACTGTGGGAAAAGGAGAAAATGCTGGTTACCAGCATTTTCTCCTTTTCCTACAGTGTTTTCAAAAGGCTTCTTTCTCAGGGGCATCAAAAGTAGGGATTGTGTGGTTATGGGTTTAGACATAATTATAAGCATTTACATACAGTGACTTCTTACCCTGTCTTTTGCAGTTTAACCCTTAAACTCTATACCAAACAACAATATTTCAGGTCCAAATTGAAAGCATTAGCAATGAACAAGTTAAATATTCCACCAATTATGAATTTTTTGCTAAAAAGGGAAAAAAACATTGTGGGAAAAGAAGAAAATATTTGTAAACAGTATTAATTTTTCTCTTTTTCCCCAGAATGATTTAAATAGTCCTTTTCCTTGGGATGGTTAAAACTCAAGATTGTATGGGAAAGGAATAATTATTGGCGCTCAAAGACGATTCAATCATTCATTCGATGTCAAAACAGAAGTGTGAGGTCAAATATCATGTAATTGAGAAAGAAGCCTTTCGAAACCTTTCTCGGAAAAGGAGAAAATGATGATAACCAGCATTTTCTCTTTCTCCTACAGTGTTTTCTACCCTTCCAAATACAAATTTCAATTTTTGAGCCATATTCATTTTGTCATCTGCAAAAGCTTTCAATTTGAACCAGACTACAATTTTGTTGTTTGATACAGAGTTCAGGAGAAGTAGTAACAGTACACTTTGAACTAATTACCAAATGACAAAATCTAATGGAGAAGAGCGAGGAGCAATAAAAATCAGAAGTTGGGTTTCTTCAACAAGAAATGCTTTGTACCTAAAATTCAAGAACATTCATAAACAGATAAATGAGTATTCTGTAGATACTCACCATGGCTTGTTCTATTTTATTATCTATTGCAACTGTGCTGGAACCACTGAAAATAGAAACAAAACAAACATTTAGATGGTTGCACTCGATTTCTTCAAATGCAGGTATACATACACCACAGGTACAGAGATAATTAACCCATTACCACACAGTACCTACTTTATACGACCCTGAGAAAGATCAAACCTTTAGAAAAAACATTGTGAGAAAAGGAGAAAATACTGGTAACCAGCATTTTCTCCTTTTCCTACAAACTTTTCTACTCTTCACATAACAAATTTCAAATTGTCAGTCACTTTTATTTTGTTGTCTGCAAATGCTTTGAATTTGGACAAACCTAAAATATTGTCCTTTGGTAACGAGTTTGATGTTTGTTAACTCGTTCTCACACAAATAATTTTTTGACTCGAGCAAATTGAAAGCATTTACAGACAACAAATCAAATGTTGCTAAAATCGTGATCTTTCTCTATGATGGGTTAGAAAACATCCTTAAAGAGAAACTTTGCCCCTTTACCAAACAACTAAATTTTAGGTTTGTCCAAATCGAAAGCATTTGCAGACGAACAAACAAAAGCGACTGAAAATTTGAAATCTGTTTTCTGAAGGGTAGAAAACATTGTGAGAAAAGGAGAAAATGCTGGTTATCAGCATTTTCTCCTTTTCCCCACAATGTTTTCCAAACGCTTCTTTCTCAGGGTCGTCAAAAGTAGGGATTGTGTGGCAAAGAGTTAAATCATGCAATCCAGCCTATTAATATAAATAAGCAACACTGAGCTTTGATAATGTTATTTTTTTACCTGGTAATCTTCAGCTTTCTACGCAGGATCGGAGAATTAACATGAACTATAGTAACACTCATTTTTCCTATTTTTTACACTGACACACTGTCCTGCTTAATAAATTGTCCATCAATACAACAACTTTATTAAAAGTTGCCTTTTTTTCTAATTACCACATCAAAGTTTGTAAACAACAATGTTCCAATCTGATAATAACTCTTTCTAAGTAGAGGCATCTAAACAAACATTTGCCCTTCAGACATCACCAGTTCTACAGATATGTATTCATAACTTCATACAGCTCACACATAAAACTTCTTCAGTATTGTAGCAAAACACTTCACAAAAAATGATCACTGATTACGAAATCTAATCCCTAAATCCTTCACTAGAAAACAAAATTTTAGACTAGCCTAAATTGAAGGCTTTTACAGATGTCATTCACCAAATGTTTCTGAACTCTTTATTGGACAACATAATTTTAGACTTGTCCAACTGTGTCTGAGCATTAATTTATCGGACAACTAAATAAACATGACTAAAAAGTTGAAATTTAATTTAGAAAAGGTAGAAAACATTGTCACAAGCATTTTCTCCTTTTCCCACAATGTTTTCAAAGGCTTTCTTTCGCATAGTCGTCAAAAGTCAGGGTTGTGTGGTAAAGAGTCACAGGAACAGGAACAAGTATGGAAAAGGAGAAAATGCTAGTCATCAACACTTCCTCCTTTCCCCACAATGTTTTCAAAACCTTCTTCCTCAGGGTCGTTTTAACTCTTTACCACACAACCCCTACTTTTGACGACCCTCAGAAAGAAGCCTTTAGAAAACATTGTGGGAAAAGGAGAAAATGCTGGTAACCAGCATTTTCTCCTTTTCCCACAATGTTTTCTACCCTTCACAAAACAAATTTCAAATTTTCAGTCATTTTTATTTTGTCGTCTGCAAATGCTTTGGATGTGGACAAACTTAAAATTTTGTCGTTTGGTAATGAGTTAAACTAAAGATTGTCTTTCAAAGGGTCAAAGCCTAAAATTATCAAAATGGAGATTTTCAATCTAGGAAAAACACAGAAAAATCTACACTGTCAGTGAAAATCAAAGGCACTTGACAGGCTGCAAGGAGTGACAAGAAATCCAGACTTCAGTTCTGCACTAGATCAGATCGAAGACTATAATTCTATAGCACAGAAATAGAGCGAACATCTCTAATCAAATTGATTGCAAATTTACCCCTGGCACCTCACCACCCTTCATATTACCAATGTGAAGGGAAACCATTTCTATCATTCAGGTAGAACTCTTATCATTGCAATTTCAGGCACATCTTCAGCATATTTTTCCAACAAATTGTCTGACAGGTTTGGTCAAAGATCCCACTGTGTTTAACTTCAATCTGATCTTCATCTACACTGTCAAAATTATGCTGCATTCAAGCCTACTATGAGATAATCCCCATACACTTTTCACATTGTATTTTAATGCAGCTATCAGCCTATTACTGCATCAAACAACTCAAAAAAATGAAATTGAAATTGTAAAAAGACATGTTTTTTTATAGAATTAATACATGTATTTGGATCTACTTGTGAATACATTAAGACAAAAGGATAAAATATTTCATTTATCACAATATTTATATCCACAATGTTTATGAAACCTGATGATGTATTCACAAGCTCAGCTTTAAGTCTTTCCAAAATGACACTGACAAATGCTGCACCAATGATTATACATTCAATTCTAAAAGGGCTGAAAGCATTGTGGATAAAAGGATACATGCTGATTACCAGTCTTTTCTCCTTTTCCTACAATGCTTTCAAAAGTCCTTTTCCTCTGCTCTGTTAAAACTAAAAATGGGACTGATTGGTAATGGGTATCACACTGATTTCTGAGATAATTACATCCTGTCTACAACTAAGCTAAACTCATTAATATTATACCGCAAAAATTTTAGACTTTTCCAAATTGAAAGCATTTGCAGATAACAAAATAAGCGTGACCCGAAATTTGAAACTAGACCTTGAAAGAGTAGAAATCATTGTAGAAAAAGGAGAAAATGCTGGTTATCAGCATTTTCTCCTTTTCCCACAATGTTTTCAAAAAGCTTCTTTCACAGGGTCATTAGAAGTCGGGATTGTGTTGTAAAGTGTTAACAAGCTTTTCCAAGGGACAGTAACAAAACTGTGGAGAAAACATTGCAGAGCAAGATGAGCCAACACAGCCTCAGGTATCTGATCCTGAGCCAACAGTAAAAATAATTAATCTGTCTGCAGTTTGAATAAGATGAAATTATTAGAATCCCCACCCCCTACTTCCCAAAAGGTGGCACATGATCCTCTTCCATCTTTGCAAGCCAAGGTTATGATCACTAAGTGGATCTTACTTTGGCTAATTGAGCACGATTTCGAGATTCCTGCGATTCGCCCTCTAATGGATGTTGGTTGTAAAAATACCCCCCTTTACATCATATTTCTAAATGCCAATGAAATATCATTTTACAAACCGCTTACGAATACAATTATTCAACATGAAGCGATAAGCAGACACTCACGTTGGTTTCCATGTTTACCTTCTATTCGAAAGGTCTATTTTTATCAAAGATGAAATGCTACGAGCGATTTCATTTGTTGCAGTTTGAGCTGGTTGCATCCAACGAAATGTTAAAATCAAGCCCTATCTGCCAAGGGTAGAGTAGCGTAGTGAATTGTCACCCTTGGGTTTCGAAGATGATCCTCTTCAGATTTAGAAGAAAAAAAACTTTTTAATTCTTGCAGAAATGGGTTCACTTTTAATCTGCTAGACTTATAGAAATGACAATCTTTTCCTTTCATTTCATATGATCAGTGTTTTGATCCGTATTCCTGCACTAAACCCTTTCCCAAACAGCAAATTTTAGACAAAACCAAATTAAGAACATCTGCAAGTAACAAATCTTACATATGACAAATGAACTGAAACTCTCTGACATGGTAAAAATATTGTAGGAAAAAGAAGAAAGTGCTGTTAAACCTTTACCACACGGCTAAATTTTAGACCCATCCAAATTGAAAGCAGACGACAATTTTTAAGTGGCTCAAATGGTACAATTTTGCTTTAATAGGGTAGAAAACTTTGTGGGAAAAGGAGAAAATGCTGGTTACCACCATTTTCTCTTTTTCCCACAATGTTTTCAAAAGGCTCCTACCTCAGGGTTGTTAAAAGATGCCATTGTGTGGTAAAGGGTTAACTCTTTACCACACAATCCCTACTTTTAACGACCCTGAGAAAGAAGCCTTCTGAAAACACTGTGGGAAAAGGAGAAAATGCTGGTAACCAGCATTTTCTCCTTTTCCCACAATGTTTTCTTCCCTTCCCAAAAGAAATTTCAAATTTCCAGTGACTTTTATTTTGTCGTCTGCAAGCGCTTTCAATTTGGACAAGTCTAAAATTTTGTCGTTTGGTAAAGAGTTAAAGCAGCATTTTCTCCTTTTCCCACAATGTTTTCAAAAGGCTCCTTCCTCAGGGTTGTCAAAAAAGTTGTCATTGTGTGATAAAAGATTAAAGCAGCATTTTCTCTTTTTTCTTCAGTGTTTTCAAAGGCCTCTTTGTCGGGGTCATGAAAACATCCAATTGTTTGGTAAAGGGTCGCACAGATTTCCGGCTGTTTGTAATGGATATGTAATGGATATAGAAATTGCATCTTGGTGCAAAGTAATAGAGAATGCATTACAATTTATGTGATGTTTATTTATAGAATGCTGTTTTCCTCAATTATCTTGTTCAATCAACAAACAACTCCATCAGTTTTAATGTTTTTTGCTGAAACACCTGTCAAAATATTATAAATTCAAACCCAAAATTAATAAAATCTCTTAAGAACCTGAGCTTTCTGATATATTTTACAAATAGCAATAATTATAAATCCACTGGTGGTGCATAAAAGCTGCACCTATAATTCTTTATCACACAATCCTGAGTTTTAACAATGCTGAGAAATGTCTTTTTGAAGTATTGTGGAGAAAATTGTAGTAACCATCATTTTCTCAGTGGTTTCCACAAACATTTCTATCCTATCAAATACAAATTCTAACAGTTCAGCAGCATTTAACCCATTACCAAACGACAATATTTAAGACTGGTCCAAATTGAAAGCATTTGCAGACGACAAAATAACAGTGACTGAAAATTTGAAATTTGTTTTGTGAAGGGTAGAAAACATTGTGGGAAAAAGAGAAAATGCTGGTTACCAGCATTTTCTCCTTTTCCCATAGTGTTTTCTAAAGGCTTCTTTCTCAGGGGCGTCAAAAGTAGGGATTGTGTGGTAATGGTTTAAATTATGATCTGCAAAATGCTTTCCATTTTGACAAGTCTACATTTCTGTCAAGTGGTAAAGAGTTAAAAGAAAAACTGTCTGGTAAAAGATACTTTTCACAATGAGATCGGATATGCGCCGACACCCAACACCCCGTTTCCTAGTCACACAACACCCACCCACAGCCATCTTCCTTGTCCATGGCATGTATAGCGTCAAATTTTGTTTGTTTGGTGTTTAAAGCACCTTTATCAACATTATTTCAGTTATGTAGCCATGGCTAGTGCACCTATACATACTATCTGTTGCCATACTCATGGCCTGCAGTGAGCGTAATGAGAAATGATTCCTGTTGCAATGGCAATCATCAATCTTCAGAAAGAAACTGGCAAAGTTTGGGATCAAACCAGTAACCTCTTGTATCAAGTCCTGTACATTACTGACTGAGCTGTGCTGCTTGGCAGAAATACAATGTGTATCAAATGATCTGGGTTCGTATTCACCAACCATTCTTAAGAACATTCTTGGTCTTATTCTTCAGAATTTTGTCAATGTGAAAGTAACAGATCATCTGATTGGCTAAACCATAAATGGTTTAGCCAATCAGAAGTTCTGTTACTTTCACAATTAGAAAATCTTGCATAACAAGACATAGAATGTTCTTAAGAATGGTTGGTGAATTATGGACCCTGATTTGGCTATGATTTAAGTCCATGAAACAGTGTTGGAAAAGAAAGAAATGCTGGTTACCAGCATTTTCTCTTTTTGCAACCATGTTTTCAAAATATCTGGCCTTCAAATTTGGGTTGTTTGTAAGAGTTAATTAACCCTTTCCCAAACGACAAAATTTTAGACTGGTCCAAATTGAGAGCCCTTGCAGACAACAATATAAACGAAACTCAAAAAGTGAAATTTGTTTCCAGCAGGGTAGAAAACATTGTGGGAAAAGGAGAAAATGCTGGTTACCAGCATTTTCTCCTATTCCCACAATGTTTTCAAAAGGCTTCTATCTCAGGGTCGTAAAACCAGGGATGGTTTAGTAAAGGGGTAAGCCATGTTGGATATTAGCAGTATTACAACAACACTAAATTCAACCTAGTCTACTGCAAACATAATTATAACACAATTACTGACAGAAAAAGAATTAAAACTATCATCACTTGTATAACAAACACCTCTAGAAAAAGCGCCATCGCTCCCTACTCGTAATTCTGTTTCCCTACAGTCTTTTTTAAAATATCAATCACAACGATCACACAAACACCCACATATTTAATTTCCCCTGTATCAAGGACGTAAGATGTGGACCTTGATAATTAATGGCAGGCATGTAAAGTAGTTTGCCCTAGTCTATCTTGTGTGTCATAAATGTACAGAAAATAGCAGTAAAACATATCATATATAATGTCATTGTCTTTGTCTCCCCTCCCCTTCTCAATGATGTCCTTATTCTACTCATAACCTTTTGCAGAGGACATTTATCAGCAAGGAGCAGACCCATCTTTTGAAAACATTGTATTAACTCAAACGACAAAGTATTAGACTGGTTCAGATTGAAAGCACTTGCAAACGACAAAATAAACGTAACTCAAAAAATTGAAATTTGTTTCCTGCAGGATAGAAAACATTGTGGGAAAAGGAGAAAATGCTGGTTACCAGCATTTTCTCCTTTTCCTACAATGTTTTCAAAAGGCTTTAATCTCAGGGTCGTAAAAACTAGGGATTGTTTGGCAAAGAATTAAATGGAGAAATTGCTACTATGAGCAAATTCTGTGTCACATATATTTTACATTTTGCCAACTACAAAAATAGTCACGTTCGTAAATCCAGTCAAAGTCTCTGTTTTTTTTGAAAACATTCGTGGGAAATGAGAAAATGCTGGCAACCAACCTTTTTTTCCCCTACTTTGTTTTTTATCTCGTCATTTGAGCCAAATTTCATGCATTATCTCCCGCTAGATGGCATTCTATAAATACTCATCTATCTAATTTGGGCATCCTGGGTACAGAACCAAACCACTTTCCTACGCGACTACCGTTACTTTGAATTTAAAACTAAAATAAAGGTTTTCTCAATAAAACGCTACCTCATGCAATTCACTCAGCTATGATCAGCAGTTCAGAGAAATCTGGAGCTAAAGCAGGTCTCATTTCTCCTCAAACATATTGATAAAAGCTATTTTCAACATTGCTACTTTATAGAGCGTAATATTAGAGTCAGCCCGCTTTTGGGGCTAATGATGCGTCATATAAGACAGTCAAATCTTCAAAGAATATGACATGCGCAGACAACGAAATTTCATGTAGTCTCTTTCTGTGTTTGTTTCAGGTGTATACAATGCTGAAGTCTGTTTAATCTACAACACAGCAAAAATTTATATTTGTCCAAACTGAAAGCATTAAATTGCAGGCAACACATTGAATGTGACTCAAATAGTGTAAGCTTTCTAAGAAAAGGTAGAAAACATTGTGGGAAAAGGAAAGAAATGCAGGTTACCCGCATTTTCTCCTTTTCTCACAGTGTTTTCAAAAGTCCTCATCATGAGGGTAACTAAAACTCTGAGTTGTGTGGAAAAGTATTAAAACCTGCAGGAGGGAGGAGGGATCACAATAATTTTTACTTCTGTGAATATCCCCAAAAAGCAGTGCATGTGGGTGTATGTCAAGAAAGGGGCCATAACCATGTCAAATATATTTCAGTGTTACATGCCCTTGATGTATGGGTTTTTTTTATTACCTAACAACTAGGCTGAATTCGAATCATCATTATATTATACTACTCAAACTTTGATAGGGATCACTTACATATTTCTGTATGGGTTTATATGTTATAACAGTTTTGCATAAACTCTTTACCATACTATAAGATTCTAGATTTGTCCAAGTTGAAGGCATTTGCTGATCAAAAACTATATGCAACATGCACTATGCTGTCTGTCATAGGGTAGAAAACATCGTTAGAAAAGGAGAAAATGCTGGTATCCAGCATTTTCTCCTTTTCCAACAATGTTTTCCAAAGGCTTCTTTCTCAGTGTCTTTAACAGTCGGCATTGTGAGGTAAAGGCTTAAAGATCCATTGGCACTGGTCATTCTATAGATAAGTATGGCAAAGTAACATATTGTAAAACCATACATGATACGTGCCACATATATATTTAGATGAATCTTTTAGGGTGATCCTTAGCAAATTTTGAGTACTATATAAGAAATGACAGAGACATGAGAAAATTTCACAGTTTTGGCACTGACGATGACAATGACATGGCTATGAAAACAGCTTTGGCTTTACTTCCAACAAAAGTTGTGCTGAAAAATTTGACATAAAAAATTCCATTCACAGTCACATAATAGTCCAAATTCTCAGTAAAATGATCAACCTTAGCAACAGCCAATAAATATTTACTGGTTCCACACTGGGGAAAAAAAAACTATTTCATGAGCTTGGAAACATTCTAGGTTATCAACATAGCAGCACCAAATGTCCACAGGGACAGTTTTACGTGAACAGAGATAATCAATATGTTTATAACTGCTGATGCAGGTCACTAACAAATACTGTAAACTGTATATCAACATCATTATTTATATGTAGGCCTTACAGGAAAACAGAAGTGCAGGGTGCACCAGTCCTGTAGTGCAGTGATAAAACACTGAACTATCAATCCTGAGGTCCAAGGTTCAATACCCGCCCAAACCAGGACCTTTCTGAAACCTTGAGTTTACCACCCAACTAGGGGTGAATTGATTTGAAACCCAGAGGTAGCCTTGTGTGTATCCGTGCATGTTAAAGAACCAAGGAGGTTGATTCAAAGAAAATCTAGGGGCTTGTACTCAGATTTTCTTGTTTCCGATTCTTTCTCGCTAATGTTCCATACATAATTATAAGCCTACAGCATGGAGGGACCTTAATCCAACAGCCATCATCAAAACAGGAGTGCAGCAGTATGTGAAGCACTAATCTGCAGTTGTATCTATAAACAACCAATTGTGTTAAGTTATCTCAAACATTTAACCCTTTACTACACAATGAAGAATTTTAACGTCCCTGAGGAAGAGGCCTTTTGAAAACATTGTGGGAAAAGGAGAAAATGCTGGTAACCAGCATTTTCTTCTTTTCCTGCAATGTTTTCTAACCTTTTCAAATCAAATTTCAGTTTTTCAGTCACATTTATTTTGTCGTCTGCAAATGCTTTCAATTTGGACAAATCTATAAATTTGTTGTTTGTAAAGAGTCAAGTACCAACTGCATAGGGTTATTTTCCTAAAATCTTTATTGATGTTGAAAAGAAAAATAGTCCAATATACAGTCATCATTAAAATCACTCTGCTGCAGACAAACACAATGTCACTAGGAAAATAACAACAGGTCTCTAACAGGACTGGAAACATGTAGGAAAGTGAGAAAATGCTTAGAGTTACCAGCAATTTTTGTCTTTTCTGACATTTTTGAAACCCTTCATTCACAAGGTTGAAGAAAACACAATATGGCTTGGTGAAAAGTAAAAAGTTCAGATGAAAGATTTACATACAATTTTTGTCTTCTGCTGACAAACATGTGGGAAAAAAGAGAAAAAGCCAATTACCAGCAATTTTCATCTTTTCTGGCAGTTTTCAAACCCTCTACATTCATAAGGTTGAATAAAGCACAATATTGTTTGGTGAAAAGTTAACCATTTCCCAAACGACAAATTTTGGACTAGACCAAATTGAAAGTATTTCCAGGCGACAATTCACCTCTGGCTGAAAAGATGATTTCTGTCTATGATAGAGTAGAAAACACTGTGGGAAAAGGAGAAAATGCTGGTTACCAGCATTTTCTCCTTTTCCTTCAATGTTTTCAAAAGGCTACTATTCAAGACACGTAAAAACCAGGGATTGTTTGGTGAAAAGTTAAGGTGAAAAATGTACTTACTTTATATAGTCCACCTGATGATACTTCAAAAACAAACAGTTCAACTTCAAAGTTATTTCTATGCCCCTTGTTAAAGCATTCATCCTGTCAGCTAAATTCATCCTGTTGTAACTGACTTTAAATCCCATTTATGTACAAAATATTTCTAGGTTTTTTTTTTCTAATCTTATCCTTGGCAAAAATATTGCAAGTTTAACTATTCATCAAATGTAAGATTAATTCAACTCAACAGCATCGTGCAAACAAAATTATTGTTCAGTATCGAAAGTTTCATGGTTACAATTTTACAAAATATAATCTTTCCTGGATAAAATACAAATATTGCATCTACTTGCAATTTAAGGTACTGACTAAAGGAAATGAGTAAGTATTCACATTGCAGTGTCAATCTATGTTGATGGTCCAATCAAAAGCTGTCTCTAAATATTGACCTGTCTTTCAGTGACCCCCAAATTTAACCCCTTACAGTGTGCCAAATAAACAAATCAACTATCTGCCTGTTGTCAAACACCCTGATATTGCAAAATATTTTGCTGAAAAATTACTAAACAGGGTCTCAGATCAGACTACATGTCCTGTGCTGAGTCTACATTGGCTGAATTAACCCATTACCACACATTATCCCTACCTTTGACGACCCTGAGAAAGAAGCCTTTAGAAAACATTGTGGGAAAAGGAGAAAATGCTGGTAACCAGCATTTTCTCCTATTCCAAAAAAATGTTTTCTACCCTTCACAAAACAAATATCAAATTTTCAGTCACTTTTATTTTGTTGTCTGCAAATGCTTTCAATTTTGGCAAGCCAAAAATTTTGTCAATTTGTAATAAGTTAAAGAGCATTAGTTGTGAAAGGTATTTTAATGGTAATCAGTCAGCACAACTTTTGGTGCTTTTCTGAAATGTAGATCAAGATCCTGTAGAGCAAAATGTGTATCCTTATGAATTTTGGATCAATACTGATGATTAAGCATTAGATTTGCAGTAACTTTTTGTTGGTTTCTCAAAATAAATATCCATCTGCAACATAGCACAAAGGTTATTGACATGTTACTAGAGTCTGCTCAACCCAGAGGCAATGGTTACACAGTCTGGCACATTTCTAAGACTTTCTAAGAATTTCATTAACCCTTTCCCATAGAAGTCCTGGTTTTTACGACCCTGAGAATGAAGCCTTACTCAAAAGATTGTGGGAAAAGGAGAAAATGCTGGTAACCAGCATTTTCTCCTTTCCCCACAATCTTTTCTTCCCTCCCCTACACAAATTTCCATTTTTTAGTCAAACTAATTTTGTTGTATGCAGTTGCTTTCAATTTGGACTAGTCTAAAATTTTGTCGTTTGGTAATGAGTTAAGCCATGTCTCATACTGCCAAACAACTGTGATTCTTGTGATCAGCATTTTCTCCTTATCAAAATATGTCTTAAAGACCTTTCTTCAAAACTAGAAATACTTGATTGTTTGGTTCAATGTTTGATGTCATCACAATTAATAACATTATTTCAGTTATAATACTGCTGCTAATGCACCTGACCATGCTTTCCAGAAGGTTTTCTAACCACCACTTGCACAAAATCTTTCTATGCCAATGGCTGTTTTCCAACACAAAAATCAACAACAGAATGAGAGAAGATAGTGAGGATAGTCTCAATCATAAGACGCTCCGGTGATCTTTTTCCTATTTGGACATTTACCATACAGTCTCAAGTCCATCGTAAATTTTCCAGTAGCAAATATAGAGCGCTATACTGACTTTCGGTTTCGTCGGTTTTATCTGTATTGCAGCGAAATGCAATTACATTTTACTACTAAACATGACCAAAAACAAATTGTTAAACCATTCATTACATAAAGAGCTTGTAGAAGTCGTTTACAACATGTTTATCTCGGAAAAATCATGGACGAAATTTATCGTGCGTGGTGGCCATTTTGTATGTTTTCGGGAACGTAAACAACCCGAGTAACTGATGAAATGCACGTTTTTTTTCTCACGATCAGCATTTGAATTAAAAATATTTGTATTTCAAATGAAGGAATATTAAATAAGCAAGCCACAGGTTTATTTATATCATAGTTTTGTGCTCTATTTTGGAAAATATAAGAGATCAAACTTGCGCACAAAATCTGTGCGGAGCTTAATTTCAACTGATTTTGTCTGGATTGTCTCTGTACCCAGAGGCGACCAGTCGAAAAATAACATCGCCTTTGGGGACAGTTATCTGTACTAATAGTGAGGAATGAATCCCATTGCAATGACTATCATCAAGCCATGCGAGAAATTTGGTTAAGCCAAGAAATCATACATGGGAACCCCAAGTATCAAGCCATGTACCCAACTTAGTAAAATGTTGGTAACGGGTTGAAAATACTGGCAAAGTTATAAGATTCTATAGAAATAGTAAAACATATGGAAAGCCACATTCTTGATAAACATCCCATAATTGCCGATGAACTTGAAAGAGAGCAATGACCTTAGGCTTATCTAGAATTATATGATGTCATGCAGAGTGTTAGAGTGTTAAGTTCATGCAATTGAACAATTAACCTTTCAGCATCAATAATTAGCCATTACAAATTCTAATTAACCAGTTCAACAGTAGTTAACCGTTCATCATCACTTTATGATGTAACATCAATTAATTCTTTACCAAAAGGCAAAACTGTAGACCTATCTAAATTCAAAGTGTTCTGCAGACCATGATTGAAATGCGGCTTATATAACATAACATAACACATATATATGATAGGATTTGTCAATGAATTGACGAAAAACATTGTGTAGAGAGGAAAGAATGCCGGTTACCAGTGTTCTTTACATCAAAATGTTTCCAAAAGCTTTATTAGTAAGGGTCCTACAAACAAGGTTATTTAGTTAACCCTTTCCCAAACAATCCCTGGTTTTTACGACCTTGAGATAGAAGCCTTTTGAAAACATTGTGGGAAAAGGAGAAAATGCTGGTAACCAGCATTTTCTCCTTTTCCACAATGTTTTCTATCCGGCTGGAAAGAAATTTCAAATTTTGAGTCACGTTTATTTTGTTGCCTGCAAATGCTTTCAAATTGTACAAGTCTAAAATTTTGTCATTTGGTAAAGAGTTGATGGTTCACGTCATTCTGAAGCAATTAGCTTACATCATGAAACCTGGACAACTTACAAATGCAAGGATTTTTAATGCATGCCCAGTCATTGATGGACCGTAACGTCAGTTTGCTTCCAAAACCTTGTACCTAGCTGTAGTTACGAGGTTTTGGAAGCAAACCGATGATAATTATCTTAATCTCTTTTACCAAACATTGCCCCTTCTTTGTCTTATACAAACATTGATTAACAATTTTTCTTTTCATTAAACGATTTCAAAGGACTTGCAGACCACAAAATGAAAGTAACTCAAAAATTGAAATTTGTTCCCAGCAGTGCAGAAAATATTGTGGTAAAAGGAGAAAATGCTTGTTACCAGCATATTCTCCTCTTCCCTCATTGTTTTCAAAAGGCTTCTATCACAGGGTCTTTAAACCACGGATTGTTTGGTGAAGGGTTAATTCACTAAAGTTAAGGAAAGGGAGAAAAATTGCTGAAACTTCTTTATAATGTAGAACAGTTAACCAGCATTTTTTTTTTTTAACAAATGCTTGCAGTGAGTAATAATTTTCTCTAGAATAGAGATTTTGAAAATAATCCCAAGTTTATTGCTTCCAGTATCTTTCTAAATCTTTCATAAGTATACTGCACTTCTTCTTCTGTCCCGCGTTTGCAGCCATCATTGAGCAAGACAAAACTTGCTGTTCCCACACACATCTCAAGCAGGCCTTTAAAAGAATCAAACTGGGGACAACCAGACTTAAAATTCCCATCCTCAACTATTTTGGTCTGGAAAGACATTAGGGCCTGAATTTACCCCCCATTCATTACAAGTCCTGTGTTTATTCCATAGTACAGCAGCAATTGCTAAATTCTCACTAAAGTCTAGATAATTCTGATACATAAAGCTGGACAAAGCATGATGGTTGTATTGGGGTTTAACGCCACTTTAACAGCTAAGTTCATATCATGGCGGTTGGTCTGACGCACATGTTTTTCCTGACTTTCTCATACCAGTTCTAACACAACTTTCTTTCCAAAGCCACCCGCTACTTTTTTCACATGCTTCAGCTGAGGTGAGATGTGAAAATATGTCAGCAAGAAAATTCGCCTAAACCAGGTCTCGAACTCATAACCACCAGGTCATGAGTCCGACACACTCACCACTGAGCCACCCGGGTGTGCGACAAAGCATGAATGCACTTTTTTTGAAGGAAAGAAAAGAAGCGAGGGTTAAAAAAAAGATAAGTTTCAAATATGACAGAGAGTGTACTGGAGCTGCAGCCCGCCTGGGTGGCTCAGTGGTGAGCGAGTCGGACTCATGACCTGGTGGTTGTGAGTTCGGTACCCGGTTGAGGCGAACTTTCTTTCCAATGTATTTTCGCCTCTCACCTCTGCTGAAGCATGTGAGAAAAGCAGTCGGCAGCTCTGGAAAGAATGTAGTGTAAGTACCGGTGTGAGAAAGCCAGGAAACACATGTGCGTCACCAACCGCCATGATATGACCCTAGCTGTTAAAGTGGCGTTAAACCCCAATACAACCAACCAACTTCAGCTGCATTCAGTGCAGTATGATCTTGATCTACACCATCCACAAACATTTTACTCTGTTCCAACACTTTTTGTGGGCCAACACTGGAATCAAAGAATGACCTTTCTGAGTAAACATGTGAAGTAGTAACACCCATGTTGTCTGGTCAGTGACCTTTCACAGTCTGGCCTTGAGGGTCAACAGAGAAGACTATAAAATATAATCTTGGGTTCTGTAAGGTGAAGGTCAGACACAGTTTACTGTTATTGGCCAGCTGATTGTGAATCACAAGGGTGTGAGATAACCCATTACCACACAAGCCCCACTTTTGACACCCCAGAGAAAGAAGCCTTTTGAAAACACTGTGGGAAAAGTAGAAAATGCTGGTAACCAGCATTTTCTCCTTTTCCCACCATGCTTTCTACCATTCCTAGAACAGATTTCAATTTCTCAGTCTGACACCTTTATTTAGTCGTCTGCAAATGCTTTCAATTTCAACCAATCTAAAATTTTTGTTGTGTGGTAAAGAGATAAGACTGAGTATTAAAGTGACTGTCTTCTAGCCTATAGGCATGACATGTCTGGGGTAGAGGCTGCTTTGGAAAGCTCTCTGAAAGTACTGCCAACAAATGACAAAACAACTGAATGATTCTAGGGTTAGTATGGTGAAGTACAAACATTTGCTATTACTACTACTTTTCCCACCATATTTTCTACCCTTCATGAAACAAATTTCAAATTTTCTGTCACTTTTATTTTGTCGTCTGCAAATGCTTTTGATTTGGCCAAGCCTAAAATATTGTCGTTTGGTAATGAGTTAACCCTTTCAGGGTTTTCCATGACGCACAAATCCTGCGTCATTGACACAATTTTAATTCAAATGACCCCCAAAATAAATGACAGTGCATCATCAGTGACGCAACTTTCCAAAATTTAAATAATGTACGAAGTTGAATGAAGCGTCATAATTCCAAGTCTGTTCTTGCTTCAATGTCAGACGAACACCGTTCTTTTTTTAACTACAGGGTTTATTTTAGATAAAAGTGGTTTTCCGGTAATTTATTTATAGAATAAGACTGGTTTACGCATTATTGGCGAAATGTATATTGGATACGTGTTGTAAATATGGGCCCAGTCAAAGTCGTGGTTAGGTTCTCTGCATTTCATAGCATATTTTACACGACTTCCGGTATATAAAAGTACACATTACCGGTCTGTGCTGTTAGCGGAAAAATAATGTTGAGACGTAGAAAACTGTTGCATTCTTCTATCGTCTGCTTCCTACAACTGCTTATCAAGCCACGTCAAGCAGCGATTCAGGCGAAAATGTTTGGTTTGTCAAAAAGTGACATCGGCCTTTCCTTCAGAAATGATCGACCGACTTTTCAATCTTGGAAGTTGGCGTTTAAAAGGTAAAATGCATTATAAATCGTGTTTGAAGTTGATGACGAGGAAATCCATATTTTTGACTCCCAAAATTAATGAAATGACCCGCAACTAATGAGGAAGGGGGTCACAATGACCCCCAATTTTCAAAGCCGAGGGAAAACCCTGCCTTTCCTACACGACAAATTTAGGACTCTTCCAAACTGAAAGAGTTTGCAGACGACAATTTTAGAGTTTGAGAAAATGGCAGAAGGTACTCATAAAGGACAGAAAGCACTGTGGGAAAAGGAGAAATTGCTCGTTACGAGCAATTTCTCCTTTACCACAGCGTTTTTAAAATACTTTGACTGCAGACACATAAAGACCAGGGCTTGTTCGGGAAAGAGTTGAAGGCCTAGTGGTGGCAAAAAGTAAATGAATGCATTTAAATTTCAATCATACCATATAAAAGTTACTGTCAAAATGAAAACTATTTTGTACAATTTGAGTCCAAGAATTAGTTGTTGGCAGAAGAATGAGTTTAAAAACCGCAGGCTATATGTAAATAAAAGATAGAGTAACTTGACAACTCTTAACCTAGTTTTAAAAGTTAATTTTTCCGTTGAAACCTAAAACTTATACCATACAATAACAGATTGTCATCTTCACAATAATTTCCCAACTTTAAAATGATATGGAAAAAAAAAAGTACTTGTAACTCGAGTTGTTTTATTTTGGCTGCAAGTGTGCCTTTAAATAACCAAAGAGACCTTTTTGTAAACATGATGGAAAATTTGCTCAAGTACACAGCACTACAGAGGACAAATAAAACATCGTTCAAAAGAGGGAATATGTCTTTTAATGGATCGGACAAAAAAGTCCCGAGAAAAAGGAGAAAATACTGGTTACCAGCAATTCCTTCTTTTCCAGCAATGTTTCCAAAAGCTCTTTCCCCTATGGATGTGAAAACAGTGAATTATTTGGTTTATTCTTTACCACACAATCCAGACTTTTAACGACCCCATAGTCAAAGGCATTTGAAAACATTGTGGGAAAAGGAGAAAATGCTGGTAACCAGCATTTTCTCCTTTTTCCACAATGCTTTCTACCCTTTTTTAATATGAATCCCATCATGTCAGTATCATTTTATTTGTCGTCTACAAATGCTTTGAACTTGGACCAGTTTAAAATCTTGTTGTTTGGTAAAGAGTTAACTCTTTACCAAATGACCAAATTTTGGACTAGGCCAAATTGAAAGCATTTGCAGATGACAAAATAAAAGTGACTGAAAATTTGAATTTTGTTTTGTGAAGGGTAGAAAACATTGTGGGAAAAGGAGAAAATGCTGGTTACCAGCATTTTCTCCTTTTCCCACAATGTTTTCAGAAGGCTTCTATTCCTGACCCGTAAAAACCAGGGACTGTTTGGAAAGGGTTAAGAAAATAACAGTTCACCAATAGCTTTTTGGTTCCATTTAAGCATAGACTGCTAGATAATCCTTCAGACTAAAATCATTGGGCAGCCCAGGAGTTTACATGTACTTTAATAACCTTTCAACCCTGACATCTGAGTAACCTCTTGTAATGATAAATAATATTATACACTGAAGGTCATTTTGGGGTTATTCTTTTGTGATTGCAGAACTCTTCAGCCAACCAATGTTCTTGATCCACATCGATTATCTTTCAGATTATAGTCCAGTTACCAAAACTCTTACCAAAAATAAATAAAAAAATTTTTAGACCCGGATTAAACGAATTTGTAGACAACAAATCCACTATTGCTGACTAGATCTAGAAGGAGTTGTAGGAAATAATGGTGAAAAAACTGGTAACCAGCATTTTCTCCTTTTCCCAAAATGTTTTCTATCCTGCTGGAAACAAATTTTAATTTTTGAGCTACATTTACTTTGTCATCTGCAAATGCTTTCATTTTGGACAAGTCTAAAATTTTGCTGTTTGGTAATCTAAAAGTTAACCCTTTACCACACAATCCCTACTTTTGACGACCCTGGGAAAGAAACCTTTAGAAAAGATTGTGGGAAAAGGAAAAAATGCTGGTAACCAGCATTTTCTCCTTTTCCCACAACCTTTTCTACTCTTCACAAAGCAAATCCAAAAGTTTCAATCACTTTTCTTTTGTCCTCTGCAAATGTGTTCTATATGAACAAGCCTAAAATTTTGTCGTTTGGTACAATGAGTTAAATAAACCCAAGGCCACGTTCAGTTCTAGGTATCAGCATGTTCCTGTTTTTCTACAATGTACTATATTCAGACAGCATCCATACCCCATGGCCATTCAAACACAGAATGGTTTAGTAAAGGGATACATAATGTAACAAGAGATGTATGTTAACTCTTTACCAAACGACAAAATTATGGACTGATCCAAATTGAAAGCATTTGCAGACGACAAATTAAAAGTGACTGAAAAATTAAAATTTGGTTTGGGAAGGGTAGAAAATGTTGTGGGAAAAGGAGAAAATGCTGGTTACCAGCATTTTCTCCTTTTCCTACAATGTTTTCAAAAGGCTTTTTTCCCAGGGTCGTTAAAAGTCGGGATTGTGTGGTAAAGAGTTAAACATGTATGCCTCCCAATGGCCTCCAATTCTAAATATAACATGTGATTATGCACAGTTCAGTTCAAAGTGTAAAAACGAACAAAGGGTAATTACTCAAAAATTGTTAATGATAAATTAACAATTCTTGGGCACTGCACTTCCCATTTATGTGAACTATCAACTTTTAAAGTTTCATGATTTTACCTCACATACTTTTTGAGTTATGCTCCGGAAAAAAATTAAGTAAGAATATCAACAAATGGCAATAACTGCAAAAATATAATGGGCAGAGTCATGGTTCTTGTGCAATGCATTTCTCCTGAATAAGATCTATCCACATGTAAAGTTTCAAGATGATACCTGAAAAACCTTTTGAGTTATGCTCCGGACAAAACTTAAGTATGAAATCAACAAAGGGCAATAACTCCAAAAATATGATGGGCAGAGTTATGGTGCTTGTGCACTGCACTTCTCCTTAATGAGATCTATCCACCTATGAGGTTTCAAGATGATACCTGAAATACTTTTAGAGTTAGGCTCCAGACAAAAATTAAGTATGAAAATCAACAAAGGGCAATAACTCCATAAATATGATGGGCAGAGTTATGATTCTTGTGCACTGCACTTCTCCTTAATGAGATCTATCCACCTATGTAGTTTCAAGATGATATCTGAAATACTTTTTGAGTTATACTCCGGACAAAAATGTGGTCTACAGACTGACCGACCCACGGACAAGTGCAAAGCAATATACCCCCGCTTCTCCCAAGGGGGGCATAATAATATTCATACTGGGAGAGCCCAAACTGTAAGAAAATTCTGGTAAATTCATTTATTACTTGGCAACAAAAACTCATGTAATTGTCTAATTAGGGCAGTACAAATTGACAAAACAGTATATTGGCCAGCTGTTCAAATATTGATTCCTTGAAACCAATCCAAAAGTTCCTAATCCTATTTGACCTTCATATTTTAATATCAATCAACTTTTTTTCTGGAGTTACAAAAATATTCCTGTAAAGCCAATATGAAGGCGTAAATTGCTCATGTGAACAGACTAGATCAAGATGAGACTGCTCAGAATCTAGGATGTGCCAGATTATCTATCAGAAACAACTTTCAACTCTCTGCACATTTAGCAAAAATTTCCATTGCATTTACCTTAGTATTGAAAGTATTAAGGTTTGGTAGACATCACCTACAAAATACTGAGGCAAAATGATAATTGAATAATACAAGCATTATCTCTAACTACTTCTTTTCAAAACTTCTCTGCTATGGGATGAGTCACAATCAAACAGATTAGGCGGTGAACTGCAAAAGGTTATTATACAGGACAGGGCTAGAGATGACCACAATTATAACACCTGACCACAACATGTCCGCAAAGTAGGTTCAACTGATGGGGACCAAACTAGTTCAAAAATTGACACTAAGCCTTTAGGCTATTAGTCCCACTCACTGACCTATTGTGGACAGAGTAAATAAAGATCAGACTGCACAGAATGTTTTCAAAAGGCTTCTTTCTCAGGGTCGTTAAAAGTCGGGATTGTGTGGTAAAGAGTTAAACCTGAATGTGTCTGAATAAGGCCAACATAAACCAAAATCATAGCAATTTCATGATTGCTATTCTTTATGTTAATGTTTCAGCAAAACAGAGAGTAATGTATCTACGACCAGGCTGTACATTTTTTGCAGTCTGGTCGTGTTCCAATTATGGGAATTACAGTTGTGAAAGGTACTTATAAACTAACAATACCGACTGAAAGGCACTAAAAAACTTGTGCATAAGACCTAGCAATAACAGTTGATCCATAATCATATAACGATAATACCAGGATTAGTTTCTATTGGAATATTTGCTTTACAAAGGGCAATGCCATAGAGTGCTTGACCCATGTAAGCTTTTTGACCATAGAACTGACCACCGAACGCTGAACCCATTTCAATTTGATAACACCAGTTTTCTTATACATGGTTGATTTAAAAATTAATCTTTTTTCTATCATGGTTTATAGTTCAATAAACCAAAGTTGTGAGTTACGCTACGAGGCACAATAAATAATCCATGAGAGCGATGAGAAACATTTAGAAAACTTGAGTTGCAACCTCTACAAACTGTTCTGGTGGTTATAGAAAACCCTGGATAGACAATCACAGTTCATATGGTAATATGTTCCCAAAACAAACATCTAAAGAAAAGAAGATTTTGTACTTTTTCCAACAGTCTACAACAAAGCCTACTGCTAGGTCCACTATGTCATTGTTCCAGATAACAGGTGGGGATAGTCAGGTCTTTCCTCATTAAATTCTCAATCTCTCCTATCTTTGCTTAAGTCTTTACTACACGATAGGTGAGTGCAACACTATTCTAAGTGCCTGTACAATGTACAGGCACTTAGAATAGTGTTGCACTCACCTATCATACAGTACAATCTGGTTAGGCACAATATGAAATTTAGGAAAGAACTGGAAATAATATTACCTCCTTTACCAAACATCATCCATGAAGAAGCCTTTCAGAAACATCATAGTACACACTGGTTTTTTTTTTATTCCACAATGTTTTTTTTTTCCATTTCAAAGAAAGAAATCATCCTCAGAAAAACAAAAAAAAAATGTTGCCTGACAATGCTTTAGGTTTGGTCTAGGCTAAAAATACTGTCATCAGGTAATTTTAGAGTTGTAGATCCAGAAAAATAACACCTCAAATTGCTGGTTCAAAACAGAAATTTACTAATTTCGCAGCCTGTCCTGTAACAAGTACAGAATAAAATTATTGCTTGCAAAAATGTTAGCACAGAAACCTATTCTAATGTCTGATTCAATCTTCCAGTGTTTATGTTGCTTATTTAGGAGACAGACAAAAAAAAAAGAGAAAAAACATAGATTAATGAACCAATTCTTTCTGGCAAATACTTGTTTTATCCTGTTCCTCAAAGATTAGAGACTAAACCAGCTTTTGAAAGCATTGTGGAAAAAGGAGAAAATGCTGGTTACCAGCATTTTCTCCTTTTTCCACAATATTTTCCACAATATTTTCTACAATATTTTCTACCCCTTCAAATACAAGTTTCATCTTTTGAGCCACATACAAATTTGTTTTTTGCAAATTAATGCTTTTGACTAGGACTAGGCTAATTTATTTCATCAGGTGAAGCTGAATCCTACACCAGAAAATATAATTTTAAACTCTTCCATATTAAAAAGCATAAATGCACACAACAACAAAAGTCTGGCACAAAATGAGATTTGTCTCTGAAAGAAAAAGTGAACGATGTGGAAATGGGAGAAAATACTTTTAACTAGTAGTTACTCTATTTAACATGGTATTTTCTTAACTCTTTACCACACGAGAAAATTTTAGACTGGTCCAAATTGAAAGCATTTGCAGACAACAAAGTAAAGGTAAATGAAAAATTGAAATTTGTTCTGGGAAGGGTAGAAAACACTGTGGGAAAAGGAGAAAATGCTGGTTACCAGCATTTTCTTCTTTTCCCGCAGTGTTTTCAAAAGGCTTCCTTCTCAGGGGCTTCAAAAGTAGGGATTATGTGGTAATGGGTTAAGGTTTATTCCTCAGGGTGATTGAAATGAGATTGTTTTGAGAAGGGTTTGGCAGAATCAACTTTTTGCTGACTTTTTGGCCCAGACAGACAGTCAGAAATTAAAGAATCACCTGGATTCAGCAACCTAGAATTTTTTCTCTCTCTGTCTGGGTTACTGAAAATGTCATGCAAAAATACCGATCTCTTTACCGAATAGTAAAATTTA
The DNA here is from genome assembly GCA_943736015.1 of Tridacna crocea. Lineage (NCBI taxonomy): Eukaryota > Metazoa > Mollusca > Bivalvia > Cardiida > Cardiidae > Tridacna > Tridacna crocea. The sequence goes on from OX031068.1 coordinate 9,745,438, forward strand.
GGTCTGTCCAAACTGAAAGCACTTGAAGACTATGAAATATATATGTTTCTTAACCCTTTCCCAAACAAGCCTTGGTTTTTACGTGTCTGCAGTAAAACTCTTTTGAAAACACTGTGGGAAAAGGAGAAATTGTTCGTAACAAGTTATTTCTCCTTTTCCCACAGTGTTTTCTTCCCTTTTTGAGAAATTTCTGCCATTTTCTCCAAATCTAAACCTGTTATCTGCGAACTCTTTTGGTCTGGAAGGGTCCAAAATTTATCTTTTGGGAAAGGGTTAAGTTTGATTAGATTAATTTTGTCTTTGAAAGAGTAGACAGTATTGGTCATCAATTTTTTCTCCTTTTTCCACAATGTTTTTAAACTCTGATTTGAACTACATCAAAACTTCAGAGTTTGTTTGATACTGGGTTAACGCTTTACCATACAATGCTGAGTTTTTACAATCAAATTAATTAATACTACTGAAAAACAATGTGGGAAAAGAAAAAAAAAATGCTGATAAGCACTTCTTAGGCATTTCCACATTGTTTTCTACTCATTCAATGGGAGACTGAATCATCTGAGCGACATCTAATTTATAGTGAGAAAAATGCTTTCCAGTTAGGGGAAGTCAATGTAGTTCTATTGATGATTTATTATAATAAGTCTTCAATATGACAAGATAACACTGTGGGAAAAGGAGAGAATGCTTGTTACCAGTGTTTTACAATGCTGCATTTTCTCCTTCAAGTGTTTTCAGGAGCCTTAATTATTCCTTCTTCAGCATCATTAATACTCAGGATTGTTTGATTTTCTACACTAAGCCATCAACCAATGCTTTCAGTTTGTAAACTCTGAAATTTTGTTGTCTTGTACAGACTTCACTTTTTACACATAATCACAATTTTTAACAATGCCCACTGAAAAAAATCTTTTGAAAACAATGATGGAAAAGGAGAAAATGCTGGTAACCAGCATTTTCTCCTTTTCCAACATTGTTTTCTACCTTATCATTACACAAAAATCATTGTTTGAGTTACACTTATTTTTGTCATCCCCAAGACAAATGCTTTCATTTTTTTTTTATTTCAAAACTATGTTGTTGGGTAAGGAAGTAATGATCTTCTCAGGCTTTCACAGATTAGTCATCCTGCCAGCCAAGTTGTGCCAAAAAGAGCAAATAACCTGGTATTTTTCCTTCTATTTTTTATTTCCTTATATTCAGTATTTACTAGACAAGAAAACATTAGACTGGTCTATGAGATTCCTTTTTTACCTGATTAATGTGGGAACAGGAAGAAATTATGGAAAGTAAAACCTGCTTCCTATCCAAAAATAGTTTCACTAAAGATAGATCTAAAATTTAAGAACAAAGCCAGTCTATTGCTGTGTCATAGAAGGCTCTAAAATTATTACTTTTCCATCAATACATAAGGAAGTATCTTGTTACTTTTAAACTCTTAACCACACAACAAAAACTGTGACCTGTCCAAATTCAAAGCATTTTGGAGACCATAATCTAAATTTGTATCAGTTGATGGAATTTGTCTTTGATGTGGTAAACAACATTATGGGAAAAGGAGGAATTGCTGGTTAACAGCATTTTCTCGTTTTCCAACATTGTTGTCAAAAGGTTTCTTTATCAGGGTTGTTAAAACTCAAGATTGTGTGGTAAAGGATTAACCAAAGGACAAAAAATTAGACTCTTCCGAATTCAAAATATTTGCTGATGATAACATGTGTTTTAAATGATGAAATATGTCATAGGAAGAGTAGACAACTTTCCTCCTTTTCCAACAACGTTCCTTTGTAGGAATCTTTTGGTAAAGGATTAAAAATGTAAGACCAAATTACTTGCACAACTGATCCTAAACAGATGCAAAATGATTGCTTACTCAAGCAGGAAATGAGGCAATGACGAAATATAAACACAGACAATACAAAATGAGTCAGCAGTCATTTACAGACACTTATCTCAATTCAGATTTAATCACTAATTTTCTTAAATCTTTCAGCACCAAATAATAAACATGACTTCTTTCAACAGGAATAAAGACTAATTGCTTACGATTACAAGGATTTTAATTGGATAGGCTTAGCTGAATAAGCATATAAAATAGATCAAACATCAGACCACACACTCTGTGCAGTCTGATCTTAGATCTATGCCGTCTGCAACAGTCACTGTTTTAGCCAATGGCGGCATAAGGGTTAAGAATTTCTCAAAAGCCAATTAATTACTAGCTTCACAGGCACACCTTAATTTCAAGTGCTGGTATTCTTTATGCTTACAAAAGACTTTTGGTGAACCAAATAGCCCTCTCAGTTTTTTGTCAATCTGTCTCTATCTTCCTGATCTGTCTCTGTCCAAGTGTCTTTCATATCTGTCTCTGTCCATGTGTCTTCCATGTCTATGTGTCTTCCATGTCTGTCTATGTGTCTTTCATGTCTGTTTCTGTCCATGTGTCTTCCATGTCCATCTTTATCCATGTGTCTTCCATGTCTATGTGTCTTCCATGTCTGTCCATGTGTCTTCCATGTCTGTCTCTGTCCATATGTCTTCCATGTCCGTCTCTGTCCATGTGTCTTCCATGTCTGTCTATGTGTCTTCCATGTCCGTCTTTATCCATGTTTCTTCCATGTCCATGTGTCTTCCATGTCCATGTGTCTTCCATGTCTGTCCATGTGTCTTCCATGTCTGTCTCTGTCCATGTGTCTTCCATGTCTGTCTATGTGTCTTCCATGTCTGTCTCTGTCCATGTGTCTTCCATGTCCATCTTTATCTATGTGTCTTCCATGTCTATGTGTCTTCCATGTCTGTCTATGTGTCTTTCATGTCTGTTTCTGTCCATGTGTCTTCCATGTCCATCTTTATCCATGTGTCTTCCATGTCTGTCTATGTGTCTACCACGTCTGTCTCTGTCCATGTGTCTTCTATATCTATGTGTCTTCCATGTCTGTCTCTGTCCATGTGTCTTCCATGTCCGTCTTTATCCATGTGTCTTCTATATTTGTCCATGTGTGTTCCATGTCTGTCTCTGTCCATGTGTCTTTCATGTCTGTCTATGTGTCTTCCATGTCCATCTCTGTCCATGGGTCTTCTATGTCTGTCTGTGTCTTCCATGTCCCTCTCTGTCTGTTCATGTGTCTTCCATATCTGTCTCTGTCCATGTGTCTTCCATATCTATGTGTCTTCCATGTCTGTCTATGCGTCTTCCATATCTGACTATGCGTCTTCCATGTCTGTCTATGTGTCTTCCATGTCTGTCGGTGTTTTCCATGTCTGTCCATTTGTCTACCATGTCTGTCCATGTGTCTTCCATGTCCATCTCTGTCCATGTGTCTTCCATGTCTGTCTGTGTGTCTTTCATGTCTGTCTCTGTCCATGTGTCTTCCATGTCCATTTCTGTCCGTAAGTCTTCAATGTCTGTCTCTTTCCATGTCTTTGTTGTCTATCCATGTGTTTTTATGTCTACTTCTATGTCTTCCATGTCTCTCCATAAGTCTTCCATGTCCGTCTATGTGTCTTCCATATCTGTCTCTGTTTTGACAAAGCTAAAATTTTATTGCTTGGTACTCAGTTAATCCATGAAATCAACCAACCATGTCAATCTATTTCTGTCTATGAGGTAGCTGTAACACTGTTATCTGAAAGCTATATCGGACAGTGACATCATCAGTATATTGGAGATAGAAATCTTACCCGGTTTAGCCACCACGTTACTTTTGTAATCTGCGAACAATTAGGATTTTCTATTACTTCATCCTTTACTACACATTTCCATGTTTAACATCCCTGAGGAATATTTTTTTTGAGGAATTTATGAGAAAAGCTACCAAAATCCTGGCATTTTCTGCAAGGCAATTCAGCCACATTTATAAAATTTATTGCCAATATATTAAAATTTCAATCTGGTCCAATCCAGAGAAGGCCATGACATATGCTTGATGACCTTTGGCCAGTCAAACACAGTGTGGTGTCCTTGGTCACAAGTTAGAGCGTCGGCCTCATAACCTAAAGGTCTTGAGTTCGATACCTGGGAGCGGGTGTAAACTTTGGGATTTTTCACCGGCCCACACATTTGGCGTGAGTACTGGTGTAGTTCCCGAGAAGCAGAATCGAGAGAGATTAGTACAAGTTGTAAGAACTTGTTTCTCAATCGATGTAAAATAAATATGTTTAAACACAAAAGATCACATTCCCAATTTTTGAAATTTCATAATCATATTGAACAACAACCTGCAACAATATATCAAAGACAGTTGACCCTTCACCCTTAACCCTTACCTGCAAAATTTTAGACTTTTCCAAATCAAAAGTATTTTCAAATGCCAAATCACATTCCAACGACATTATATTTACCTTTGAAAGGTAAAAAAAAGCATCATGGGAAAAGGAGAAAATACTGGTTATTGGCATTTCTCATTTTCCTACAATGTTTTCAAAAGGCTTCTTCCTCATTAAACCTGTCTTTGTGCGGTAAAAGGTTAATCAAAATTGCTGAGCTTTAATGACAAGGAAAAGAAATTACTATTGTGGGGATATGAAGAAAATGTTGGTACCAGCATTATCTCCCATTTTCAAGTTCTTTTCTTTATCTTTTAATTCCACAATGTTTTCTACCCTTCACAAAACAAATTTCAAATCTTCAGTCACTTTTATTTTGTCGTCTGCAAAATTAATGCTTTCGATTTGGACAAACCTAAAATCTTGTCATTTGGTAATGAGTTAACCATCCGCAACTAACTGGTTGCATTTATAATATGTACATGCATGAAGGGTAAATTTACCCCCAGTGCAGTTGCATCAGTTTTGTTGAATCTGAATGCATGAGTTGCGCAATGATCATGACTTCATTGAATGGGCGCCTAGCACGTAAACAAGTGACAGCATGACTAAGCATCTTTAGGTTGGATATTTTTATCTTGTTTATTATTCAGTAGTCCTTGGCTGCAAGAAACAGATACAGTTATCTAAATAAAATTGATGCTTGTACCTAGCAAGTTGTCTCATAAACATGGATCCATAAAAATCTGTATGTGTCTAATCATGGTAGAATGGCCCTTTGACATGCAAAAAATAAACAATAGTTAGAAATATTGACAGAGGTCAGTGTGTGTGGACTGTGCAGGCTGACCTTGGTTTATACTTCTTGCAGATTAACTTGTTACCACACAATCCCTACTTTTGACGACCTTGAGATTTTAGAAGCCTTCAGAAAACATTGTGGGAAAAGGAGAAAATGCTGGTAAACCAGCATTTTCTCCTTTTCCCACAATGTTTCTACCCTTCACAAAACAAATTTCAAATTTTCAGTCGCTTTATTTTGTCGTCTGCAAATGCTTTCGATTTGGACAAGCCAAATTATTGTCAATTAGTAATGACTTGAACAACGCCCTTTTCCATATTTCACTGTCATTCTTGGGAACAGTTTTGGTTTAATCTTAGATTTAGAACTTAATAAAGCACCTGACTGGGCTAAATAATAAGGTTTAGCCTATCAAAGTTGAGTTACTTTCAAATTTAGAAAATTTGTTGAGAGTAAGTCACTGGGAATATTCTTTCAGGATGGTTTCTACATACATAAACTTATCAAAATCACAAAAACCCTTTACAAGATGACAAAATTTTAGCTTGGTCCATATTGAAAGCATTTGCAGCCAACAATTTCAGAGTGGCTCAAATGGTATAATTTTTCTTTGATGTAGTAGAAAACATTGTGGGAAAAGGAGAAAATGCTGGTCAGCAGCATTTTCTTCTTTTCCCACAATATTTCCTAACGGCTTCTTTTTCAGGAGCATCGAAAGTTGGCAATGTGTGGTAAAGGGTTAAATTATACCAATTTAGGGCAGATTTTTAGACAGAAATTGCAGCTTACATATTCCCCACTCTAGCCGTAGGTTAAGTTGCCTTATCCCTTTACCAAGCAATCCCTGGTTTTTACGGGTCTGGAATAGTAGCCTTTTGAAAACATTGTGGGAAAAGGAGAAAAGCTGGTAACCAGCATTTTCTCCTTTTTCCACAGTGTTTCCTACCCTATCATAGACAGAAATCATCTTTCTAGCTTAGTGTTGAATTGTCATCTGCAAATGCTTTCAATTTGGTCTAGTCCAAAAATTTGTCGTTTCGGAAAGGGTTAACTCGTTACCAAATGACACAATTTTAGGTTTGTCCAAATTGAAAGCATTTGCTGACGACAAAATATAAGTGACCCAAAATTTGAAATTCACATGTTTTGTGGAATGTGGAAAACATTGTGGGAAAAGGAGAAAATGCTGGTTACCAGCATTTTCTCCTTTTCCCACAATGTTTTCTAAATGCTTCTTTCTCAGGGGCATCAAAAGTAGGGATGTGGACACGCATCCTATTTTATCCTATTTGCACAACTTATACCGCACAAGTAAGCCTACGATAAAAGTTGCACGTGTGGACACCGCTTTACAAAATATGTAAGTAAAATCCACATTTAGACTGACTCTTGATCTACACTACCTGCAAAAGCAACTAGTGCCAATGCCCTTTGAGATTTTTGCACAGTAAACATCACCAATGGGCGTATGCACTATAACCACAGCATTTGATACGGTAAACAGTTACATTCTATATAATTGCTTTAGATTAGGACTACAGTCATGTTTCTGGCTAACCTTCTTTCTCCGCCTTATGGATATTTTCAACTTCTTTTACAGGTCTAATAGTAGGTCTAATTCTGCGCAAAATGATTTCGGTCGCAGTTTGACATTAGGTAACAAGTTCCATAAAGTCTGCCACCCATTGGGCTCTTTAACTCTTTACCATACAATCCCGAGTTTTTACAACCCTAATATAAAGACTTCTGAAAATATTGTGGGAAATCCGCATTTTCTCCTTTTCCCACAAAGTTTGCTACCCTTCACAAAACAAATTTCAAATTTTCAGTCACTTTTATTTTATCGTCTGCAAATGCTTTCGATTTGGATAGGCCTAAAATATTGTTGTTTGGTAATGAGTTAACCAATACTTTCCACAACATTCTATCCAAGGCACCTGCTTAACCCATTACCACACAATCCCTACTTTTGACGCCCCTGAGAAAGAAGCCTTTTGAAAACACTGTGGGAAAAGGAGAAAATGCTGGTGACCAGCATTTTCTCCTTTTTCCACAGTGTTTTCAATTTTTCAGTCACCTTTATTCTGTCCTCTGCAAATGCTTTCAATTTGGACCAGTCTAAAATATTGTTGCGTAGTAAAGAGTTAAATCCCACCTAAACATTGCCAAAAAATAAGATCTGAGAACATCAAAGGAGAAATTACTCCTTATGCACAATTTATCTACTTGCCAAACTGTTTTGAAAGTTATGACATGCTGCTTGTGCAGACTTGCTGTAAAGAAATAGGTGTAGAAACCAGTAACTATGGCAACAATCTGGAACAGCTGACAAAATAGTGATGGCATCAATTGATGCAAGAAAAACAAGTGGGCCAAGATGAGTCAGAAAACAGCCTAACTCTTTACCTAATGACAAAATTGTAGACTGGTCCAAATTGAAAGCACTTGCAGAAGACAAATTATATGGAACTCAAAAATTGAAATTTGTTTCCAGCAGGGTAGAAAACATTGTGGAAAAAGGAGAAAATGCTGGTAACCAGCATTTTCTCCTTTTCCCACAATGTTTTCAAAATGCTTCTATACTCAGGGTCGTTAAAAAGTCGGGATTGTGTGGCAAAGAGTTAAATCTTTACCAGACAACAAAACTTTTTTTCTATCCAATTCAGACACGAACAGACGACAAATTCAAACTTAAAGGTCATATAATTTGTCTTTGAAAGATTGAAGATGAAACAGTGTGAAAAATTGAAACAGTGCTAGTTACCATGCAACAGCTTTTTCTTGTCCCACAACAGCTTCCTTCCTACAGATTATTAAAATGCAGGGTTCTGTGATAAGAGGTTAGGAAAAAAAACTTCAATGCTCATGCAATATTAGAGTCTGTGGGATTTCCAGTAGATTTAACTTTTCAACAAGAGGCCCATGAGGACCTAACATGCCCTACTGAAGTCACATTGTCAAAATTTCTCTTTCAAAAAACTTTTATCTTCTAACTAATGAATGGCTTGGGTTCCTGTGTCAAACATTAAATCCTTATGACATTTATCTGACTTCAAGCAAATTTCAAAAAAGTTTTATTCAAAATGCAGACTCTACAACAAGATCCTTTAAAGCTTTCCCAAACGACGAAAGTTTGGACTGGGCCAAATTGAAAGCACTTGCAGATGACAAATCAAATGTTGCTTAACTCATTACCACACGAGACAATTTTGGACTGGTTCAAATTGAGAGCATTTGCAGATGACAAAATAAAGGTGACTGAAAAATAGAAATTTGTTCTGGAAAGGGTAGAAAACACTGTGGGAAAAGGAGAAAATGCTGGTTACCAGCATTTTCTCCTTTTCCCACAGTGTTTTCAAAAGGCTTCTTTCTCAGGGGCGTCAAAAGTAGGGATTGAGTGGTAATGGGTTAAATGACGATTTGTGTCTCTGATAGGGTATGAAATATTGTGGAAAAAGGATAAAATGCTTGTTACGATCATTTTCTTCTATTCTCACAATGTTTTCAAGAGCTTTCTTCTTCAGGGTCATGCAAACTTGTGATGGTGTGGTACCATTAATTAACTGGTAACTTAATTAACCTTTAACTATTTACCATACAATCCCAACTTTTAGCGACCCTGCAAGAGAAGCCTGAAGAAAACATTGCAGGGAATGGAGAAAATGCTGGTAACCAGCATTTTCTCCTTTTCCCACAACATTTTCTACCCTAACCAAGTCAGAACTTTAAAAGACTTACTTTGTTGTCTGCAGATGCTTTGAATCTGTTCCAGTCCGAAAATTTGTCATTTGGTAAAGAGTTAAATTTTCCAACAACTTCAAAAGAATCACCATTAACCCATTACCACACAATACTTACTTTTGACGACCTTGAGAAGAAGCCTGTAGAAAACATTGTGGGAAAAGGAGAAAATGCTGGTAACCAGCATTTTCTCCTTTTCCCACAATGTTTTCTACCCTTCACAAGACAACTTTCAATTTTTCAGTCACTTTTATTTTGTCGTCTGCAAATGCTTTCAATTTAGACAATCCTAAAATTTTGTCGTTTGGTAACAAATTAAATCATTACCAAACGACAAAATTTTAGGTTTGTCCAAATGCATTTGCAGACCAAAAAACTAAAGTGACTGAAAATTTGAAATCTGTTTTGTGAAAGTTAGAAAACCTTGTGAGAAAAGGAGAAAATGCTGGTTACCAGCATTTTCTCCTTTTCCCACAATGTTTTCTGAAGGCTTCTTTCTCAGGGTCGTCAAAAGTAGGGATTGTGTGGTAATGTATGAATGCCCTTTTCGCGTGCTGCAGTCCATATAGTACATTCTGCAATAAAAAGCCATGGAGGGACAACTTAGAAAGAGTACGAAATAACTGATGTCAAGAAACTAGTCCCATCACCTCAACATTTTGTCTTGGTTACCTGGGCAAGTTCCAGAACAAGTAATTGTAACAGTATGTTAGGCGTGACTTGATGGAGGTTTATTTTCGTAACAAATTACTAACAGACTGATGGCAACATAAAAAACATAAATAATCAGGCATAAAAAAACAGGTAAGACATATAACTCTGGATGAAGCCTAAGCCTTCTGGGAAATATTTTTTCTCTTTTTGTTGGCATTACAGGTAGTTAACCCTTTGAATAAAAAATACACTATTATCTGGAGCATCTATAGGTGGGAAATGACAGTGACTGATGATGATGATTTCCGATACTCTAGACAAATGATTTTGATTTTTGGTTTTGTTGTTGTGGAAGAATTAAAAATGGTATTAAACAATTTTCAAAAAATACACAGACACCAATCCTAAAAGACACTTATCAGGAATCTTGAAGGCATTTTTCAGGAATCTAAGGACATTTTTAGGAATACCATAATTATGTATTACATGTACTTAAAATATCGTTTTATTTGTGAATAAAGATTAACCAAAGATATATGGCCAATGAGCAAGTATATACTCTGACTTCCTTCCTTTATGAGATGAGAACAGGCCACAAATTGGTACATTTGCCGATAAATTTCCGCATGATGCGACCTCAGGCTACTCTCCCTTTCATACTTTTCGGCACGGTTAAAAATCGTTCTCTGTCCGAATTTCGATGTTCGTAATCGTAATGCGGAAATTAGACCTAAGGATCGGTATGATTTTGCAAAATTTGGAATGGATGGCATCTCTGGAAATATTATCGCAGTATTTCGAGGTAGGCAACAAGACCCCAGGGCTATAATTTGAGAATCTTTAGTAGAGGCCCAATAGATGAATATACAAGCAAATCTTGGTAGTACTAGGTCTTACGGCACCATATTTTTTAAGCTTTCCCTACATAAGCCTATGTAAATCTTGTGGCTGCTAGGCCTATAATGCCAATTAATTATGACCCAAGGGCTATATTTTTGGGTGTCTTGAGTTGAAGCCAATAGATGAAGCTGCACAGGAAATTTGAATGCCTTCAGTATTATGGTTTGGAAAGAGAAGACATAAGTTTTTACTATGTTATGTGACCCAAGCTCCGCAGGGCAAATTTTGATTGGTTACGGGAATTTCTTTTTTTTCCCATCATGTTTTCAGAAGCCTTTAAATCAGTCATTAAAACCCGAGATTGTGGGATAAAGGGGTTAATTACACATGTATATTTCTAGAGATGTTTTCATCTATAAATTTATTTCTGATGGTAAATAGTCCAATTACACAATTATTGTAGAAGATATGTACTATGTTATTTTATTCTAACATATCCATGAGTGACATTTAATCCTTTACACACAATCTGCATGTTTACAGATCAAAACAAATAACGGACCTCTGTGGCAAATCAATGTGGAACCTTCAGTTTATTATAGATAAAGAGAGACCTCTTGTCCACCTTGTCAAAAACGATGCAGAACCTTTTGTTCTGAAATGGAGGACGGCTTTTGAAAACGCTGGAAATGATGATAATACTGGTCACTAGAATTTTCCTCTATCTCAATTACGCTCACTGTCCTTTCAAGGTCAAATACAATCATTTATGCCATATTCAATTTCTGCAAATTCTTTCAACTTGGAAGAATCTCCAATTTTCATGTCTGGTACAGATAATTTAACTGTTTGACTAAGATTTTAATTGTAAAAATCTATCCATTTTGAAAGGATTTGCTGACAATAAATCAAAATGCTGCTGACAACAAATTAATCTGGGGTGACAAGTGACAAGAGTTTGTCTTTGAAAGGACAGAAAACATTGTGAGTAAAAGGAGAAAATGCTGGCTACCAGCTTTTTCACTGTTCGCTCAAATTCTTTTAGAAAAGTCTCTACATTAACCCATTACCACACAATCCCTACTTTTGATGCCCCTGTCAGAAAGAAGCCTTTAGAAAACATTGTGGGAAAAGGAGAAAATGCTGGTTACCAGCATTTTCTCCTTTTCCTACAATGTTTTCTACCCTTCACAAAACAAATTTCAAATTTTCAGTCACCTTTATTTTGTCGTCTGTAAATGCTTTCAGTTTGAACTTAAGTCTAAAATTTTGTCGTTTGGTAAAGAGTTAAGACCACTGAAACCTCTGTGACTGTTTGGTAAAGGATTGAAACACAGCGAGGGAACAAATTCGAGAATATATTAGCCCTCTTTAACTGTGTTTTTTGTCTTTCAGATGAACCTTGGTATTTCACCCTTTACCACACAATTCCAACTTTCAGCCTAGCAACGAAGCCTTAGAAAATATTATTGGGAATTTGGTTGCTAGCATTTTCTCCTTTTCTCACAATATTTTCTACCCTATCAAAGAAAACATGCACCATTTGAGTCACATGGAAATTGTCGCCTGCAAATGCTTGCAATTTGAGCATGGCTAAAATTTTGTCATCTGGCAACGGGCTAACCCTTCCTGTCCCAAATCAATGAAACCAATACTTATAGACAATCGCGTTTTTAATGTTACTCGAACAATATAAAAATGTACAAAAGCCGGATCAGACTGCACTTTCTGAAGAGTCTGATCTATATAATTATACACTATCCTCAATGCAATTTAAAGCTTCAAGTGGTGTCCTAAAACTTATTTCAGAGTCTATAAACCTGTCTTTTTAAATCTTCACAAGCCAAGGCTGACGATTCACTGCGCTACTCTACCCTTGGCGGATCGGGCTTGATTTTTACATTCTCCCGATACGCTTTTTCATTGGATGCAGCCAGCCCTAACTGCAACGAATGAAATCGCTTGTAGCATTTCATCTTTGATAAAAACAGAACAAGGTCGCTACCTTTCGAATAGAAGGTAAACATGGAAACCCAAGTGGATGTCTGCTTATCGCTTCATGTGTATTTGTAAGTGGTTTGTAAAACAATATTTCATTGGCTTTCAAAAATATGATGTAAAGGGGGGTAATAACCAGCATCCAATAGAGGGCGCATCGCAGGAATCTCGAAATCGGGCTCAATCAGCCAAGGTAAGATCCGGGTAGTGACCGTAACCTTAACTTGCGAAGATGGTCTTTCTATGATATACAATTTGTACTATTTCTTATTATTTGTTCCGGGACATATAATAAGTGTAATTAAAAACAACTACGAGAAAAATGTTTTATAAAATAGAATGAAATCAGTTTTGCAGAAGCAGCTTTTCAATTTTATCAGAATGTGTTTAACCCTTTACCACACAATCCTGAATTTAACACCCCTAAGAAAGAAGCCTTTTGAAAACATTGTGGGAAAAGGAGAAAATGCTGGTAACCAGCATTTTCTCCTTTTCCCACAACGTTTTCTACTCTTCAAATAACAAATTTCAAATTTTCAGTCACTTTAATTTCGTCATCTACAAATGCTTTGATAAGGACAAGCCTTAAATATTGTCGTTTGGTAATGATGTAATTGCTGTCAAAGAAATACAAACTTGCGGAAAAAGATTGCGACATTTTTTGGCTGCTCTTGCCTTTTTCCCTGGGAAAATTTTCAGTGAAAATGGAAATAATTTCGTCCAAAATGCATACAGGACTAGCTCTTAGTCTCAATAATGAGGCGCTCAGGTGATCTTTTTCATATTTTGACATTTACTGTACACCGTACCATCTCAAGTCCATCGTAAATTTTCCGGTAGCAAATATAGAGCACAATATCGACTTTCTGTTTTGTCAGTTTTATCCGTATTGCAGCGAAATGCAATTAACTTTCAGTAATAAACATGACCAATAATAAATTGTTAAACCATTCATTACATAAAGAGCTTGTAGAAGTCATTTATAACATGTTTATCTATATTTGCTACCGGAAAATCACTGACGAAATTTGTAGTGCGTGGCGGCCATTTTGTATGTTTTCGGGAACGTAAACAACTCTAGTAACTGATGAAATGCACGTTTTTTTCTCACTATCAGCGTTTAGATTGAAAATATTAGTATTTCAAACGAAGGAATATTGAATTCACAAGCCACAGGTATGTTTAAATTATCATAGTTTTGTGCTGTATTTGGGAAACTATACGAGTTCAAACTTGCGCACAAAATCTGTGCAGAGCTTCCAACTGATTTTGTCTTGATTGTCTCTGTACCCAGAGGCGACCAGTCAAAAAGTAACATCGCCTTTGGGAACAGTTATCTGTACTACATACAGGGCTAGCTCTACTGTTATGGGTTCCACTCTTGAAAGTTAATAAGACAGAGATGAGCTATAAGGTAAAACTCTGTAGCAACATGATAAAGAGTAAAACTTCCAACCTACCTAAAAGACTTTGTGAGGTACTCCAGGGCTATAAACAGAAAATCACCCGTAAACTGGGGCGAGACAGGTGTCCTCTTTTCTGAGGATTGGGCACCCCCATAGCAATGATGGCATACATGCCCCGTTGAGATCATCGGAGAAGGAAGAGAGCCCGGCATTATAGTCAACGCACTCATCAGTCCAATATTTGTTATAAATTCTGTCCCGCTTGAAAACGGATTTCTTTTTCAGATCTAAATCGTAAACACAGTTAATACACTCTTCCCGTCATCACGTTCATATCTCAATTATATAATAATTACAATCCTATCCTACAACAAATCCAATTTTCCTTTTCCAAACAATATCAAATGAATCCAATAACTAAAGTCCAAAGTTTGTTTAGTGCACAAAAATAAATAATAATCTTCCTGTTTATTGCCAAAACAATCTGTACTAACAACGCTTCAGCTTGAAAGTAACGTCGGTAACTGATAGTTCAAATTCAGTTACATGACTAACTGGAATTTCCTGTTTTCTATTGATAAATCAAATTACACTGCACGTTATCACTATTCTTAGTGCCGACTGTCCTTCCAATTGACCCACTGCTGACAGTGATCGAGTATCAACTAACTGTAAGTACAGCACCCTTACGAAACTCTCACCATAGTATAGCTACACTTTAACCCTTACAAGATTACATTATCAATAATAGTTGTTTCCAACCACTAACAAAAACCTGCACAGTGTCATACATAAAATTGGCTTTCAATGAAACCTCACGGAAAGTCACACAGTGTATCTCAAGATCAATTTTCATATTTATAAGTGTCTGGTCCTGATCTACACTGTTTGAAATAGTAATTCAACCTGCGCTTAAAGGGATAATCTACTTAACTCTTGCAGCCTAATTAAACCTTGTGCACACTAGCTTTCAGTCTAGAATTAAAACACCGTCTTGGAATAAAATGCAATATCAAGATAGCTTTAACTGCAGTATTTAACCCATTACCATACAATCCCTACTTTTGATGCCCCTGAGAAAGAAGCCTTTAGAAAGCATAGTGAGAAAAGGAGAAAATGCTGGTCACCAGCATTTTCTCCTTTTCCCACAATGTTTTCTACCCTTCACAAAACAAATTTCAAATTTTCAGTCACTTTTATTTCGTCATCTGCAAATGCTTTCAATTTGGATCAGTCTAAAATATTGTCGTTTGGTAATGGGTTAAGCAAAGTGGACAGTGAATTAGTCAAAGATCTTGATCTACATAGACACCAGCGCAACTTTTTAAGCAGAAAGGGTTAACTAGAGTCAGCTGATTTCTAATGTCACTCCCTTTGCCAGTTCGGTTATTTTTGTAAACTCAGGTAGCACACTTCCAGAAATATCAATCGTGTAACTTATTCTGTATTTTTACACCTGAAGTCAAAGCCTATAAATAAAACTAAGCAAGTCAATAAACTTTTTTATCCAAATCCTCCGATAAACATATAACTCCCTTACATAAAGCCCTCCTCTAACTGTATGACCTTGAGCGCAATCTGAATATCTTAATTCTTATGCTGCTAAACGCAACTGCAAAGACCTCTTATGGACAATATGGATCAAGATCAGACTGCACAGAATATGCAGTCTGATCTTGTGTCTACCCTGTCTGATAATAACTTGTACTTTTCTCATACAGAAACCTTCGAAACAAGCAAAATTTGAGTGTTTTACTATCAGCTTGAAAGTTTCATCTTATTTATTAACCCTTTCCAAAACAATACCTGGTTTTTACGACCCTAAGATAGAAGCCTGTTGAAAACATTGTGGGAAAAGGAGAAAATGCTGGTTACCACCATTTTCTCATTTCCAAAAAGTTCCCTAGACAAAATTACTACCACAAATTTCTACCACTTTTGAATCAAAGCTGCACATGCTTTGGATTTGGACGGATATAGTAGAAGTAGAATTTTCTCCGATTCTCATGTTTGCAAATACCCTTCTTACAGGTTATCAAAACATTGAATAGTCTGGAAAAGAATCAAAGGGTAGAAACTAATTTGGAAAAGGATAAAATGGTGGATACAAGCCTAAAAGTACACTGCCTTCTACCTCAAGGTCAATGAACACCGATTAGGTAAACTTCAGCCACTTAGAAAATCATACTTTTGAGCTGGTGAATAGACCCTTTACATGTTATAAGATTTTTTTTACACATACAAACGTAAGAAAAACACATAAGCTTTAAACAGAAACATGGTGACAAATTGCCCATCATTCCATAGAATCTATTTGTCACTTTTATGTCGTGATAATCAAGAAATTATGTTGAGAAGTTAGTGAACCCTGCCTTTTGATCAGTAAGCGTATCTTCAACTAAAGACTTAAGGGTTTATGTTTTGCATGTCACTCTGAATAAATTATAAAGCAATTTATTGAGCTATTTACCTGTGATGGATGAAAAATAAAACTCTAGTCGGCTGCACAGATCAGACAGAAAACAAGCAGCCTGGTACTGGACCCAAGTCCATGTCTAATATATGTACCGGTACTCAGATTCAGCAAATAACTGAAAATATATTTTGTTTGCTGCAGTATCAATGTATCTTAGACAAAAAATGAATAAATCAAAATAGCAGCCAAAAAGTGAGAGATTACCTGTGTTGTCTATCGCTAGGCTAAAGGAAATTATGATCAATGTTTGTTTCTTGGGTGATTTTGGGTGGGAACGGCTGTCTTGTGCTAGCCTCGGCAATGGAGTCGTTGCATTCCTTGTGTTTATATTGTATGGGGGAGATTTTTTTTTCATATTTTATCATTTATTTTGGTTATAGAATATCAAATTCCTTTTCAATGGTTGGTGAACACAGTCCCTGGATATAAAGCTTCAGAGCCCAAGCCATATACTGGTGAAGGACAGGACCGATGCCCGTACATGGATAACTAAGTTAGCTCTTACTATGATATGACTAAAATAATTTTGAATATGGCATAAAGCACCATTTAATCAATCAATAAATAGATTTTAGAAAAGCTAGAAAACATGACAAATAGTGAAAATGCCAATTTTGAGCTGAAGAGCCCGGCATTTAACCATTCTAACACACTAGAGCTCAGAAACGCACTCAGTTACAGTTGGAGACTGGTTTGAGACACAGTATGACCCAGGTTCCTGGTAAAAAACAAAGTCATCAGTGAAAACAGTAATAATAATTTTACACTCATGAACGCAAAAGACTCTTCCTCCAGATCCACTTGTTCTGGGGCCAAAAAATACATCATCTGTTTTAGTTGTAAGCCTTTCCTTTGCTTTTAGTACCATAGTGCAACCTGACAGGAAGTACACAGTCATGCACTACTGAATCAAATCAAAGGACTGAAGGTCCTGAAAGTCGCACTAATGGTGAAACCTTGATATTTTGGGACTGATAGGTGGTCATCACCCTTTTACAGAACAATCTTGCTTTTACGTAATTCAAACAGCTTTGGAAAACAGAGCTGAAAGAAAGAAAAACTCATTTTTTTTTACTCAAGGTTTTCTTCCAATTAGACTCAAATTTAATGGTTTACTGTAAGTCAAATTTGATTAGTTTTCAGCAATTCTTCGATTTTGACTAGTCTGCAGTTTAGTTGAGCAAATGCAGTTACTTGTAATAGGCACCTTCCCACCAAGTTAGATCTTTTCATTTTTCTTTTTCTTTAATATATCCATGATGGCATATAGCCAGACATAATATACCCAAAACAATATTAAATGTATGTCATTGGTCACCTCTATTACTTGGAACTTACTGGAACAGTGCCACTGCATACCGATGCTAGCACTTGACAATTTTTGAAAAGGGACACATAAGGGACATCTCTGTGAAATCATTTCAAAATCTGACCAACCATTTCAGTGAAGAAGAATTTTCAAGAATTTCTTCATGTCCGAATAGTGCAAGTGGACCCCATTTACCAGAGCCATGCTTCTTGATGGATCAGAATTTCGCAAACATTTTTGAAAATGGTCACCCAAGGAACATTGCTTTGAAATTATTTTAAAATCTGATCATGGGTTTCGGAGAAGGTGAATTTTCAAGAAATTCTTCATTTCCATATAGTGCAAGTAGCCCCAATTCACCTGAGCCATATTTCTTGGCAAATCAAAATTTCGCAAACAGGTTTTTAAAAGGGTCACCCAAGGAACATCTCTGTGAACTTTTTTCAATATCTGATCAGCCGTTTCAGAGAAGTAAAAATTTTCAAGAATTTCTGCATGTCCATGTAAGTACAAGTAGCCCCCATTCACCAGAGCCATGTTTCTTGACAGATTGAAATTTCGCAAACAATTTTTGAAAAGGGTCACCCATAGAACATCCCCGAGAAATTATTTCAAAATCTGACCAGCGGTTTCTGAGAAGAAGAATTTTTTATAATTTCTTCATTCCTGTATAGTGCAAATAGCCCCCATTCACCAGAGTCATGTTTCTTGACTGATCAAAATTTCACGAAAAAGTTTTGGAAAGGGTCACTTAAGGTAGTGGTCCCGTAATATTAGGCATAGTGCAGCATGGCATAAAATTTCTGGACAGTTGATAAGACATATTTTGTACAGATATGATACTATTGCACATTTTTAACCGAACAGAAATTCCTTCAAGGTCCGTCTTGAAATTATTTGTTGATAATTTTGTTAGTTTCCAGAAAAGGGAGGTAATTATCATATCCATTTGTAATGAAATTATAGTAGTTATAGATTTATAAATGATAATTCAAGGAAGGACAAAAAAGAAAAAGTGGCTCAGTGAAAGTAGTACAATAGTGCTCATTTTTAATCTTGGCAAATTTTCTAGGGTAATATTATAGTGGAAATAGCTGTTTTCTATTACGGGTCCACTACGTTAAGGAACAACTCTGTGAAATTATTTTAAAATCTGGCCAGCTGTTTCAGAGAAGAAGATTTTTAAAGAATTTCTTAGAAAACTGTTTGGTTGCCATTGCAACCAAAACTTTTGACGTAATCAAATTCTGTGAACAATTTTCAAAGAGGACCTCCCAAGGAACATTCCAGCCAAGTTTGGTCCATATTGGCCCAGCGGTTTTGGAGAAGTTGATGTTTAAAGAATTGTTGATGACGCATGACGGATGACAGACACCAGGTGATCTTAAAAGCTTCCCTTGAGCATGTTGTGCTCAGGTTAGCTGAAAAAACAGTCCTAAGGTTTTTCATCTCAACCAAACTGACTCTCAAATTATAAAAAATATTTGCAAAGTAATTAATAATCATGCAATCTACAACAGGTTAAAGACCATTGTGAATAATTAGTTTAACTCATTACCAGACCAGCCCAATTTTAGGCTTGTCCAAATTGAAAGCATTTGCAGACGACAAAATAAAAGTGACAGAAAATTTGAAATTTGTTTTGTGAAGGTTAGAAAAAATTGTGGGAAAAGGAGAAAATGCATTTTTTTCCTTTTCCCACAATGTGTTCTAAAGGCTTCTTTCTCAGGGTAGTCGAAAGTAGGGATTGTGTGGTAATAGGTTAATCACCACATTAAATTTGTTACACTCTTTTTGAGTGTTGAAATTGTATCTTTGCTATCCAAACAATGTAATTAATGTATCACATTTCTCTGTTATATCATTTCTTTAAACTTGCTGATGCTTATGGGTTTTTTTTTCATATATAAAACATATTTTTATAATGATGGATAAATATTTTTCAAGTATCCAATATGCTTTTTTTTTTCATTAATAGTAACTTTATCTTCCTTAAAAAAAAAAAATAGAAAGAAAAACATATTTTATCACTAAGCATTTGATTGACTTAGCTATATTTATTGTTAACTAAGTTTCATCATTGGTTTTAATCATGTAAGGCAAATTCAAAATAAAGCAAGAGTTATAAATGGTCATGATGACGAATACGTAATTTCTATTAATCTTTACACAAATTGAAGTTAGAAATACTATAAAAATCATGTGTTCATTTTGACTACACATTGGGTACGTTTTGACTCCACTTGGGTAGGTCTAGACTTCATTTGGGTAAGTTTGACTCCATTCGGGTACGTTTTGACTCCACTCGGGTACGTTTTGACTTGGGTACGTTCCGGTTTGAGTACGTTTTGACTGTAAACCCCTAAACAGCGCAACTGTCAATATACGGTCGTAATTGCTGTATTTTACCTTGCGTTTCATATTTCATGTTGTATTTACTGTATACAGTGGGGATGAAATATCCTTGTCGCCACTCTTTTGGGGTCCGAACAAAAGCAGTAATCAACATTTTAACTTTACTGGTGTTAATCGCCATGTGCGTTTGTTTTCTATCCCGTCCGCCATTTGCATTTTCTAAATCAAGGTACAATTTTGTACTTCAAACTTAAGCTGATCAAAGACCTAAAATACTAGAATTGATAGCAAAAGTTCATGTCTGATTTCCATAAAATCGTGTATGTAAGCGTTTCGAATGCAGTTTTATATGTTACAAAAGTTTTTTGATGTGTAATGGAATTGTTTTTGAGTGCTCTGTTTTGGGGTATTTTTCGAGTGGTTTGGGGTGTTTCATCCGAGACGTACGTTACAAACTAGGTTAAAACTCCGGAACGAAACAAATTTTCAAATCTAAAGCGAGTTTTACGATATTTAACCCTGAATTCATGGTTTGCATGGTTTAAAAGAGTTGATTTCAAATGACATCACTCGAGTCCGAAATTCCACTTATAAGCAAAGCTCTATCGGTCTCGATAATACATGAATATTTACAGTAAGGTGCTCTCGATAAGCCATATTAATCCGCGATCCCTTTTAAACTCACATTAAGCACTGATGGGGGGATATCTTAGCTGAATTGTGTTTTATTTACCCATCTAAACAAAGATAGATGTTAAATTTTCACATGATATACAAAATAACCGCATTTCTTTTAATTTAAAATTTGAGTCACGTTCTCCTTTTTCTAGCGTAGGTATATGAGTTATATGAGTTACCGGGTCCAGTCCCATCATAAAGAACAAATTCCAGACATTCCAAAGAAAAAGTAGTTCTACAGCGATTGGGTTAAAAGCAGAGTAACTGCACCTCGTTTATGAAGTATATACGACGTTTTTTATCCAATTTTTTGCATGATTCTTCAACCCACTATAGACACCCCCAACCCACCCTGAGCTCCTCGAGCTCATCGCAAAAAGTCGAACGTTTTGACAAACGTGCGACTTAATTATTAACAGTCTTTCGGATGAGACTTTAAACCGTGGTCCCATGTGACGGTGCTATACACCAAGCACATTAAAGAACCATGCAGAATTCTCAGTAGTTTTGTCCTGTATCCTTGCACTATCCCCTGTAACAACTAACTGTCTTCTGGGGGCATCGCTCAGATGGGCAACCGGTAGCGACGATAAATAAACGAAAATAATCAATCAAGCACATCATAGAGATTCACTGTGGTTAATTTCAAGTTATTTAGATAGAATCTGTAGGAGTTTGCACACACAAGAAATTGCTGTTCATTCATCTGTCCATCCGTCCGTCCTTCTGTGCAGAAGGACGGCCGGATGGACAGACCAATGAACAGGGCCATAACATAAACCCCCCCACCAAGCTTCTACAATGTATCACCAAGAGCCCTTTTGCTGAAAAAAAAAAAAACAATAAATTGGCTTCATAAAAGGCTAAAAGAACCTTTGGCACTACAAGTTCTGTTGTAATCCTCATTTCCTTTGCCAAGGTATTCTGGACAAAAACAACCTTATTATTGCAATTGTGTCATGATCGTTGACCACAATGTTCATTTAACAACCCTGAGGAAGAAAGCTTTTCGGAAAATTACAGGCAGATTGGGCAAAATGCTGGTTACAAGCATCATTTCTTTTTCCAATAATGTTTTCTTCCTTTTCTACAACCAACATCATCTTGTATAACATTATATATATTTGTCTCCTACAATACTGTCAATTTGGACAAGTTGAACATTTTGTTCTTTGGTAAAGTGCTGAATTTCCTGACTTGGAACACTCATACAGACTACTGAGGGTTCCAAGGGTTAACATTCTAGTAATACTAAAAGCTCTGTGCTGGAAGTAGTCCCTCGCTAACTTTAGGACCAAGACAAACAAATCATTCGACTACCAAAAACAAGCAGACCAAAGTTGGAACAACCCACTTCAGAGTTACAAAAATTTTTTATCAAAAATGTATTTTAAGTACCGATCAAATATTCAAACATTTTAACTGAAGGCCCAGTTTTACATTTCCTTCTTGAAACTCAAACATCAAGTCTGTCCTATAAGAAAATGGTATTATTAATAACAGAGCTTAACCTTTTACCAAACAATCCAGACTTTGAACAACCCTTGGACAAGCCATCTGAAAACATTGTAGGAAAATGAGAAAATGCTTGTATCTAGACAAATCCTTTTACTTGTACCACATTTACTGTGTCCTTTGAAAATGCTTCCAATTTGGATCCATCTGAAATTTTGTAGTGTGGCAGTGTTAAATGCTTTAAGGTTTTTAAGATAAATCCATACCAAAGTTCAACCAGTACAAGTCAATATTAAATCTTTAACCCTTACAAATATCAAAATCTTTCAAAAATGCATAATTAAATCACATTTCTAGCAATTAAACCATTCTCTTGATTATTCTTCACTTTCTGAAAGCCAGTTGGCTTCTCTATCAGCTTTTTTCATACCAACTGTTGCTTTCAATTTACTTCTTCAGACATTGTATCATCTTTTACAAACATTTTGAACTGTTTGTAAACCTAAGTGAAGTATTTCACCAGGTTTTCAGTATTGAAACACTGAAAGCTACAAGATATTTTCTATACTAGTCCAAGCACAACTAAACCCTACTACAAACAACCATATATCTTGGACGTATTCCTTTCGCCTGTTCTGGCACAATGTTCTGTGTTCTGGAATGCTGCTCTGGAATAGGCGAAAGGAATATTTCAGAACACAATACACTGTTCTGGAAGTATGTTCTGAAAGGAGCATGTTCGGAACATTGTTCTAAACTATATCGAAATGAAAGTACATTGGCATGATGGCTGTTGCAAGAGCTACTGTCTTAGCTGTGTTAGTTGAGAATATGATTAGCTGCAGAGAGAGTGTAGAGACGAGTATACTTTTACCCTATTTATGGCATTCATATTGTAAAAAACACCCCTCACAACCTACGTCAGTGTGACGTCACAGGTAGTGATATCGGACCCTTGTTATAAAGTCAATGTGCGTGTTTGGTGATACTGTTTTATTTTTTGTAATCGTTCCTTTAAATGATCTGAAAAAAGTCTTTAGACCATCAAAGGATACAATGCCTAGGGACTTTGTTTTTTGTCAAAGCTTTTGTCGACTTCTTATAATAATGGAATAGACTTCGACCAACTATTAAACCCAATCACTTTTTGATATTTGGTCAAAGTGTTTGTGCATATAGACATCTGCTTCCTGTCTAAAACATCAGAATATTAAATGTATTCATCTAATGTCTTTGACAAATACATGAGTGTCTTTGTAGTCCGTTTGTATCCACCCAAGCTAGCCTCATTCTATCTTCATATCGTACTTACTTTTCAATATAAGTTACGAAAATGCGCAGGTCCGATATCACTTCCTGTGACGTAGATTGTTACCCTTGAAAAAAGGACAAATGCAAATTTTGCCATGAAGAATTGTCTGTCTTTCAGCCATCTTGAATCACCTAGCAACCGTTCAGCAGGTGCGCTACACCTCGATTGGATTAGAACAGTCAGAACATGTTCTGAGGAACACGGCACAGTGTTCTAAAATACTCCATAAATACCTGTAGAACATGTTCGGAGTATTCAAAGTAGCGAAAGGAATACGTCCCTTAAGCACCCTGAGGAACAGGACTAAACCAAATGTTTTTTATCAATTTAAAGATAAATCTCATCATTTCAATCTCATCTAATTTAACAAACTCGAATGCTTTTATTTAGGACAAACATAAAATATGATTGCCTGTCACGAGATTTAGTTTTATCACATAACCTCCCTTGTTTCCAGTGTAATATACCCATTACGAATTTTCTTATCTTACACACGTCTGACATCACTTTTGTGTGACGTCATTTTTTACCGTAATTTCGTACGCATTTCATACCAGTGAATGGGTCTCATGGAAAATACCGCGGGTGCATTTATGAATGTTTTTGCACCATCTGATCTTTATTTTGTGAAATATCATTATGTGATAAAAAGAATCTGACATTTGTGGGCGTTTGAGATAAAATTTTATGAAACTCGTCAAGGAAAATGTTATTAAGCTTGCCAAAGGCTCGCTTTACAACATTATCCAAGACTCGCTTAATACAATCTTATCTCAAAGGCAACTCACGTCAAATCCTATATTTCTCCCAATAGATACAATTTTAGACCTGTCCATAATGGATGTATTTGCGTATGGACAGACATTTTGCTTTGCAAATTGGGTACAAAATAATGCCTCCCTAAATATATTTTGTATAGGTTCGTAAGTTTTTATTCGGAGAAATACAGTACATTGGCAACGCTCATCATATAACTTAAACCTGTAAGATAATACAGGAAGTAATAATTTTGTAAAGGTAGAATTTATTAACTGATATTCACGCCAACTCATTTTAAGCCAGTTTTAACTCATTTTGATTTTATTTTATCAAAACATAATCATTCTTATATCTTTGTGCAAAATATTACGCCTGACGGTTGCAAGGTTACTTAGATTACGATCGATAGAAAATGCATTTCGCCGAGTTGTGGCCTTCATTGTAAACAGACTTGTCTTATCCGGTTTTTAAATCGGAGATTTTCAATATCTGTTCTACACTCGGATAGATTCATATGATGATCATGCATTCTGTTACGTGACTATATTTGACCTTCACCCTGGGTATAATGAGGAAAACAAAGGAAAATGTAGGCTTCTCTGTTGCAGCCACAAATTTCAGACGGAAATTACTGTCTTGTAAAGTGATGGAGTCATTGTGCTCCACATTTTCACGCTATTACATGACAAAATTCTAAACTGGCCCAGCTTGTGTGCTTTTCTATAAGCCTTGTTCAGCTGATGAAATTGGTCTTTGAAAGGGTTGATAACACCGTTAGAAAAGAAAACAAATTTTGGTTACCAGTAATTACGCCTGATAATTTTAAAAGCCTTCTTCATCGACTTATTACCAAAAAACAATATTTTGTGCTTGCCCAAATCGAAAGCATTATTTTTGCAGACGACAAAATAAAAGTGACTGGAAATTTGAAACTTATTTTGTGAAGAGTAGAAAACATTGTGGAAAAGGAGAAAATGCTGATAACCAGCATTTTCTCCTTTTCCCACAATGTTTTCTAGAGGCTTCTTTCTCAGAGTTGTCAAATGTAGGGATTGTGTGGTAATGGGTTAAGATCATTTAAACAAGGGATTGTTCGGTAATAGGTTAAGGGTTTAAATTGAAGATAAATAGTTGCAAAGTCATTGTATAATTAAATTACAAAACTGTCATATCTTCCTACATGCATAATTCAGAAAGGCCAAGGTATTTCAAGGTTGAAAGGTGTTCTATCCCACTTCCAACATTATTTAGTCAAATTGAAACTGGGGCTCTGTAGTGCTTTGCCCAAGGACACTCAAACATCTCTGTGAAGATCAAACCTAAGACCTCTAGGTTTCCAATCCTTTAACACTTCACCAAACGACAGAATTTAAAGACAGGTCCAGATTGAAAGCACTTGGAGACGGCAAAATAAACGCAACTCAAAGATCAAAGTTTGCTTCCATCGGGTTAGAAAACATTGTGGGAAAAGGAGAAAATGCTGGTTACCAGCATTTTCTCCTTTTCCCACGATATTTTCAAAAGGCTTCTTTCTCAGGGTTGTAAAAACCAGGAATTGTTTGGTAAAGGGTTAACTAAATCATCTTGCATTTCACAGACCAAGAGAAAGTGCCTTTTGAAAACATTGTGTGAAAAGGAAAAAGTCTGCTTCCTCCTAAGGGCCAAAATATATAAACATTGAATCTTTTAATAGAAGTTTGAGGGCGTGTATCAGGGTATACATCTTCGCAAGCAAGGATACTAAGGTAGTACCCTTTGCCGCTAGCCTCTTTGAAAATCGAAGCTCCCACTGCGCCATTTCATTGGATACGATCAAAACCCATTGCTTCCAATCAAACCATCCGTAACAAGGAATCTTTCGTAAAACAGAAAACAATAATGGCACCCATCAAAAACGAAATTTGTCGTGTTTATGACGAAAATTTGCCAAAAAAGAGTAGACCATCGATATTTAATGAGGTTTTTATAGTTAACAATCAATTATGTGAAATAATAGGACGGGTTCCACAGCCAAATGATTGCCAATCCTCATATGTCTGTTCGTCTTGTTTTAATTTCAGAAAACTGTGATGAATCCGAAAGCGCAGCCAAATTTGATGCATAGCCTAACAAATTTTATTACAAGCATTTTGATTACGCAACTCGTGATATTCGATAGGTGACGCAGCAGGACTTTCGATTTTTTAAGAGGCGAGTGGCCAAGGGTACGTAATGAACAAAGTGGAGTTAAGTACCCTTGGCTTGCGAAGATGCAGGGTAGACTATTGTAGCTATATATTTTTGATTTCCAATAGGAGACGGTCGACTGCTGAGTAGGCTGATGTTGGAAAAAGATAACCAAACTTCAGAGATCAATTTTACATTGATTGCACACGCCCATCTTCTTTTGATCCATTTATTTTTTTTTTAGGATTTACCGGGCATTGATTTTTTTCATGTCCTATCCTTTCCATTTTATACATTTCTGCAGGATTTTGTAGTGGACTTTGTGTCCCTTTTTGTAAACAATGATTGGATAATTTCTTTATTAACCCTTTACTCCATAGATACTCATTTCTACAAATTGCTTGTAGGAGCCTTTGGAAAACATTGAGGCAAAAGGTGAAATTGCTCGTCACGAGCAATTTCACCTTTTGCCACAATGTTTTCTATGCTATCAAAAGGTGTCATATACACATAAGAAGCAGCTTCATCCAGGCTGTTATTTAGGGTCAATTAAAAATACCATAGAAATACCTTAACCCATTACCACACAATCCCTACTTTTGACGCCCTTGAGAAAAAAGGCTTTTGAAAACCCTGTGGGAAAAGGAGAAAATGCTGGTAACCAGCATTTTCTCCTTTTCCCACAGTGTTTTCTACCCTTCCCAGAACAAATTTCAATTTTTCAGTCACATTTATTTTGTCGTCTGCAAAATTAATGCTTTCAATTTGGACCAGTATAAATTTTTCTCGTGTGGTAATGGGTTAAAGGGTTAAAAATAATGGTTTGCAGACATTTTATATGCACCACTCCCCGCCTTCTGTCTCCACAATATCATTGGCTCATAGTAATATGGTACTGTCTCTGGGTCTATTCCTGACTCAAAGTCTAGTATGTATTATGCATTTCCTTCTGAGTTTGTTTCTAATTTCAAAACAATTAGCGTCATTAAACAGTCATGTGATAGACCAAGCCTCATTTTTTAACAATCTATCCTAAAAATCTTTGATGTCAATTACTCCTGATTCAACATTACATAAATTGAAGAAAGTCTAAATTTGTTTTGCAATTTTGAAGCACTTCTCAGTCAGAGGGATTAGCTTTCATGAATTTGTATCATGTTTCATCAAAAGCTACATTCACCATCGACCACACAATCTCAGAGTTATAATGACCCTTAACCCTTTACTCCACAGATACTCATTTCTACACATTACTTGTCCGAGCCTTTGGAAAACATTGTGGCAAAAGGTGACATTGCTCATGACGAGCAATTTCACCTTTTGCCACAATGTTTTCTACACAGTCAAAAGGTGTCATATACACATAAGAAATGGCTTCATCCTTGCTGTTTTTTATGGTCAATTAGAAATACCATAGGAGTGCCTTATGGGGTAAAGGGTAAACCCATTACCACACAGTCCTTACTTCTGACGACCCTGAGAAAGAAGCCTATTGAAAACATTGTGGGAAAAGGAGAAAATGCTGATAGCCAGCATTTTCTCCTATTCCCACAATGTTTTCTACCCTTCACAAAACAAATTTCCAGTCACTTTTATTTTGTCGTCTGCAAATGCTTTTGATTTGGACAAGGCTAAAATATTGTCGTTTGGTAATGAATTAAAAAGTGGATTTTTTAAAACATTGCGGGAAAAGGAGAAAATGGTGGTAACCAGCATTTTCTCCTTTTCCCTCAATGATTTCTGATTATTCCAGAACAAGGTCAAACAGGTAAAAAAACATCTGTTGTCAATATTTGAAATGTTGTCAGTAAATTCCTGCAAAATCGATGAGTCCAAATAAATTTAGTAAACGGTTAACTCTTTACCGCATAATCCTGACTTTTAACAACTCTGAGAAAGAAAGCCTATGACAATACTGTGGAAAAAAGGAGAAAATGCTGGTAACCAAATGTTTTCTACCCTTTCCAAATCAAATTTCAGCTTTTGATTCACATTTATTTTGTCATCTGCAAATGCTTTCAATTTGGACAAGTCCGATATTTTGTCGTTTGGTAACGAGAATGACAGGCCTTGACAAAATCCCACATATCTGATAAAATGTACAACGTGCACAACTGTGTACAGTTCATTAGTTTTCATCAACAAGGTTCTGCAGTAACCAGGGCCTTTATAAAATACAAACAAAAAACTCACAGCCATAAAACCTTTGATGCTAGCTCATGAATTATTCATGTAATCTATCATCTCTCCTTACATGGCCTGTGTTACCAAACACACCCTGTGCATTTTAACCCATTACCACACAATCTCTACTTCTGAAGCCCCTGAGAAAGAAGCCTTTTGAAAACACTGTGGGAAAAGGAGAAAATGCTGGTAACCAGCATTTTCTCCTTTTCCCACAGTGTTTTCTACCCCTCCCAGAACAAATTTCAAATTTTCAGTCACTTTTATTTTGTCGTCTGCAAATGCTTTCAATTTGGATCTGTCTAAAATATTGTTGTTTGGTAATGGGTTAACTCATTACAAAATGACAAAATTTTAGGTTTGTCCTAATTGAAAGCATTTGCAGACAACACAATCAAAGTATTTGATAATTTTGAAATTTGTTTTGTGAAGGGTATAAAACATTGTGGGAAGAGGAGAAAATGCTGGTAACCAGCATTTTCTCCTTTTTCCACAATGTTTTCTAGAGGCTCCTTTCTCAGGGTTGTCAAAAGTAGGGATTGTGTGGTAATGGGTTAACATTTACAACACTGAATATAATAGACCGTTTCAACAATGAAAAATTTATGAAATACCGGATTTTCATTGTTGTTGTAGCTAAAATATGTAACAAAGTAGCAGAGAGTGTGGATCAAAGATTAGACTGCACATTCTCTGCAGTCTAATCATGACCTACACTGTATGCAAAAATAACTTAAATTAGTTCCAGCACTTTATGAGTTAACTCTTTACCCAACGACAAAATTTTAGCTCTGTCCAAATTGAAAGCATTTGCAGACGACAACTTCAATGTGGCTCAAATGGTGCAATTGTTTATTAATCAGGTAGAAAACATTGTGGGAAAAGGAGAAAATGCTGGATACCAGTATTTTCTCCTTTTCCCACTATGTTTTCAAAAGGCTTCTTTCCCAGGGGCGTCAAAAGTAGGGATTGAGTGGTAATGGGTAAAAGCCTTGGGAGTGATAGCTTTTAAAAAACTGAGCTCCAGATAGGAGGGGAATGAAGGAGTCAATTTAGTCTGTATTCTAAATCCCTTACTTCTCTTTCAAAACCTATGTTGCGGGTACTCATTAGAATCGTCTCATTGAGGCAATTATAATGAGTACCCATAACATAGGGTTTGATGAAGAATAATTAATATCCTTGATTTTAGGATAAAATTCCCTCCCTCTATCTGGAACTCTGAAAAAAACTATGAATCAAAGGACTGAAGGTCCTGAAAGTCGCACTAATGGTGAAACCTTGATATTTTGGGACTGATAGGTGGTCATCACCCTTTTACAGGACAATCTTGCTTTTACGTAATTCAAACAGCTTTGGAAAACAGAGCTGAAAGAAAGAAAAACTCATTTTTTTTTACTCAAGGTTTTCTTCCAATTAGACTCAAATTTAATGGTTTACCGTAAGTCAAATTTGATTAGTTTTCAGCAATTCTTCGATTTTGACTAGTCTGCAATTTAGTTGAGCAAATGCAGTTACTTGTAATAGGCACCTTCCCACCAAGTTAGATCTTTTCATTTTTCTTTTTCTTTAATATATCCATGTTGGCATATAGCCTGACATAATATACCCAAAACAATATTAAATGTATGTCATTGGTCACCTCTATTACTTGGAACTTACTGAAACAGTGCCACTGCATACCGATGCTAGCACCTGACAATTTTTGAAAAGGGACACATAAGGGACATCTCTGTGAAATCATTTCAAAATCTGACCAACCATTTCAGTGAAGAAGAATTTTCAAGAATTTCTTCATGTCCGAATAGTGCAAGTGGACCCCATTTACCAGAGCCATGCTTCTTGATGGATCAGAATTTCGAAAACATTTTTGAAAATGGTCACCCAAGGAAGATTGCTATGAAATTATTTTAAAATCTGATCATGGGTTTCAGAGAAGGTGAATTTTCAAGAAATTCTTCATTTCCATATTGTAGCCCCAATTCACCTGAGCCATGTTTCTTGGCAAATCAAAATTTCGCGAACAAGTTTTTAAAAGGGTCACCCAAGGAACATCTCTGTGAACTTTTTTCAATATCTGATCAGCCGTTTCAGAGAAGTAAGAATATTCAAGAATTTCTGCATGTCCATATAAGTACAAGTAGCCCCCATTCACCAGAGCCATGTTTCTTGATGGATTGAAATTTCGCAAACAATTTTTGAAAAGGGTCACCCATAGAACATCCCTGAGAAATTATTTCAAAATCTGACCAGTGGTTTCTGAGAAGAAGAATTTTTTAGAATTTCTTCATTCCTGTATAGTGCAAATAGCCCCCATTCACCAGAGTCATGTTTCTTGACTGATCAAAATTTCACGAAAAAGTTTTGGAAAGGGTCACTTAAGGTAGTGGACCCGTAATAAGCATAGTGCAGCATGGCATAAAATTTCTGGACAGTTGATAAGACATATTTTGTACAGATACATGTATGATACTGTTGCACATTTTTGACCGAACAGAAATTCCTTCGGGGTCCGTCTTGAAATTATTTGTTGATAATTTTGTTAGTTTCCAGAAAAGGGAGGTAATTATCATATCCATTTGTAATGAAATTATAGTAGTTATAGATTTATAAATGATAATTCTAGGAAGGACAAAAAAGAAAAAGTGGCTCGGTGAAAGTAGTACAATAGTGCTCAATTTTAATCTTAGCAAATTTTCTAGGGTAATATTATAGTGGAAATAGCTGTTTTCTATTACGGGTCCACTACGTTAAGGAACAACTCTGTGAAATTATTTTAAAATCTGGCCAGCTGTTTCAGAGAAGAAGATTTTTAAAGAATTTCTTAGAAAACTGTTTGGTTGCCATGGCAACCAAAACTTTTGACATAATCAAATTCTGTGAACAATTTTCAAAGAGGACCTCCCAAGGAACATTCCAGCCAAGTTTGGTCCATATTGGCCCAGCGGTTTTGGAGGAGTTGATGTTTAAAGAATTGTTGATGACGCATGACGGATGACAGACACCAGGTGATCCTAAAAGCTTCCCTTGAGCATGTTGTGCTCAGGTTAGCTGAAAAAACAGTCCTAAGGTTTTTCATCTCAACCAAACTGACTCTCAAACTATAAAAAATATTTGCAAAGTAATTAATAACTATGCAATCTACAACAGGTTAAAGACCATTGTGAATAATTAGTTTAACTCATTACCAGACCAGCCCAATTTTAGGCTTGTCCAAATTGAAAGCATTTGCAGATGACAAAATAAAAGTGACAGAAAATTTGAAATTTGTTTTGTGAAGGTTAGAAAAAATTGTGGGAAAAGGAGAAAATGCATTTTTTTCCCTTTTCCCACAATGTGTTCTAAAGGCTTCTTTCTCAGGGTAGTCGAAATTAGGGATTGTGTGGTAATGGGTTAATCACCACATTAAATTTGTTACACTCTTTTTGAGTGCTGAAATTGTATCTTTGCTATCCAAACAATGTAATTAATGTATCACATTTCTGTTATATCATTTCTTTAACCCATTACCACACAATCCCTACTTTTGACGCCCCTGAGAAAGAAGCCTTTTGAAAACACTGTGGGAAAAGGAGAAAATGCTGGTAACCAGAATTTTCTCCTTTTCCCAGATTGTTTTCTACCCTTCCCAGTACAAATTTCAGTTTTTCAGTCACCTTTATTTTGTCGTCTGCAAATGCTTTCAATTTAGACCAGTCCAAATTTTCTTGCGTGGTAAAGAGTTAAATGTGCTGATGCTTATGTTTTTTTTTTTCATATATAAAACATATTTTTATAATGATGGATAAATATTTTTAAAGTATCCAATATGCTTTTTTTTTTCATTAATAGTAACTTTATCTTCCTTAAAAAAAAAAATAGAAAGAAAAACGTGATTTTATCACTAAGCATTTGATTCACTTCGCTATGTTTATTGTTAAATAAGTTTCATCATTGGTTTTAATCATGTAAGGCAAATTTAAAATAAAGCAAGAGTTATAAATCGTCTTGATGACGAGTACGTAATTTCTATTAATTTTTACATAAATTGAAGTTAGAAATACTATAAAAATCATGTGTTCATTTTGACTACACATTGGGTACGTTTTGACTCCACTTGGGTAGGTTTAGACTTCATTTGGGTAAGTTTTGACTCCATTCGGGTACGTTTTGACTTGGGTACGTTTTGGTTTGAGTACGTTTTGACTGTAAACCCCCTCAACAGTGCAACTGTCAATGTACGGTCGTAATTGCTGTACTTTACCTTGCGTTTCATATTTCATGTTGTATTTACTGTATACGGAGGGGATGAAATATCCTTGTCGCCACTCTTTTGGGGTCCGAACAAATGCAGTAATCAACATTTTAACTTTACTGGTGTTAATCGTTATACATGTGCGTTTGTTTTCTATCCCGTCTGCCATTTGCATTTTCTTAATCAAAGTACAATTTTGTACTTCAAACTTAAGCTAATCAAAGACCTAAAATACTAGAATTGATAGCAAAAGTTCATGTCTGATTTCCATAAAATCGTGTATGTAAGCGTTTCGCATGCAGTTTTATGTGTTACAAAAGTTTTTTGATGTGTAATGGAATAGTTTTTGGGTGTTTTGGGGTATTCGAGTGGTTTGGGGTGTTTCATCCGAGACGTGCGTTACAAACTAGGTCAAAGCTGCGGAACGAAACAAATTTTCAAATTTAGAGCGAGTTTTACGATATTTAACCCTGAATTCATGGTTTGCATGGTTTAAAAGAGTTGATTTCAAATGACATCACTCGAGTCCGAAATTCCACCCTTAAAAGCGAAGCTCTACCGGTCTCGATAATACATGAATATTTACAGTAAGGTGCTCTCGATAAGCCATATTAATCCGCGATCCCTTTTAAACTCACATTAAGCATTGATGGGGGATATCTTAGCTGAATTGTGTTTTCTTCACCCATCTAAACAAAGATAGATGTTAAATTTTCACATGATATACAAAATAACCGCATTTTTTTTAATTTAAAATTTGAGTCACGTTCTCCTTTTTCTAGCATAGGTATATGAGTTATATGAGTTACCGGGTCCAGTCCCATCATAAAGAACAAATTCCAGACATTCCAAAGAAAAAGTAGTTCTACAGCGACTGGGTTAAAAGCAGAGTAACTGCACCTCGTTTATGAAGTATATACGACGTTTTTGATCCAATTTTTTGCATGATTCTTCAACCCACTATAGACACCCCCCAACCCACCCTGAGCTCCTCGAGCTCATCGCAAAAAGTCGAACGTTTTGACAAACGTGCGACTTAAAAAAGGATGAAAATACTTAAGTAACTACGGTTTGCTCTTTTTCTCTTTTCAATTAAAGTTTTTCACTCTTTCAGAAAGCATTTCCCATCTTTTGAACAAAATATCATAGAACATAATTAATATGCAAATGATTCTCATCATCATCAAGTAAAACATTCTGTTTGTCTTTGAAAAGCATAAAAATTTTACCACACAACCCAAAGTTTTAACGACCATCAGGGTTTTCCCTCAGCCACAAAAATAGGGGGTCATTGTGACCCCCTAGTCAAAATTAAAGGGGGTCATTTTGGAATTTGTGGGGGTCACAACATAATGTAATTTGCTAAATTGCTTAAACAAAAGCTACTATTTATGAAAGTATGTGTTTTTCTTTTTATGTGTAGCCTCTCAGTGGTTAAGGGTTATTTTGTTTTTATCACAGGAATCGACCATTTCGTTGGCAAAGAAAGCTTGTTGTCGGCCAGAGTGGGAAGTCTGTTATTTTTCTTGATAAAGATTAGATCTATCCGTTTCGGCCGAAAATAAACTATTTTCACCATTTAGATAAATCATAAAATGACCCATTCTTGTGTTTTGACATGCGGGTTGCTTTCACACCGCTGTTTTCAACGAATAACAAAGTGTATCTCTAGCTAATATACAGTAAACCCTCGAGACCCTGAAATGTTGTTCTGGGTGCTCTTACCAGTCACAGTATCGTCTGATCTTTGTTTAAGGGCTCTTTATCCATGCAGACAGCAAGAATGACGTCAATTTTGACGTTTTCATTTGAGAACGACTGGTTTAGTTTAGACCCGTTTAAATGCCGACGGTATTGTAGTAAAATAATACGACGATACACAGTCCAGTGTTTCGTCCCATTTCCCATTCGTACTCCAGATTTTTCATCTGCTCACGATGTAACAGTGTCAGAAGTATATACGATCTTTATTACCTCTTATTGTATTTGTGCGTCCACCATGACGCATTACTGAAAAAAATGCGGGTCATTTTCCTTAAAAGTGTGTCAAAACGCACAAAATCGTGCGTCAAGGAAAACCCTGGACCATGCAGAAGAAGCCTCTTGAAAACATTGTGGGAAAAGATGAAAATGCTGGTGACCAGCATTTTCATCTTTTCCCACAATGTTTTCAAAAGGATTCTACCCGAGGGTCGTAAAAACCAGGGATTGTTTGGGAAAGGTTAAATGCTAAACAATGACCAAAATCAGCTTCTGTTTGTTGTGGAAATGTACTCTTAGACCTCAGAAACAGTCGATATTGTTCACCAGGCAACCACTGAGAGCTGCTGCACTTTTCAATATCTCTTCCTTCTTCATGCATGTTAAGGTTGTTTTGATGGATCATGCATTCATGAATCAAAAGATACTAACAATTTACCACTCAATCCCTACTTTTAACAACCCGGGAATAGAAAGACTTTTGGAAAACATTGTGGGAAAAGGAGAAAATGCTGGTAACCAGCATTTTCTCCTTTTCCCACAATGTTTTCTACTCTGCTAAAAACGAATTTCAATTTTTGAGTTACGTTTATTTTGTTGTCTGCAAGTGCTTTCAATTTGGACTAGTCTAAACTTTTGTTGTTTGGTGAAGAGTTAAAAGCAGATACAGAATGCAATTTATTACACTAATATTTCAGCGATAAAATGGATCACTTATCTAGCAGTGCAGTTGATTGGCTGAAATCTACAACCACTCAACAGAAGGGTACACAAAATGTATGTTTTCTCTGCCCCCTCAATTTTACTGCTGATCAAGTATCTTAATTATACAGTTTAGTCACTGACAATATTATGCAAATTATGTTAGAAGTGATCTTTTTCTGTTGATGAATTATTTCGTTACAAAATTTAATATTTAATTTAACCCTTTACTCCATAGATATTCATTTCTACGCATTGCTTGTAGGAGCCTTTGGAAAACATTGTAGGAAAAGGTGAAATTGCTCATGATGAGCAATTTCACCATTTGTCACAATGG
This sequence comes from Tridacna crocea, assembly GCA_943736015.1. Classification (NCBI taxonomy): domain Eukaryota; kingdom Metazoa; phylum Mollusca; class Bivalvia; order Cardiida; family Cardiidae; genus Tridacna; species Tridacna crocea. The sequence continues at coordinate 9,781,092 of OX031068.1, forward strand.
TTTGTGCACTATCAAAAGGTATCATATACCCATAATGGCTTCATCCTTGCTGTTATTTAGGGTCAATTAGAGATACCATAGAAATGCCTTATGGGGTAAAGGGTTATTATAACCTTTAACCGAATAACCATGTATATTGCTGACTTAGAAAGGTGCTGAAACCTTTGAAAACACTAAAGGAAAAGGGGAAATACATTTTCTCTCTCTTTTACAATGTCATTGCCTTTTCTTACAAAAATCAAATTTCAGAACATATGTTATTTTATGGTCTGCAATTTAAATCTTTACCACACAATCCCAACTTTAAACAACCCTGAGAAAGGAAGCTTTAGAAAATATTGAAGGAAAAGGAGAAAATGCTGGTACTCAGCATTTTCTATTTTACCAACAATATTTTCTACCCTTCCCAAATTGAATTCAAGTTATTTTATTCACCTTTATTTTGTTGTCAGCAAAAGCTTTCAGTTTGCACTAGTCAAAAATTTTGTTGTTTGGTAAAGAGTAAATTAGATTTAAGGACCTGTTTGGTGTCAGGTAAAACCATGATTATATGCCCATATATTTATAAACTTATAAAAAAATCTACTTTCACCTTGAAAGACAAACATTTAGGACCTAAAAAAGATTATTAATTCTGATAATAGCAGAAAAAACATTGAGGGGGAAAAAAGATGTTTTTGTTACTTGAAATGCCACGGTACCCATGCTGGTTTTCAAAAGTCTTCTTTTATCAGGTTGTGAAAACTCTGGATTGCATAGTAAAGGATTTACTCAGTATACCACACAAGGAAATTTTTGACCAGCCCATATTCAATTAGCATTCGCAGATGGGAAATTAAACATGCCTCAGATAGTTCAGTTTGTTTCAGAAAGGATAGAAAACATTGTTGGAAAAGGAGAAAATGCTGGTTACCAGCATTTTCTCCTTTTCCCACAATGTTTTCAAAAGGCTTCTACCTCAGGGTCATCAAAAGTTGTCATTATGATTCTGGTAAGGGGCTAAAGCGCATTTTAATTTGATTAATGAATAAAACCACCCACGAAACATGCTTTTTGAATGAGACATCTTTTGAACACCTAAAAACCACAGATCAATATCTAGTACATTGGGGCATTAACTTGATGGCATGCTTATACGCAGGCTATTCAATTTAGTCACATAGCAACAACTTACATTGTAAGCCAGTCTTTGACTCAGCGAAAGAACATTATAAACTCTTGAAAACATTATCAACTCTTGAAAGATTGTAACCACTTTCACTAGAATGGTTTCATACTCTGTATTTCCTACAGGGTCCTAAATACATCAGATCAATATCATGCACATGGGCGTTACCCAAATGGTATGCTTGTTAACCCTTTCCAAAACGACAAATTCTAGACCTTTCGAAACTGAAAGAGTTTGCAGACGACAATTTTAAATTTGATAAAAACGGCAGAAAATTCTCCAAATGGAAAGAAAACACTGTAGGAAAAGGAGAAATTGCTTGTTACGAGCAATTTCTCCTTTTCCCACAGTGTTTTCAAAAGACGTGTACTGCAGACACGTAAAAAATGATGTCTTGTTTGGGAAAGGGTTAACTCTTTACCACACGATCCTGACTTTTAACGACCCTGAGAAAGGAGGCCTTTGAAAACTTTGTGGGAAAAGAAGAAAATGCTGGTAACCAGCATTTTCTCCTTTAACCACAATGTTTTCTACCCTTTCCAAATCAATTTTCAATTTATGATATACATTTATTTTGTCGTCTGGAAATGCTTTTAATTTGGACTAGTCCAAAACTTGGCGTGTGGTATAAGGTTAAAGAGCTGTTCAGTTTCAGTTTAGTCATGTAAATCACTGAACTCTTGGACAATCTTTGATAAATGTAGAGCACTATAACTAACTATTGCAAACGTTGCAAGCATTTTCCCGTCAGTTATTTAAAAATGGCTTCCAAGCTATTCTCCCAACAGGATCTCAAACTAATCAGACTTTTATCCTAAAAACATGATAAATTTGTGTTAATGATTGGTGTCAGTTGGTGTTAGTGATGTAGCTTATAGTAACTCTTTACCAAATGATAAAATTTTGTAATAGTCCAAATTTTAAAGCATTTGCAGACGACAAAATAAATCTGAATCGAAAATTGAAATTTGATTCGGGAAGGGTAGAAAATGTTGTGGGGAAAGGAGAAAATGCTGGTTACCAGCATTTTCTCCTTTTCCCACAATGATTTCAATAGGCTTCTTTTGTTAGGGTTGTTAAAAGTTGGGATTGTGTGGTAATGGGTTAAACAAGGCTGCTTACAAGGTATAGAATTTAACCCTTTCCACAACAATCCTAAGTTTTAACAAGCTTCAGAAAAATGCAACAATTTGAGCCACATTGAAATTTGTTGTTTGGTAAAGGCTTCATCAGATCTTAGAAACAACATATTGCATTCCAAAATAATAACAAACCAATATTCTGATTATACAACACTCATTTCTTGTTATTATAGCAGACTTTTGTTTGTAAACATGTGAAACATTAGTGTTGAGGAATTGTAAACAATATGTACTGCAACACGAAATAGGTGCATTCGGACACTTGCATAAAGTGTTGTTTCAGATTAGCCTGCAGTCTTAGACTCAATAATGAGGCGCTCCAGTGATCTTTTTCATATTTGGGCATTTACTGTACACCATACCGTCTCAAGTCCATCCTAAATTTTCCGGTAGCAAATATAGAGCGCTATACTGACTTTCTGTTTCGTTGGTTTTCTCTGTATTGCAGTGAAATGCAGTTAATATTTAGTAATAAAAATGACCAAAAATAAATTGTTAAACCATTCATTACATAAAGAGCTTGTAGAAGTCGTTTATAACATGTTTATCTCCGAAAAATCACTGACGAAATTTGTAGTGTATGGCGGCTATTTTGTATGTTTTCAGGAACGCATGATGGCGCAGGCGTATCTAAGACAACACTTTACGCAATTGTCTGAACGCCCCTTTTTGCATGTTACAGGCCAGGTCATTGTCTTCACCACCGCAAAACAACATCATTCAGAAAACTGTCTTCATCAAATACGAGCCCATCTTCACAAGCCTCTTCACAAGCCAAGGCTGACGATTCACTACGCTACTCTACCCTTGGCGGATCGAGCTTGATTTTTACATTCCCCGATACGCTTTTTCATTGGATGCAGCCAGCTCTAACTGCAACAAATGAAATCGCTCGTAGCATTTTTTATCTTTGATAAAAATAGAATAAGCTCACGCGTCCTTGCTAATAGAAGGTAAAAATGGAAACCCACGTGGATGTCTGCTTATCGCTTCATGTTGAATAATTGTATTCGCAAGCAGTTTGTAAAACGATATTTCATTGGCTTTCAAAAATATGATGTAAAGTAAGATATAGAAAGACAAATAAATTTTACTCTGTCAAGACAGTGCCACTAATCAAACTTTAACTCTTTGCCAAACGACACATTTTTGGACTTGTCCAAATTGAAAGCATTTGCAGACGACAAAATGAATGTGACAAAAGAATAGAATTTTGTTTTAGGAAGGGAAGAAAACATTGTGCGTAAAGGAGAAAATGCTGGTTACCAGCATTTTCTCCTATTCCCACAATGTTTTCAAAAGGCTTTTTTCTCAGGGTCGTTAAAAGTCGAAATTGTGTGGTAAAGGGTTTAGTCTTTTGCAAGCATCAAAATTTAAGAATTTTCCTAAACGAAAGTATTTGAAGATAAAACTTGAAGATGTAGGGATTTTTCTTTGAAAGAATTGAACTTTGTAAAAGCGGACGAAAAAGCTGGTTTCTAGCATTTTCTTCTTTTTCCACAATTATGTCCAAAGTCCTTTTTCCTCAGGTATGTTGAGTCATGAAAAATATCTGGAAAAGGGTTTATAATAGCAGGGCCCGTATTCACCAGTTTTCTTGAGAATATTCTTAGTCCTATTCTCCAAGTTTTTCAACATTGTAAGTAACACAAGTTCTGATTGGCTAAACCGAATGGTTTAGCCAATCAGAACTTGTGTTACTTACAAATGTAGAAAATCCTGGAGAGTAAGACAAAGAACGTTCTTGAGAATGGTTGGTGAATATTGGGCCCTGAAGTGCTGCACAGGCAGACAAATAACAGCTACAGTAACATGTAAGTAAAAATCCAAGGGAAGTAATCAAATTTGTTCAACAGATGCCTATGTCTGAATTATCTTTCATTGCTCTTTTGGCTTCAATCCCGACTGTTAACCCTTTACCACACAAGAAAATTTTAGACTGGTCCGAATTGAACGCATTTGCAGACGACAAAATAAATGTGACTGAAAAATTGAGAGTTGTTCTGGGAAGGGTAGAAAACACTGTGGGAAAAGGAGAAAATGCTGGTTACCAGCATTTTCTCCTTTTCCCACAGTGTTTTCAAAAGGCTTCTTTCTCAGGGGCGTCAAAAGTAGGGATTGAGTGGTAATGGGTTAACATCTATCCTACTAAGTAAGTTTACAACATTCAAAAATCTGAATATTAGTTTAAATTTGTACTTTGAAGAAAAATATTTGTTATCTTTGTAAACATATTATACTTCAGTGTTCCCTTTTTACCACATTAACAAAATCTTTCGACTCGAACACTTAGAAGGCATTTTACAGGCTACAAACTGTATGATTCCAAAGCAATGAGATTTGTCCAAGCAAGGAAGGAAAATCCTGTTACTTCAATAGTAGAGTTGAACCAGCATTTCCTATTTCTGATACAAATTGTATTCAAGATCCTCCCTGCATGTTCTAAAAAAAATTAAAGATTACTTTAAGTGTGGGGGGGAATCAGATCATTTTTCATTTTGAGGGATATAATCCAATCCACTGTAAAAATAGTGAGCATGAATTATTTCCCTTGGCTATTTCTTGAAGCACGAACCTGACTTTTTTTGGTCATCATTATGAAAATCATTATATTGAACAACTCTCATGTGCTGTATCTTGAAGATTTTTATTTGTACCTTCTGTGTACTCCATTTTCAAATTACACTATTTTTTTTTTCAGAAACAATAGTTGTCAAATAAAACTTAACTCATTACCAGACGACAATATTTTAGACTTGTCCAAATTGAAAGTATTAACTTTGCAGACAACAAAATAAAAGTGACTGAAAATTTGAAATTTGTTTTGTGAAGGGTAGACAAACGTTGTGGGAAAAGGAGAAAATGCTGGTTACCAGCATTTTCTCCTTTTCCCACAATTATTTCTAAAGGCTTCTTTCTCAGGGTTGTAATAAGTAGGGATTGTGTGGTAATGGGTTTTAGAAAAAAATAAAATTCTCTGGTATTTTCTAAATGGGCTATGATAAAACTCACATTGTATGTATCTCATGAAGCCTTTACCACACAATCCAACCTTTTAACGACCCAGAGAAAGAGGGCCTTTGCATACATTGTGGGGAAAGGAGAAAACACTAGTAACCAGGGGTGTGGAAATATTCAAATTTTCTACTTGTCCATGGACAAGTAAATCTAAAAAATCTACTTGTCCGTCAGAGAAGCTTACTTGTCCAAAACAAAACAATTTTAAATAGTACTCAAAGACCTAATTGAATGTAGTTTGTAGATAATTATGATCTTTTCACTATCTAAATTTGCTTTGTTTGGCTTTTTAATTATGATTATGAAAAATCAGACTGACTTTCAAGGTACATCAATTTAACAAAATAATGGCACTGTACATACGTACAGTAAATAGAAAGGTGCAAGAATTTAATAATTGAGAAAGATTCAACAATTACACTATAGCAACTTAAACCATGACCAAATAACTCAGTGTTTGCACTTACAGCCCCTTATTAACACTACTGTCATACACCCATGGGTGCCGAATGTAATATTTCTGCAGAACTGCTTACCAGCCGTCATAATGATACAAGGGAATAATTATCTGTGGCTTGGTTATTGTGTCTGGAGATGTAGAGTTTGCATGATGCGCAGTGATAATAACGGTCTAGTTTTCAGACAACGGGAGATCGGCGATGTCCAACACTTCAGATTGAGATTCAGAAAGCGGATTGTTGATTACCTGCAGACTGATCTGCAAAGAATTTCATGACGAAATTTCACGCTGAAAGTAAAACGGCTGCGCTGGCTTTTATCATCTACAGCTCTTTTAACAAACTGTTTGTAATGTTTCCCGGTTCTTGACATGTTTTACATGGATACAGCTTGTTTGGTTTTCTTTCAAATACTGCAACCGAGTAAGAATGTGTTCCACAGTGTTAAATTGAGACAACTTCTCTTTTGTCAACTGTAAAGTCTTGCAAACGACAAAAAAGAATTTAATTTTGAATGATAGAGATTGAATGACAACCGCATCTAGTCTATGTGCGGTGTAATCATGTGCAAAAAAAAAATAGGCCAATTTGATTCGGTTATTGTTGCCTCCATTGAACAAACCAAATGCAGCCGAGAAACCACAACATTTCGGCCGCACTGCAGCGCAGTAAAAAAAGCCTGCGTAGGCGATAAAGTCAGAGTCAGCCAAATATTCGGGCTTTTTTCTGATTCCAGATATCAGGGAATAGTTTATCATAATTCAATTTAAAAATGTTCTTGTTCTTGTAGAGAGAACATATCTGTTTCACAAGGATAATGTTATTTAATAATGATCTTTTCTTCCAAATTACCCCTCGTTTTCTACTTGTCCGCGGACGAGTAGATTGCAAAAAGTCACTTGTCCGACGTCAAATTTACCCGAGTCGGACGAGTCGGACGTAGGAATTCCACACCCCTGGTAACCAACATTTTTTTCCATTTCATACTATGTTTTCTACCTATTCAAGAACAAGACTTAGTATCATATTTTGAAAATAAGTCAATTTCCCTCTGTGAATTTCCTGAATGTAGACTAGTATGAAATTTTGCCATTTGCTAAACGGGTAGGATAGGTGAAGTTACCAACTGCAGTCCAACCAGCCATTTTTTTAACCCTATACCAAACAATCCCAGGTTTTCACGACCCTGACAAAGAAGCCTTCTGAAAACACTGTGGGAAAAGAAGAAAAAGCTGCTAACCAGCATTTTCTCCTTTTCCCACAATGTTTTCTACCCTTCCCAAAACAAATTTCAATTTTTGAATCACCTTAACCCTTTACCCCATACAACATTTCTATGGTATCTCTAACTGACTCTAAATAGCAGCAAGGATGAAATTGTTTCTTATGTATATATGACACCTTTAGCATAGAAAACATTGTGGCAAAAGGTGAAATTGCTCGTCACGAGCAATTTCACCTTTTACCACAATGTTTTCCAAAGGCCCCTACAAGCAATGTGTAGAAAGGAGCATCTATGGAGTAAAGAGTTAATTAGCCCTTCTACAACTATAACCTTCTTTGAACACAGCCATGCTAAAAATGAACATTTGAATAGTGTTTTACCCTGCTTTCAACATCATTTCAGTGGTATCGTGGCGACAGCACACTTATTCTTGTTTTCATGAGTTTCACTGGTATTACCCGAACAAATTGACATGAAATACATGACCTCTATTATCATATATTACACGCTTGAAATATTGTCCAAACCTAGCTTTGGTTAATGTCGTCTGCATGCAGAACGTCATGCACGTTTTTCTAACTCTTTAAGCGACTAATAGATTTGTAGTGTCTTCAAAGAATACTTAAAATCCCTGAAATAAGCATGATTTTGTTGGTTTAAATTGGTAATACATGGCCGGTGACTTAGATCTAAGATGCACTTCCTGTGCAGCCTGATATTAATCTATGCCATCCGCAAAAGCTTATATTGTGACCAAGACGAAGTAAGGGTCAAACCCGACATTTACAATTAACAGAATTTCCGTACCATCCGATTATACCCAATGATTTGAATATTTACTCTTCAATCATTCTTTGCATAAAGGTCAATTTCAGGGTCAATTTATTCCGGTAATACTAGGCTAAGCTCTCATTTGTCTTGCCTAAGGACACTCCTGTACAAAAACCGGTGGAACCAGTGAGGCACAGACCCAGAGCCTCCAGGTCACAAGTCCTACACTTTACTACTGCCCAGCCCATACAGGACCCCAAAATTAATTTTCTTCACAGACTTCACTTCATTCTATTCCGTCCTACAAGGCTTAGATTCAAGATGGATCTATACAACATGACCTGGGTCTGTTTTCACCAACCATTCTAAGGACATTCTTAGTCTTTGTAACAGTTGGTGAAAAAATATCGTGGCGTGACCGGGATTCGAACCCAGGGCCTCAGGAATACCGTTCCTGCACTCTAACCAACTGAGCTATCGAACCACATGTCGCTACGACCACAGGATATATCACCAAATACCTGTACCCGACTACATTATACCTTTACATCTATCTGTGGGATAGACCAGTATACTACATCTTATTCTTCAGAATCTTGTTAATGTGAAAGCAACAGAACTTCTGACTGGCTAAACCATTTGGTTTAGCCAATCAGAAGTCCTGTTACTTTCAAAGTCAGGAAATTGTGAAGAATAAGACCAAGATCGCTCTTAACCCTTTACTCCATAGATACTCATTTCTACGCATTGCTTGTAGGAACCTTTGGAAAACATTGTAGCAAAAGGTGAAATTGCTCGTGACAAGCAATTTCACCTTTTGCCACAGTATTTTCTACACTATCAAAAGGTGTCACATACACATAAGAAACGGCTTCACCTTGCTGTTATTTAGGATCAATTAGAGATACCACAGAAATGCCTTACAGGGTTAAGGGTTAAGACTGGTTGGTAAATATGGACTCTGGACAGACAGAGAGATACAGGAAGCTTTCTAAGACAGTCTAGTACAAAATGAGATTGTATCTGCCAATTACCTCTTGTTATTCCACAATATATTGTCAGTGAATCTGTCAGTTTCTTCTAATTCATTATTGGGAATGACCTCCCCTTCGGCTAGATTGACCAATAAACTTTTCTTTACTCTGTACCACACAGCAAAATTCCAGACTTGTCTGAATTGAAACTGTTCTCAGGCAACAAATCAAAAATGGCTCAACCGAACCGATGAATTGTCCTTGATTGGATTGAAAACATTGTGGCAAAATCAGAAAATGCTGGTTACCATCATTTCTGCGTTTTCCACAATATTTTCAAAAGGCTTCTTTCCCAGGGTTGTTAAAAGTCAGCATAATTTGGTAAACAGTTCATAAATTTCACTCTGTTCAGACAGTGCCACTAATTCTTTCATTTGCCATTGGATCCAATAAATCCTGATTGTTTGTTTAGCTCTCTACAAAATGACAAAAATTCCAGACTTGTCCAAATTTAAAAGATTGGCAATCAACAAATTAAAAGGAACACAATTGATGGGATGTTTTCTGAAAAGTTGGAAAATATCATGTGAAACAGAAGAAAATGTTCACCATCCTCGTGAATATTGGGGTAAAATGAGATTTTTTTTTTTTAACCCTTTACCAAACGACAAAATTTTAGACTTGTCCAAATTGAAAGCTTTTGCAGACGACAAATTGAATGTGGCTGAAATGATGAAATTTGTTTGTGACAGGGTAGAAAACATTGTTGGAAAAGGAGAAAATGCTGCTTACCAGCATTTTCTCCTTTTCCAACAATGTTTTCAAAAGGCCTCTACTCCAGGGTCATCAAAAGTCGGCATTGTGTGGGAAAGAGTTAACCCTTTACCATACAGTGACAAGTTTCGACGTCCCTGTGACAGAAGTCTTTTGAAAGATTTGTGGACAAAGGAGAAAATGCCTGTAACCAGCATTTTCTCCTTTTCCCACAATGTTTTCTACTCTATCAAAGAATAATTGCAGCATCTGATCCAGACTGAAATTGTTGTCTGCAGCTGCTTTCAATTTGGACAAGTCTACAATCTTGTCGTCTGGTAAAGGGTTAAAGCTGTTAAAGCTGTTCTTTAACTCTTTACCATACAATCCCGACTTTAAACGTCCCTGAGATAGAAGCCTTTTGAAAACCTTGTAGGAAAAGGAGAAAATGCTGGTAACAAGCATTTTCTCCTTTTCCCACAATTTTTACCCTGCTGGAAACAAATTTCAATTTTTGAGTTACATTTATTTTGTTGTCTGCAAATGCTTTCAATTTGGACCAGCCTAAAATTTTGCCGTTTGGTAAAAAATTAATCCTTTACCAAAATTCCAAATCTTCCCGTGAACTTGAAGGACAAGACTTTTCAAAACTTGTGGGCAAACGAGAAAATGCTGATTACCAGCACATTCTACTTCTCCCACAATGTTTTCTACCCATTCAAGGTAAATCCCATCATTTGAGCAAACATTCAATTCGTCATCTGCTGATGTTTTCAATATGAACTAGCCCAAAATTTTGTCATCTGGTAGAGAATAAGTCATCCTTTATTAGCTATTTAACCCATTACCACACAATCCCTACTTTTGACGACCCTGAGAAAGAAGCCTTCAGAAAACATTGTGGGAAAAGGAGAAAATGCTGGTAACCAGCATTTTCTCCTTTTCCCACAATGTTTTCTACCCTTCACAAAACAAATTTCAAATTTTCAGTCACTTTTATTTTGTTGTCTGCAAATGCTTTCAATTTGGACCAGTCTAAAATTTTCTCGTGTGGTAAAGAGTTAACTCTGTCTCCTTTACCGAACCACCATAGATGAAAGCAATATTGGAATTGCTCTCTAATTTTACAGAAAATGCCATGTGGGTTTATTCATCTCTTTAACTCATTACCAAACGACAATATTTTAGACTTGTCCAAATCCAAAGCATTTGCAGACGACAAAATTAACTTGACTGAAAATTTTAAATTTGCTTTGTGAAGGGCAGAAAACATTGTGGGAAAAGGAGAAAATGCTGGTTACCAGCATTTTCTCCTTTTCCAACAATGTTTTCTAAAGGCTTCTTTCTCAGGGGCATCAAAAGTAGGGATTGTGTGGTAATGGGTTAACCCTTTCCCAAACAATCCCTGGTTTTTACGTGTCTGGAATAGTAGCCTTTTGAAAACATTGTGGGAAAAGGAGAAAATGCTGGTAACCAGCATTTTCTCCTTTTCCCATAACGTTTTTTACTCTATCATAGACAGAAATCATCTTTTCAGCAAGAGTTGAATTGTCGTCTACAAATGCTTTCAATTTGGTCTAGTCCAAAAGTTTGTCGTTTGGGAAAGGGTTAACCCTTTCCCAAACGACAAATTTTGGACCAGACCAAATTGAAAGCATTTTACAGATGACATTTTAATTAACAGTTGCTAAAAGGATGATTTACCATATAATAGGGTAGAAAACATTGTGGGAAAAGGAGAAAATGCTGGTTACCAGCATTTTCTCCTTTTCCCACAATGTTTTCAAAAGGCTTCTATTCCTGACCCGTAAAAACCAGGGATTGTTTGGGAAAGGGTTAAACCCAGCTGAAAATCCTGTGCAACTGATGTGAAGCATCCTTACTGCAATGGTTATTAGATCACATTTTAAAGTCTTACGAACGAAGTCCGTAACAAAGAAACAAATGAATAAATGCATGGCAGAAATAAGGATCGGAGCGGGATTCGAACTCCGAACTCCCGGACGCAAAGCCAATACCCTAACCACTGAGCCAAAGAGATATCTCACTGACGCAGTAGCCAGGTATTGTATTTAAATCGGGAGTATGCCATGCAGGAAGGAGTGGTCTCCCGTAACACACCCCCTCTTAAAGTCATCATTTATTGATGACTCAAAGCCTTATTAGGCAGGAAGTCCGATTTTGGACAACAAATGGGATTAATGGCTCAATGGCCAATCCCGGACGAGCCCCCATCTTACGAACGAAGTCCGTAACAAAGAAACAAATGAATAAATGCATGGCAGAAATAAGGATCGGAGCGGGATTCGAACTCCGAACTCCCGGACGCAAAGCCAATACCCTAACCACTGAGCCAAAGAGATATCTCACTGACGCAGTAGCCAGGTATTGTATTTAAATCGGGAGTATGCCATGCAGGAAGGAGTGGTCTCCCGTAACAAAAGTAACTTACCAAGAAGCTCTGGTGAATGGACAGACAGAGAATCTCCTCCTATGAGAGCAAGAAGGCCTATAGTTGGTCAATGCAAACATGTGAAACCTTGTAGATGTTGGTGGGGGAGACCCTGCCGTGGGACTACAAGGCGAAAGCGGAGCATACAGTTGCTGAACAGGAGGCACCAAGGCATATTCTTGTAGGGAAAACCGTCTCATCATCTCGAACTCTGTATTTTGTGCTAAACCATCAAGTCCTTGTGAGTCACATGCAGTAAGAGGACATGATCCCGACAGTACTTGTGAGGTCAAACTAGACGGTGTCACAGTGCTAAACATATAGCTCTCGTCTAAAGATCTGCTTTTCAGTATCTGTGATCTATTTATCTCCATTGCAGTTTAAAGTGGTTTTTTTTATCTCATTGTTAAAACTTAAGACTGCTACAAAAATATAAGTCACAAGTTTTTGATTGCTGGAAAAAGTATCAAATTAACTCATTACCAAACGACAAAATTTTAGGCTTGCCAAAATTGAAAGGAATTGCAGACGACAAAATAAAAGTGACTGAAAATTTGAAATTTGTTTTGTGAAGGGTAGAAAACATTGCGTGAAAAGGAGAAAATGCTGTTTTCCAGAATATTCTCCTTTTCCCACAATGTTTTCTAAAAGCTTCGTTCTTAGGGGCGTCAAAAGCAGGGATTGTGTGGTAATGGGGTAACCCTTTACCAAACAATCCCTGGTTTTTACAACCCTGAGATAGAAGCCTTTTGAAGACATTGTGGGAAATGAAGAAAATGCTGGTAACCAGCATTTTCTTCTTTTCCCACAATATTTTCTACCCTGCTTGAAACAAATTTCAATTTTTGAGTAATGTTTTTAGTGTCGTCTTCAGCTTTCAAATTGGACCGCTAAAATGTTGTCGTTTGGTAAAGGGTTAAACTTTCAAAGCCGTTGTTTGGCCATTCAATGTTACATCATCAGGGCTCCAGACAAAGAGAATTATTTCAATTTCAAAATTGAAAATATCAATAATTCTCTGCTAAACCCTATGTTGTGGGTACTCATTAGAATAATCTCATTGACATGATTCTAATGAGTACCCACACCATAGGGTTTGGAAGAGAAATAATGGATTTACAATTCCTTCACTCCCTCTTATATGGAGCTTTGCACCATACTATTCTGTGTAGATCAACAAGAGCTGTATGTATTTGTGAGCACTGACTTGACTTGTACATCCCGTAAAATCACTTAACAGTGTAGATATTAAAACATACTGCACTTTTTGTACACTCTGATACTAGTTTCCACTGTTTGCAAAAAGTGCTTAAAATTTCTCAGCTTTCTTTGAGCTAAAAATCTTTAAATGTCTAACCGGCCTTATAATTCTTCACTTTGTGAAATCACAATTGTCACAATTTTTGTTAAAGTAGGATCAGTCTACTTGTGATAGACTTTTAAAGTAGTGGACCCCTAATAGAAAACAGCTATTTCCACTGTAATAAATTATTATCCTACAAAATTTGCTAAGATTAAACACGAGTATTATTGTACTACTTTCACAGAGCCACTTTTTCCTTTTTATCCTTCCTAGAATTATCATTAATAAATCTAAAACTACTATATTCTCATTACAAAATGGATAATGATAATTACCTCCCTTTTCTGTAAACTAACAAAAGTATCAACAAATAATTTTAAGACAGACATCCAAGGAATTTCTGGTCTGTCAAAAATGCGCAAAAGTATTATATCTGTATAAATCTGTCTTTATCAACTGTCAAGAAATTTTATGCCATAATTGCTGCCCTAGAAGTATTACGGGTCCACTACATTAACTTGCATTCAATCTACCTTAACCCTTTCCCAAACGGCAAATTCTGGACCAGACTAAACTGAAAACATTTTGCAGATGACAAATAACAGTTGCTAAAAAGATGATTTTTCTATATGATAGAGTAGAAAACATTGTGGGAAAAGGAGAAAATGCTGGTTACCAGCATTTTCTCCTTTTCCCACAATGTTTTCAAAAGGCTTCTATTCCTGACCCGTAAAAACCAGGGATTGTTTGGGAAAGGGTTAAAACTTAACTGGCAGCAAGTATAACCATACGAACAGAGGAGGTCTCCCAGAATGGGTAAAAAAATTAATAAATTCCACAAGGCCAACTAATTTCAGTCCACAATAAGCACGCCACAAAGCTGACCAATCACTGACCTATGCCAAACAAATAAAAAAAACCTAAAATATTAAAACTTGTCATTATCACCCTCTCCTAGTGGTGGGCCGATGATCGACTATAGTCGAAAGTCAGTTGGTTTTGGCTTCCGATTCCGATAATCGATTGAGAAATCCCGGAATCGATTGTAGTCGGTTGATAAACTGGCTTGGTGCCAAAACTTGAATTCTGGTTTTTAACGCTTGTTTTTGTGACTATTATTAATCACAATCTTTGATTTTAAACATAGTAGATAACAAACACGAAAATTGGCTGAAAAATGAGAAACAAATCTTTGTCCATGAATGTCTTGACAAAAGCTCACAACTCAGTTAGCTTCCCTGAGCCCGGGTTTTGACATTTGGAAATTTGAAATGACCGGTCTTTGGCGATGAAAGATATCTGCCTAACATCAGTCTGAGGCATGAAATTATCGTCTAGATCTTCATATAATCTAGCTTGCGTGCATCCGGTAGAAATATGGGTTAAACACGATCAGTATATTATGGGAAGGACACCCGGATGATCATGAAGCTGGCGAGTCTATTATGACAGAGTAACGAAGGTGTTATTCCTCTTATCTAGTGTAAAGTGACAGCATTTTAAGTTACTTGCTATTTAAACTGACTAAATGATGTCAAATCATGTAGTAATACTTCTCCAGAAACTAATTATCAATAAAAAATAGATCGCCAAAAAAGCGCGAAAACCCATGACACTACAGCGAGCAGCGTGGCATCGTCCGATCAGAGACTTCAAACCATCTTCTAATCTTTAATAATGAATTTTAACAGTGAATTTACACAAATTTCTGAATAAAGCAATAAGTAGAAGTTAAAATTCTGTTCATGACTGGAAAAAAATGTTGTTTTATGAAATGAAAATATAGTTGGGGGGGGGGGGGGGGGGGGGGGGGGGAGAAAGAGTGTCGTCTGCAAATGTTTGAACTGTAAGGTATATGTCTGGTTCTTTTTTAACTCGTTTGGAAATTACAAGAAACAAAATGAATGATATTGATTAAAGTGTAGAATACAACATCTTCATGAATTTAATACATGAAGACTGTCATGTTTACAATATTGTCACGGTATTTTAGGCAAAAAGTCATTCTCAGTAAAATGGAGTGACAGTCTAAACCGATTGTACTATCGATAGCTAGTTGGTTTGCTCTTCCGATTACAAAGCGATAATCGATTGAGATTTTAAACCGATTGCCCAACACTACCCTCTCCTACCATAACAGATTTGAAAATTCTGGACTAGTATACACCTCATAATGTACTGTGCAATTTTTACCCTTTTACTTA
Organism: Tridacna crocea; assembly: GCA_943736015.1. Lineage (NCBI taxonomy): Eukaryota > Metazoa > Mollusca > Bivalvia > Cardiida > Cardiidae > Tridacna > Tridacna crocea. The sequence continues at coordinate 9,796,560 of OX031068.1, forward strand.
ACAGTCTCTTATTTCAACAATCCTGAGGAAAAAGTCTTTTGAAAACATTCTGGGAAAATGATAAAACTCTGATAAGTCACATCGTCTTTTCTCGTCATCTTTTCTACTCTTCCAAAGACAACAAGCATCATTTTTGAGCCATATTAGATAAATTGTCTGCAAATGCTGTCAATTTGGGTAAGTTTAGAATGTCATTAACCCTTTCCCAAACAACAAATTTTGGTCCCTTCCAAACCGAAAGAGTTTGCAGACGACAATATTAGATTTCGAAAAATTGCAGAAAGTTCTCAAAAAGGGTAGAAAACACTGTGGGAAAAGGGGAAATTGCTCGTCACGAGCAATTTCTCCTTTTCCCCACAGTGTTTTCAAAGACTTTTACTGCAGACACATAAAAACCAGGGCTTGTTTGGGAAAGGGTTTAGGAAGGAGTTGTTAAATGTCATCTGCAACCTGTTGGTTTTGCCAAATATTAACCCATTACCACACAGTCCCTACTTTTGACAGCCCTGAGAAAGAAGCCTTATGAAAACATTGTGGGAAAAAGGAGAAAATGCTGGTAACCAGCATTTTCTCCTTTTCCAACAATGTTTTCTAATCTTCACAAAACAAAGTACAATTTTTCAGTCACTTTTATTTTGTAGTCTGCAAATGCTTTCGATTTGAACGAGCCTAAAATATTGTTGTTTGGTAATGAGCTAATCTGGATACATTGGGCAAGTTATATCCCATTTGCTGAAGTGTAGCTGAAGTTTAAACACAGATTAGTCTGCTCAGAAGGTCTGATAAGTACAGAGTCTGTTAGTCTTTAATAAATTTCCAAACAGAGACGGCCCCTGAAACTGCAACACAACAACAGCCAGAAAAAAAGGTCACTTGTTTTGAATTATAGACTCCAAATTACTCAGTTAAGAGATCGAGGTCAGGAGAAGAGTTACTTTTGACACAAAAGTAATTTCCTATGGTTAGATTAATTTATAACTTCTATCAAACAGCACTATGGAAACCTCTACCTATGTCAATATACTTGTACTCAGAAAACCAAAATAAGAAGTCAATCTCTTGAAACAAAATCTGGTTGAAATGAGACGGAAAATACCAATAATAGCTTGACAATTGTAACTTAACTCTTTACCAAACAACAAAATTTTAGACTGGTCCAAATTGAAAGCATTCGTAGACTACAAAATAAAAGCGATTGAAAATTTGAATTTGTTTTGTGAAGGCTAGAAAAACATTGTGGGAATTCCTTTAATTCCTTTAAGGAGAAAATGCTGGTTACCAGCATTTTCTCCTTTTCCAACAATGTTTTCTACAGGCTTCTTTCTTAGGGTCGTCAAAAGTAGGGATCGTGTGGTAATGGGTTAAATTGTACCTAGAGCTATGTCTGCCGAGGTAACTGCTTGACCATTGCCTGGTGCTTCAATTTTGCCATATTAGGAGATTACTACACTGTTCCATTCAAAATAAACCTACAAACCAGTATTTCTTACTTGCACAGTACTACAGAGTAGTTCCCTATGTTTGACTTAAGAAGTATTAAAATCACGCTTGAAAAAACATATTAACTCTTTACTACACATTGAGGACTTTTAACACCCCTGTATAAAAAGCCTTTTGAAAACATTATGGGAAAAGGATAAAATGCTGGTTACCAGCATTTTCTCCTTTTTCCATAATGTTTTATTCCCCCATCCAAAACAAAAATTGTAATTTCAGTTACATTTGTCATCTGCAAAACCGTTAAAATTGGACCAGTCTAATTTTTTGTTGTTTAGTAAAGACTTAACCCTTTACTCCATAGACACTCATTTCTACACATTGCTTGTAGGAACCTTTGGAAAATATTGTGGCAAAAGGTGAAATTGCTTGTGACGAGCAATTTCACCTTTTACCATAACGTTTTCTATGCTATGAAAAGGTGTCATATACACGTAAGAAACAGCTTCATCCTTGCTGTTATTTATGGTCAATTAGAGATACCATAGAAATGCCTTATGGGGTTAAGGGTTAATGAAACAAATATACACAACCCAGATTCCATGACTTTTAGCAGTTTTCAACACTTCTTCAGTCTCAATTTGACTATCTACAATTGGACAATCACTAAAAGCATCCTAAACATCCCTACTATCGAATGAAAATCTGCAATTAAACCTCAATAACACAATCCTTTGTAAGTCAACAGTTACTGTAAATCATAAGTCTAACTTTGGTCTATGTGCATGTGCATGCCATACTGCATGTATCCCTGCAGATAAGGACATGGTTTCAATAGAATTCCTTGACTTTGTAAACAGTGCAAATGTAAAATGACATCATGACTGATTACTAGGTTAGATATGTTGACTTCCCCTGCGAAACGCAGTTCTTGTGATTAGAACTGTTCATGAATTGTTCTAGAACTTTAGGAACAGTTCTTGATCTGCTCTTGAAGGCTGTTCTTGAACAGTTGTACTTGAACTGTTCAAGAACAATTTTTAAGAACAGTTCTAGAATTTCTTAAGAACTTGTCAAGTTCTTAAATAATTCTTAAAATGTTCTTTGAACATTTTAGGAACTGTTCAAGAAAAAAAAGGTTCCTAAAATATCCTAGAACTATTCTTAAATGATAACGAGAACATTTTAGGAACTGTTCAAGAAAAAAAAGGTTCCTAAAATATCCTAGAACTATTCTTAAATGATAACGAGAACATTTTAGGAACTGTTCAAGAAAAAAAATGTTCCTAAAATATCCTAGAACTATTCTTAAATGATAAAAAGAACATTTTTAAGGAGTTTGAGAACATGTATCTTCTTTAAATGTTCTACTCTATGCCGTAGCCCTTTTCAAACGACAAATTCAAGACTCTCCCTTAGCAAAATGAAATGGTCAAAAATTCATTTAACTCATTACCACACGAGAAAATTTTAGACTGGTCCAAATCGAAAGCATTTGCAGACGACAAAATAAAAGTGACTGAAAAATTGAAATTTTTTCTGGAAAGGGTAGAAAACACTGTGAGAAAAGGAGAAAATGCTGGTTACCAGCATTTTCTCCTTTTCCCACAGGGTTTTCAAAAGGCTTCTTTCTCAGGGGCGTCAAAAGTAGGGATTGAGTGTTAATGGGTTATAGAGCCTTAAAAGGCCATTGAAAATCCCATTTCTCAGCAAAAACCATTGAATTGGCCTTAAAATAGTCTGGTTTCAATGGTTAACTCTCCACTGATTTTACCTTATCTGTAAAAATGTATATCTAATGGTAGCTTTAATGGTATGAATGAGAACAGACCATTAAATACCATTAGTGTACCATTTAGTCTGTCCAACCATTTATTTCAAATTTCAGAGGCCATGTATTTGTATTCACAAAAGACCATTGAAAGTCATTGAACTACCATTTCTGAACCAACTTTACTGTCAGAAGTTAAATGAATATAAATACAGAAACTGTACTATTTCTGGAACAATTGGACATATAGTCAGTCCAACATAATACTTATGCCCCATTACAAGAAACTCTTTCATATGCAAAGAAAATGGTAAAGATCAGCCTGCACTTACTTGCAGTCTAATTATTACCATTGTTGTTTTCTGCCTAGATAGTATAATGTTGAAAGTCTTCTTTCTATACAAACATTTCAAGATTTTACCTCTATGGCAGAGCTAGCAAATTTGATTTTTACAGGGTCAAAAAAAGAAAGAAATACTTTCTCTTGATGTGACTATACCTGACCTTTTTATTATTTAAAATGCTTGTTTATCATTTGACAACACATTCACTCATTTCATGGGTCACTTTTACGTACACAAGTGTTTCAATTAGCAACAATTACATTTTCACCATCACTCTTTCCAGCTGGAAGATTTGGAAACAGAATGTTCGTTTGGCATCTGTAATTATTTGGGTCATCAGGAAACAGTTTGAAAAGTGCCAAGATCCATTATCTCCCGCTAGATGGCATTCTATAAATACTCATCTATCTGATATGGGCATCCTGGGTACAGAACCGAACCACTTTCCTACGCGACAACCGTTACTTTGAATTTAAAAAAAAAAAGGTTTACCCGTTAAAACGCTACCCCATGCAATTCACTCAACTATGATCACCAGTTTAGAAAAATCTGTTGCTAAAGCAGGTCTTATTTCTCCTCAAACGTATTGATATGTAAAGGCTATTTTCAACATGCTACTTTATATAGCGTAATATTTACAGTCAGCCCGCTTTCGGGGCTAGTAGTGATGCGTCATATAAGACAGTCGAATTTTCGAAGAATATGACATCGCAGACACCAAGATCCACTGTCTGTATCAGATTCCAGTCACTTCCTGCTGGTTTCTTTTCAGTTTGAAGCATTACCATTTATCCTTGATGACATCAAGTCTGAAATATGAACAAAGAAAGATCTATAACTATTACTATTAGATGTTCAACTTAAATGTGGTCAATATTTTATGAGGATTGATGGTAGTAATTGTAGGATTCCTTTCTGTCTCACCGTCCAAAGACCATTTTTTGGAAAATGACTATGTGGGAAAGCAGCAAGTAGCTTGAAAAGAATATTGTGCAGAGTATTGGTAAAAGAAACTCCAGAAAAGTGTGGAGAGTATTGAGCACACAAGACTAAAACCAGGGATTAATTGGCAAAGGGTTAATAGGATTCAATTGGACAAATACAGTAATCTGGGCAAATTTCAAACAAAATGGATCAACAATGTGGACGTCATTGCTGTAAATGTTAATTTTCAACTTCATATGGCTACTCCTCTCTTACTTATTGTCAGAATTTTTCAAAATCAATAGGGCTCAAGCCATTGGTGATATAATACATCTGGGTCAGTTTTATGAAATCATGCATATGCAGACTTTTAAGCAAGAAATGTAAAAGTTCATCTATATAGGTAGGTATTTAGATTTTTCATAACTCACCAAATTAAAACATAAATGTATATATATCAATGAAATTTATATGAAAAACAAAACAAATAAATTACAAAAAAAGTTTTTTTGATGGTGTTCCCTTAACTCATTACCAAACGACAAAGTTTTAGGTTTATCAAAATCGAAAGCATTTGCAGACGACAAAATAAAAGTGAGTGAAAATTTGAAATTTATTTTGTGAAGGATAGAAAACATTGTGGAATAAGAAAAAATGCTGGTTACAAGCATTTTCTCCTTTTCCCACAATGTTTTCTAAAAGTTCTTTCTCAGAGGCGTCAAAAGTAGGGATTGTGAGGTAATGGGTTAAAAACTACTTTCTTATCATTTGCAAATACCTTCAAATTGGACAAGTCTAACATTTTGTTGTTTGCATGGTAAAGAGTTAATTAATGCCTGTTTACCTTCTGATGTCAAGTTTTTTCCCAACTGACACTTATACAACTGGATTGTACCATGACAATCTTTCATGAAATTCTTCTGTTTCCATCTTGCAAAAGTACTCTTTGGAACTTCCAGTTCTTTGTTACCTACATACTTTTTTTTACGTTTTAACAGGACCTAAAATGAAAGAAAACAGACTACATCAGTGCTAGATATGAAATGTAGAAGTTCAAAGGAAAATTACAATCATAGCAATGAGCAATGGAAGCAGTCCTAACAGATTTAGGCTCCATATGAGAGTTCGAACAGATAATAAAACCAATCTTAGTGGCACTGTCCTCTAAACTTGCGAGAAAAGTGACCCCGTATGGGAAAATAAGTCCAAAGTAAAGTTATCTCTTTACCAGACTATCCAAAGTTTTAACGTGTCTGAAGAACAAGCCTTTTCAAAACATTGTAACCAGCATTTTCTACTTTCCCAATAATGATTTTGGTCAATGATATCAGACAGAAACATCATCTGAAATACATTTCCTTTTCCCTCTGCAAATGCTCTTAAATTTGGTCTTATCCAAAATTTAGTTGTTTTGTAAAGTATTAACCTGAGTACTTTTTAAATTTACTGACAAACTCTTAGTCAAACCCAAAGCATATTTAAATTCTACCCCATGGAAAATAGTAATTATCACCTGAGCTACATTTATGTTGTCTGCAATTGCTTTCAGTTTGGTTGTGTACAAAAAAGAATGTTGTATGGTAAAAGGTTAATTCCAAACCAGCAGGGCTGCCTATCATTATCTGAGCTACACATATTTTACCAATACCTTAATAGGGATATTTAGATACTTCTAAAGGGTGCAGGACAACTTGCCCCAAAGACAACTTTATTATGGTAATTTTATAGGGGAAAAAAAACAAATACTGAGAATTTTCAAGTTCTGGCCTAAATACCCCATCAAGATATGCTCATTACCTGTTTACTACATGAGAGAATTCAAAGTTTTTCCATGCTGAAAGCATATATGCAGACAACAAATGTGACTCATGATGAAATTTGTTTCTGAAAGAGTGAAAACACCGTCAAAAACAGAAAAATTTCTAATATTAAAAAATATTTTTGTCCTTTTAGTGTGTTTTCAAATGTCTTCTTCCTCAGGTAAGGTACAGCTGTACATGCATTTGACTGCAACATACATGTAAATCCAATTTCCTGTCAATGGTATTACACTTTACAAAATCTGGAAATTTTTCGACTGAGTTAACAGAGTGCACTTGCTGACACTAAATCAAATAAAACACAATTGATAATTTCTGCTCATGAATGGATAAAAAGCCGGGAAAAAGAAAATGCTAGTCACCAGCATTTTTACTTTTCCCAAACAACAAAATTTTAGACAAGCCAATTTAAAACCACTTGAAGACAACATATTTGGTGTAACTAAAAAAATGCAATTTGTTTCCAGCAGGGTAGAAAACACTGTGAGAAAATGCTGGTTACAGCATCTAGTTACAGCATTTTCTCCTTTTACCACAATGTTTTCAAAAGACTTCTATCTTAGGGTCGTCAAAACCAGGGGTTAGTTTAAACATAATTTTTTTACATCGATTGAGAAAACAAGTTCTTACAACAACTTATACTAATCTCTCTCGATTTTGCTTCCTGGGAACTACACCAGTAGTGTGGGCCTATGAAAAATCCCAAAGTTGAAACCCCCTCCCGGGTATCGAACTCGGGGCCTTTAGGTTATGAGGCCAACGCTCTACCTCACAACCACAGACACCACAGAGAGTAGATCTAGCATCTAAATTGAAGTTTACAAGACTCTTAAGAATCAAGACGATTTCTCCAGGGGACGATTTCTCATGCATTCGTTTGGCGTAGTAAAACAAAATATAAACTAAATTACTTACAGAAATCGTGAACATGGTAGATCTATAGATGCTGTTAAATGTCTGCTTAGAACTTAGTTTGCGTTGAAATACTGTATACAAGGCACTCGAATTTCCTTTTTCCATCGATAATATCATCCCCATTCTGTTTACTTCCGCGTCAGAGACGCCATCTTTGATATGTCGCAAACATCGGCAGTTTTTCTTGAGATCCGAACGTAGTCGGACGATTCCGTTGGCCCATCGCCGTTGACGAGAGATTGTTAATTGGTAAGTTTTTTTTTTAACGAATCTATTTCGCTCTATAGAATATCCCCCCGTTTATGTTCTTTCTTTCCAACCGCTATATTATGCTACATGCGTGAAAGAAAAAAGTTTCCCCCCACCCCAAAGACCACTCGTCACAACTCGGCTGATTCCGTACCTACATACCATTTATGATGCTTCCATAATAGGATATTCCGAGATATTCCGAATATGCCCCAACGACCTTATTCATTGTTTTTACAAGGAAGCTGATTGGTTAAAAAAAAGTTATAAGCCAATCAGATTTTACCTTGTGTTAAATGGTTAGTTAAAATTTAGCGCGTGAACGTTGCCAAGCGAATCATCAACAATTTCAGTCGAAACCAAGAGAACTTTTGCAGTAATGTGACAGTTGAACGATGGAAATCGACGTTCCATGCATGCTCTGAAGCAGGTTGTAGAACCAAAGCTCTTATTAGACAGTACAAAGTCGGAATGTTCGAATCAAGGCTAGACTTCCGTACGTTTCGTACCATGGCCATTTCGTTCCAGTCACTTTTACCATAATTTATACCATTTCGTACCATATTTTTATCACTTCGTATCAAAACTTAGCTGTTTTCAAAGAGAACTAGGCATCAGTGTCATAAGCCTGGCATTGTCAAACAAAAACTTGGACATTTGGTATTAAAATAGATTTCTGTCACAGAGTCTCTGTATACCATGTTGATAGGGAAAGAACACAATGAAATTTAGAAAAAAAAGATGAGCTAGATATTATTTTCCTTCATAAAAAAAATAGAGCTGTACTTCTGGTCATTTTCTTGAGAAAAATTAACTTAAATCTTCAATTTCCATGTTCAATGTCCACAAATAAATATCTAGATCTAAATAAGTGCTTTATGAGATGCAAACAAAAATCACGGGTTCAAGGACAGGAAATAAAAGCATATGCAGACAACAAACAAACTTTATTTGAAAGTAAGGTTTTCTTCTCTAACAGTGAAACTGTAAATAAATTTTATTCAATTTTCTAGCTAGTAGAATTTTGGGGAAAAAAACATTGACGATCTTAACCCATTACCACACAATCCCTACTTTTGACGCCTTTGAGAAAGAAGCCTTTTGAAAACACTGTGGGAAAAGGAGAAAATGCTGGTAACCAGCATTTTCTCCTTTTCCCACAGTGTTTTCTACCCTTTCCAAAACAAATTTCAATTTTTCAGTCACCTTTATTTTGCCGTCTGCAAATATTTTTAATTTGGACCAGTCTAAATTTTTCTTGTGTGGTAAAGAGTTAAATTAAGGAATTGGCAGCCAAATTATCAACGTTTAGTCCAGATTAGTACCTTTTTTAAAAGGATTCCTTTTTGGCCTAGGCAGATACACAGAATTGGTCTAGCAAGATGTGAATTCCTATCTAGCAATACCAAATGAATATGAAGTCTTTCCTGGCCTAGTCCAGATAAGAATTCTTATTTGGTCTAGCTAGATTCTAGATCTGGCTAAACTCCTATCTGGCCTATGACATCTACACACACCCAACTTCAAACATACATGTAACTAAGCAATTTCTTTTCTTCGACAGAGATGAAACTGAGACTAGAAGGAGACTTTAGAGCCACCCGTAAAAGAGATAGAAAATTTGAAGAAAGGACGAGCAAACAGGAAGATTGGAGCATTCCTTCAGCTAGCCCTTAAAGGTCCAATCGTGGAACAAAGAACACCCGAAACAGAAACTGTCGACGCTCTGTGTACATCTAACCGCGACAAACAACAGGACTGCCTAGACACTGTAGATGATGCATCAATGTTGACTGAGGAATATTTGAAGAAGAGTGTCAAAGCTGTTGTTGGTGATCAAAAAATACTAATGACTTCAGTTGTTCACTGAGGATGAAATGATCAATTGAACACACACTGGTAAAAGAACATCAAAGCCATGGATAAACTGAAGCCATCTCTTGACCCTAAAAATTTTCAGAGTGTAGTGTTGAAAGTAACATCATTTGACAAAGCAACTTTCTACAAGACCTTTAAAAATCAGAAGAAAGCGTTGTGTCTGTCCATAAAGAGAGTGAACTTTTTGTTTCAAAGTCATTTGTTTTACATTTCATCTTTAACCCTTTACCACACAATGATGAACTTTGAGGTAGGTCCCTTTTGAAAACATTGTGAAAAAGAGAGAAATGCTAGTAACCAGGATTTTCTCCTTTTCCCACAATGTTTTCTTCCCTTCCCAAATCAAATTTTTATTCTTCAGTCACATTTATTTTGTCGTCTGCAAACGCTTTCAATTTGGACCAGTCTATTAATTTGACGTTTAGTAAAGAGTTAACTCTTTATCAAATGATAAAATGTTGCACGAGTCCAAATTGAAAGCATTTGCAGACATCAAAATACATGTGAATCAAAAATCGAATTTTGATTTTGGAAGGGTAGAAAACGGCGTTTTATTCTTTTCCATCAATGTTTTCTAAAGGCTTCTTTCCCAGTGTCCTCAAAAGTCGGCATTGTTTGGTACATGTAATTTGTTAACTGTTACCTTCATATTTCAAATGAGTATACCTTGTGACAAGACCTTTCTGTTGGTACCAAGTTCAGGGTCATCAGTAAAGGTCAAATGTCTAGTTGAGTTTTCAAAAAAATGGCTGTTTGCGGGTGCATTAAAGTGTTTCACAAACACAGCTAGTGTTATACTGGCACCGACCATCCAATTGAAGTTCTAGTCCCTTAATCCTGAACGCCAAAGAGGGACAATAGCCTCTGCTGCCATTGTTGATAAACAGTCTTTGGTATGAACCGGCAGAGGATCCAACCAGCTACCTTACACACCTGAGCTGGACGCTCTACCACTAGGCCACTGAGGTGGCCATCTTTTGAAAATACTGTGGGAAAAGAAGCGCTTGCTCACAGTGAGCAAATGCTTCTTTCAGTCCCAAATATTCTGCAAACTATCTAAAAACATTTCATCCAGATACTGTTCCTTTTTGTCACATGGTGTCATTTTGTCTGGTAAATTATAGGTTAAATGTCTTTCTGTTTATTATTTTTTTCTGTTTATTTTTAGGTATATGAATCATAACTAAAACAAATTATAAACAATTCGAAATATAGAAACTTTTTCAAATTTTTTGGTACTTGAATTTAATCTAAATTGTTTTAGCATTATTAGTAAATGTTCAAGCACATGTCTAAAGGCTTTTAAGCAATGTTTATGTCACTCTGAGCATCCTATTTCAATTTAAAAGGATAAAAATTGTTGAAAAATTACTGTACTGGAAAATTCCTGACAGTATTTCTTGAACTTGTGTGAAAAAAATGTTCTTAATTTGTTACAGATCTTCGTTGTATAGAACAATTTAAGAAATGTTAAATGAAACATTACCTTTCTTGAATAATTTAAGAACAACTGTTCTTGAACAGTTCATTAGTAGTTCTTGGACATGTGTTCGAGACTTATTCATGAATTGTTCAGGAACATTTTAAGAAATGTTAAATGAAACGTTACCTTTCTTGAATAATTTAAGAACAACTGTTCTTGAACAGTTCATTAGTAGTTCTTGGACATATGTTCGAGACTTATTCATGAATTGTTCAAGAACATTTTAAGCAACACTGAATAAGAACTATTATAGAATTTTTCAAGAACAGTTTTTCTTGAACTGTTCCTGAAATAAAGTTCAAGGACTGTTCTTGAACTGTTCCTGAAATAAAGTTCAAGAACTGTTCTTGAACTTCCATCAAGAACACTTTAAGAACAACCAGTTCTTGATATTTGTTTCATTTAACATTTCTTAAAATGTACATGAATTGTTCTAGTGGTGATAAGGAACAGTTCAAGTACCAATGTACCTGAACGTGCCAAGAATATTTCTTGAACTGTTCATAAAAATTTCACAGGGGTTCCAGATTGCAAATGAATAATTACTTGTCCATTTTCAGCCTGATAATTTAAAATTCTAGTGCACAGTTCCACACAGACCACTGCACGTTTCATTGAATCTTGGATAATTTTGATTCGGCGCGAGCTATAACTATGTGCACAGTCCAAGTTAGACATTGAACAAGCCAAGAAGTCAAACATTTAAAGGTGGCCCTTCAGATTTTGGGAAGAACATTTTACAAAAATGAAAAAATAATCATCCTTATACTCCACAAGCCTTTTAATTTGCATTCATAAAACCCCAGTAGTTGAAAACCATCTGACACAACATAGGGTTTCGAAAAGAAATAACGGATATAGAATACCGTCACTCCCTCTTATCTGATGCTCTCATAAGACTGCACAGAATCTTCAATCTTTGCTGCTTTTGCAGAAATTCCGACAAAAACAGCTTTGGAACTATAAAACATTCTATCTCTCAAACTAACTGAGAATATCCATTCTACTTATCTACTACTAAAAGGGGTAACTCATTACCAAACGACAAAATTTTAGGTTTGTCCAAATCGAAAGCATTTGCAGACGACAAAATAAAAGTGACTGAAAATTTGAAATTTGTTTTGTGAAGGGTAGAAAACATTGTGGGAAAAGAAGAAAATGCTGGTTACCAGCATTTTCTCCTTTTCCCACAAAGTTTCTAAAGGCTTCTTTCTCTGAGACGTCAAAAGTAGGAATTGTGTGGTAATGGATTAATGACACTCGCAGTAATGTGAGAATCCAATCAACTTCAATCAAAAGTATCCCCTAACATCCAAAAACTTCACATAAATATGCAATGTTGACTTGCACATACACATTTTATACTTCAGACAGTCCGACTTCTCCAATCAAACCAATAAAAATAAATTATATGTAGATCTCTGTAATAAAAAGAAAGGTATATCTGAATAATTTTTACAACATAAAAATGATGCTATGGAATGATAATGGTCTCTCAGTTTCATCATCAATATGAACTCTTGCACTGGTAATGGTGACATAAATAACAGAAACAGATGAAACAAATCAAGATCACATGATCAGACTGCTTAGAACATGCATTTTGAACTTGGATCATGCAACCAGTGCTCCCTAATACTTAACCCATTACCACACAATCCCTACTTTTGATGCACCTGAGAAAGAAGCCTTTAGAAAACATTGTGGAAAAAGGAGAAAATGCTGGTAACCAGCATTTTCTCCTTTTCCCACAATGTTTTCTACCCTTCAGAAAACAATTTCAAATTTTCAGTCATTTTCATTTTGTCGTCTGCAAATGCTTTCGATTTAGACAAGCCAAAGATTTTGTCGTTTGGTAATGAGTTAAGGTAAGACCTGTGTAATGCACATTCGGAGAAAATTCTAATTGGTTGATAAATAAGGATTTATGCAGAAATAATATTTTTGCACATGTCTAACTGATCAGAAATTCCGTTTATCTCTATCTTGAAATTATTTTTTGATACTTTTGTTACTTTTCTGAAAAGGGAGGTAATTATTATCTCTTTTTGAATTGAGAATATAGTGGTTTTAGATTTATAAATGATAATTCAAAGAAGGAAAAAATGGAAAAAATGAACAAGTGAAAGTAGTTCAATAATACTCATTATTAAGCCTTTCCCAAACAAGCCCTTGTTTTACGTGTCTGCAGTACAAGTCTTTTGATAACACTGTCGGAAAAGGAGAAATTGCTCGTAACGAGCAAATTCTCTTTTCCCCACTGCAAATGGTTTCGATTACCCCACAGTGTTTTCTATCCATTTGGAGAACTTTCTGCCATTTTTATCAAATTTGAAATTGTTGTCTGCAAACTCTTTGAGTTTGGAAGAGTCTAAAATTTGTCGTTTGGGAAAGGGTTAATTATAGCTAATTTTGCAGGATGATATTTTCATGGAAATAGCTGTTTTCCATTACACAGGTCTTACCTTAACTCTGACCAAAATCATTTTCACTTTTTTACCAAAGAACAGGTTTTTTATGGCCTCCAACTTAGCCAGTTTAGATCAAGATCAGACAGGAGAAAATATGCAGTCTGATCTTTGATCTTTCACAATTTGCCTACGGGACAGTCTTGACAAAAGCCACCATGAAATTGCACATTTTTGACCTCAAAATCCAAAGTTTTCCCCAGTTTTAACAGTCCTGCATAGGAAGCCTTTCGAAAACATTACAGGTAGCTAAGGGAGAAAAGGCTATCTACCAGCATTTTCTCCTTTTTCCACAATGTTTCCTACCCTAAATACATATTCCAGCATTTGAGCTACATTTAAATGTTGACTGCAAATGCTTCAATTTGGACCACTCTAAATTTCTATTCACTTGGTAAAGAATAAACTTTTCAACAAGAGACAAAATTTAACTCTTTAGCAAACCTCAAAATCCAAGACTGGTCCAAATTAAAAGCATTCACAGACAACAATATAAATGTGAATCAAAAATTGAATTCTTAATTTGGTAGGGTTGAAAACATTGTGGGAAAAGGAGAAAATGCTGGTTACCAGCATTTTCTTCTTTTCCCACAATGTTTTCAAAAGCTTTCCCTCTCAGGGTTGTTAAAAGTCAGGACTGTGTAGTAAAGAGTTAAGTCTAGGCATGCATGAATGCATTTTGCAGATCTATGGCCCTGGCTCAAATTTGTTGTTGAAACTCGAGATTGTATGGTCAAGAGTTAACTCCTTACCGAACAAAAAAATTCTAGACCTGTTCAAATTGAAAGCATTTGCAGCCGACAATTTCAGCCTGGCTCAAACGATGGACTTTGAGTGACCAGCATTTTCTCCTTTTCAGACAATGTTTTCTAAAGGGTTTTTCATCAGAGTTGTCAAAAGTCGGTATTGTGTGGTAAAGACTTAACTCATTACCAAACGACAAAATTTAAGACTTGTCCAAATTGAAAGCATTTGCAGATGACAATTTAAATGAGGCTCGATTGATAGAATTTTTCTTTGATAGGATAGAAAACATTGTGGGAAAAGGAGAAAATGCTGGTTACCAGCATTTTCTCCTTTTCCCACAATGTTTTCAAAAGGCTTCTTTCTCTGGGTCTTCAGAAGTAGGTATTGTGTGGTAATGGCTGCTATTACCTACTGGCTACTACCTTTACCAATATGATTGAAATAATTAGTAACTGCACCAAAAATAATTGCCATTGTTAATTCAAAAGCAGTAAATCACTGAAATTTAGAACTAAACGATATTTCTTGTAACATTTGAAAACGAAATAAGCTACGCAAACACTATAAACAATTTCTATAAACATCATAACCTCATACAAAACAACACCATATAAACAACACCAAACAGTTTACCAGATTCCACTCCCTTATAAGAACATTCACAACATGACATGTGACCTGGGAACATGAGGATAATCTACCATGATGCACTTGTATTTCAAAACAGCTGGGGTCAAATAATTCGGCCAGGTTAATAAACTCATATTGGCTCAATCTGTGGAGTAACTCTCAAAATGTCAACAACATTGCAGAAACTGTACAGGACAACGTACAGATTTAACCTTTAACCCTTTCCCAAACAACCAATTTTGGACCCTTCCAAACCGAAAGAATTCGCAGACGACAACTTTAGATTTGGAGAAAATTGCAGAAACTTCATTAAAAGAGTAGAAAACACTGTGGGAAAAGGAGAAATTGCTCGTTACGAGCAATTTCTCCTTTTCCCAGTGTTTTCAAAGACTTTTACTGCAGACATGTAAAAACCAGGGCTTGTTTGGGAAAGGTTAATGGGACTTCCACAATAAGTTGCCTTACTGTGCAGATGTGTGCAGATTGTGTAGATAAAGATCAGCCTGAACAAAATAAGCAGTCTTATCTCTGACGACCACTACGCTCATACATTCCAGATGAATGCTACCTTGTGCCTTTACCTGAAGATGATTTTAATCATTTTTTTCACAATGTGTTCCTTTTCTAAAAAATATACTACTCAACTTTTGCTTGCAATCAAAACCAAAATATACCGTAATTCCCCCCCGTATTCGGACGGGAAAAAATAATTATTTTTTTTGGTGTCCGAAAACTTATTAAATTATTTGGGTGACTGTCCGAAAACTTCGGGAAATCGATTTCCAACAACAACAACAACTATCCTTTAATATACATAACATATCCTTTAACAGACATCATACAGTATGTACAAAATACAGTAAGGCATATATTTCCCGAAAAGAACTGACATGATATCGACCTTTATGGATTAATAAAACTTACTTGTAAAAAGAGTTCACACAATCACGTATTCGAACGCAAATAGCTACTTCGCTAAACAATCCTAAATCATGGTCGTGATAAGGGTTATACTTGACCTGACTAAAATTGGTTGCGTCACCCATACACGTGCTTGTCTCCATGCCAACATGTCTGTGTACAGGTCGTTACAACTAGCCATCCCGTTATGCATTAAAAGTGTATTTTATAGCGTTTATCGATAAGATTTACATCTTTAATGCGTCACGGGTATTTGACTAAATATATACAGCCTGTGCAACACATATTAGCACCTGCATTCAGTCTACCGCGATCAATCAGATACCAAACAAAGGATTTAAGATTAAAACATAGATCGATTTACTCTTCTCAGGTACTTGCTAATTAACTCTTTACCACACAATCACGACTTTAAATGATCCTGGGGTAGAACCTTTTGAAAACATTGTTGGAAAAGGAGAAAACGCTGGGATTAATTATTTTCTCCTCTTCCCCCACTGTTTTCTTCGTTATCCAATCAAAAATCATTTTAGCAGAATGTAATTGTCGTCTGCAAATCCTTCGAATTTTATCTAGTCCAATAACATTTTCGTTTTGTGAAAGTTTACCGTATCCCACACAAGCCTTTGTCGTATGCAAACTCTTTCAGTTTGGAAGAGTCTTTAATTTGTTGTCTGGGAAAGTATTGCAGACCTTCGTCGATCTTCTGAACCATTTTAATTTGTTGTTTGGGAAAGAGTATAGCGGGTCTTCGTCAACTTTTAAAGCATTTTAATTTGTTGTTTGGTAGAGTGCTGCGGGTCTTCTAAACCATCATAATTTCGTGTCCGAAAATTTAGGGACAATTATTTTACCAAGTGTCCGAACTTAGGGACAAAAAATAAATTATTTTGGAAAATAATTAATGGTGTCCGAAAATTTAGGGTGTCCGAATACTTAGGGGAATTACGGTAGTTAATTTTTTCGAATAGGCAAATCCGTTTTTTTCGCCTTCCACGATGTTTGAAAGAACCTTATTCTGTTTATTTGATAATGATTTCTTTACTATGATTATAGATGAAATGAAGTTGTTTTTGTTTGAATAAATTTAATTTGCAATCAAAACCAAAATATCGTTAATTTTTTCGAATAGGCAAATCCGTTTTTTTCGCCTTCCACGATGTTTGAAAGAACCTTATTCTGTTTATTTGATAATGATTTCTTTACTATGATTATAGATGAAATGAAGTTGTTTTTGTTTGAATAAATTTAATTTGGAAAAAATATTCACTTTTTGTTTTGATTCCTAGCAAAAGTTGAGTAGTATAATACTTTTTTTTTTTCATACAATCCCCCAATAACTGTCCCTTCTCATGAGTATGTTATATTCATAGCATTGAGATAGACAGAATGAATATCTTTCAAAGCCCTTATATAAATGTAAGGTGTATATTAAAAGTCACATGGCACATTTTGTAGTCTGATCTTGATCTTCAATGTCAAAAATATCCAACAAGAGCGGCAAATTGTCGCAAGATACGCCCGTCTTACCCCAAGTTGTAAAGCTGGGGCATGCACCAGACAAAATTCAAGTATGAAAAACAACAAAGGGCAATAACTAAAAAATTAAGCAAGCAAGAGTTGTGATTTCTGTGCACTGCACTCCCCCTTGATGAGATCTATCCACCCATGAAATTTCATAACCCTAGCTAGTATAGTTTTAGAGATATGCTCCGGACAAAATTCAAGTATAAAAAATGACAAAGGGCAATAACTCAAAAATTAAGCAAGCAAGAGTTATGATTCCTGTGCACTGCACTCTGCCTCGGTGAGATCTATCCACCCATGAAATTTCATAATCCTAGCTAGTATAGTTTTGGAGATATTCACCGGACAAAATTCAAGTATAAAAAATGACAAAGGGCAATAACTGAAAAATTAAGAAAGCAAGAGTTATGATTCTTGTGCACTGCACTCGCCCTCAGTGAGATCTATCCACCCATGAAATTTCATAACCCTAGCTACTATAGTTCTGAAGATATGCTCCAGACAAAATTCAAGTATGAAAAACAACAAAGGGCAATAACTCAAAAATTAAGCAAGCAAGAGTTGTGATTTGTGTGCACTGCACTCCCCATCGATGAGATCTATCCACCCATGAAATTTCATAACCCTAGGTAGTATAGTATTGGAGATATGCTTCGGACAAAAATCAAGTATGAAAAACAACAAAGGGCAATAACTCAAAAATTAAGCAAGCAAGAGTTATGATTCCTGTGCACTGCACTCTGCCTCGGTGAGATCTATCCACCCATGAAATTTCATAATCCTAGCTAGTATAGTTTTGGAGATATTCACCGGACAAAATTCAAGTATAAAAAATGACAAAGGGCAATAACTGAAAAATTAAGAAAGCAAGAGTTATGATTCTTGTGCACTGCACTCCCCCTCAGTGAGATCTATCCATCCATGAAATTTCATAACCGTAGCTAGTATACTTTTGGAGATATGCTCCGGACAAAATTCAAGTATGAAAAACAACAAAGGGCAATAACTCAAAAATTAAGCAAGCAAGAGTTATGATTCCTGTGCACTGCACTCCCCCTCAATAAGATCTATCCACCCATGAAATTTCATAACCGTAGCTAGTATACTTTTGGAGATATGCTCCGGACAAAATTCAAGTATGAAAAACAACAAAGGGCAATAACTCAAAAATTAAGCAAGCAAGAGTTATGATTCTTGTGCACTGCACTCCCCCTCGATGAGATCTATCCACCCATGAAATTTCATAACCCTAGGTAGTATAGTTTTGGAGATATGCTCCGGACAAAATTCAAGTATGAAAAACAACAAAGGGCAATAACTCAAAAATTAAGCGAGCAAGAGTTATGATTCCTGTGCACTGCACTCCGCCTCGATGAGATCTATCCACCCATAAAATTTCATAACCCTAGCTTGTATAGTTTTGGAGATATGCTCCGGACAAAGAACTGGACGCCGCCCGCCCGCCCGGACGCCCGCCCGCCCGCCCGCCCGCCCGCCATGGGTGATCCCATAATACGTCCCGTCTTCGACGGGCGTATAAAAATCACACTTGTGCATCCAAATGTCCTTTGAAAATTCAAAGAAATTCCAGTCAAACCCTTGGATCTTTACTCTTTACCCTTACCACACAATCCTAAAGAAGTAGGCCTTTTGAAAACATTGTGGGAAAAGAAGAAAAAGCTGGTAATTTTCACAAAACAAATTCCAAATTTTCAGTCACTTTTATTTCGTCATCTGCAAATGCTTTCAATTTGGACAAGCCTAAAATATTGTTGTTTGGTAATGGGTAACAAGTCATGTAGTGGAAAACGTTTTAGTTAACTCTTTACCACACAAGAAAATTTTGGCCTGGTCCAAATTGAAAGCATTTGCAGACGACAAAATAAAGGTGACTGAAAAATAGAAATTTGTTCTGGGAAGGGTAGAAAACACTGTTGGAAAAGGAGAAAATGCTGGTTACCAGCATTTTCTCCTTTTCCCACAGTGTTTTCAAAAGGCTTCTTTCTCAGGGGCGTCAAAAGTAGGGATTGAGTGGTAATGGGTTGAGTGTATCTTCACACTTCTTTGGTAGGTTTCAGACAAGTCTAAACAGCAATGAGTTTAAATCTCCATTGAATTGTCAATGGCTTCAAAAACTTCATTACCTTTCCATTTATTTATTGGTGCATCTTCCCTGGGAATGCAAACTGAATGTATCCAAGGGAAACAACTCCTGTAGTACACCTGATGACAGTGGAGTGAATTAAAGTTATATATATATCTGTTGGTTGTGTTTGACCTTCACAGAAAACCATGACGGTATCCACCATAGAAAAGTTCAACAGAATAACCAACATTTCAAATTTGTCAAAACTGAAACTAAGCTGCAGACTACACATTACTATCTGACTAAGGCAATGAAATTCCGCATTGGAAGCAACCATTGAAAGATTTTGCAGAAAATGAAGAGGAAGATCAGTTTGCAGAATGTCTACGTTGATCTCTGCCTACACTCAATGTTCATCACTCAATAAGTTTCATAAATCTTGCCCCATTCAATACCTATAAATTGCATGAAACTGGTTTATCTCTGGTTAAAAAAAATGAATTTAGCAAGACAAGATTTAACCCTTTACCAAACAAGCCCTGGTTTTTACGACATTGAGATAGAAGCCTTTCGAAAACATTGTGGGAAAAGGAGAAAATGCTGGTAACCAGCATTTTCTCCTTTTCCCACAATGTTTTCTACCCTGCTGGAAACAAATGTCAATTTCTGAGTTAAGTTTATTTTGTCATCTCCACGTGCTTTCAATTTGGAGTACTCTAATTTTTTGTCGTTTGGTAAAGGATTAAAGTCTTGTAACCATCGCTAGATCATGTTCAGCTTCATTATCTCCCACTAGATGGCATTCTAGGTACAGAAGCAGAGTAATTCTTCAAAACAACAACTGTTACTTTGCATTTCAAACTAAAATAAATGTTTACTCAATAAAATGCTACCAGGTGTGATTCATTTAGCTATGATCAGCAGTTCAGGGGAGTCTCAGGAGCTAAAACAGGCCTGATTTCTCCTCAAAAATATCGATAAAAGCCATTTTCTCCATTGCTATTGTCGTTGTCTGCGCATGTCATATTCTTCGAAGATTCGGCTGTCTTATATGACGCATCACTAGCCCCGAAAGAGGGCTGACTGTAATATTACGCTCTATAAAGTAGCAATGTAGAAAATAGCTTTTATCAATACGTTTGAGGAGAAATGAGACCTGCTTTAGCTCCAGATTTCTCTAAACTGCTGATCATAGCTGAGTGAATTGCACAAGGTAGTGTTTGATTGAGTAAACGTTTATTTCAGTTTGAAATTCAAAGTAACAGTTGTCGTGTAGGAAAGTGGTTCGGCTCTGTACCCAGGATGCCCAAATTAGATAGATGAGTATTTATAGAATGCCATCTAGCGGGAGATAATGTTGCTATTGTATTACTACAATCCCCCCAACTTTAGCAGACAAAGATGTGTCATATCAGACAGGTAGAATCTTTGAAGAATATGACATGCGCAGACGACGTGTTCAGCTTTAACAAGGTCTTTACATTTTTATGCTATGTCTAACCCTTCACAAAACTCCAAGTTGTACTGAAGGAAGAATATGTTTGACTTTTGAAAACATTGTGGGAAAAAGAAAAAATAATGAAAAACTAGTATCAACTCCACTATGGTTGCTTATCGGCATCTATATGGTCTATTAGTTTAACCCATTACCACACGAGAAAAAATCAGACTGGTCCAAACTGAAAGCATTTGCAGACGACAAATTAAAGGTGACTGAAAAATTAAAATTTGTTCTGGGAAGGGTAGAAAACACTGTGGGAAAAGGAGAAAATGCTGGTTACCAGCATTTTCTCCTTTTCCCACAGTGTTTTCAAAAGGCTTCTTTCTCAGGGGCGTCAAAAGTAGGGATTGTGTGGTAATGGGTTAAACATACTTTATTCAATATAATTACAGATATTATTCATGTACAACAACATATTGCGAATAGGATTAGAACAAAAGCATCAAAGCTTATATAGTTCCTCTCCCTAAAGAAAATCACGTGGTATAACAATTACAGTAAACAAAAATAAATAAAGACACCAAAAAAAAGAACTGACAGTGAAAAATTTAAAGAGTAACAGTGAAAAGTGAGGAATGATGTAAAAAAAAAATAATAATAATAAAAAAATAAAATAAAAAAAAATAAACAAATAAATAAATTAAAAAAAAAATATGGTCTATTAATGTCAAGTCTCAAAAATATCTATAAAAATTTTAACTCCCCTTACTTGCATTGTTTTCATCCTTTTAAGCCTTTACCACACAATCACAACTTTGAACAACCCTATGCAAGTCTTTTAAAAACATTGTGGGAAAAGGAGAAAATGCTGGTCACCATCATTTTCTCCTTTTCCCACAATGTTTTTTAACCTTTGAAAAAACAAATTTCAATTTTTTCAACTACATCTATTTTGTCCTCTGCAAATGCTTTCAATTTGGACAGTTTGTTGTTTGGTAAAGAGTTAAATGAAACTGGGCATATTTATTTCTCAGTATAGTCCATTTAAGTTTAAGAAAACTTTAAACTACAGTGACCCTGTAACTACAGTGACCCTGTACATTACCGAAGTAACAGCATTTTCCATTACTCATCCTAAAAGTTATCGTCTGCAAAGCGAGTACAAAGCCAGAAAGCAGTTGTCACTGAAAGTAACTTACCGTAGATTGTATGCAGTCATTGGACACATAGAGTTTCTCCGCACTTTTCCAGTTACATTAGACTCGGACATGCTACGTGACTTTCTCTGCAGTATACCTTTATTTGGCTTTGATTCATGGCTCTCGTCTGTATCCACACTTTTACTTTGTTTCGGCCTGAGTCTTCGAAGTCCAACGTAAGTATCATCGACATTGTTTTCCTCATTAGCCTCATCTTGAAATGAAACCTTTCTCACCCTTACAGGTTCTTCAGGGGGTTTTATTTTACTCACATCTGCAATTTTCTTTTTTGGTGTATTTAGCTCAGAATAACCAGGCACTGTTGGTGTTTCAATATGCTGAACAACAGGGGTAACTGGAGTCTGCTGCATTGTATACAGGTCTTGCATATGAAACTGCATTGGTTGTACAGCTTGCAGGGGTTTATGTAGATGGTCCTCAACTACTGGCTGTAGAACCTGACCAGGTAGAGCCTGTGACGGGTAGGACTGCATTGGAACTGAAGTGTAGCCTGGTTGAAGAGACTGGGTAACATACACTTGCTGTACAGAAGATGGCCCTGATGGCACAGACTGGTAAGGTTGATTGTACTGTGTACGAACAACTTGATACAGTGGTTCATAGGTTGGATGCAACCCAGAATGTTCATCTTGCCACTGATTAGCTTCTATTGTTTGATGAATCTGTTGTGGGTATTGGACCTGTGATTGAACAATAGTGGGTTCAACTAGGTTAGTTTCAAATGAACCTGATCTGAATTTTCCAGGTGTCTGCAGAACTTGCACAGGCTGGACTTGACATATTGTCTGTAATCCAGGTTGGATATTGGTCACTGGTACAGGTTGCATAGAGTACTGCATAACAGGAGTAGATGGATGCTTTTTTACCCCTCGAAATTCTTCCAGAGACCATCGTCTTACTCGTCCATTTCTTTCTTCCTCCATGAGACGAAGATTTCTTGGTGATATTGGACTTTTAATTATGGGCTGTTCCTGTACTGGCTGATTGGCTCGCCTCTCTTCAAGAGAAAGACGTCGAATTGGTCCAGAGTCCATTTTAGCTTTTTGTAAAATTTGAAACTTGTCTTAATGACAGTCCAATGCCTCTAACTTTTCTGAAAACCTCTAAATAACTCTAACAAATTTCTGTTCTTTAAGGAAAATATGCTCATAAAAAGTAAGAACAATTATTTCACTATCTATCAATGTAGATTAAAACCAATCCAGCAAGGTTTTCACAAAACACAAACAACTTTACAAAATAGTTGTAATCAACAGAATGAGCTCATTTTTAGTTAAAAAATAGACCCTATAAGGCATCTACCACACTTTGTGCATAGCATTTATAAGAAAATCTTTGTTTAACATAATGAATATGTGGTTGTTGTATCATTATAATAAGTTACAAAACCATCCAAACGTTTCAATTACCATGAAAACATAACAGTGTCAAAAAAACTTCATCTTATCTTAAAATATACACAAGAACTCTCCTCAAACTTTATTTAACCATCTTAATTAAGCTAAATCTCAATTAGACAGGCCATGTGTCATGAAACAACAAACATACAACTATATTACGTTAAACACAAAAAGTTTAGAGCTTAACTGACTTATATCTCATACTGCATGAGTTGACATACATCAGTCTTCTGTCATTTTGGTCATCATCATTAATTGTCACATCCTTATGTGCGACATGCGCATAACAGGGAGGAGACAACCTGACAGATATTTTAGGTAACATGTAGATCAAAACCAAGTATAATGTTGAAGTAGACAATCTTGTGGCAAGTCATAGCTATACTAAGAACTCTAAGGACAACATTTATAGCATGGTCTCATTAATATCATTAAGAATGCTGTCAAAAAGGCATGTATGTCAAGAACAGACAAATCCATTTTATATGCCCAAACATTTGTAACACAAATTATTGTCAATGTCCCTTCATTTCACAAGAGGAACACAAATGCCCTAATCTGCCCATCTGAAATCAGATAGTGCAGATTTCTGTCTTATTCAGTAAGAATAAAAAAAATTTGACTCAATACTTTTACAAGATTTGATCATTAACAATTCAACCTATTAGCAATACATCATCAAAATTTGGAACACCCCAAACGGCTTGATAACAGAATGACTAAACAATGATACAAGACCTATAGGTTTTCTCTATATGTACAAGAGGCTTTCTTTTTTGACACATAAATGTGAGATTATCAATGAAGAGAACACAAATCTGAGATTATAAACTAACAAAAACTTTATATAATACACAATCAAGAGATTTTGATAATCATGGAAACTGAGATCATAAATGAAGGAAGACGAAAGAAACTATATTTGGCACACCAGAGACTACTCATGGTAATGCATGGGACTTTCTTCTGTACAAAACAAGCAAATGATTAAAGATGGACAGCAAATAAACTTAATTGGACATTTTCAGTGTAGAATAAGACAAAAAATATAATAACAATTTCATGGTTGCTTTTAGGCTAAGGTGTCTCGACAATTAGCTTACAATATAGACAAAATATTAGATTTCACATTTTGTGCAGTCTGCTCTTGATCTATATGGCCATAAGGGCAATAATAATGGTGAAAGATGATTTCAGGGTTAATTACTTTTTATCAAATCAGATTGTAAATTAGATGAAAAGTTCAAGCAGGCTTATTTTTAAAAGGTAGCAACATTTGTGAAGAGAAAATTTGGTTTCAATAAAATAAAGAAAAAAAAATAAATTCTATCCCAAATCTTGCAGTCTTTACCAAAACCTGGGGGATCATGATAGCATTGACATTAGAAAATATTGGTATGAGTACCAACAAACATTGCAGCATTAAATTTCGATAGGTGAATGTAACACTATTCTAAGTGCCTGTACATTGTACAGGTACTTAGAATAGTGTTGCACTCACCTATCGATTTGTTCTTTTGCCAATGAATCCCCTTCTTTTTAACCCTTTACCACACAGTAAAATTCTGTATTCACATATATTGGAGGAATGTACAGAAAATATTCAAATGATAGAAATTTTTTCTTGAATAGGTAGAAAACACTGTGGGAAAAGGAGAAAATGCTGGTTACCAGCATTTTCTCCTTTTCCTACAAGGTTTTCAAAAGTGTTTCTTAGGTTCGTTAAGAGTTGGGATTGTATGGTAAGGAGTTAAATGACCTTGAAAAGAATTTTTTGAAAGCTTTTAGGGAAAAGCAAAGAAAGCTGATTATCAGCATTTGCTCCTTTTTCCACAATGTTAGCTATCCTATCAAAGACAAATCATATCATGAAAGTCACATTTAATATTTCGATTGCAAATGCTATTCAGTTTGAAGAAGTGAATAAATTTTGTCTTCCAGTAAAAATGGAAACAACTGTGAAGATGACAATCTTTTAACTCGTTACCAAACGACAATATGTTAGGCTTGTCCAAATCGAAAGCATTTGTAGTCGACAAAATAAAAGTGACTGAAAATTAGAAATTTGCTTTGGGAAGGGTAGAAAACATTGTGGGAAGAGGAGAAAATGCTGGTTACCAGCATTTTCTCTTTTTCCCACAATGTTTTCTAAAGACTTTTTTCTCATGGGCGTCAAAAGTAGGCATTGTGTAATGGGTTAAAGCCGAATGAAGCCATATATGCATGCATGAAGAAGTGGTCTCTTGTACCAAAGCAGTATGATTTGAATTTAACTCTTTACCACACAAGAAAATTTTAGACTTGTCCAAATTGAAAGCATTTGCAGACGACAAGACAAAGGTGAATGAAAAATTAAAATTTTTTCTGGGAAGGGTAGAAAACACTGTGGGAAAAGGAGAAAATGCTGGTTACCAGCATTTTCTCCTTTTCCCACAGTGTTTTCAAAAGGCTTTTTTCTCAGGGTTGTTAAAAGTCGGGATTGTGTGGCAAAGAGTTAAACGCATTTTAGCATATCTGTTGTTTACTTTTGGCTGTTTTGGGGTCTAAAAGAACAATTATATTTTAAATATGTAAATCTCCGATAAATGTTGTGTAGTAGGCAAATTTCAAAAGACAATTCAAATACAAAAAAATTCAAATGCATAAATGACATTACACAGGCAACTGTGTGACAATAAATTAGCATAATGAGCCCATCATTCATACTGTAATGCATCATCATACACCTATCTATAAACTGCACACAGTGACATCAGCACAGGGGCACCACAACATTTACACAAACAAATGTCATTCATAGTCCTTGCCCTGTATCAAACAAGTCTCCATTTTTGTGACACAGAGGAAACAAGGCTTTTGAAAACATTGTGAAGAAAAGGAAATTACTGGTAACCAGTCTATCCTTTTCCAGCAATTTTTTTCTACTCTGTCGAACAAACTGATCATTAGAATCACAATGTAATATGCAGCTCAGAAAATGTGTTTTTGAACAGTCCAAAATGTCTGGCACAGGGTTACTGCGACTAGATTTAGTTTTGCTGTTATAAACAAATGTTGAAAAAAACTATATTTAACCCTTTCCCAAACAATCCCTGGTTTTTACGGGTCTAGAATAGTAGCCTTTTGAAAACATTGTGGGAAAAGGAGAAAATGCTGGTAACAAGCATTTTCTCCTTTTCCCACAATGTTTTCTACCCTATTATAGACAGATATCATCTTTTCAGCAAGAGTTGAATTGTTGTCTGCAAATGCTTTCAATTTGGTCCAGTCCAAAAGTTTGTCGTTTGGGAAAGGGTTAAACACTCAAGCCTATCAACTCTTAACTCTTTACCAAACAACAACAAAATCATAGACTGGTCCAAATTGAAAGTATTTGCAGACATCAAAATAAATGTAATTGAAAAATTGAAATTTGGTTTGATAAGGGAGGAAAACATTGTTGGAAAAGGAGAAAATGCTGGTTACCAGCATTTTCTCCTTTTCCACAATGTTTTCTATAGGCTTCTTTCTAAGGGTCGTTAAAAGTAGGGATTGTGTGGTAAAGACTTAACTCAATACCAAACGACAATATTTTAGGCGTGTCTAAATCGAAAGCATCTGCAGACGACACAATAAAAGTGACTGAAAATTTGAAAATAGATTTGTGAAGGGTTGAAAACATTGTGGGAAAAGGAGAAATGCTGGTTACCAGCATTTTCTCCTATTCCCACAATGTTTTCTAAAGGCTTCTTTCTCAGGGGCATCAAAAGTAGGGATTGTGCAGTACTCACGTTAAAGCCCTTAATTTTTACAACTAACGTTACCAATGCAGCCAATGTTGATCAAGATCAGACTGCACAAATAGTGCAGTCTGATCTTTGATCTACATCACCAGTCCTTCTTTTCTTAGACATTCTGGAAAAGAGCAACATCAACGTGGGTCTTGTTTCTGGACCAAAATGTCTTTTGGGTTTTTCAGAACTTTCAGTGTTAGTTACATGGTTAGTTTTAATCGGCAAGGTAGATTGGCCGTTTTGGCTAGGTCATGTCTAAACAGCTCGTTTTTCATCATAATAAATTCATTAACCCATTACAATACAATCCCTACTTTTGACACCCCTGAGAAAGAAGCCTTTTGAAAACACTGTAGGCAAAGGAGAAAATGCTGGTAATCAAGGGTAGAAAACATTGTGGGAAAAGGAGAAAATGCTGATTACCAGCATTTTCTCCTTTTCCCACAATGTTTTCTACCCTTCACAAAACAAATTTCAAATTTTAAGTCACCTTTATTTTGTCGTCTGCAAATGTTTTGAACCAGTCTAAAATTTTGTCATTTGGTAATGAGTAAATCAGCTTGGTCACTTTTCTGAAAATGGGAGAGGCGGGGTTTCTTCTTTACATGTAAGCCAGTTTTTAGATTCACTTTAGTAGACCATAAATTAGATCTGGCTAAAACAATGATGTTTTTTATTTCAAGTGTGGAAATCATTGTAGAAAAGACACAAAATGCTAGTGACCAGCAGTATCTTGTTTTCACAGTGTTTTTCAGAGGCTCTATTCTTCATTGTGGTAAAAACACCGTTAAATCTTCCTCTTTTTTTTTCAATATGTTTTTCACTCTCACAATTTCATCAATTCAGCTGAATCTAATTTTCATTCTTGGTTTTGAAAACAATGTGGGAAAATGAGAAAATTCTGGTAAGCATCATTTTCCACTTTCACCACACTCATTTCAATGATTCTTCCCATAACATTTCTCATGATTTGATTCACATGTCTGCTAGAAAGGTAACCAACTCAGTCACACTAAAGAATGCATTCCAGAACATCAGATCTCTCTTATACCCGACACAACAGCTGTTGCAGATGCAACTCTTTACCACACCACAAAATTTTAGACTTTTCCAAACTTCAAGCATTATTATGTTACTTAACTCATTACCAAACGACTAAACTTCAGGTTTGTCCAAATTGAAAACATTGGCAGACGATAAAATGACAGTAACTGAAAATTTGAAATCTATTTTGTGAGGGGTAGAAAACATTATGGGAAAAGGAGAAAATGCTGGTTACCAGCATTTTCTCCTTTTCCCACAATGTTTTCTAAAGGCTTCTTTCTCAGGGTCGTCAAAAGCAGGGAGTGTGTGGTAATGGGTTAAATGATAGGATTTGTCTGTCAAAGTGTAGAAAATACTATGTGAAAAGGAGACAATGTTGGCTTAGCACCATCTCACACTTTTTTCAAAAGCCTTCCTGTCTTGATTATGATAAGACATAAATTCTGCAGACAGGGTTATGTCCATAGTGAAAGCAATTGCCCATGACATAATAAATGTATCTAAACTGATCAGATTTTACATCAAATAGGATGGAAAATTTTGTAGGAAGAGGAAAAGTACGTTAGTTTTTTAGCATTTTTCCTGTTTCCACAATATTTTCAAAAAGTTCTGGTAAAGGGATAATTGATAAACCATGTTTTGCAGTTTGCACAAAAATTACTTTTCTTAACTCTTTACCAGATAACAAAATTTGCACCCATCAAAAATTAGAAGCATTTGCTGACAACTTATTTCACATGTCTGTCAAATCAAAAGAAAACAAAACATGATATCCTGACTTCTTGATTATAATAATGTACATGAGCTTTCGGCCGTACAACCACCTTCTTTTAGTGTGATCCTGTGATACAATGCCTGCAGTAATGTTCAGTTATTTACCAAAACAGAAATGCAGTAATGCAGTAATTGTATTACCATTGTGTGGTAAGGGGTTAACTCGTTTTTGAATTTTGTAAACAACTGAACATTACTGCAGGCATTGTATCACAGGATCACGACTAGAAGGCGGAAAGCAAGTGTCTTCAAAAGGGTAGAAAACATTGTTGTAAAAGGAGAAAATGCTGGTGACCACCACTTCTCCTTTTACAACAGTGTTTCCAATAGGCCCTATCCTTCGTGATCATTAACACACAGGACTGCATGGTAATTAGAATGAAACCTAGCTGGAATAATATGTATAAAGAATCTAGAAAAGTTGAACTCTTTACCAAACAACAAAATTTTAGACTTGTCCAAATTGAAAGCATTTGCAGACGACAAACTAAACATGGCTCAAAAATTGAAATTTCTTTTGGGAAGGGTAGAAAACATTATGGGAAAAGGAGAAAATGCTGGTAGCCAGCATTTTCTCCTTTTCTCACAATGTTTTCAAAGGGTTTCTTTCTCAGGGTAGTTAAAAGTCAGGATTGACAGTGGTAAAGAGTTAACCCCTTACCACACAATGACGAATTTTAACGACCCTCAAGAAGAAGCCTTTTGAAAACATTGTTGGAAAAGAAGAAAATGCTGGTAACTAGCATTTTCTCCTTTTCCAACAATGTTTTCTATCCTTTCTGCAACAAACTGAACTATCTGAGGCATGTTTAATTTCCCATCTGCAAATGCTCTGAATATGGGCTGGTCGAAAATTTCCTTGTGTGGTAATGTCAGTTAATACAGCAAATGGATAAATACATGGGCAGTTCTGATGTAAAATACCGCAGCAACACTTTAGTTGCCTCAGAGAACATTAACCTTTTACCCTCTAAGGCATTTCTAGGATATCTGTAATTGACCTTAAATAACAGCAAGGATGAAGCCATTTCTTTTGTGTATATGACACCTTTTGATAGCATAGAAAACTTTGTGATAAAAGGTGAAATTGCTTGTCACTAGCAATTCTACCTTTAGTCACAATGATTTCCAAAGGCTCCTACTTAAAGCAATGCGTAGATATGAGTATCCACGGAGTAAAGGGTTAAGACCACACTAAATGGTCAGAATTATTCCAAGACAGTACAGCTGGAAATAGCTTTGAAAGAGTATCTGCAATATCTTGGTTTTCTCATAATACCAACTGAAAATATCCAATTCATTTATTTGGCACACCACTCACATACTAATGAGTAAACCATCTGACAGATTTTTTGAGCAATCAACAGTGAATTTTAGACTGCAATATTAGAAGAACTGGAAGATAGTGTTGTACTGTGTGAGAGAAAAATAGTAATTCTTGTTGAAATATCCGCTTTCAAACTCCTCAGATCACAAAACTCTGATTGCAGTAGTTTTCACTTAAAGGTGGCCCTTCAGATTTTTGGACGAAAATTTTACAAAAATACAAAAATATTATCCTTATACTCCCAAAGCCTAATATTTTCATTCATAAAACCCCAGTAGTTGAAAACCATCCGACAACTAGATAAATTAGAGATTAACTGCAGCCCAGGTCGACACTGAAGGGAAACACAGTCTATTTTTACATCAGCAACTCGCTCATTTACATACCGGAAAGCTTCAAACATATAGCATCCAAAGTTCTAGACATTATGGAAAATAATTACATGTTTGTTATGATGTGGAATTTAATAGTCATTAGTCACATGCAAGTCACTTAACATTCCTACAATGCTTTTTTGCTTTTGGCGGGAAATCTAAAAATAGCTTAAGAGGCTACGTAGCCTTTTAAGGAAATACCACAAAAAAAAAAAATTTTTTTTTTTGTAATTTTATGATTCTTAAATTAATTACTGATGATTTGTATTGTTTTTTTCATATAAATTTCAGTGATATGTATATTTTTTAATTTGGTGGAATGTGAAAATTCTAGATACCCACCTTTAAAAAGCCTCTTACTACAGATGTATGAAATAGTTTTGTAACAGGAACATAAGTGCTCAAGGTGACCTAAATGACTTAGTAACATTTCTCAAGGTGAATAATTCAAATTAAATTTTTTGTAATTAAACACAAAATTTGAACCAAGTTAAATTCAGGTGTGTGTGTGTTGTCAACAGACAAAACACTGCTATAAATGAGAGAATGAACTGCAGGCATGTTTCTCTGTCGTTGTCACAATATTTCAATAATTTCCTAGAAACTGAAATTAAGACCTCATGCTGTTAGATTTACCTATTAATTCTTAATACCTTTGTGAAACCTTAAAGGTGGCCCTTCAGATTTTGGGACGAAAATTGTACAAAAATCCAAAAAAATCATCCTTATACTCCCAAAGCCTTTTAATTTTCATTCATAAAACCCCAGTAGTCAAACACCGTCTAACAACACGAGAAATTAGAGAATTACTACAGCCCAGGTCGACACCGAGGGGAGACACGTTCTATTTTTAGATGATCAATTCGCTCATTTACATACAGGAATACACAGACGAAGTATCAAACATAGCGTCCAAAGAAGACATTATGGAAAATAATTATTACATGTTTGTTATGTAATGGAATTTAAGCGTTATGAGTCACGTGCCAGTCACTAGGCATTCCCGAAATGCTTTATTGATTTTTTACGCGAAAGCTAAAAATACCTTAAGAGGCTACGTAGCCTTTTAAGGGAATACCATCCAAAAAAATTTTTTTCGTAATTTTATGAATCTTAATCATTGATGATTTGTATTATTTTTTAATATGAATTATATATATATTTTTTAATTTGGTGAGATGTAAAAATTCTAAATACCCACCTTTAATGAAATTACAATTGCTTCTGTAATCAATTTAGATCAAGATAAGACCATGTCCTGGCATCCTGATATTTCATTTGGTGACTAACATTTTCTCCTTTAACCACAAAGTTTTCTATCCTTTCAAGGACAAACTTTTGCTTTCAACGGAAATTTACCTTAATCATTTCCCATTTCGTGTCTGCAGTAAAAGTCTTTGAAAACACTGTTGGAAAAGGAGAAATTGCTCGTAACGAGCAATTTCTCCTTTTCCCACAGTGTTTTCTATGCTTTTTGAAAATTTTCTGCAATTTTCTCCCAATCTAAAACTGTCATCTGCAAACTCTTTCGGTTTGGAAGGGTCCAAAATTTGTTATTTGGGAAAGAGTTAAGTTGCTTTCAAATGCCTTCACCCTTATTAAGCCAAAATTCTGGCCTGCTGAAATTGACAGAATCTGCAAAGGACAAATTTAGAGTGGCGAAGACAGAAGCAGAAGAAACTGTAAGGGAAGAAAATGCTCTGGAAAAAGGAGAAAATGCTCATTATATGCATTTTCTCCTTTTTCCACAGTGTTTTCAAATACCTTCAACCTAACAGCTGGAAAAACCTGGGCTTATCTGGGAATGGGTTAAAAATAACAATCTCAGGATTGCATAGAATAATAAAAACCCATTCATTTTACAATTCTGGCATTTTCAAAGTCTCTCTGTCAAATACACTTTGTCTGGATACAATTAATGAAATTGACCTATATGTTACATTCTCTTTGGCCTTTTCAAGACAACAATCATTGTCTGCGCATGTCATATTCTTCGAAGATGCGACCTGTCTTATGACGCATCACTAGCCCCGAAAGCGGGCAGACTGTAATATTATGCTCTATAAAGTAGCAATGTAGAAAATAGCTTTTATCTATTCGTTTGGGGAGAAATCATCAGAGACCTGCTTTTGCTCCAGATTTCTCTACACTGCTGATCATAGCTGAGTGAATTGCACAAAGTAGCGTTTTATTGAGTAAACGTTTATTTTAGTTCGAAATTCAAAGTAATGGTTGTCGCGTAGGAAAGTGGTTTCGTTCTGTACTCAGGATGCCCAAATTAGATAGATGAGTATTTATAGAATGCCATCTAGAGGGAGATAATGAGACACAATAGTTTAGCTGAGCTTAACCCTTTCCCAAACAAGAAATTTTAGACTCTTCCGATTCGAAAGACTTGGCAGATGACAATTTTAGATTTGGAGAAAATGACAGAAAGTTCTCTTTTCCCACAATGTTTTCAAAAGACTTTCACTGCAGACACGTAAAAACCAGGGCTTGTTTGGGAAAGGGTTAATATTGAAAGCAGTACTGTTGTATTCAACAAACACAATGAGGCTGAATTATGGTCAGATTTTATTCCATAAGGTAGACAAAACTGTGGGAAAGGGGTGAATGTTGATACTACCATTTTCCCCTTTTTCCAACAATATTTAAAAAAGAGTTCTTCTTTGGAATTGTTAGCCCTTTTCCAAACGACAAACTTTTGGACTAGACCAAATTGAAAGCAGTTGCAGACGACAATTCAACTCTTGCTGAAAAGATGATTTCTGTCTATGATAGGGTAGAAAACATTGTGGGAAAAGGAGAAAATGCTGGTTACCAGCATTTTCTCCTTTTCCCACGATGTTTTAAAAAGGCTACTATTCTAGACCCATAAATACCAGGGATTGTTTGGGAAAGGGTAAAAGCATTATAAGTTGATTGCTAAATGGTTAATCTTGTACAATGTCAGATATTTTTTAGCCTACCAAAAACTAATCTAAATGACACACAGTTTGAGAAATTATTTCTAGCTGTAATTTTGACCACTATGAATTACGCTGTGAAAAAAAATACTCAACAATACCAACTATGTCAGTATCAAAATCAAGGTTCTACATGCTGCCTGAAGGAATAATAACATACTGTGAAGGTTTGTATGCTTTATAGAGATTCACAAGAAAATGGTCAATACAAATTCAATTGAGCACCAAGGTATCTAAAATTCCACAATACAGGATTTGCCAGAGCTCCAGATAAGGGGAGCTGTGATGATATTCTAAATCCATTATTCTGTTTTGAACCCTTTGTTGTGGGTACTGATTAGAATAGTCCCATTGAAGCCATTCTAATAAGTACCCATAACATGGTTTTGTGCAGAATAATTATTAATTTTTGTTATAAATCAAAATTGCTCCCTCTATCTGGAACTCTAAGGATTCCATAAAAATCTTTTTGCAACTGCTGTTCTGATACATAAAATTTCAAAAGCCAAGAAAACAGCGCATTGTAAATCTTTGTTCAGACAGTTTCATACGGTGAAATTTAGAAAATATGAAAACCTGATATGTGCAGGGCTCAAGTTGGATTGTTAAAACCCTGATATCCTTTGAAAAGAGAAAAGAGAAGCGCACACTATGATCAGCCACCACCCATCCTTTTTGTTGCTTAGTGACATCACAACCTCTTTGTTACACTGGATCCATGAAAAAAATTGTCAGTTTACTTGAAAAACCTCAGAAGTGCAGCTTGTCACAAGCTGTGGTTACAAGGTTTTTCAAGTTAACCCATGAAATGTTAGCTTAACCCTTTCTCAAACAACAAACTTTTGGACTAGACTAAATTAAAAGCATTTGCAGATGACAATTCAACTCTTGCTGAAAAGATGATTTCTGTCTATGATAGGGTAGAAAAAACTTTGGGAAAAGGAGAAAATGCTGGTTACCAGCATTTTCTCCTTTTCCCAAAATGTTTTCAAAAGGCTACTATTCCAGGCTAGTAAAAACCAGGCATTGTTTGGGAAAGGGTTAACAACACTGTTTACCCAAACAAGAGCATGGCATGATTGGAGCTAACTTGCTTGACATTCTAAATCCATTCTTTCAAACAAAGTCTGTAGCAAAGAAACAAATGAATAAATGCATGGCAGAAATAAGGGACCGGGCGGGATTCGAACCCCAGAACTCCCAGACGATAGGCCAATACCTTAACCACTGAACCAAAGAGTTATCTCCCTGATACAATAGTCAGGTATTGTATTTAAACTGGGGACGAAGCCATGCAGGAAGGAGTGGTCTCCTGTAACACCATCACCATTCAGCACTGACCAAGTTCACTGTTCTCAACCAACTTTTATACTGGTCCTTTGAAAGAAGACTTTTGAAGACATAATAGGATAAGAAAACATGCTGGAAACCAGGTCTAACAAAAATAATACAAATGCTTCGGATCTCGGTCCAACATCCTGTAGGTCCAACAACCTGTAGGTAGGGTAGGTAGGGATTTTTTTTTTCCAGAATATTTATACATAGACCATGTGGTGAAATAGCACCGAAAAAAAAAAATTCAAAAGTAAGGGTAAAAAGTTTAGGGTCAAAAGCATTTTCTAGGTAAGGGCCAGGAAATCCTAAACAGATAGTTCATTTAACCCTTTACCACACAATCCCTACTTTTGACAACCCTGAGAAAGAAGCCTTTAGAAAACATTGTGAGAAAAGGAGAAAATGCTGGTAACCAGCATTTTCTCCTTTTCCCATAAAGTTTTCAACCTTTCACAAAACAAATTTCAAATTTTCAGTTACTTTTAATTTGTCGTCTGCAAATGCTTTCAGTTTGGACAAGTACAAAATTTTGTCTTTTAGAAAATATTTAAAGCCTTATCATTTTTCTTCTTCAATCAAACCATTTTAGTCATATTAAATATGTTGTCTGCCAATGAATTAATAGAATGAATCGAGTTTTAAGGCCCATCGACAACTGAGGTCATATTGGGCGCATTTACTTTAGTAAACAATAATGCAAGGTGAAAATAACATACATGTGCAACAACATAAGACAAACATAATAAATGAGGAATCGGCAAAACACAAAATGATGCCCCTTTTGTCGCCTTTTACGATATGCATGCTGTCACGTTTGTTCTGCCAGATGAAATGGCAGATGTGACAATCGTGGGACTGCAGTGGTTTATTCTTATACCCCCGATTAAAGTCGTCTGCAAAATGCTTTCAATTGAACTAGTCTAATTTTAGAACTACTTACATTGCGCTGATCCTGTTGTTTGACAACCTCCTTGTGGACAAGTAGTCTGCGGTTGGACCAGAGTACACATACATTGTCCTGGTATTTTGTGTCACCGTGGAAACAGAAATCTTTGTCACTGTCATAGTTCCTGTTCTGCCACCTCCAACTGAATGAGTTGGTGTGAACAAGTTGGATGGTTTGACAGAGATACTCTGATCTATGGTTGAGCTTGGGACAGAGTCTGAGTTACTTCCCTTTGACATAGTTGTGTGTTAGAAAAAAGGGAGGTAACTTTCAAACATA
Source organism: Tridacna crocea (assembly GCA_943736015.1). Taxonomy (NCBI): domain Eukaryota; kingdom Metazoa; phylum Mollusca; class Bivalvia; order Cardiida; family Cardiidae; genus Tridacna; species Tridacna crocea. Next base: position 9,832,639 of record OX031068.1, read on the forward strand.
AATCTGACCATTGAATTGTCACATTCTTTGAAATCGTCTGCTTTTTCAGAAAACAACTGTCTTCATAGTCCTCTTCTATGTTCTATGCACAATGAATGTATCTTTCATAAATGATCATAAGGGCAGCTGCACAAACACATACATGTATATGAAATACCACATGCAACAACCCACACATTGTGGCAAGTTAATCGCTATAAAATCCTTTAGGATAGGTATTTGCATATTGATATTTATAAAAGCAAAAGATAATTTTGATATCATTCTGACTAATAAAACATTTATTTATGACAAAATACTTCATTATTGGTAATTTCTTTATTAGCCAAAATATCACCATATTGGTCACAACTTCTGCACCTCTTAACCCTTTACTCCATAGATACTCATTTCTACGCATTGCTTGTTAGAGCCTTTGGAAAACATTGTGGCAAAAGGTGAAACTGCTCCTGACGAGCAATTTCACAGTTTTCTATGCTATCAAAAGGTGTCAAATACACATAAGAAACAACTTCATCTTTGCTGTTATTTAGGGTCAATTAGAGATAACATAGAAATGCCTTATGGGGTAAAAAGTTAACTGATGGGATACCACATGCTCAGTTGGCAAAAAGTGGCGGCGCCAGTTTTCAACCTCACTCAAAGCATTCAGTTTTTCTTGAGAGATGCTTCAATGACACCTTGCAGGCCATGTCAAATTTTACAAGAATTTTTCAACTTTCTGCTTTTGTCAATATCAAAGATGGAAAATCAGATTTTTTCTGACCTTACAGAGGGATACTTTATCAAATACTGCCATCTACACAAGGATATACTGATGGCTTGAGGCATACAAAGGTGAAAGTTTACAAAAATATTCATTACTAATTATGATCTGTACAAATAATTATAGGACAGAGGGTAAAATACGTCTAAATGACCATATTTTGACATCAAATAACTCCACGACAAATGTAGCTCCTGAACCTTTCACCCTTTCCCAAAACACAACTTCTAGACCCTGGTCTTCATTGAGGGCATTTTGAAATGAAAACATCCTATCAATTGGTACTGTAAATAAGCTGATGTATCCTGATCAGGTAGAAAAATTGTGGAAAAAGAACAAATTTCTGGTCACCAATAACAAGTTGTTTAAGCCACATTTATTATGTTGTGTGCTGATGCATATTTGAATACCCTTAGTTCGCTTATTCAGTGACTGAATTGCCGATTTGTCTCGTGTTAAAATATTAACCTGAAAAACTTGTTTTATTGTCCCCTATTCACCACTTGTTAATTTTTTTCAGTTTTTTTGCCATGGCAACCAGAGTTTTTGAAGGAATCAAATTCTTTCAAGAAATTCTGAAGAGGACCATGGCAGGATTATTTCTGTAAAGTTTCATCAAATTTGGATGGGTAGTTTCAGAGAAGAAGATGTTTGAAATAGGAGTTAACGCACACACGCACGGACAGACGCATGCACTGACGCACCACAGACACTGGGCCATGGCATAAGCCAGCTAGCCATCGGCCAGTGGAGCTAAACAACCTTAAATGATCATGGCATTTCCAATGTTCAAATTCAAAGCATTATTATGTCAGTCCTAAAAAATACAACATGATGAAATATTTGTCTTCACTTTTTTTTTTCATTTTTGCCTTTAATTTCAGCTTGAGGTTTTGAATAATAAAAGATAAATCTTTACCGATTCTCAGCCAGTTTCTAACCTTTTTATATCTATTTCATAAAGTATAAACCTTCTTGTATCTACATACCAAATGTTGCCACAAACAGCTGCAAACTTGCATAGATTACAGCAAAATCCATTTTGTTTTCTAAGGGTCATCAATAAATTCACTATCGTGATGTTTCCTGATTTTAACAAAAGATTTCTGATATGTTTATTTTATTTCTTATACCAAATCAGTAAATTATCTATGATTCCATGGTTGACTAAATTCTGAACCATTCTACAGTCTACCAGATTTTCACAGCATTTTTTTTCTCGGGCTTTAACTGAATCTTCAAAAAAAGAGAAAAGACTTTTGTAAGGTCCCTGACACAATTTTATTTGCTCTTGCGGTTAGATTGGATTAAGATCGGACTCCACAAGTGTGAAGTCTGATATTGCAAACACAGTGCTTTTGTTATGCTGTAATATTCTGGACAATAACAGCCTTTACCCTTCACCACACAGCAAAATTTTAGACCTATCCAAATTGAAAGCATTTGCAGATGACAATTTCAAAGTGGCCCAAATAGTGCAATTTTTCTTTGATAGGGTAGAAAACTTTGTGGGAAAAGGAGAAAATGCTGGTTACCAGCATTTTCTCCTTTTTGCACAATGTTTTCAAAAGGCTTCTTCCTAAGGGGCATTAAAAGTCATCATTGTGTGGTAAAGGGTTAAACTGCCAATTATTTGGATGTATTTCCGTGTCGAAAAGTTCTGATTTTTTTTATCCTATAAGTAACATCTATACTATAATCTTGCCATCAACCCTAAGGCCTTGGACAATCAACTGCATTTTAACCCATTACCACACGACCCCCAATATTGACGCCCCTGAGAAGGAAGCCTTTTGAAAACATTATAGGAAAAGGAGAAAATGCTGGTAACCAGCATTTTCTCTTTTTCCCACAATGTTTTCTACCCTTCACAAAACAAATTTCAAATTTTCAGTTACTTTTATTTTGTCGTCTGCAAATGCTTTCAATTTGGACAAGCCTTAGATATTGCCGTTTTGTAATGAGTTAACCATTCTGAGTAAAAATGCTTTAGAAAGCATAGTGTGGTAAACAGCGTTTTCTCTTTTTTTCTCGTTTTCTACCCTCTCAAAATCAAATCCAGCCATCAGAATCACATACATTTCTCATCGAAGTAATTTTCAGAATGAATGCATCTATAATTTCGTTCAAAAGGTTCATAAAATGATTCCCATCAATCCAGAATCCACTGTAAATATTGACACACTCGGATCCAGCCTTCAGTAAGTTCACCAATCACAACATGCCTGCTGTACAGCCTCACCAAGCTCATCATTCACAGCACTGGGCAAAAATTATGACTAATATTTTCAAACTGTTCACACTGAAACCCCCGCCTAACTTTCACCTCATATTTTTGCCTTTTTATACCCTAAACAGCATGTGGAGTGCATTTTAATACCCAACGGCTGTCAAACCCCAAAACAGTAACCAAACATACACTGTAAATATAATATTCCCACCAGTTACCTTTTGTGAAGGCTTTAACAGCTCTAACTCTTTACTACACAATCCCGACTTTTAACAACCCTGAGAAAGAAGTCTTTTGAAAACATCGTGGGAAAAGGAGAAAATGCTGGTGAACAGCATTTTCTCCTTTTCCCACATTTTCTACTCTTCCCAAAACAAATTTCAATTTTTGAGCCACATTTATTTTTGTCACCTGCAAGATTTAGTGCTTTCAATTTTAAAAAGTGCAAAAAATTTTCATGTGGTAAGAAGTTAATCCTTAACCCATTACCACACAATCCCTACTTTTCACGCCCCTGAGAGAGAAGCCTTTAGAAAACATTGTGGGAAAAGGAGAAAATGCTGGTAACCAGCATTTTCTCCTTTTCCCACAATGTTTTCTACCCTTCACAAAACAAATTTCAAAGTTCAGTCACTTTTATTTTGTCATCTGCAAATGCTTTCATTTTGGACCAGTCTAAAATTTTCTCTTGTTGTAAAGAGTTAACCAAACAATCTCATGCTTTGATTACCCAGAATTTGGTTGGTTGGTTGTATTGGGGTTTACCGCCACTTTAACAGCTAAGGTCATATCATGGCGGTCGGTGACGCACATGTGTTTCCTGGCTATCTCACAACAGAACTAACACAACTTTCTTTCCAAAGCCACCAACTACTTTTCTCACATGCTTCAGCAGAGGTGAGAGGCGAAAATACGCCAGAAAGAAAGTTCGCCTCAACGGGGTATCGAACTCGCAACCGCCAGGTCATGAGTCTGACAACTCACCACTGAGCCACCTCAGGGCGGGCGATCACCCAGAAAAAATGCTTATGAAAACATTGTTAAAAGAGGTGCTGCTGATATTTTTCTACACTTTCAAGGGCGAATTTCATCATCTGATCCATGTGCTATTTATTATCTGCAGTTGCTTTTACTATGAGCAAGTCTATATAACTGTGACATCTGGTTGACAATAGGATATCATTAATCCCCAAACAATATTTGCACTTAAAATACTTTTGACACACACCTTTTTTTTTCATCTCATCATTTTAATAAAACTGTAGCACAAGCACAGATTACTTTCTCCGAAATGATTTCAATGTCATGTCAAGTCACCTTCACATTCAATAGGGTTATTTTTAAAAAGAACATTTTAAAGCGGTCTATTTGGGTTTCTTTGCAGTAAATTAAAATTTCTTGAAAACACTAAGGCATACTAGACAACAACATATCACTGGTTTACTTCAAAAACCTCGTAACTACAGCTTGAAACAAGCTGTAGTTACAAGGTTTTTGAAGTAAACCGATGATATGCACTCATCTCAATGCATAAAGAGACTAGGACTGGTATTTACATTCAGTAATAGGACCACCTTGTGGAAAGGCTCAGCTGCACTTGCTTTAAAGATGCCTGTCTACAGCCAGTGAGCAGAAACGCTGTTAAATTTCAAAAAGAAAAATAGAATGGTACAGAAACCTGTCCTTTGTGTACATAAGGATAAATTACTGACATATATCGTGTAAATGAAAAAAGAAACACGGGGGTTTGTGTGAAAAACCGGAAATTGTCGAGAAGAAAACTGGCTGACGATCGAAGCTGTGTGACTAACGGAAATTTATCGTTGGTTTCCGCCTAGAGTCAGATACGGTGTAACTTACATATAGGCCTCGATCTCCGTCTAAAAATAGAGGCTGCAACAGAGAAGCATCCATTTTCCTTTATTTACCGCATCAAGGCCAAGGTCAAATATAGTCACGTTCCAATATGCATGACCATCATACGAATCTACCCGAGTGTATAACGGATATCGAAAATCTTCGATTCAAAATCTGGAAACAACCAGTCTGTTTACATTGAAGGCCGAAAGTCCGCGAAATGCATTTTCTATCAGGCGTAATCTTAGCAACCTTGCAACCATCAGGCGCAATATTTGGCATAGATATATAAGAATGACTATACATGTATTTTGATAAAATAAAAACAAAATGAGTTAAAACTGGCTTAAAATGAGTATTATTGCCTCTTTAAGAAATAAACTGATTTTCTGTGAAAATTCCATTTCATAGAATTCTGTCATTCGTATAACTGTGTCAAAAATATTTCGATGGTTATCTGTCCATGTTATAAAGGTTCAGCACTGAAAAACATATTTGTCTAATTTCTGCCAATCTACCTATATACATATGATTTGCTATTGCTCTGCAATTTTCATTGATAACTTATTTTTAAATTTTGATGACATTCTAAAAAATCCCACTAGCTTATTTATTAGTTGTACACTGCATATTTCTAGAATGTTGAGTTTAAGCTGTATTCTGTATTTCACACTTTGCTTACCTAATCTATAAGAATGAATGAATGAATGTTGTTTTATGGCGCATTGACAGCTTTGGTCATTTAGCGCACATATCTGTGTTAAAAGTTAATAAAAGTGGAGTTGTATAAACTGAATAAAGTTTGAATGAATACGTTAATAATCCATAAGCTTTTTACCCAACAACAAAAACTTTTAACAAAACCAAATTATCACAAACGTTCTTCAGAGATTTCTTTCAAAAAGATGAAAATAAACAATGCATATTTTGTGCAATCTGATCTTAATCTACAATGCCAACAACAAGCAAGTCAAGTTACACTAATCTTAAATCCCTTTCATGAATTATTTCCGCAGTTCGGTGATCACCTTTTTACATTCAAAATCTTTTTCAACTTTCACACTTCCCACTGATATGATTAACTTTTCATTCATAAATTTCAAGTCACAACCAGTTTATAACCCTTTTCCACATGATCCCAAGTTTTATTGACTCTGGAAAAGAAAACCTTTGAAAACATTGTGGGAAAAGAAGAAAATGCTGGTAAACCAGCATTTTCTCCTTTTCCCACAATGTTTTCTACCCTTCCACAGACAGTCTTCTTATTTGAGCCACACCTAATGTGTCCTCCACAAGGGCTAGTAGTTAAGGTAAGTGCAAAACTTTTTTGCTCGTAAAGAGTTAAGCCAAATCCCATGTGATTCACATTATAACCCTACACCAAACAATCCAGTTTTTAACAACCCTGAGAAACGAAAGGCTGTAGAAAACATTCAAGCAAAAGGAGAAATGGCTTGTAACAAGCATTTTCTCTTTTTCACCAACTTTTTTCTTATCATGATCAGAGAATTTCGGCTCACATGTACCAAATTTGTCATCAGTGGATGTTCAAAACTTGTTCTTCAGCGTTAGGACAACCGAATACCTGCTGAAACAAAGCGACACCCAACTTTAAAGAGAACACCTTTATTAGGGATGGTAAAAAACCCATTATTCTATATTCAGGTAAAAACATTGTGGCAAACAGAAATTCCTTTGAACAAGGAATTTCTCCCCTGCCACAATGTTCCCAAAAGTGGTCTTTTCCAAAACTTTAAGTCACTGCAGATTCAAACTAAAATTCACATCCATTTTGCATACTTCCCTTAACTCATTACCAAACGATAATATTTCAGTCTTGCTCAAATCGAAAGAATTTGCAGACAACAAAATAAAAGTTACCGAAAATTTGTTTTATGAAGGGTAGAAAACATTGTGGGAAAAGGAGAAAATGCTGATACCCAGCATTTTCTCCTTTTCCCACATTGTTTTCTAAAGGCTTCTTTCTCAGGGTTGTCAAAAGTAGGGATTGTGAGGTAATGGGTTAATCATCCTTGTATAGATCTTGTTCATGACGACAGATTGAACTCTCACATAGTTCTACTAAATTTGTCAACATCAAAGAAGATCTCTAAATCCTTTTGAGACTCGATATTCCTTTCACAACAATAGTGTTATCTTTCTGGTCAGTGTAGATCAAGATCAGAGAGCATGAAAATATGCAGTTTGATCAACAGAATCTTCAGCTACCTTTCTGGCAAGTGTAGAGCAAGATCAGTGACAATGAAATATGCATGTTGATCTACAAAAATCTACGGTCTGCTTTCTGGAGTCATTCTGAACAAAAGCAACCCTGAAATTGCATTTACTTGGATCTTATTTCTAAGGTCTATGTGAAAGCACTGTATTCTCATTCTTATGTTTATTCCCTTATTTTTCAGTAAAACAGCACATTTTTCCCATATCACTCACCACTCTTACTCCCACGAAATTTGTTCAATAACTAACCCTCCACGTCCTCCAAGCTTTCAATCATGGAGATCTTTTTTAGCTTCCCAAACATCTCCCGGAATGACTTCACTAATCAAGTTTGTAGATTTTTGTCGTCTTGACCCTTTCTGTCCTTTGCAACCCCTACCACACAACAAATTTACAGACTAGAAGGCCCTGAAGGGCCTGAATATGCTGTACTGGCAGAGAATTCAATTTTGCTTTTTCATGAAAATCTGACAAGAAATGCATACTTTGTCACGAAAACAAGAATTGGTAATTTTCAACTTGAAATGGTTTCTTTTACCATACTGTTAGTTGGATTAATTTCAAAATAGATAGGGTTGAAGCTATTGGTGAGATAAACAAACTGTGCAAGTTTCACAAAAATCTAATTACAAATGCACATTTTATCCCGTAAACAAGAATTTGAAATTTTCAACTTGAAATGGCTACTTTTCCCATACTGTTTGTTGGATTTTTCTCAAAATCAATAGGGTTGAAGCTACTGATAAGATAAATTTTGATGAAAATCTGGCAACAAATGCAGACTTTATTGCATAAAAGAGAATTAGAAATTTTCAACTTGAAATGGCTACTTTTCCCATACTGTTAGTTGGATTTTTCTCAAAATCTGTAGGGTTGAAGCTATTGATGAGATAAACAAACTGTGCAAGTTTCACGAAAATCAGGCAATAAATGCAGACTTTATCACGTAAACAAGAATTTGAAATTTTTAACTTGAAATGGCTACTTTCCCATATTGTTTGTTGGATTGTTTTCAAAATCAATAGGGCTGAAGCTATTGATGAGATAAACAAACTCTGCAAGTTTCACGAAAATCAGTCACAATGCAGACTTTATCACGTAAGCAAGAATTTGAAATTTTCAACTTGAAATGGCTACTTTTCCCATACTGTTTGCTGGATTCTTTTCAAAATCAATTGGGTTGAAGCTTTTGATGAGATAAACAAACTGTACAAGTTTCAGAAAAATCGGGCGACAAATGCAGACTTTATCGCGTAAACAAGAATTTGAAATTTTCAACTTGAAATGGCTACTTTTCCCATACTGATTGTTGGATTTTTCTCAAAATCAATAGGCTTAAAGCTATTGATGAGATACACAAACTGCAAGTTTCACAAAAATCGGGCAACAAATGCAGACTTTATCGCGTAAACAAGAAAAAGACTAATGGACGGACAGATGAACGGACAACGGAAACCACGCCATGACATAAGCTCTGCTGGCTGAAAGCCAGTAGAGCTAACAAGTCAAAACTGGAAGCAACTGCAGACGGTCAAATAAATGTTACTTAACTCATTACTAAACGACAAAATTTTTGTTTGGCTTATTCAAATCGAAAGCATTTGCTGATGACAAAATGACTGAAAATTTGACATTTGTTTTTGAAGGGTTGAAAACATTGTGGTAAAAGGAGAAAATGCTGGTCACCAGCTTTTTCTCCTTTTCCCACAATGTTTTCAGAAGGCTTCTTTCCTAGGGTCGCAAAAAGTTGGGATTGTGTGGTAAAGGGTTAATCAAATGATAGGATTTGTCTCCGAAGGAGCAGGAACAGAAAACATTGTGGGCAAAAGGAGAAAATGCTGGTTACCAGCATTTTTTCCTTTTCCAACAATGTTTTCAGACGGTCTGCTTTCTCAGAGTCTTTAAAACTAGTAATTGTATGGTAAAGGGCTAAGCTCACTTCTGTAGAGTGCTTGACTGTATTCATTGACTAGAGTTCTAATTCTAAAGAGTAGCTGTCTGATTGGCTGAGACAGCTTGTCTCCCCTAATCATATAGCCAATAGGAATTCAGTGTCGATATCGACTTAACTCTATACCAGACAATCCCGGCTTTTAACAACCCTGAGAAAGAAGCCTACAGAAAACATTGCTGGAAAAGGAGAAAATGCTGGCAACCAGCATTTTCTCCTTTTATACCAATGTTTTCTACCCTTCCCAAGACAAATTTCAATTTTTCAGCAATATTCATTTTGTCATCTGCATGTGCTTTCAATTTGGCCAAGTCTACGATTTTTTCCTTTGGTAGAGAGTTAACCGCTTATCCAGATATCAAAATAAAATGAAACTTTCAAGTCCCCATGAGACAGTGTCGATAAAATATCAGACTTCACATTCTCTACATTCGAGCTAAAATTTTGTCTTTGGTTAGGATTTACCCATCACCACACAATCCCTACTTTTGATGACCCCAAGAAAGAAGCCTATAGAAAACATTGTGGGAAAATGGAGAAAATGCTGGTAACCAGCATTTTCTCCTTTTCCCACAATGTTTTCTACTCTTTACAAAACAAATTTTAAATTTTCAGTCACTTTTATTTGTCGTCTGCAAATGCTTTCGATTTGGACAAGCCTAAAATATTGTCAATTGGTAATGAGTTAATATAAAGTTTTATCTGAAAAATTCAAATTGATAATAGTAACAAATGTGGCTATATTAAAGGATCCTTTCCAAGCAAGAGTAAAGAATATTGTGGAAAAATGAAAAGTGTGTGGTTTTTGAACAACGAACTATAGTGTTGCAAGTTCAAGAAGAGATACAAGGGAAGTAACTTTGTCTCAAATATGGCCAAGCTATTTATGCTATTTGTCTCCCTTGTCTACCTCAAAGGCAAGTTGAATTTCCAATCACCAGAGCTGACCTAAAATAGTTACTTGAAGATTTCTTTCACAAAATGATAATATAATTAAAAAGGCGGGATATTTTCTTCTTATAATCAGCATTTCAACAAAGATTTCAAAGAGTTCTTTGATACTTTCTATTATTTACAACATATTTATACCAGTGGTATATTGCTAAATAAAATCCACTTGAAAGCACCAGGTTCAACTCACCTCTATAATGATTATGAGTTTCTTCATAAACTCTGACATTGTCCGTATCATATAAGATTGTTTTGCATCAGGCATAGATCAAACAATCCGATCTTTACCCTTTACCACACGAGAAAATTTTAGACTGGTCCAAATTGAAAGCATTTGCAGACGACAAAGTAAAGGTGACTGAAAAATTGAAATTTGTTCTGGGAAGGGTAGAAAACACTGTGGGAAAAGGAGAAAATGCTGGTCACCAGCATTTTCTCCTTTTCCCACAGTGTTTCCTAAATGCTTCTTTCTCGGGGGCGTCAAAAGTAGGGATTGTGTGGTAATCGGTTAAACTACCAACCGGTCACAACCGGTACTTTGCCAAAGAAATTTTGAATACAAGCAAATTTGAACATAATTATTTGTATCTTATTCATAAACCGAGAACACTAACCCTTTACCAATTAATCCCATGTTTTCATCACCCAAGAGAAAGAAGTTTTTCATTGGGGGAAAAAGGAGAAAATGCTGTAAGCCACAGTAATTCAGTAACTAGCATAGACGTTTCAGACACATTTGTCGACTACAAATGTTTTTAACTTCAGCAAGTCAAAAAGTTTGTTGTTTGAAAAAGAATTTGAACATACAATGAGCTTTTGTAGACAGCATATGTCAAGGTTTACAAACAATGTAAAGTCTGATCTATCTGGTAACTCTGTACCATCCCCCCACCCACCCCCATGGAAACCAGCATTTTTTCCTTATTTCATTCTAAGGATGAAATTAAATCTGAAAAACATTTCATCAGCTGTCAATATAATGCTAAGATTTGGCAGTCTACAATTTTAGCTGTGAGGCACAGAGTTAAAAGGATAATGGTGAGAAAAGAAATGCCGAATAATAATCTGCTACAGATGGGATATGTCTACTGACTGATTCAAAATAAGGCATTTCATTTACCTTATGTGTTAACTCAAGATTGTTTTTTCACAACTACTGTTGCTTATGTGGCCAGTGTGGACAAAGATCGGAGTGCAAAAACAAAGCAAGCTAATGCCAGCTCTCAGAGTGTATGCTACTTCAGGCTGAAACAACCACAATTATTGCATGCAGGGGATCAAATGCTCAGTTCCACTTTCTTTTTCAATTAAAAACTTCAGGGTTGAACAAGGGACATAACTTTCAAAGGCATTTTAGGGGTTACCTGCCCTTCTGGATTAACTTCCCTGTGAGCTAATTAACCCTTTACCACACAATCCCGAGTTTTAACGACCCTAAAAGAGAAACCTTTTGAAGACCTTGTTGGAAAAGGAGAAAATGCTGGTAACCAGCATTTTCTCCTTTTCCCACAAGGTTTTCTACTCTATCAAAGACAAATTACATCATTTGAGCCACATTGGAAGTTGTCGTCTGCAAATGCTTTCAATTTGGACAAGTCTAAAATATTGCCATTTGGTAAAGGGTGAACAACTAGTTGCATTTTGCAGTTTTTAACATCTGTAATGACAGAATTATCAGAAAACATTACAGTTTGGGCTCTAGAAAAATAATGAGGGTGACATTATGCTTATAACAATACTTCTGTTTTTCTTGTCACATACAGCCAAGCTAACAAGGTGAACAAAACCAAATATTACCTGTTGTTTGTTGAAACAACTGAGCATCTACGACAGATACGTCTGGGTTTGCCCACTTCTACTGGATAATCTGGTACACAGACACATGGCATGAAAGTGATCGACATTGCTGGATAGGAGAAAAAAGTCTCCATATCTGTCACAATACCTGGACTTGGGCAGTAGACCAAGTCTCTATTTGGATGGAGGTCAAGGTCAACTGGCACTGGACTCGGTGCCCGACAGAATTGGCTGGCGTCCATTGTTATTCTTAAACTACCGCTGGAGGTAGGCAGATTTCCAAATTCATTTGACATGATTGGTGTACATGCCAAAGATACCGTGTCAATTGTTTTTATGCTGGTATAGCGCTACCATATGATGTGGTATTTGACAATCCAATATTCACTTTAACAGTCTCAGTTTCTTACACTCTTATTTCTTCTTGGATAACAAGCACTATTTAGTATAATGTAGATTTTCCCTCACTGTACTTCTGTTTTTTTATAAAGTCTGTCAATGAGGAAAGGTGATCAAACATCAATTTTTCACATCACATTATTATGCAATAATGTCTACATATTTATTATCACAATAAAAAGTAACTGCATTTTAATTTCAAAATCAATTGCACCTGCACATTCTGTCAGAATTTTTAGTTCCTTTCGTATTTGTGTCTTTTCGCAACTAAAAACACATTTCCTACCAGTGTTGATAAAAATCAGACTGCATCAAATGTGAAGCCTGATTCTAAACCTCCACTCACCAGTAAGTCAATACAAAGACAACCATGAAAGAGCAACATTTGAATACTTTTCCTCTGTTAACTCATTACAAAACAACAATATTTTAGGTTTGTCCATATCAAAAGCATTTGCAGACAACAAAACCAAAAGTGACTGAAAATTTGAAATTTGTTTTCTGAAGGGTAGAAAACATTTCAGTATTGTCAAAATTAAAGGCATTTGTAGACAACAACTTGAACACGACTTCAATATGATTTGTCTATGAAGGGCTTAAAACATTGCTGGAAAAATAACCAATGCTGGTTGCTAGCATTCTTCTCTGGGGATGCTTTCAAAAGCTTTCTGCCTTAGAGTTGTTAAAATTCGGGATTGCTTGGTATAGGGTAAACCATTTACTACACGAGCCCGAGTCTCAACAACCCTGTTGAAAAGCCTTTGTAAATATTGTGAGACAATGAGAAAAAGCTGGTCACCAGCATTTTCTCCTTTTTCCACATTTCAAAAAAACACATTACAACATTTTGTTTTACATTCACTTTGTCATCTGCACAGGTTTCAACTTGGACGAGACTAAAATTCAGTCATATGGTAACGGGTTAAAGTGCAGTTAGAGCTTTCCCACACAATCTCACCACAATCTTTAAATGTCAAATATGCAACACTGTACTTCAAGTTATCCACCAACACAACAAGGACTATTTTGTACTTTTCTCAAAACAAGGAGATAGAAACAATTGATGAAGGTCATAAAGTTGTTTTCACGTCCCTGGAAAAGAACCCTTTGGAAAACATTGTGGGAAAAGGAGAAAATGCTGGTAACCAGCATTTTCTCCTTTTCCAACAATGCTTTCCACCCTCCCTGGACAAGTTTTGGTTTTAGTCACTTTAATTTTGTCGTCCACAAATGCTTTCAATTTGGACCAGTCTGAAATTTTGTCGTCTAGTAAAGATTTAAACACTTTTGTTCATTCATTATTTCAGATTATTTACAAGGGCCAGGGCACCTATGTAAGCATTCCTGAAGTTTCTGTACCACTAATAATCAATGGCTTTCCTTAACCCTCTCCCAAACAATATTTTGGACTCTTCCAAGCTGAAAGAGTCCGCAGACGACAATTTTAGATTTTGAGAAAATGGCAGAAAGTTCTCAAAAAGGGTAGAAAACACTATGGGAAAAGCAAAAATTGCTCGTTGCGAGCAATTTCTCCTTTTCCCACAGTGTTTTCAAAAGACTTTTACTGCAGACATGTAACTAGAGGCGCTTGAGCGCCTGTATCGCTCCACAGGCCTGATTTTTCTGTACCGGTGAAGAGAAGTCTTTTTACAATTACCATTCATTCCTGCATTTTAGGTCACTAAAGAAAAAAGGCTATGAAAATCATTGTGAGAAAAGAAGAAAATAAAAGTTACCTGCATTTTCTTAGTTTGACACAATAATTTCTACCCTTTTTGATACAAGGTTTACTAATTTGAAGATTTATTATGTTGTCTGCAACATCTTTCAATTATGGCCAGTTATAAAAAATTTGTCTTCTAGTTTAGTTAACTCATTACCAAATCACAACATTCTATGGTTGTCCAAATGGAAAGCATTTGTAGATGAAAAAATAAAAGTGACTGAAAATTTGACAGTTGTTTTGTGAAGGGTAGATAACATTGTGGGAAAAGGTTACCAGCATTTTCTCTTTTTCCCACAATGTTTTCTAAACTCTTCTTTGTCAGTGATCAGTTTGATTGGAGAACAAAATGCCTTATCACAACAATAAAGCCCTGTCCCTCTTTCTACCAGGTCACCAGGAGGTCAACAAACCTTTACCAGAACTAATCAAAGTGCAGAGTTTCCCTTGCTTTATATGAAAAGGATTACAGATTATGTAAAGCAACCATCTTTAACTCTTTACCAAACGACAAAACTTGGGATGTGACCAAACTGAGAGCATTTGCAGACAACAAATTAAACATTGATGAAATGATGATTTCTCTCTTTCATAGAGTAGAAAACACTGAGGTAAAAGGAGAAAATGCTGATTACCAGCATTTTCTCCTTTTCCAAGAGTGTTTTCCAAAGACTTCTTCTTTAGGGTCCTTAAAAGTCAGGATTGTATGGTAAAGACTTACCACCATTGGAACTAACCTTCAATACAACAATGAAATCAAAACAAGTAGTTTGAGAGAAGAAATTTTTCAAAGATTTTACTTTATACCATAAAAGGAAAATGAGTCTCCCATAAAAGCCATGTTTTTTGACGGATCTTTTTTTTTTAAGGAATTCTGTAGACCTATATCTAAGGAACATTCCTGCAAAAAAATAATGCTATCCAATTAGCGGTTTGGGAGGAGAAGATTTTTAAAGGTTTTTTACTTTGGTTGCCATGGCAACCAGAATTATCCATGGAACACAATTATTTGAAGGAATTTGAAAGAGGACCACCTAAGGAACATTCCTGTGAAATTTGGTAAAAATCCAGTCAATAGTTTCTGAGGAGAAGTTTTTTAAAGAAAAAGTTTACGGACGCACGCACGGACGCACGGACGAACGGACGAACGGACGGACGGACGGACACAACGCCATGACAATAGCCCGCTGGCCTTCGGCCAGTGGAGCTAAAAATCAGGATTTGTCTGGGAAAGGGTTAACTCTTTACAAAACAACAAAATTTTGGACTAACCTGAAATGAAAGCATTTGCAGATGACAAAGTACTTCACAAATTTTTCTTCCAAAGCCACTTGCCACTTTCCCATTCACCCATTACCACACAATCCCTACTTTTGATGCCCCCTGAGAAAGAACCCTTTTGAAAACATTGTGGGAAAAGGAGAAAATGCTGGTAACCAGCATTTTCTCCTATTCCCACAGTGTTTTCTACCCTTCACAAAATATATTTCAAATTTTCAGTCATTTTAATTATGTCGTCTGCAAAATTATTAATGCTTTCAATTTGGACCAGTCTAAAATATTGTCGTTTGGTAATGGGTTCAGCCAACCTTGAAGCACTGATCAGTATTGCAGTAGACTTGCTTAACCCATTACCAAACGACAACATTTTAGACTGGTCCAAATTGAAAGCATTAATTTTGCAGACGACAAAATAAAAGTGACTGAAAATTTGAAATTTGTTTTGTGAAGGGTAGAAAACATTGTGGGAAAAGGAGAAAATGCTGGTTACCAGCATTTTCTCCTTTTCCCATGATGTTTTCTGAAGGCTTCTTTCTCAGGGGCGTCAAAAGTAGGGATTGTGTGGTAATGGGTTAAACAGAAAATCACATAAAATCGGAAAGTGTCTTTTCCTATTAGCCTGTGCGGACTGCACACGCTGATCCGAGATGACACTTCACGCAAATGTCCCTTTTCACATGTTGCAAGCCATATAATAATCAGAAGCCACAAGTCAAAACTTTCTTAACCTTTAACTACACGTTCCCAAATTTTAACGATCTAATGAAAACGTTGTAGAATCTTCATTACCCATGATGTGTTCTACGCTATAAAGACAAACTCCATTATATGAGCCTCATTTGAATCGTCATCTGCAAGTGCTTTCGATTTGGACTACCCAAATCTTTTTGTGGAGGGGGAAGACATTAAATTTGCAGCGTGGCATAATGCCTAACTACATACATGAAAATTAGCCAAAATTTTTCCATAGCCAGAACAAAGTGACACAGACACTTGTAAATTGTCATTTATATTAACCCCTATTAAATTACAGTGACCAATCAATGCACAGTTTTATCTGCCCTCGATACTGAAACACCTTGAGGAATCATTCCCAAATCCTTGCAGGTCAATTTGATTCCAAGCATTCAAGATTAATGTCATAACTTTGCAACTTGGAATCTTTTTAATTAGCCAGAAGATAGGCTATATATTATACAAAAAATAACACTCACTTGACTGCTGGACTATATGACCCATCACAACCAATACCATGTTTTAACATACCCAAGATGTTTTTCAAAACATTATAGGAAGCAGTATTTTCTGCTTTTTTCATACTGTTTTTAAATATTTCAAAGACAAATCTTTGGGCTTTCGCTACATTTCATGTAACCTCTGCAAATCCAAAAGGCATTCCATATGATTCGAGTCTAAATTTTTGTTGACTGGTATAATTTTGTGGTCTGGGATAGGGATAATGATGGCAATTGACTTAGTCACATATTGTCATTGGCAGTTAATAACAGTTTAACTCTTCAAGGCTGAAAATTGATACACTAAAACTATTAATTTTTATTTTACTGACTTGAACAACGTGTGGACAGTATAGATCTAGCTTCCGAGAGCACATTCCGTGAAGTCTAATCTTACAATGCTATTCACAACAGTGCCTGTTTTGTCTATAGTGATGAACGCTTACTATTACTTAATGGCACATTCTTATATCTTATGTCAACCTACATAATTATATAAGAGTTGCTAGAAATACTTAACTCTTAACCCTCTTGTACAAGCCTACAAGGGAAATGTGTGGCCTAACTCTTTACCAGATGACAAAATCTTAGGCTGGTCCAAATTAACCCGTTACCAAACAAGCCCTGGTTTTTACGACCTGGAGACGGAAGCCTTTTGAAAACACTGTGGGAAAAGAAGAAAATGCTGGTAACCAGCATTTTCTTCTTTTTCCACATTGTTTTCTATCCTGCTAGACACAAATTTAAATTATTGAGTTACCTTTATTTTGTCATCTGCAAGTGCTTTTAATTCGGACCCGAGTCTAAAATTTTGTTGTTTGGTAAAGGGTTTAAAGGGTTTGCAGACAACCTACTACAGGATGCTGAAACTACAGGACTTTGCAATTGCTGAAACTATAGGACTTTGCAATGTTAGAAAAAATGTGGAAAGCCATTTTAAAACCTAGAAGTCTGTAGGTTGAGCCTCACTCAAGGCATTGGTCATAAAAGCAGCAAGTAGCATAAAACATCATTCTAACAGGAAGGTTTTTTTTTTTCCAAAGTATTACCACTGAGTGGGCAAGACAGTGTGGGGAATACCCCTTTACCAATTGACCAAGATTTTGATAGAGAAGAAAAACTGGGGGAAAAAGGAGAAAATTCAGTCATCAATTATGTCAACCTTTTCCCATGATATATCTAACTTTCAATAGACAAACTTGATATCGTATCTGAATCTGCATTTCTGTCTAGGGCTGTAACGATACAGGAGGTCACGAATACGAATACACATCACGATACAGGGGCACGAATACGAATATTTATTCATGAATATAAATTTTTTCCAGGCACAAAATGATTTTTTTTTTTCAATACTTTGGATTTAAAAAATGTCTTATCAATATTAATAAAGTAATGAAGAAAACCTTACCTGGCTTAAATACTGATTTAACCCTTTCCCAAATGACATATTTTAGACTTCCAAACTGAAAGATTTTGCAGAAGACAATTTCAAATTTGATATAAATGGCAGAAAGTTCTTCAAATGGGTAGAAAACACTGTGGGAAAAGGAGAATTTGCTGGTAACCAGCATTTTTTTCTTTGCCCACAACATTTTCTGCTCTATCAAAGACATAAATCATCAATTTAGCAACATTCATTTTGTCTTGTGCAAATGCTTTTAATTTGGACAAGTCTAAAATTTTGTCATTGGGTAATGGGTTAATCAACTCTACAGCTTGATACTATGAATTTGTTTAAATGTGTAGGAAACATCTCACACATACTTCATGCACACTCTTAATCATTTAAATCTGTAATCCTAAACATTGATATACCAATCATTTGTCATCTTCATACAAGCTGGCCTCCAAATTAGTCTTAGAAAAAATATAAATAAATATCAAAGAAATATCTTTATAAGTACATATATTTGAAAAATTATACTCTAAAAGGGCCAAATTGCCCATTTCTGGACTTAACAGGTTATAATTTTCATTTAAGGACGGTGCTGATTTGACTTCTTGTCATGTACGTTTAACAGACCGAGGCCGTTTTGACTAGGGGCCGACTTCATATTTGGTCAATTTGACCTATTAAAATTGATTGATATTTATCTTGATATACTTTATGCCATGATTGCATAGTCTGTACACTGTCGAGATTTCTATTTTTATGACCTTGTCCCACTCCTTTGTTCGTGGAAACCCAAAATATTTCCACACGGGGAACTTGAATTTTGCCGGTGGACTAACAAGCTCGTCTGACCTTTTGCGGGAAATACGAGCGACTCCTTTACAGCATGTCGCTGTATTAAATGTTAAACCTGTACACAATGACGATAAATAGATAAAAACTTTTATTTCTTAAATTCTTATAATTAATATTTAGAATAAAAAACCTATTTTCAATTGTTTTCAATTCCATTTCGTGTAGTTTACGACATATTGTGCCATAAAGCGTCATACAAACCTCTCGGAGTTGTTTCTCTTTTAATCATTGTTTACATCTACATAAAATTGCCGAGATTTGTTCTTCAGGCAAAACTTTGTCGAATTTGATCGAGCTGTAAGCATTCCGGATTATTTATGAATGTTGTATTCGCCAATATTCGGTTCTCGGACAGACGAATACGATACGTATTCGCCGGGAAAAAAATATTCGGTGCACCGAATATTCGAGTGTATCGTTACAGCTCTATTTCTGTCACCAATAAAGTATATGCAATGATCATAAGGAGTGCTCTGAGAAAGGAGGGTCAAGTCCCTCTTTGTAACACATTATTCCAAGTAATTGGTTGCATTCTGTGCAGGGGTGTGCAATTTTGGAATTTTCCCTCTTGCCCATAGACAAGTTGGACTGAATTTCCTACTTGTCCGCATTTAAAATTTACTTGTTTCCCCCCACCCCCGGTAAGCCTCACAAGGTGGTCAATACATTTAGTTTGTACTTTGAAGGTGTTTATTTCAACACAGGTTATGCAAAACTTGGAATAAATAGTGTTTGAGTATCGTCATTGATGTAAATTTGACATTTCCTTATCTGGTTTCGCTCAAAAATTCACTTGCCCGCGGACAAGTGCTCTGGTAAAATTCACTTATCCTCATGCAAAAAGTCCTGAGTCAGGCAAGTCGGGCATAGGAATTTGACACCCCTACTGTGGACCCATATTGTCTAAAACTGGCTGAACCATGCTTTGGCATGCAGAAAATTGACCGATAGCAAAAAGTTGCTACCCATGTCAGTCTGCATGGATTGCACAGGCTGACGTGGGTCGATAATTTCTTGCTGATGCATTAAATCACCTTTCTGGAGAGCTTCCCTCATACTGTATAGAAAATAATTCACAAGAATGTAATTTGGGTAATTGTAACCATGCAGCAACAAAGCAACACAGAATGTGCAGATCTATAGGTTTTTATGCGAATAAAATATATCTCTCAAGGGAGGTAAACATGCGATTCCAGACAACATCTAGAGCAGCAGTTACTGAATGTATAATGAAACATGCCTACAGTAACAGTACGAATTCCATGGAATTTGTACCTGACAAAAAAATTTTAGGCTTGTCCTAATCGAAAGTATTTTTTATGACACACTGAATGTTGCTCAAACAAAGAAATTGATATCTGAATAGGTAGAAGACACTGTGGAAAAACATAATGCGGAAATGAAGAGACTTAGCTCTGAAAAGGCAGCGAACATTTTGGAAGAAGTCGTGCTCAAAAGATGAGGCTTGTCTCTGAAAAGGAAGTAAACATTATTGGAAAAGGAGAAAATGCTGGGAACCAGCATTTTCTCCTTTTCAAACAATGTTATCACGGGTCTATCTCATGATGGTGATGAAATATGGGAATCCTTGATAAAAATTGAACAACAAATTCTTAACATCCTAAAAACTTGACATAATTATGTGAACAAAATGGGTTTAAAAATTGTATGGCAACTACGCCAGGATTATAGTATTTACAGATGATGATCAGACTTCCTGGTGAATGGAAATGCGGTTCCCTGATACACTATGACTTATGTTTCATTTCCTGCTCTTGACCGCTTAACCCATTTCCACCGAATCCATATTTTTGACTACCCTGAGAAAGAAGCCTTTAGAAAACATTGTGGGAAAAGGAGAAAATGCTGGTAACCAGCATTTTCTCCTTTTCTCACAATGTTTTCTATCCTTCATAAAACAAATTTCAAATTTTCAGTCACTTTTATTTTGTCGTCTGCAAATGCTTTCGATTTTGTCATTTGGTAATGAGTTAATTTTACATCTTGACATGAAGTCTTTACTAAAGAATCCTGCTTTTCAACCCTACAAAGAAGGAGAAAAGAGATGCTTAACAGAATTTTCTTCTTTTTCCAGACTGTTTTCTACACTATTTATGACAAATTTTACCATCTGGGAAATATTCAATTCAATGTTTGCAAAATGTTTCATGACATCTAAAATTTTAGGGTTAGGTAAAGATTCACTTATTGAACAGTGTTTTATGATGTTTTCAACATTATTTCAATCATATCATGGCAACACTGCTCAAATACTCATGTTTTCTGGGTTTTATCATTACTCGGCTAGGGATCTGAAGTGTCTTGCCCAAGGACACTCCTGCAAAATTGTTGGGTAAAGAGTTAGGTTGGAAGAGATTGAGTGGGAAGTTTATTAACCCTTTCCCAAACAACAAACTTTTAGACTAGACCAAATTGATAGCATTTGCAGACGCCAGTGAATTCAACTCTTGCTGAAAAGATGATTTCTATCTATGATAGGGTAGAAAACATGGTGGGAAAAGGAGAAAATGCTGGTTACCAGCATTTTCTCCTTTTCTCACAATGTTTTCTAAAGGCTACTATTTCAGATCCGTAAAAACCAGGGACTGTTTGGGAAAGGGTTAACCTGTTACAATACAGGCTATTCTAACACTACCAACTTAGTTTTGTTTTGATGTTTATACCATATGTATACTTGTCCAAATTGAAAACATTTGCAGACAACATTAATCTTTTGATCGTTTAAATAACAGAATTTTTGCTGATGAGCATTTCCAAGACTAAATGATAGAATTTGTCTTTGATAAGGTAAAAACAATGTGCAGGGTTAACCTTTAATCCTTTACCCCATAAGGCATTTCTATGGTATCTCTAATTGACCCTAAATAACAGCAAGGATGAAGCTATTTTTTATATGTAAAGGACACCTTTTGATAGCATAGAAAACATTGTGACAAAAGGTGAAATTGCTCGTCATGAGCAATTTCACCTTTTGCCACAATGTTTTCCTACGGCTCCTTCAAGCAATGGGTAGAAACGAGTATCTATGAAGTAAAGGGTTAACACACGATTTCATGTTTCTATGCCTCACAGAAAGCAGGCTGTCAGAACAATTGTTGGAGAGAAAGAAAAAATGTTTCAAACTTTTATCTCCTTATCTACAGTGATTTTTCTTTCCTTCCACGTCTTGAGCCAACTATTCTTACCTGAAAATGGTTCCAACGTAAGTCCATAACTTTTTCAGGTAGGGTTAAAATTGACTTAAATTTTTTGTCTACCAAGCCATTGTGGCCAGCTCACCCATTCTGGATTTCCATTCTCCAAATGAGCATGGACCGGCTGGGATTTGAACTAATCACCATAAATAACTTTCTCTGTATTCTATTGCTCCAGTATACCTGAGCTCAGCCAGCTACCAATGCAAGTGACTCAAAGAAAAACAAATATTTATTAGAAAAAAAGAACTTTCCCCCCATGATTATGGAAAATACTGCAGGCAAGCAAGCAATTACTTCTCTTCCAAAACTATAAACAGCCTAACATCAAGATATTTAATGCAGAGTTATTAAAACTTGTTCATTGCTTGGACTAATGTTTTCAAATGAAAAGTTTTTTAAGGATAAAGATTTGAGACCTTGTGTGTGGATGTGTTTATGAATCATGACTTTTTTTATATTCCTTTAACTCATTACCACATGACAAAATTTTAGACTGGTCCAAATTGAAAGCATTTGCAGACGACAGGATAAAGGTGACTGAAAAATTGAAATTTGGTCTGGGAAGGGTAGAAAACACTGTGGGAAAAGGAGAAAATGCTGGTTACCAGCATTTTCTCCTTTTCCTACAGTGTTTTCAAGTGTTTTTCTCTGGAGCACAAAAGTAGGGATTATGTAGTAATGGGTTAAATTTTTCCTGTTTTTATACCAAATAAATCCCTATTTGATATAAGATCCTCAGGGAAATGGTGTTGGAAAACAATTATAGATTATAAGAAAATGCTGGTTACCAGCGTATTTTCCTTTGCCCACATTTTTTTCCAAAGCCTAATAGTTAAGGTTCATTAAAACAAGGGACTGTTTGATAAAGGGTTAAATCATTACAATCACATGACATCTGTTGTTGGTTACACATCCAGTACCTGACATAATGTAAATATTTATGACGAAAAATATTATTTGTCATTATCTTAACTCTTTACCTGACAATGAAATCATACATTGTCTATCAGATTCTAGAAAGTGTTTGTACAATACAAAATGTATGTTGCTAAAATGATGAGTTTTGACTTCAAAAAGGTAAAAACTATTATAAGAAAGGGAAAAGTACTGGTTACCAGCATGATCTTCATTTCCCACATTTTTTCATGTGTAAAAAACATAGTTATATTTGGAAATGTTTCAGATGCTCGAAATGCAACATGTATCAAAAGTTATGCTTGTGTATTAATTGTCTAAGTGAGGATTACTACTTAGTTTAGCCTTTATCAAAGTTCCTGTATTTTTGAAACAAGAGGGCCATGATGGCCCTGTATCGCTCCACTGGCATTTTAACCCTTTACCATAAAAATTAAAGTGTTCATGACCATGAAAATGAGGGCCTTTGAAAACAATGAACACCATCAGGCAATACAAGCAGGTTAATTCATTGGCATGAAAGGTAAAGTTCTTGGAAAAAAACGCAAATGATAAAAACCTTACTCTGGATTTAATATTCCAATCATGCGAGCGCAAAATAAATTGCTCTCCCTGAAAACAGAATATTTTCTATCAAAAAACTTAATACCTAGCATTTATCATGTATCACTGCAGTTTGATAATCAAGGGAGGTAAATAATAACAAACTTTATCCTTTACAAAGAGTTATTTCCCTTGATATGAAAGTAATTATTTTGAAGCCCATGTTGAACTTGTGATCCCTGGATTGGAGCCAATTTTGACCCCAGGCCTATAATGTAAAGAAACTTGCTAAAGGTCCATTAGATAAAGCTATATGCCAAAGTCAGAAGCCCTAGGCCTTGTGGTTTCAGAGAAGATTTTTAAATATGTTAATTTTTTTTTTTTTAAATTTTGTTGCCGTGGCAACCAGAGTTTTTGAAGGACTCACATTCTTTCAAAAAGTTCTAAAGAGGTCCATGGCAGGATCATTTCTGTGAAGTTTCATTAAATTTGGATAGGTAGTTTCAGAGAAGATGTTTGAAATAAAAGTTAACGCACGACGGACACCGGGCCATGACATAAGCCCGCTGGCCTTCGGCCAGTGAAGCTGAAAATCATTGAAAAATTGAAAAACTTTCCTCTATTTTGAATAATGTGTTCTAGCCTTACAAAGAAAAACTCCATCATTTGTAATCTTTGAACGCTTTCAAATTGACTGACTGGTTTCCTACTAGTACCCCTTTCCAAAACAATCTCTGGTTTTCATGACCCTGGATAGGAAACCTTTTGAAAACACTGTGGGAAAAGGAGAAAATGCTGGTAACCAGCATTTTCTCCTTTTCCCCACAGTGTTTTCTACTCATCCCAAAACAAATTTCAATTTTTGAGTCACATTACTTTTGTCGTCTGCAACAGTTACTGCTTCCGATTTGGACCAGTCTAAAATTGTGTCATTTGGCAAAGAGTTAACTGTCTGATAACCATACCTAGGTTTAGATCTGTAACCTATTCCTATGCATGCTGCTACCTGAAGTTTCTACTCACTGTGGGGGATAACAACATATTATTTACGTAAAATGAACGTCACAGGAAATTGGATCCTCTTCAAAGTTGATGTCAACTGTCATAGTTGAAAATGAATTTTGACCCTTGATAATAACATTTTTCTACAAGTAAAAGATTGCCTAAATTTTTCCAACTTTAAAGTGCTTTCTTGGTTGTTCTTCATTCACAGCCTGAAGGAACAGATCTATTCTAAATCAGGATGTTTATCCACACTGTTGGCTGAAAGACCTAAATGCTCAAAGTCCTTTTCACAACTTAACCCTTTGCCAAACGATCCCTTGTTTTTACGACCCTCAGATAAAGCCTTGTGAAAACAATCCCTGGTTTTTACGACTCTGAGATAGAAGCCTTTTGAAAACACAGTAGGATAAAGAGAAAATGCTGGTGACCAGCATTTTCTCCTTTTCCCCAAAATGTTTTCTACCCTGCCGGAAACAAATTTCAATTTTTCAATTACATTTATTTTGTTGTCTGATAGTGCTTTCAATTTGGACCAGTCTAAAATTTTCTCCTTTGCTAAAGGGTCAAGTATTGACATGACCGCAAAAAATGAATAATTATGTGCCATCTTCTGGCAAAAAGAGGCTTAATACATCTCCAAGCAAGACATCACATTGATAGGGATCCCTATAAAACATTTTGTCTACCATCTTCGTGAGCCAAGGTTACGATCACTACGTGGATCTTACCTTGGCGGATTGAGCCCGATTTCGAGATTCCCGCGAATTGCATACGGCTTACTATCTCCCTTTACATCATATTTCTTAAAGCCAATAAAATGTCGTTTTACAAACCGCTTACGAATACAATAATAAGGAAACAATAACCACAAACGTACTTCGACATTCCATGGTCAGGTGTTGGAATATAGCCTAAAACATCTGATAATTGATTGGTCACATTGAAACTTTATGTAAATATTGTTCATCTATGTTTTCTTTGGTAATAAATCATTACAGATCCTGCACACATCCACAGAGGTATTCATGTTTACCTTCTATTTTTATCGCGACCCTGTTCTATTTTTATCAAAGATGAAATGCTACGAGCGATTTGATTTGATTTGATGCAGTAAGAGCTAGCTGCGACCAATGAAAATGCGTATCGGGTGATTGTCGAAATCAAGCTCAATCTGCCAATGGTAGAATTGCGTAGTGGATTGTAACCCTTGGCTTGCGAAGATGGTGGTAGACTGAAAATTAAACAATAGCAGAAATAGAACTTTTGATCCAAGGCTGACTGACTTGATACATTTTGTCAATGGATTAGGTCCCTTTTCACAAAGCACCACACACATAATATTATAATGTCCTTCCTGTTTACTCATTATGTCCTTAACCCTCTAAGAACAGAGCTCCAGATGAGAGGGAGTGATGCTTTTCTAAATTCTTTGTTTTTCTTTGAAACCCTATGTTGTGGGTACTCATTAGAATCGTCTCGATTAGACGATTCTAATGAGTACCCACAACATAGGGTTTAGTGGAGAATAATTAATATTTTTAATTTTGAAATCAAAATAACTCCTTCTATCTGGAGCTCTAAAGAAACAATGAAATTTCCATAAACATTCAAGGACAACACATTCAAAGTGGCTCAAATGAAGGACTTTGTCATTGATGTAATAGGAAACACAGTGAGGAAGGACAGAATGCCGATTTCACACATTTCCTACTTGACCCGATATGTTTCCAAAGTCATTCATTACCTGGGTCCCTAAAACTTGTAAATGTTTTACTGATAACATTTTAATTCTTTATCTTAAAATCCCAACATTTAACAAACCTGAAGAAGCATTGGGAAACCTTGTGGGAAAAGAAGGAAAATGCTGCTTATCAGCCTTCCTTCCTTTTTCTATATTTTCACCATTTCAAAAAACAAAATTTAATTTCTGAGTCATATTTACTTTGATATCTGCAAAATACTTTCAATTCAGTCTGGCCAAAAATTTTGTCATTTGGTAAAGAGTTAACTCTTTATCAAACACCAATTTTTTCGACAGGACCAAATTCAAAGCATCTGCAGACCACAAATTAAATCTTGGTATTATGAATTCTGACTTTGATAGGTTAGAAAATATTGTGGGAAAAGGAGAAAATGCTGGTAACCAGCATTTTCTCCTTTTCCCATAATGTTTTCTTCCCTTTAAAAGAAAAACAATTTCATATGAGCCACATTGAAAGAGTCATCATCAAATGCTTTCAATTCAGACTGGTCTAAAACCTTGTCATGTGGTTAAGGGTTAATCTGTTATCTGCAAAATTTTTTGAACCAGTCTAAAATTCTGTCATCTGGTAGAGGATTACAAGATGGTCATGATGGCCCTGCACTTGCTCACCTGAGTCTTATGACCAAAAAAGACCCATTTTCAATCTCTTTTTGAGATATGATGGAAAACATTCCACTCAGTGCTCTAGTTATTGACCCAAAATGATCCACTTGCAAACTGATCCAAGAAATTATCAAAACAAACATTCTGACCAAGTTTCATGAATATTGTGCTAAAATGTGGTTTCTAAAAAGTACACAAAGCTTTCAAAGATTTGGCCTAGTGACCCAGCTTTTGACCTGACATAGCCCATTTTCGAACTTGTCCAAAATGTTATCAAGACAAACTGGTGAAGTTTTGAGAATTTTGGAAATACAATGAGGCCTTCAGTGCATAAAAAAAGCTTTTTCTAATGTTTGACTAAGTGGCCTATGTTTCAACACGACAAACTCATCTGAGGTATCCTCAAGATAAACATTTTGACCAACTTTCAAGAGTTTTGGACAAAAATGTGGCTTCAAGAATGTACACAGAGTTCTTCTAAGATTTGACCTGGTGACCTAGTTATTGACCAGACATGACCCACTTTCAAGCTAAAGAAAGATATCATCAAGACAATCATTCTGACCTATTTTCAGGAGTTTTGGACTAAAAGTGTAGCCTCTAATCATTCACAAGGTTTTTCTCAGATCTGACATAGTGACCTAGTTTTTTGACCCTACATGACCCATACATGGATCCGTGGAAATCGATATTTGACCAATCAGGACATCGCGTTTATTCTACCCGATGTCCTACCTTGGTTTCTGCTATTTCGGCTCACAAATAAACGACTGTTAACGTTGGAAGAATGCAATTCCCTTTCTTTATGTTGTGGTTTTAACGTTTGAATTTTAAAAGAAAATTAAAAAATGTGCTTTGCGAACGTGCATCGATGACGTGAGATCACGCAGAGGCTATAGAAAAGTTTAAATTGTGATGATTACTGAAAATTTGAACTTGTGCAAAGAGCGGATCAGCGCTGGATAATAGATTAATTTAAAGTATTCTGTAATTTTTCCTAACTGAAAGTGAAAACTGGAAAACAAAGGTAAAAACAGACCTATATGAAGTATTAATAAAAAAAAAAAACTTTTACTTGAATATTAACCTTGTTCAATAACCTTTGCACATCCAAAAAGTGGCCGCGTTACTTGTCACCAATGTTTCAATTTGACATTAATTTTAACCCATGGTGCATGAAGAATATGCTGAATGTGTACTGGGATCGTATATACGATCTCTGATGTGTAGATATAGATCAGATTGCAAATTACATGATGTTTATTCTTGGATTTAAAGTGCCTGCTGATTACAATAAGCACTTTGACGTGTAGTTCTTCCTCATTAAAGGAGTATATTTCAATTTTAAAAAAAGTCTAACTTTTGATCTGGTGGAACATGGACATTTTTCTCTTGACTTATCTGTTTTAACCGTTTACCACATAACGAGTTTAAACGACCCGTAGAAAGCTTTTAAAAGCATTGCGGAGAAAGGAGAAAATGCTTGTAACATTCATTTTATCCTTTTCTCACTGTCTTTTGCGCTTTTCAAAAACGAATTTCAATTTTTGAATCATTTATTTTGTTGTCTGCAAATATTTGAATTTGGATTGCTCTAAAAATTTTGTCATTTGGTGACACGTTTAAATGGATTAGCAATCTGAACATTAGCACAAAGGGTGTGTTGGTAAACTGTTAATTTGATAAGAAGTGTGTTTGATTGCAAAACAATTTGCCGCTTTAATCACCTTGACCACCCGTTGTCATCAGTATATCATATACTACCGTCAATGATATTAACAATTTTCTTAATTGACAACACACTTAACACATTTTATAATCCATCAGACAACCCTTTTCCCCTTAACCTGATATTAATCTTTTTCATTAACTTAGACCCCTCTGTACATTCAGACATTCTATAAACTTTTCAAAAGGTTTCTTTAATTTGATATGATGCTGAGATGACTTTACTAGCCCAACGAAATCAATAAGTATCGTTATTTCTATTATTCTGTGGCAAAACGGATATTTGCTGATGTTTTTTATATGTTCAAATTTTTGTTTAAACATGTAAATCTGTTACATTGTACGTCGCCCCCGTAATTCGCCCTTTTAATACATCTCCGTTTGTAAATTAGTAAAGCATCTTTAAATTTCTTACCGAGAATTTATCATCGATAGAAATATATGACTAAAATACTTTTTCCGGAATTTTATTGAGAGAAACAGTCATGAAGGCACGATTTAAGAAGCCTATCTGCTATACTGTATAGGTGTTGACTACGTTTGTTTGTGAGACCTTGGCAACAGTAACTAAGGTAGTCGGGTTATCTTTTCACCACGGATCCATGTATTATCAAAGTCATCTAAGATATCATTAACTCTAACATTCTGACCATGAGTATCAGACTAAAAATGTGGCCTCTAGAATGTACACAAGGTAAAAGTTGATGATGCATACTGCACAACAGACCCAGACACAGCACGATCACAACCACTCACCTTGAGCAGTTTGTGTTCAAGTGAGCTAAAGAAGTTTACCATTGACTCAACTAAAATTTTGTCATCAAATGAAAGGGTAAATCTAATTTAGACCCATCATTAATTTCGTTTCTATTATCAGCGACGTAGGAAGGATTTCAAGATTGGGGGGGGCTAACTTCGAAATACTGAGATTTTTTACGTGGTTGTTTAATTGTGCTAAGAACTCGTATTTTAGTTACTATGATTTTCAAAATTATTGGGGGAGCTGAGCCCCCCCCCCCAGCCCCCCATGTTCCTACGGGCCTGATTACGCAATAGATGTTAAATGAAAGTCTCGATAAGATACTGGAAAATAAGGTAAATGCTAGCTACAATCACCTTCTACTTTTCTTTCAACATTTCTACAACTGTCAGTGCAAATCTAGCTCACATTTGCACTGAAAATCAGGTCAATTAGCAGCCTACTAAGCTTATCAGTGAGTAAGACTGCAAGTATGCTGGTGAACTAACTGACCCCAAATTCTATTGAATTAAGCTGGGAATTTCGACAAAATGGCTTATCAGCACATTGCACAACTTATCTTATCCCCATGAAAATATGCAAAACTTGTCAAAAACTCATGAGTAGTCAATTACACTTTTTTCTTCTCTATTGAGCCACATAGACTCGGCAATCCCTTCACAAACAGGGTCTGTGTTCATCAACCATTCTTGAGAATATTCTTAGTTTTATTCTCCAAGGTTTTCTAAATTTGTAAGTAACACAACTTCTGATTGGCTAAACTATTCGGTTTAGCCAATCAGAAGTTGTGTTACAAACAAATGTAGAAAATTCTAGAGAATGAGACAAAGAATGTTCTTAAAAATGGTTGGTGAATACGGGCCCATGTTTAACAACCATGGTGAAAGCTTTTGAAAAACATTGTGAGAAAAGGAGAAAATGCTGTAACTAAGATTTTTTTCTTTTCAAACAAGAAATGTTTTCAACCCTTACAAAGACAAATCATAACATATTTTTTTGTCATTTGCAGAACACTTTCACCAACTTTGGAGACTAATGACTATTTTACCTTTCCAGTATCTCATACCACATTAATACAGATTACTATTAACTCTTTACCAAACGATGAAATTTCATATTGTTCCAAATTGAAAGCATTTGCAGACGACAAAATGAATTGGACTCAAATACAGAAATTTGTTTTGGGATCTTTTGGAAATAGAGAAAACATTGTGGGAAAAGGAGAAAATGCTGGTTTCCAGCATTTTCTCCTTCACTCATAATATTTTCAAAAGGCTTTTTTCTCAGGGTCGTTAAAAAGTCGGGATAGTGTGGTAAAGAGTTAACTCTTTACCACACGACAACATTTTAGACTGGTTCAAAATGAAAGCATTTGCAGACGACAATATAAAGGTGACTGAAAAATTGAAATTGGTTCTAGGAAGGGTAGAAAACACTGTGGGAAAAGGAGAAAATGCTGGTTACCAGCATTTTCTCCTTTTCCCACAGTGTTTTCAAAAGGCTTCTTTCTCAGGGGCGTCAAAAGTAGGGATTGTATGGTAATGGGTTAAAAGGGGCTTTTCAGTTTTTCTCTTTTCAAAAAAATTTAAAAAATGACTCATCATTGAAAAATATTTAGCAGACAAATCGTCAGTATGGAAAAAAGACAGCTATAATGAAAAAATATGTATTTCAGTAGTACTTCCTTTAGTCTTCACCACACAATCCTACATTGTAGCTTCTGTAAATATTTAGCAGAAAAGGGGACAATGGTGCTTACCAGAACTTTTATCTACTCAATTAGAGACAGAAAACATTCCGATTTACATTTATACTGTCGTCAGCACATGTTTCCAATTCAGTCTAAAATGCCATCATTCAGTAAAGCTTTAATGGCTACAAAGCCTTGAAAGGTACTTTTTTTTTCCAAGCCAAAATTTTGCAATGGTTTGTGGTACTGTCAAGTTATCAATCCTTCATAGGCCCCTTTAAGTCTTTACCAAACAATCCCTGGTTTTTACAACCTTGAGATAGAAGCCTTTTGAAAACATTGTCGGAAAAGGAGAAAATGTTGGTAACCAGCATTTTCTCCTTTTCCCACAATGTTTTCTACCCTTCACAAGACAAATTTCAATTTTTCAGTCACTTTTGTTGTCTGCAAATGCTTTTGATTTGGACAATCCTAGAATTTTGTTGTTTGCAAATGAGTTCACCCTTTACCAAACAATCCATGGTTATTACAACCTTGAGATGGAAGCCTTTTGAAAACATTGTTGGAAAAGGAGAAAATGCTGGTAACCAGCATTTTCTCCTTTACCAACAATGTTTTCTACTCTGCTGGAAACATTAATTTTACTGTTTTTTGAGTTAATGTTTATTTTCTCATCTGCAAGTGCTTTCAATTTGGACCAGTCTAAAATTTTGTCATTTGGTAAAGGGTCAACTCTTCCACACAATCCCGACTTTTAACAACCCTGAAAGAAAAGCCTTTTGAAAACATTGAGGGAAAAGGAGAAAATGCTGGTTACCAGCATTTTCTCCTTTTCCCACAATGTTTTCTACCCTTTCCAAATAAAATTTCAATTTTTGATTCACATTTGTTTTGTCATCTGCAAATGCTTTCAATTTGGACCAGTCTAAAATTCTGTTGTTTGGTAGTTTGTTGGTTGTATAAACTGGGGTTTAACGCCACTTTAACAGCTAAGGTCATAATTATCATGGCGGTCAGTGACGCACATGTGTTTCCTGGCTTTCTCACACCAGAACTAACACAACTTTCTTTCCAAAGCCACCGACTACTTTTCTCACATGGTTCAGCAGAGGTGAGCGGCGAAAATACGTCGGAAAGAAATGTCGCCTCTCACAACCACCAGGTCACGAGTCCGACACGCTCACCACTGAGCCACACAGGCGGGCTGTTGTTTGGTAAAGAGTAAAAGACCAACTTTTGAAGTTATTGCAAACAATGAAGACTGAGATCAGACAGCACAGAATAGTTTCAATCTTACAGAAAAAAGATGTGTGCATAACTCTCAATTATCAGTGAATTTATCCAACATTCGAGATAATTTTCTGCAATGCTGGATACAAAACATCTGAACCATTCTAGATGGTATTTGAGGAATGTAATGACCTACTGTAACAGATGGGAGAAAATATATTCAGCCTTAACCCTTTTCCAAACGACAAATTTTGGACTCTTCCAAACCAAAAGAGTTTGAAGACGACAATTTTCGATTTGGAGAAAATGCCAGAAAGTTCTCAAAAAAAGGTAGAAAAAACTGTGGGAAAAGGAGAAATTACTGGTTACAAGCAATTTCTCCTTTTCCCACAGTGTTTTTAAAAGACTTTTACTACAGACAGGTTAAAAAACCCGGGCCTGTTTGGGAAAGGGTTATTTACAGATCAATCCTAGGTATCAACCATCCTTACAAGGAGGGCTTCGGAAAAACAATGTGAAAAAAAAGAGAAAATGCTGGTAACCAGCATTTTCTCTTTTTTTCCACATTGTTTTCTACTCCATCAAAGGCAAGCCCTATTATATGACCATATTTGTTTTGTCAACACCCTTTTGATTTTTACAGGCCCTAATTTCAACTGTGTGGTAAAGAGTTACTCCTTTACTACACAATCCAGATTTTTATCAAGCCTGATAGCAAAGGCTTTTGAAAAAAATTGTGGGAAAAGAGGAAAATCCTGGTAACCAGTATGTTTTCTATTCTTGCCCAGCACTGGCAAATCCAATAATTAGAGCCAAGTTTAAATGTTGCCTGAATTTTTTTTTTTTAATTTTGGATGGTCTTAAATGGTCTACTGTCAAGTCAAGTAAGATTTAACTTTACCAAACAAACAAATTTTAGACTAGTCCAAATTGCAAGGATTTGTAGACGACAAAATAAATGTGACTGAGAATTTGAAATTTGTTTATGGAATTTTTGAAAACATTGTGGGAAAAGGAGAAAATGATGGTCACCAGCATTTTTTTCCTTTTCCCTCAATGTTTTCAGAAGGCTTCTTTCTCATGGTCCTTATAAGTCGGGATTGTATGGTAAAGGGTAAACAAGTATAATTATGTGGTTTCTAAGGCTTCTCCCTATTATTGAGACTATAGATCTATTGAAACCTTCAGGTGACCTTCATGAACTATGTATCACTCTTCACAAGACACCGTAAGTTTAGCCTTCTCGAAATTCAAAACATTTCTGGCGACACGTTGTATGCGGCTCAAAGACGGGATTTATCTTTCTTGATACAAGCATTTTCTCCTATTCCAACAATATTTCGGAAAACTTCATAACTAGGCGACGTGAAAATAAAACATTGCTTTGATAATGGTTGACCATATACCCTAAACAATTGACACATATAAGTGAAGCCTGGTTACCAGCATTTTCTCCTTTTCCCACAATGTTTTCTTCTCTATCAAACAAAAACGCATCATTTAACCCATTACCACACAATCCCTATTTTTGACAACCCTGAGATATAAAAAAGCCTTCAGAAAACAATGTGGGAAAAGGAGAAAATGCTGGTAACACTTCACAAAACAAGTTTCAAATTTTCAGTCACCTTTCTTTTGTTGTCTGCAAATACTTTGGACAAGCCTAAAATATTTTTATTTGGAAACGAGTTAACCCTCTATCACACTATCCCGACTTTTAACGACCAGCAGTTTCTCCTTTTCCCACAATGTTTTCTATCCTGTTGGAAACAAATTTCAATTTTTGATATAATGTTTATTTTGTCATCTGCAAGTGCTTTCAATTTGGACATATCTAAAATTTTGTTATTTGGTAGAGTTAAGACATACCGATATTGTCATCTGCAAATACTTTCAAATTGGACGGGTATAAAATTTTATCGTTTGGTAAAGGGTTAAATGCTTTTTCAGATCGTGTAGACTAAGGTCTGACTGTACAAAACCACCAGCATTTTCTCCTTTTCTCACAATGTTTTCAGAAGGCTTCTTTCTCAGGGTCGTTGAAAGTCGGGATTGCATGGTACTGGGTTCAGGTGTGACTGTATAAAATCATAATTATGTTTGTAAGTGAAAGGTCCAATTAATTAAAATTCTTTAGCAGATGTTAAGGATTTGTCAATGAAAAAGTACAAAACATTCTTGGAAAAGAAGTAAATACTGGTAACCATCAATTTCTTCCTTTCACGCAATGTTTTCAAAGACCTTTTTCCAGCAAGGCATGGGTTATTTGGTAGTGGGTTGCTCATACATATATATTAACTCTTTTCCAAACAACAAATTTTTCGACCAGATCAAATTGAAAGCATTTGCAGACGACAATTCAACTCTTGCGGAAAAGACGATTTCTGTCTATGATAGGGTAGAAAACATTGTGGGAAAAGGAGAAAATGCTGGTTACCAGCATTTTCTCCTTTTCCCACGATGTTTTCAAAAGGCTACTATTCCAGACCCATAAAAACCAGGGATTGTTCAGGAAAGATCCATATCACGACATGAAAGGTGAATTATTTGGGACAGGTCTGATAACCTGTCATGGCTGTGTTAGGATGCTCTAATCTTGTCAACTATCCACAGGTAATGTTTTTGGCCAACTTAAATGTTTTACCCTTTACAAAACAAATTACAATGCTTTTAAAAACAATGTGGGAAAGGAAGGAATGCTCCTTTTTCCACAATAACTCCGTGTAGTCAGCTAATTTGATCTAAACTGTCTGCAAAACTTAATTCTGGTAGGGCCAGCCCTTTAACCCTTTACCAAATGGCAAAATTGTAGACTTGTCCAAATTGAAAGCATTTGCAGATGACAAAATAAATGTGGCTCAAAAATTGAAATTTCTTTTGAGAAGGGTAGAAAATACTGTGCGAAAAGGAGAAAATGCTGTTAACCAGCATTTTCTCCTTTTCCCACAATGTTTTCAAAAGGCTTCTTTCTCAGGGTCGTTAAAAGTAGGGATTGTGTGGTGAAGAGTAAAGGATTATGACCACATTCCCATCCACTCTACAGCACAATAAAATACAAACAAGACTTTTCATAATCCTTATACATGCAGTATCTGACAGTTTCAGAAAACATTGTGGTGAAAAGACCAACTGATTATGATAAGCACTTGGTCCTTTTATCACCATTTTAATCAATGAGAAACATTTGAATTTTGTTTTTGTTCCAATATTTTGTCCTATTCTTAGCAAAATTTGGTGAATCAAATAAAAGCCTATGCAGAAATGGAATAATGGGCAGGTTACCTATACCTACAGGGAACAGCACTTGACCAATTTCCAACATTTATATTTACAATTCAATAAAACAGCAATTACATTTATCTACATGTATAATCTCTTGTATAGGCAAATTCAAATTAAACTCGGGCAAAATTCAACGCAATGGAGAAAAATTTAAGGTTACAGAGAACATGTCAGTTTTGAATCAATATACATGTTGAATATTTTAGCAAAGCAGCGATGGAACTTTCACAAGACATCACTCCCAAATCTGATGAATTCTTGTATAAATTCACAACTTGGTGCAATATAAATAAATATAAATATAAATTTTGCGAACAACAAAATTTTATCAACTGTGGATCAAACGATGGGATTTATCATAGAAAAGAGATAAAAACGTACATGAAGTTGCAAAAGAATACCAAATGATTGTAAACATTATTTTTCCCTTTTTACAAAAACATTTTCAAAAATTTTGTTTCACAGGGGTCTACAAAGGGGCACCCATCTACTTGGCAAACAGGCAAAATGATTGGAATTGATTCAGGTTTATCAACAAAATTATTCATTCTTTTTTTCTTGAAGGGAATTATGAGAGAAGCTTAAAACCCATTACCACACAATCCCTACTTTTGACGCCCCTGAGAAAGAAGCCTTTTGAAAACACTGTGGGAAAAGGAGAAAATGTTAGTAACCAGCATTTTCTCCTTTTCCCACAGTGTTTTCTACCCTTCCCAGAACAAATTTCTATTTTTTAGTCACCTTTATTTTGTCGTCTGCAAATGCTTTCAATTTGGACCAGTCTAAAATTTCCTTGTGTGGTAAAGAGTTAAGTAAGAATCAGCCTCAGAAACAAGAGGACTTTGCCAATTCACAAGATCACCCTTCATTTTTCATCTAGCAATAATTGCTAGTCTACTGCCATCATGAGCCATTAGGATTGACATGAATTACAAAATCTGTGCCACTACTACTTAACTCTTTACCAAACAACAAAATTGTGGATTAGTCCAAATTGGAAGTATTTCCAGACGACAAAATAAATAAATCAAAAATTGAATTTTGATTTGGAAAGGGTAGAAAACATTGTGGGAAAAAAGAGAAAATGCTGGTAGTTACTAGCATTTTCTCTTTTTCCCACAATGTTTTCAAAAGACTTCTCTCACAGGGTCATTTAAAATCGGGATCGTCTGGTAAAGGGTTAAACAAAATCAACATACAAAATCATATAGACTGGACCAGAAGGTTATCAATAATGTTTGCTAATAAGTAAATCGACCCCGTGACTTATGCAAATTGGGCTTATTGCAACCTTTTTCTTTTGGATTTTTTTTTACCGAGTCTTGTAGGTCTTGTCAAGCTGCAGTGTCAAACCTCAATATCGACGTTCTCCCGATACGCATTTTCATTGGTTGCAGCTAGCACTAGCTGCACAATATCAAATCACTCATAGCATTTAATCTTTGATAAAAATAGAACAAGGTCGCACCCTTTCGGATAAAAATAGAAGGTAAACATGAATTCCTCTGTGGATGTGTGCCGGATCTGTAATGATTTCTTACCGAAAAAGACAAACGAACAATATTTACAGAAAGTTTCAGTGAGACCAATCAATTATCAGAGGTTTTGGGCTGTATCCCAGCACCTCACCATAGAATGTCAAAGTATGTTTGTGGTCACTGCTTCATGTTCAACTATCGTATTTGTAAGTGGTTCGTAAAACGATATTTCATTGGCTATAAGAAATAGGATGTAAAGAGCATAATAAGCAGCATCCAATAGGGGCGTATTGCGGAAATCTCGAAATCCGCCTCAATCCGCCAACGTAAGATCCACATAGTGATCGTAATCTTGGCTCGCGAAGATAATGACCTATGCAAATTGGGCTTATTGCATTTTTCCCTTTTTTTTTCTTAGCGAGTCTTGTAGGTCTTGTCAGGCTGCAAAAAGTAAAGTGAACTCTAGCAAGTATTCAAATGCCAATGTATCAAAAAAAATTTTCTTGCTTTTTCAAATACAGTCAAGCCGCGTTTATCCGGGCTCCAAATTTCCGGAAATCTCAAGATCCGGAAAGAAACATCAGGGAACGAATATTTTCTGTACAAATTTTACTTTTTATTCCGGAAATCCGCGTTCCGGAACCAGAATGAAAAAATCGGGAACGAAGGGTTAAAGATTAATACAAATCTTATCCGAAACACCGGACATGGCCTGACTGTATATTACAGAATTTAGACTTGTTATTTTCTCCGGTGTCATAGTAGACTGGTTTCATAAATATCAATACAGGCTACTTCGAGCGGATGTGGACTGGTTGTTAGTACACGTGAATAACACGAGTGTCAGTCTCGTATCAATAGTTGCAGACAGTTTTCACACGTTTTGAAAACACACATGTTAATTAGAAGTGTTTTCCGAAAGTGTTAAATGACTATCGCGTGCCATCGTTAAGTTTCAGTTTGACAGGCTATCCACTTTTTGTACTTTTTTTTGTAAGACAAGACAAGACAAATCTTTTATTCTCCCAAATATACAAATCATACAAAAAGGGAAAATGACGAATACCAAGCAAAGTTAAAACAAGATTTCCAGTATATTCAGTGGTTTTATAATTATCTGATATCTTTTAGAGTAAACTGACTTTCGTGACAATTTCACGCTTTTGTTGTTTAATTATTACTTGATCAGTAATTAATACTTAAAAATAATTTTACTCCAAATACACTATAAAGATGATTAAAAACATGCATGTCTTTTTATGACAATTTATTTTATTATGTATCTGAACAATCATATAGAAACAAAACATATGTACATGCATACAAGTACAGTAGATTCCGCTTATTTGCAAGTCCTATTTGTCAGAGAAAATATCCCAAATAAGCGGTTGGCCCGATAATCCGATGGCTCTTTTCAGACCGGAAGTCTAACCAGAGATGCAGACGATCGTTTCGTTCTAATGACAGACGTTCAGATCTTGCATCCTGATCATTTGATTAATGTTCATATTTTTTTAAATATATGTATTTCAAACTAAACAAGTTTTCAAAAAAATATTTGTTTGCTTACTTTATTTACCTATCAAGTGCACAAAGTACCAGAAACGATCCAGGCTGTTGACCATGGTGATGCTTCGTTTGACATAAATTTCAACACAAACTTTTTGTAAACACAGGTTTCGAAGCATATCTCCAGTTTCTGTTACTCCTTGTGTACATGCACTTTCTTACACAACATGATCGTGTACTGTGCACCTGTATAAACCCCTACTCGCCACCTGTTCGGTTGAATAGGTGGGTAAAAGTTTGTGTGACGTCATAGACTGATTGCCGCACAGACGATTCTATTTTAACGCCTTAATTTAGGTCATACCATTCAAAGCAGACCCAAGTAAGAAACGGTTTTCTGTGTTTTTCACAGTTTACATTCGGCACACCTTACTCTCACGCCTGTAGTCAAATTGTTTGTCACAAATTGGATTATCAAAGAGACACTTACAAATGGTTAAGTTTTTTTCTACCCAGTGTGTTACAATTATCTGATCGGTGATAGGTTAATTCGATCGGTCTTTCTTGTAACAGGTAAAGTGCGGAATTCGTCTTCAGTTGCTTTCGGGGAGCGTAGACCGAGATCAGACTGCACAGAGTGTGAAGTCTGATCATAGAAAGTCCATGTAAGTTTTTTATTTTTTTGCCGAGGTATACCAAGACAAGATTTAAGTACAAGTAGTAATCTTTTCGCCAATTTTCCTGCACTAAAATTACCATTTTATTTATCAGTGCTCTTGGTGGTGGGTGTACAGCCTGGTACCCAAAATCTCGCGTAACCGTCCAATTGTTGAACTTGATAATCGGCAACTAGTGAAGTAAACTAATGCACCAATGCTGCAAAACAGCCACCGAGTTAACAAGGTCCATATTCAGAATGTCGGCCATTTGCAGATGTTTTGTAAACGTTATTGCACTTTCTTAAATGAAAAGAATAACATGAAATACGCCAAGAATTTTTATCCTTAATGACTAAATTATGAAAACGGAACATGTCGGACTCGTCGTTTGTATGCAGTTGCATCAGTTTTTATCTGTGATTCTCCGTATGCACTGAAATTCGACTTTCATCGTTTTGAGTAACCTTTTTTTTCCCGGACAGATTGGAATTTTTCGCTGTCTTATCCCAAGGAATTGCTAATAAACACTAGAATTTCGAGTAACTTGCTAATTCTTCGTTGCAAAAAACCGAAATGTTCTATTTATAGGATCCCGATTAAGAGTTGAAATTTACGTTGTCTTAATAGGAAATGGATCGGTGCTGGACCAAATCTTTTAAATAACCGAAAATCCCAATAAACAGGGTTGCAATTAAGTGGAATCCACTGTAATTGTGTAAAACATACACTAGCGAAATTCTTACGATGCACGGTGTAAATAATACGCCATCGTAATTCTTACGATGCACGGTGTCCATTATCAAGATGGACTCATTTTGGGTCCTACTTTGTTGATCCGGAGATACGGCTTGTCCGGAAACATCCATAGGGAACAGAAGTGTCCGGATAAACGCGACTCGACTGTATAGATAAGCATCCAGAAAATCTTCATCATGCTTATTTCCTTTTGTAACATGGCCGATGGACAAGGCCATCAGATCGAAGTGGATCATATTTAATAAACAGATTAGAACATCCCCAATCAAATTGTACTCACTGTCAGCAATGGACAGATCATACCAGACCTTACTCAACCCTTTACCACACAATGACTACATTTGACGACCCTGAGGTAGAAGCATTTTGGAAACATTGCCTGGAAAAGGAGAAAATGCTGGTAACCAGCATTTTCTCCTCTTCCCACAATGTTTTCTATCCTTCCCAATTCAAATTTTGTGTTTTTAAGTCACATTTATTTTTGTGTCTGCAACGTACTGCTTTCAATTTGGACCAGTCCATAATTTTATCACTTGGTAAAGAGTTAACCCTTTACCCCATGAGGCATTTCTGTGGCGTTTCTAAATGACCCTAAATAACAGCAAGGATGAAGCCATTTCTTATGTGTAAATGAGACCTTTTGATACCATAGAAAACATTGAGCAATTTCACCTTTTGCCACAATGTTTTCCTAAGGCTCCTAAATGCAATGAGTAGAAATGAGTATCTATGGAGTAAAGGGTTAAGTAAATCCTAGCAACACTTTATTTATTCTTGCTTCCTTGGACACCTGTAGTATGAGTACATGGGCTGGGAAAATCATGCCTTGCTCAAGGACACTTTAACTATGACCCACCCCAGGAAGGATCACACTTGAGAAATTTGCGACATCTGTACTGATGTAAAAAAAAAAGTTTTAGACATTCGCGAATTGATACTGTTAAAAAATTTATGGAATTTACAAAAAAAAATCCTGGTTACAAGCATTCTGTCCTTACTTTGTAATGTTTTTAAAAGCTTTCTCCCCTGTGCTAGTAAAACATGGTGTTGTTTGGCAACAAAACCGAAATATTTTGGGGATGAATTTTCCACATCCAAGGAGCCCCCAGAATAAAACTTGAAAGCCTTTTCTGTTTTTGCCGACTGCAAAAACAAGGGTAGAGCTTCTCGCTTCAGTAAAACTCAATAAAACCAGTACCTCAACCGTTCCCCCCCAATCTCGTGTTTTTTCAGGTTTTTATAAAACATTGTGATATAAGGAGAAAATGTCGTTACAAGAATTATCCCTTTTTTGCACAATGATTTCTACTCTTTCAAAGCCATACTTCATATCCATTTCGACCACATTCAACTTGTACACCACCTCAGCTTTAACTACCACAGGTCTAAAACTGTGGTGCAGTGAAAAGTGTATAGTTTATTCAACAAAATTGGATCATTACCCCTATGTGCAATTTAAACTGATGACCAGAGACCATTAATCCTTTTCCACACAATCCGAATTTTAACCACCCTGAGAAAGAGGTCTTTTGGAAACATAGTGCAAATAGGATAAAATGCGGGCCATTTTGCTGCTGACCTCATATGTGTAACTGGGCCAATAGGAAATCACTTGATTAATAACATTATCGTTATAATAACATTAATTATAATTATGAATACAACCACACAATCCGAATTTTAACGACCCTGAGAAAGAGGTCTTTTGGAAACATACATGTAGTGCAAATAGGATAAAATGCAGGTCAATACGGCTGACCTCGTACGTGTAACTGGGCCAATAGGAAATCACTTGATTAATAACATTATTATTATAATAACATTATATCATGAAATCAAAATCACTACCTCTATCGGTAGCTCTGATTATACATAGTTCTAATAGATAGTTCTAGGAAAATATAGGCTAAAATGGGGACTGGCTAAAATGCCATATAAACCCATTGCAAAACATACAATGTTTCTTTTTAAAATGGGACTACTAGGTACTTTTAACCCTTTTATACCATACAATCCCACCTTTTAACACCCCTGTGAAAAAAACATTTTGAAAACATTATGGGAAAAGGAGAAAATGCTGGTAACCAGCATTTTCTCCTTTTCCCACAATGTTTTCTACCCTTTCCAAATCAAATTTCAATAATTTAATTCATATTTATTTTGTGGTCTGCAAATGCTTTCAATTTGGACCAGTCTAAAATGTTCTCATGTGGTAAAGAGTTAAACTCAGATTAAAGAGCCTACAAAATTTTTTTTTAATCATATAACCCCCCTTGTTTTCAGTGTAATATACCCATTACGAATTTTCTTATCTTATATCACGTTTGATATAACATTTGTGTGATGTTATTTTTGACGTCATTTTGTACGCATTTCATACATGTGAATGGGTCTCATGGTAAAATACCCCGGGTGTATTTATGAATGTTTTTGCATCATCTAATCTGTATTTTGTGAAATATCATTATGTGACTAAAAGAATCTGACATTTGTGAGCGTTTGAGATAAGATTTTATTAAACTCGTCAAGGAAAATGTTATTAAGCCCACCAAAGGCTTGCTTAACTCATTACCAAACAACAATTTATAGGTTTGTCCAAATCGAAAGCATTTGCAGACGACAAAATAAAAGTGACTGAAAATTTGTTTGGGAAGGGTAGAAAACATTGTGGGAAAAGGAGAAAATGCTGGTAACCAGCATTTTCTCCTTTTCCCACAATGTTTTCAAAAGGCTTCTTGCTCTGGGTCGTAAAAACCAGGGATTGTTTGAGAAAGGGTTAATGACAATTCCCTAGACTTGTTTAATAAAATCTTATCTCAAAAGCCAACTCATGTCAGATCCTATATATCTGATAAAGGGTTAGAGAGTTTATGTTTTTCTATTTCTCTCCCCATCAAAGGCCCACCACAGCAGCTCCAGACAGCTAACACCTGGATGTATTGTGAGATATATGCCAGTCTCATGTAAGAATATTACATGACTCATTATAATGATTTTTCTAACCCATTTCCCAAAATGCCAGTTTTATAATCAGACAATCAGTATTGAAGACATACAAACATCACAGCTCCAGAAAGAGGGCGTGATTCAGGTTTCGAAGTGGAAAATATCAATTATTCTCCACCAAAACCCATGTTGTGGGTACTCATTAGAATAGTCTCACAGAGACGATTCTAATGAGTACCCACAACATAGGGTTTCTATGAGAAATAATACATTTAGAACACCCATCACTTTGTCTTATGGGAAGCTCTGCAACATTATAATTTATAACTCTTTTCCATACTACAAAATAGACAAAATTAGAAAGAGACCTGTATATTTTGGAAACTTTGTGTGAAAAGGAGGAAATGCTGATCAACATTTTCTCCTTTCCCACAATGTTTTTGAAAGCTTTTTTACTCACAGAGTATTGTGTTGAGAAGAGATTGGCTTAAAAATTATGTCTATACTCCCTATGGTTTACAAGGCTACATGAAAAGAGAAAAAATAGTCATTTGACCAGTTTCACACTATTCTAATAATTATTGTCCTGTTGTCTGCAGTAGATGTCTGCAAAGAAAAAAAATTTAATTTACCCTTCACCACACATTCCTGAGACTTAATAACCCTGTAGAAGAAAACAATGTGTGAAAAGGAGAAGATGCTGGTAACCAGCATTTTCTTCTTTTTCCATGTTTCTAATCTTTTTTAACCCATTACCACACAATCCCTACTTTTGACGCCTCTGAGAAAGAAGCCTTTTGAAAACACTGTGGGAAAAGGAGAAAATGCTGGTAACCAGCATTTTCTCCTTTTCCCACAGTGTTTTCTACCCTTCCCAGAACAAATTTCAATTTTTCAGACACTTTTATTTTGTCGTCTGCAAATGCTTTCAATTTGGACCGGTCTAAAATTTTCTTGTGTGGTAAAGAGTTAACTCTTTACCAAACGACAAAACTTTAGGTTTGTCCAAATTAAGCATTTGCAGACGACAAAATAAAAGTGACTGAAAATTTAGAATTTGTTCTGTAAAGGGTAGAAAACATTGTGGGAAAAGGAGAAAATGCTGGTTACCAGCATTTTCTCCTTTTCCTCACAATGTTTTCTACAGGCTTCTTTTCTCAGGGTTGTCAAAAGTAGGAATTGTGTGGTAATGGGTTAATGACTTAAGTCATCATTTGACAAGTACTTTATTTGCAATCTGAAAATGCTTTTAATTTGGTTTTGCTTGAAATTTTGTCGTTTGGTAAAAGCATAACAAAAAAAAACTGTGTTCAGTTTCAGATGCTGTATATAGGACCAGAAGGGATTTTTTTTTTCCCCAGGAACTTTTTACATTGACCATGTACGAAACCACACTCGCCATATTTTTAACTGTAGTGTGATAAGTTTAAAATCTGCAGCATTTTCTATATAGGGTCTGGAAACCCTATAGACAGAGATTTTTTTTCATGAGCATAAGACTTGTCTGCACTGAAGGCATTTTTGACTATTAATTAAGTTTTGTTAACCCATTAACAAAAAATCCCTACTTTTGATGACCCTGAGAAAGAAGCCTTTGGAAAATATTGTGGGAAAAGGAGAAAATGCTGGTAACCCTTCACAAAACAAGTTTCAAATTTCAAGTCACTTTTATTTTATCGTCTGCAAGTGCTTTGGACAAGCCTAAAACAGTGCCGTTAATGGTAATGAGTTCTGTTTGATGATACTTTGAAAAGGCAAAAGGGTATCATGCAAAACAGACAAAAATAATGGATGCCTGATTTTTAATGCATTTCTAAAATGTTTTTCGTGAAAGATTTTTTTCCCCTGAGGAATTGCTCTAGATTTATGAACACTTTTTACGGGTCTGATGCACAGCAACTACTCAAACATATGACACAGGCTACCTTACACCAGAATAATAGCTCACTTGCAAATTAATATAAATCAAAGGTTCTAGTGCAATCCTTTTCGTAACAGTTTAACCCATTACCACACAATCCCTACTTTTGACGCCCCTGAGAAAGAAGCCTTCTGAAAACAGTGTGGGAAAAGGAGAAAATGCTGGTAACAAGCATTTTCTCCTTTTCCCACAGTGTTTTCTACCCTTCCCAGAACAAATTTCAATTTTTCAGTCATCTTGATTTTGTCGTCTGCAAATGCTTTCAATTTGGACAAGTCTAAAATTTT
Source organism: Tridacna crocea (assembly GCA_943736015.1). NCBI lineage: Eukaryota > Metazoa > Mollusca > Bivalvia > Cardiida > Cardiidae > Tridacna > Tridacna crocea. The sequence continues at coordinate 9,877,613 of OX031068.1, forward strand.
CTCGTGTGGTAAAGAGTTAAAGTAAAAGCAGTGTCTTAATTTTACACCAATTTTTCATTTTCATCTACATGTACTAAATAAACATTAATCTCAATATTGACTGTAATCTTAACTTGTTATCAACAAAAATTTAGCTTTGTCCAAATCAAAAGCATTTGCAGGAGACAAAATAAAGTGACTGAAAATTTGAAACTTGTTTGTGAAGGGTAGAAAACATTGTGGGAAAAGGAGAAAATGTTGGTTAACAGCATTTTCTCTTTTTCCACAATATTTTCTAACTTTAGATTTCTTTCTCAGGGTTGTCAAAAGTAGGGATTGTGGGGTAATGGGTTAAACAATTCTGAAGACAGCAATACTTTACGAATGGTACTTGCTAATTCCAAAGGCTTGAAAAATAGTATATCAAGACTTTTCAAATCTCCTCCCAATGAGGCCTTGTCCATGTCTTGGACTCGATACCGTTGTAGCAGGCAGCTAGGTGAAATTAAATCAAGAAACAAAGTGTGAAAATCCTACTTCAAATGAGCTTTTTATTTCAGTGTTCCTAGTATATTGTAATAGTAAACCTGTCTATTCATTCTGAAACACTTTTGACAGTGTCAACTTAAGAAAAAGTGTTCCATAAAACTTCCAAGTTGTAACTCTGAAAAAAAACAAACAAACGTGTGTAACCTCATCCGAGGTACAAAGAAAACAGTAAAGCAATGTTTTGTGAAATTCAAGATAACAAAATCTTGGGCGGACACAGCAACTTTGGGGTAGGGTCCCCCAGAATTTCATAAAATTTTGGCATCAGGACATCTGTCGTATAAGTCGGGGTCAAGTCCTGTGTACTAAATGTGCTGACGCATTAAAGCATTGTACCAAACTGAAGTACTGCCCATATACATGCAACTGCAAATGTTGTGAAGAGATTTTCATATAATCATCTGTTCAGTGACACAAAAGGACATCTAGGGAAGGCTACAGACAAAAATCATGTGTAAACTACACTTACCTCTGATCTTCCTCTCTTGTTGGTGTATGAAGATCCCCAACTGCAGCTGCTAAAGCTGGCGACAATCCATCCTGGTTCTGTATCACATTTAAATCCTTATTCAAGACTCCACTGAAGGCATCAGAATTCGTCGGATTCATACTGGCCGCAGATACAGAATCACGAGGTGTTGACCTGTCACTGTTTGAAACTGGAACATTTTGAGTTTTGCTATCAGTTAAGTTTGCACTTTCACTTGTATGTACACCTTGTGATACACCTGGATTTGCAATTTGTTGGGGTAAATGTACATACGTTTGGTACGTAGTTGATCCCTGACCCTGATCTTGGACAGGAATTGGGTTATTTATAGGCGGATGTAGATTAGATGAATCACTAGCTATATGAGAAGGGGCTTGAATATTTTGATATACACTTGTGCCTGGCATTGGATGGCCTGGTTGACCAACTGAATAATGTGGCATATAAAGGCCTTGTTGTTGATGTACATTTCCAACACTCTGATTCTCAGATGTAGGAATATTCTGCTGAACTGATCCAGCTTTCAAATCTCCCACCTGGGTGTTACCAGAACTTGAATGAACAGCATCAGCTGATACAACAGAATTAATACTTTGGTGAGATTGGGATCTGTTAGTATTTTGGCACATTGAGTTTATCCCTTGTCCTTGTGAAGAATCAGTATAATAACCTATAGATGACATAACACTACTAGCAGTATTACTACTAGTGGGAGGATTCACAGCTGTGACCGTAGCTGGATGGATTGGCTGAAAGTTTTCAGGGGTTCCAGAAACCTGTTGGCCTTCAGGAATCTGTGTCTGGACCAAGGTGTGCACTGTACCAGTAGCACCAGCTAGTAATGGATTTTTTGCTGGATCATCAACCCCATGCACATAATGAATAGAGCTGCCAGCACTAGAACTACCTGAATCATTCCGGGTATCCTCAGTGTAAACCTTAGTCTCGCTTTTCTCTGTGCTGATACTTGTTGAAGGATGCGGATCCAAATAATCATGACATATCCATCTGCCTCTATGGAAAGGCTCTTTAGTTTCAATTTTAACAACTCTGAATCTAGAATGAATGTCTGCCCCCGTCTTTTCCTTCACATTATCTGCAACAACATGCACAACATTGTTTTGACTGGAAATGCTGGGCATATCCTCTGCTGCTGAAGGAGTATCCTGTCCATAGTCAGTTGCCCGAGAAGTATCCAAAATTTCAGAACTATATTCCTCCGTCATGTCGGTGTGACTTTCATCCAAGTCGTCCATACTGTCTCCGTCATTCGTGTCATTCAACTTGACACTTGTAATCTTAAACGTACCCTTTTTCTTCGGCAACAAGTTGTCCGTGCCAGGCCTAGCATTGTTGAAATTAGTTCTGTGATCAATATCACTTTTAGCAATAGAGTCCTTGATGTCTTGGTGTTCAGATATAACAGCCATTTTGACTTGTGAGGGTCTATCTGCCATGATTAACTGACATGTACACAGACTAAATTTGTTAAAGAAACAGGATTTTCTTCACAAATTTCACCAACAGACACTGAAACTGGCTGTCAAATAACCGTTCCATTGTAACCAAACAGTCCCAAGGGACTGTTACAGTCAAGTTCACGCAAATTTTTGGAATATCACAATTCCTGTCAGATTTTACAATTCTATTTCCTAAGACAGTCAATGGCGGACATTCGCAGAGGCGTGTGGGAAATGTGACGTCACACACCAGACGACTGGAGAGTTTGATTGTGGTATAATATAATTACTCGAGTAGCATATTTTAAATACCTCCGACGGATTTCATTTTAACTATGTGTGGTGAGGGTACAGTTTTTTTGGGGTGTTGAAAGCATAAACTAAATGTGTGGGTACATACGAGCGCACTGTAAAAACTAATCGTGGCAGTTATAAGGTCGATGGCAACAAAAACAAGAAAACGTCATATTCACTAATTACGATATATTCTCATTTTGATGACGACGAAAGAGTTCTTCGCGGTCACGTGTTTTATAATAACACATCTAAGACTTATCCAAAATGAAAGTCATTACTGCCATCCTGGTTCATGGTAAACATATTCATGAAATTGAATCATTACTCAGTTCTGAATTGGAAGCTGTCAGTGAATGGTTGTTTAGTAACAAACTCTCTCTCTCTCTCTCTCCCGTGATTTGGGCAAAACCGAACCTATTTTATTTGGTTCCAAACACAACTAAAAACCAAATCTAAACTCAATGTCTCATGCAAAGGTCAATTAAATGAAGCTAGGGAATTGATTAAGTACCTGGTGCAGCAAAGAGCAGATCCTCTCTTTTGAATCAATGTCTAGGTCTGTATGTGTAAAGCAAATGGACATCTTAAGTTTTTGTACAATGAAACATAAAGTTCTTGTCTTATCATACGAAGAAGTTACTGGTAATTAGGTATATTATTCAGTGTCACCTAGATTGTGCTTCAACAGTATGGTTTTACTCAGTTATACCTGAGACACAAAACTAACTACATCTAATCAGATTTCATCCTCGGATACCCCGGGGTCTCCCTATTTGCTACGCTACATCGTCGATGTAGCGTAGCAAATAGGGAGACCCCGGGGTATCCGAGGATGATCAGATTTGTGCTTAATCTTGATTTCAGACCTCGCATTGAAAATGAACATTTCTCAAAACTAGGCTGGTTATCTGTTTCTAAAAGGCTTGACTTTACACTCTGTGCCATATTTTTAAGATTCATGCACGGTTTAAATTTGTTGAATTCTTTTTTTTTTCATGTTTCCTTCGTAGTACTTCTAACCGCTTCTTAGTACATCTGGGCAGTTCTAAGTGCTGCATGGTTGTTCTTGTTCTCTCTTGTTCTTGGTGGTTCATGGTGGTTCCAAGTAGTTTGTGGTGGAATTAACCGTGAAAGATGGCCTGTGCCAAAAGGTTGATTGGGAAACATTTTTTTTTTCAAATTTATAAGTTTGAATTAGTTCAAGAACATAATAATAAAACTGAAAGAATAAATATGCAAAAAGGGCAACTAGTAAATGTGTGTTATAAGTTAAGTTTTTATATACAAGACTGGTTGAAAAATATATTAGCCGTGCTTTCTGAAAAGAGGACAGTCCGTGCGGCTATTTTTTTATTTTTTTTTTTTCTATTGTCCAATTTTCTGCATGACGAAGAATCAGTCTACGTCATGATTCAAGCAGTTGTTAGACAAAGTGGATTTTAACGGATACAATTATTATGTGATGTCTTTCGATAAGTCGCTTTTTCACAGTGCATCATAATCTGTCCTTTGTCAGGAAGTAATTAATCTTAAATTTTCCATACAAATTGGTTTTTCCCTCTCATTTATGGTGTAATCACACGTCCTTGGGTTGTCCCATCTTTTCATTTACTAGAAGTAGTCTGACACAAATTTACAGAGGCTAATTGAATAAGCAAAAAGTGTAGCGGGATTCAGTGACGTTCTGCATTCGGCATACCTCATACCTCGAGTGAAGGGAGCCATCAAATCCCTCGGCTGTATTCAGTGGATTAATATGCACCAAAACGATACATTTCGTCGTCGGAAATTCGGCAGTTTACTGCTCTGAAAATTGCACGGGCTCCTCTCAACCCTTTCCCAAACGGCAAATTTTGGACCAGCATTTTGCAGATGACAAATTAACAGTCGTTAAAAAGATGACTTTTCTATATGATAGGGTAGAAAACATTGTGGGAAAAGGAGAAAATGCTGGTTACCAGCATTTTCTCCTTTTCCCACAATGTTTTCAAAAGGCTTTTATTCCTGACCCGTAAAAACCAGGGATTGTTTGGGAAAGGGTTAAAAAATCCAAGCCAAGGCTGACGATTCACTATGCTACTCTACCCTTGGCGAATCGAGCTTGATTTTTACATTCCCCCGATACGCATTTTCATTGGATGCAGCCAGCTCTAACTGCAACGAATGAAATCGCTCGTAGCATCATTCATCTTTGATGAAAATAGAATAAGGTCACTACTTTTCGAATAGAAGGTAAACATGGAAACCCACGTAGATGTCTGCTTATCGCTTCATGTGTATTCGTAAGCGGTTTGTAAAACGATATTTCATTGGCTTTTAGAAATATGATGTAAAGGGGGGTAAAATGGAGGGCGCATCGCAGGAATCTCGAAATAGGGCTCAATCAGCGGAGGTAAGATCCACGTAGTGATCATAACCTTGTTTCGCGAAGATGCTTAAAAAAGAAAACCCGAGTCCGAAATTTCCATCGAAATCTTTCTAACTATATTTAAGTTGACAGACCACAGGAATTTGACATTCTGTAACCAAAATAAATGATCAAATATGAAAAGAAAACCTCCACTATAAAATATAAACACAAGGACTGCAACGTCTCGATTGCCGGTGTAATGCAGAGAAATGACCCCCCATTACAAAATGACCTACGGTCATTTCTCGACGTAGAGGAATGACCCTTGAGACGTGGAATAATGACCCGGGTCGTTTTCCTACGTAGAGAAATAACCCATGTGTCATTCCTCTACGTCGAGAAATGACCCGTGGGTCATTTTGTAATGGGGGTCATTTCTCTGCATTACACCGGTGCTAGCAAAAGACAGCCTTTCCCACCCAAAATCACCCACGAAACAAACATTGAACATAATTTCCTTTAGCCTAGCGATAGACAACAGAAAAATGTACCTGCGACATTCGGCAATTCCTCAGTAGACACCTTTTAACTGGAGATATCCGTCATGTTTTACAATTTTTTTTGAAAATTTCTATTCCTTGAGGAAGCCATTTGCTCACGTCACAGGAAGGGCCAGGAAGGTATAATAGCAATGGTTGAAAAAGACCACTTTTTAGTTTAAACATATTTTATTGCCAAGTTAGGTTACAAGAATAAAATTTACAACACAGAACAATATACATAATAAAACGACTAGGCAAAAGGGTCTGATCACAAGTTCTCTCAACTTAGATTCGGGCATTCGGGCATTCCCTTAAAAAGATCACTTTATGTCACACTTTGTGTTTATTTATTGTATACGTGTGGAGGAAACGTTTTTGATTCGGGTTCATTTTTGTGTTAGTTAAAAAAGAAAACACGAAGATCCTCTGAAAGTGACAGCGGGTCATACGTGAGTATGCCTGCGTACTCTCTGTTCCTTCCGATTTATAGAGGATTAATATTAGATCTAGATCTACCTCTACCAAAAAAGACAAGTTGGCTTCGTTACAAAAGACGCAAGGAGAGGTCACCATCAATGTTCTCAAATACTTTATTGGCTTTTCATTTCAATATATTTTGGTACATATGTAAACAAATACGTAGAAAAAAACAGCCGAGTAGAAACCACTTGTGCTTTACGTGACGGTCATTTGACTTTCTTCCCGCGTTTTCAAGTCGCATGATCTTGTCCTGCAGTCTTCTTTCTCTGTTTTAACGAAATTCTTTCATCTGCTTAGATTTATTTGCTTAATAAAAAAATAAAGAAAAAATAATTTGGGAGGTCATTTGCAGCCATGGCAAATACATTTTACAAATCTTTTATGAATTTCGTCATGTAAAAATAAACCACGTCTACATGTATTTCCTGTTTCGGTTTTTCGATTTCGCTTTATTTACAAAACCATGACGAAACAGACTGTGTTGACCATCAGAACACTTTCGCTAGGGAAATAGATTTACACAGCAAATTCTGCGGCAGTCTGCTTTTTGAACTCATCCTGTTGTAGAGGACTGCTGACCTCTCCAATAAAGGACAAGTCGACTGTACAGATGAGTCTAAGCAAAGTACCATCCAGACAGCCTTGGGCACACTCTATTTCATCGAGTCAAGCCATGTGAATTATGATGTCATTTATTGCTTTCTGAGAGTATCATATCCATAATCAAACTGTACTATGGAAACTCTTTATCTTTCTAATAGCCAGTTTACTTTTTAGCTCACCTGAGCACGAAGTGCTCAGAGTGAGCTTTTGTGATCACTCACCGTCGGTCGGCGTCCGTCGTCCGTCCGTCCGTCCGTCGTCCGTTCACATTTTCTTGTTTACACTCTAGCATCTACAAATATCAACCAATCAGCACCAAACTTGGTCAAAGTGTATATGACCATAAGATCTCGGATGAGTTCGATTATGGTTCTAATCGGACCATAACATCTGGAGTTATTTGCCCTTGAATTGGAAAAATTGCTATATTTCACTTTGTTTACACTCTTGCATCTACAATTATCAACCAGTCAGCACCAAACTTGGTCAAAATATATATGGCCGTAAGATCTCGGATGAGTTCGATAATGGGTCAAATCGGACCGGAACATCTGGAGTTATATGCCCTTGAATTCGAAAAATTGTAATTTTTCACTTTGTTTACACTCTAGCATCTACAATTATCAACCAATCAGCACCAAACGGGGTCAAAATATATATGACCATAAGATCTCGGATGAGTTCGATTATGGGTCAAATCGGACCAGATCATCTGGAGTTATTTGCCCTTGACTTTGAAAAATTGCTATATTTCACTTTGTTTACACTCTAGCATCTACAATTATCAACCAATCAGCACCAAAGTTGGTCAAAATATACATGACCATAAGATCTCAGATGAGTTCGATTATGGCTCTAAGCGGACCAAAGCGACTGGAGTTATTTGCCCTTGACTTTGAAAAATTGCTATATTTGACATTGTTTACTCTCTAACATCTACAATTTTGAACCAATCAGCACTAAACTTGAGCAAAATATATATAACCATAAGTTCTTGTATAAGTTTGATTATTGGTCAAATTGGATCAGAACGACTGGAGTCATTTGCCCTTGAATTAGAAAAATTGCTATATTTGACTTTGTTTACACTCTAGCATCTACAGTTATAAACCAATCGGCACAAAACTTGGTAAGAATATACATGACCATAAGATCTCGGATAAGTTTGATTATGGATGTAAGCGGACCAGAACAACTGGAGTTATTTGCCCTTGAATTCGAAAAATTGTTATATTTCGCTTTGTTTACACACTAGCATTTACAAATATTAACCAATTAGTTCCAAACTTGGTCAAAATATACATGACCATTAGATCTTGAATGAGTTCGAACTAGAACAACTGGAGTTATTTGCCCTTGAATTAGAAAGTTCTTTAGAATAGTTCTTAGTCCGTAGCATAACTTTGTCATCTCCAGTTCTATTGACTTGAAACTTGGTATTTGTGTTTGTTGCAATAATACAAAGTGCAGTCTAGAAGAACCATAACTCTACCTCATACTACCTATGAGTTATTTCCCTTTGATTATCATTTTTACAGCATTTTCTGCTCGTCTGGAATATATCTGTGTCATCTACAGCCTGAACATATTCAAATTTGATATGCATGCTTGTTGTGAAGTGACAGAGTGCAGTGCACAAGAACCATAACTCTTCCTTGCACGAATTTTGAGTCATTCCCCATTTGGCCTTCATTTTTATAGCATTTCTTGCTTGTCCCGAGCAAACTTTTGTCATCTTAAGTAGAAATGACTTGAACTTTGGTATGCTTATTTGTTGCAATATTTAGAGGTGCAGTGCCTAAGAATTATAACTCCACCTCGTGCTGTCTTTGAGATATTTCCCTTTGAATGTTATTTTTACAGCATTAAGTGCCCGTCCGAAATAAATTTTCATTTCAAGTCAGAATGACTTCAAACTTGGTATGCATGTTTGTAGCAATATTACGGAGTACAGTGCGCAAGAACAGTAAATACCTAGTGCGAATTTTAAGTAATTCCACTTTGATCTTCATTTTTACAGTATTTCTTGCTTGTCGGGAATGGAACTTCGAAGTCCTAAGTTAAATTGCGACAATTTGCTGCTCTTGTTCCATTATCATTTGGCCTTGAACAATGATATGTGGTATTTATCTTTATTTTAGACCTTTGCTGTGTGGTACTCAGGTGAGCGATATCGGACCATCATGGTCCTCTTGTCTTATGACTGAGTAATGAGAAATAAAACGTGCGTCTCTGTGGATCAAATGACTTGAGCAATTTACCGGGATATAGGTCCCGGATTTTATCGTTGAGAAAAAAGCTCTGCACTGAAATGATGGATGTATGCGCCTAATGAATCAGATTGTATATCCCGGAAGTCAGAGGATAGAATTCATTTGCACGTCTTTGTCTGTCAAACAGCACACTTTTACAAACAATGCAAGCATGTCACTGTGGTCATATCTTTATCGAATGATTCGCCGCTATATTTTTTGTCCAGAATCATTTCTTCTGCTGCTTCTTGTGTTAATAATTTACAATACTCTTGCAAATATACCACCATTATGGGAAAAAGCAAAATTAAAATTGGGATTCATTAGTAGATCAAAGATTAAGTTTAGCAACGATGATGATGATGACAACTTGTACTGGGCCAGCGATCCAAACAAAGCATCATGGGAATCTAAAAATGGGCTTGCTGCTGTGTATTCCATTCAAGGAAGACGCCCACATATGGAGGACAGATTTAAAATCTACACAAATGGAAGCAAACTTGCAATGTATGGAGTGTTTGATGGCCATGGAGGAGAGGTACATAATAATATGCCCCTAGTTTTAAGCATGTTCCTGCACCTTATTGCAAATTGCTAAGCGCAAAAGCCTTTTTCTATTGTATCTCTAATTGAGCCTAAATAACTGCAAAGGTGAAGCCGTTTATGTGTATATGACACCTTTTGATAAAGAAAACATTGTGTCAAAAGGTGACATTGTACGTTACAAGCAATTCCATCTTTTGTCACAATGTTTTCCAAAGGCTTCTACAAGCAATGTGTACAAATGAGTATCTGTGAGTAAAGGGTTAACAAATGAGTATCTGTGGAGTAAACGGTTAAAATTCTTATTTGAACTTACAGTGTAATGATTGGGATGCGGTCAAAACGTACCGAAACCAAAACGTACCCCAAAAATAAGTCAAAACGTACCCAAAAGTTAAGTCAAAACGTACCCAAAATTTAAGTCAAAACGTACCCAGAGTAAATTTTTCATTGAAATAATTATATAGATAAAAAACTTCATGTATCTTACCTTTTAAGGATGTTTTTACTCTGACTCTCTTTATATCCTTTTAATTCTTTAAAAATGATGTATGTTTTCAATCCTACGTTACATTCAATTCTGGGTGATGTGTTTATGTTAAGACTAATCAGGTGTAACAAAATAGTTGTCATTAACAGTTTTATTTTCATAAAAGATTATTTACAATCATTTGTACACAATGCACCATAGTATTAATTATATTCACCACTCAGCCCATTTTCAAAGTTAACAAAAAATAAGTTAGATCTAGTCAATTTAAGTTTAAAATGAAAATGTTCAATGATATTTTGTTGAACATGTCTTTTTTTTTCACCAACAAAAAGCACAGGTAACCTTTAATTACACAATCTGTAGTATTTACAATCCTTCTGAAAAATAGCTTTTTACAACATTATAACAACTTCCTCCTGTTTCTCACAATGTTTTTTACCCTTCGAAGCCTTATATTATAATGGTTGTTTGCAAATGCTTTCAATCTGGAAGAGTCCAAGATTTTATTGATTGGTAAAGAGTTAAGTTTACAATATGTTCAGTGCAGAATATGTCTTATAATATTCGTCCTCTATATGTTAAAGTTTTAATTAACTGAAAAATTGTGTAAATATTTATACTTGTAATGATAAGAAGGTGTAACCAAGTCACCACTCATAGACAACAAAATCTTTTACTTGTCCATATTTAGGGAATTTAGGGAATTTCCAGATGATAAAAATGTTACAAAGAAGAACTTTCAAAGGGAAGAAAAGGAAAATATAAGAAAATTTATATAAGAGCATTTAATGAATTTACAAAAAAAAAAAAATCAACCCTTCAGTTTTTTATCTAAAGTAAACTGTCTCTCAAATCATCAATATTTTTGATTATTTTCGTTTATTTATCGTCGCTACCGGTTGCCCATCTGAGCGACGCCCCTAGAAGACGGTTAGTTGTTACGGGGGATAGTGCAAGGATACAGGACGATACTACTGAGAATTCCGCCTGGTTCTTTATCGTGCTCGGTGTATAGCACCGTCACACGGGACCTCGGTTTAACGTCTCATCCGAAAGACTATTAGTAATTTTTAGTTGGCCAGCCAGGGATACGAACCCACAACCTGTAGGACATTGTGTTCACAAGTCCTACGCTCTACCTACTGAGCTATATCGGCTGGTACATCAATATTTACAAAGCATTCAAATATATAATCAGGCAATATACAGCTGCTTTAATGTCACTGCGAATAATTAATTTATTTGCCACATTATTATAGTTTATTACACACTTTTTGGGTGTGAAAATAGCACCTTTTGTTATCCAAACAATGTAATTAACGTATCTCATTTTTATAAAAGCATATCTACTAATTCTTATGAAGATTTTTTTTCCGATTTTTTTTTAATGGATAAAATATAATATTAATAATGATGGATAACGATATCAAGGTATGTGATGCTTTTTCTCATATGTTAATTGTATTTGCATAAAAAGAGAGGTACACTGTAATTTTATCATGAAGCGTTTGGTAGACTTAGCTACATGTTCTGTGATATGCTTCATTATTTGTTTTGTTAATGTAAGGCAAATTTGAAATAAAGCAGAATGAAAAATTATTGTCATCAAGATGGTGAAAACAATATTTCTATTAATTTGTGGAAAGATGGAAGATAAAAACACTATAAAAATCATGGGTACATTTTGACTTCATATTGGATACGTTTTGACTCCACTTGTTTTGAATTCAGTTGGGTACGTTTTGACTTGGGTACGTTTTGGTTTGGGTACGTTTTGACTGTAAACCTAATGATTGAAGGTTCTGTATAGTTGTTTTTAATGTTTCAGCTTGATGATTGTTGTATTTCAGTTTGTGAAATTGGCGTTGACTAAAAGTAGGGAAATATTCTGTATCAAAATAAAACATATTTAAAGTCAAATCATGATAATGGGATAGTAATCAAAGTTTAAATGTCTAAAAAGTAAATTTGTCCAAATTAAAAGCAACTGGTCTCAAATGTGCTTGAAGAAATAAGATTTGTTTATGAAAGGGCATGAATTAATGTGGAAAAGGAAGAACATGCCTGTTACCAGGATTTTCTCCTTTATCCTTAGTTTTTTCAAAAGCCACCCCTCTCAGGGTCAATTAACCATTTACACCATAAGGCATTTCTATGGTATCTCTAATTGACCCTAAATAACATTAAGGATGAAACCTTTTGATAGTATAAAATGAGAAAACATGGTGGCAAAAGGTGAAATTGCTTGCGACGACTATTTCACCTTTTGCCACAATGTTTTCTAAAGGCTCCTACAAGCAATGCGTAGAAATGAGTATCTATGGAGTAAAGGGTTAAATGTGGTATTGTATAGTAAAGGTTATGGTTTACATTTAACCCTTTACCAAACAATCCCTGCTTTTTACAACCCTGAGATAGATGCCTTTTGAAAACATTGTGGGAAAAGGAGAAAACGCTGGAAAACATTATTTTCTCCTTTTCTCACAATGTTTTCTACCCTGCTGGAAAAAAAATCAATTTATGAGGTAACTTTTATTTTGTCGCCTGCAAGTGCTTTCAATTTGGACAACTCTGAAATTTTGTCGTTTGGTAAAGGGTTAAGATAATCCAAAAATTTTCTTCTAATTACAGTTTGTCGCAGAATATACACAGAAACATTTGTTCAAAAACATTGTATCAAATATCAATAGTAATGAAGCAGAACACCATAGGGAAGTCCTATCGAAACAGATTTTAAATATTGATGAAGAAATACTTAAGCTTGTGAAAAGGAAAGCAGACATCTCAGGTAGGTTTTGTGGGGCCATACTGTGTTTAATAAATTGAAAGAGCTTGCAGACAACAACATAAATGTGTTGCAAATCACAGGATTTGTCTTAGATGGGGAAGAAAACTGAAAGGGTAAAGTTGCAAATATGGGCACTGGCTACCAACATTGTCTCTTGTCTCATGTTTTCAAGTCATCTTCTGGTTGTACATCTTCGCGAGCCAAGGTTACGATCACTACATGGATCTTACATTGGCTGATTGAGCCCGATTTCGAGATTTCTGCGATGCGCCCTCTTTTGGATGCTGGTTATTACCCCCCTTTACATCATATTTCTGAAAGCCAATGAAATATCATTTTACAAACTCCTTACGAATACTATTATTCAACATGAAGCGATAAGCAGACATCCAAGTGGTTTCCACATGTTTACCTTCTATTCCAAAGGTGGCGACCTTATTCTATCTTTATCAAAGATGAAATGCTACGAGCGATTTCGTTCGTTGCAGTTAGAGCTGACTGCATCCAACGAAAAGCGTATGGGGGAATGTAAAAATCAAGCTTGATCCGCCAAGGGTAGAGTAGAGTAGTGAATCGTCAGCCTTGGCTTGCGAAGATGCTGGTGGTACAAAATTGGGATTACTTTGTTAAACACCAGATGACAACATGTAAGCCTTTTCCAGATTGAAAGGATTTGCAGACGACAATTTTAAAGTGGCTCAAATGGTGCAATCTTTCTTCTTGATAGGGTAGTAAACATTGTGGGAAATGAAGAAAAGGCTGCTTACCAACTTTTTTCTCCTTTTTATACGCCCGTCGAAGACGGGACGTATTATGGGATCACCCGTGGCTGGCGTGCGGGCGTGCGGGCGGCGTCCAGTTCTTTGTCCAGAGCATATCTCCAAAACTATTTTAGCTAGGGTTATGAAATTTCATGGGTGGATAGATCTCATTGAGGGGGAGTGCAGTGCACAGGAACCATAACTCTTGCTTAATTTTTGAGTTATTGCCCTTTGTTGTTTTTCATACTTGAATTTTGTCCGGAGCATATCTCCAAAACTATACTAGCTAGGGTTACAAAATTTCATGGGTGGATAGATCTCATCAAGGGGGAGTGCAGTGCACAGGAATAATAACTCTTGCTTGCTTAATTTTTGAGTTATTGCCCTTTGTCGTTTTTCATACTTGAATTTTGTCCGGAGCATATCTCCAAAACTATACTAGCTAGGGTTATGAAATTTCATGGGTGGATAGATCTCATCAAGGGGGAGTGCAGTGCACAAGAACCACAACTCTTGCTTGCTTAATTTTTGAGTTATTGCCCTTTGTTGTTTTTCATACTTGAATTTTGTCCATAGCATATCTCCAAAACTATACTAGCTAGGGTTATGAAATTTCATGGGTGAATAGATCTCATCAAGGGGGAGTGCAGTGCACAAGAACCATAACTCTTGCTTGCTTAATTTTTGAGTAAGTGCCCTTTGTTGTTTTTCATACTTGAATTTTGTCCATAGCATATCTCCAAAACTTTACTAGCTAGGGTTATGAAATTTTATGGGTGGATATATCTCACTGAGGGGGAGTGCAGTGCACAGGAACCATAACTCTTGCTTGCTTAATTTTTGAGTTATTGCCCTTTGTTGTTTTTCATACTTGAATTTTGTGCATAGCATATCTCCAAAACTTTACTAGCTAGGGTTATGAAATTTTATGGGTGGATATATCTCATCGAGGCGGAGTGCAGTGCACTGCAATCATAACTCTTGCTCGCTTAATTTTGAGTTATTGCCCTTTGTCATTTTTCATACTTGAATTTTGTCCGGTGAATATCTCCAAAACTATACTAGCTAGGGTTATGAAATTTCATGCGTGGATAGATCTCATCAAGGGGTAGTGCAGTGCTTAAGAATCATAACTTTTGCTTACTTAATTTTTGAGTTATTACCCTTTGTTGTTTTTAGCTCCACTGGCCGAAGGCCAGCGGGCTATTGTCATGGCGTTGTGTCCGTCGTGCGTCCGTCCGTCCGTCCGTCCGTTCGTCCGTTCGTCCGTTCGTCCGTGCGTGCGTCCGTAAACTTTTTCTTTAAAAAACTTCTCCTCAGAAACTATTGACTGGATTTTTACCAAATTTCACAGGAATGTTCCTTAGGTGGTCCTCTTTCAAATTCCTTCAAATAATTGTGTTCCATGAATAATTCTGGTTGCCATGGCAACCAAAGTAAAAAACCTTTAAAAATCTTCTCCTCCCAAACCGCTTATTGGATAGCATTACTTTTTGGCAGGAATGTTCCTTAGATATAGGTCTACAGAATTCCTTAAAAAAAAAAAGATCCATCAAAAAACATGGCTTTTATTGGAGACTCATTTTCCTTTTATGGTATAAAGTAAAATCTTTGAAAAATTTATTCTCTCAAACTACTTGTTTTGATTTCATTGTTGTATTGAAGGTTAGTTCCAATGGTAGTAAGTCTTTACCATACAATCCTGACTTTTAAGGACCCTAAAGAAGAAGTCTTTGGAAAACACTCTTGGAAAAGGAGAAAATGCTGGTAATCGGCATTTTCTCCTTTTACCTCAGTGTTTTCTACTCTATGAAAGAGAGAAATCATCAATGTTTAATTTGTTGTCTGCAAATGCTCTCAGTTTGGTCACATCCCAAGGTTTGTCGTTTGGTAAAGAGTTAAAGATGGTTGCTTTACATAATCTATAATCCTTTTCATATAAAGCAAGGGAAACTCTGCACTTTGATAAGTTCTGGTAAAGGTTTGTTGACCTCCTGGTGACCTAGTAGAAAGAGGGACAGGGCTTTACTGTTATGATAGGCATTTTGTTATCAAATCAAACTGATCCCTGACAAAGAAGAGTTTAGAAAACATTGTGGGAAAAAGAGAAAATGCTGGTAACCTTTTCCCACAATGTTATCTACCCTTCACAAAACAACTTTCAAATTTTCAGTCACTTTTATTTTTTCATCTACAAATGCTTTCCATTTGGACAACCATAGAATGTTGTGATTTGGTAATGAGTTAACTAAACTAGAAGACAAAATTTTTATAACTGGCCATAATTGAAAGATGTTGCAGACAACATAATAAATCTTCAAATTAGTAAAACTTGTATCAAAAAGGGTAGAAATTATTGTGTCAAACTAAGAAAATGCAGGTAACTTTTATTTTCTTCTTTTCTCACAATGATTTTCATAGCTTTTTTTCTTTAGTGACCTAAAATGCAGGAATGAATGGTAATTGTAAAAAACTTCCCTTCACCGGTACAGAAAAATCAGGCCTGTGGAGCGATACAGGCGCTCAAGCGCCTCTAGTTCATACTTGAATTTTGTCTGGTGAATATCTCCAAAATTATACTAGCTAGGGTTATGAAATTTCATGGGTGGATAGATCTCACCGAGGGGGAGTGCAGTGCACAGGGACCATAACTCTTGCTTGCTTAATTTTTGAGTTATTGCCCTTTGTCATTTTTCATACTTGAATTTTGTCCGTAGCATATCTCCAAAACTATACTAGCTAGGGTTATGAAATTTCATGGGTGGATAGATGTCACTGAGGGGGAGTGCAGTGCACAGCAATCATAACTCTTGCTTGCTTAATTTTTGAGTTATTGCCCTTTGTCATTTTTCACACTTGAATTTTGTCTGGTGAATATCTCTAAAACTATACTAGCTAGGGTTATGAAATTTCATGGGTGGATAGATCTCATCTAGGGGGAGTGCAGTGCACAGGAACCATGCAGTGCACAGGAACCATAACTCTTGCTCGCTTAATTTTGAGTTAGTGCCCTTTGTTGTTTTTCATACTTGAATTTTGTCCGGAGCAGATCTCAAAACTATACTAGCTAGGGTTATGAAATTTCATGGGTGGATAGATCTCATCAAGGGGGAGTGCAGTGCACAGGAATCATAACTCTTGCTCGCTTAATTTTTATGCTCCCCGAAGGGCTAGCATATAGTCACCGCTTCGTCTGTCCGTCCGTCTGTCCGTCCGTCCGTCCGAAGCGATTTCTCCACAACCCTTGGACCAAATTGGATGAAACTTCATATATGAACTCCTTGGGGTAATGCGCCGATATACTTTTCCCGGATTTTCAATTTGACCCCGTGTCATGGAAAAAAGGGGCTTAATGCAAAATTGCAATTTTTACCAATATCTCATTCAGTTTTTGTCAGAATATCATGAAACTTCATGGTTATATTGTTTATGGAAAGTCTTAGCATGTGCCCTTGCTATTTTTAATCTGAGAATTTTTTAAGTTGATGTTCTGTCATGGAAAAAGGGGGCTTCTTGCACGATTCCAATTTTTACTAATATTTCATTCAGTTTTGGTCAAAATTTCATTAAACTTCATGGTTATATTGTTTTTTCAGAGTTTCACCATGTGCTCTTGTTTCTTTATCTATGTGTTTTTCAATTTGACCCTCTGTCATGGAAAAAGGGGGTTTCTTGTAAAATGAAAAAGGGGCCCTAATGCAAAATTGCAATTTTTACTAATATCTTGTTCAGTTTTTGTCAACATTTCATGGTTATATATTGTTTTACAAGTTTCAACATGTGCCCTTTGTTTTTGCAATCTTTGAATTATTAATGCGCAAATACGTCTTTCCTGGTTTCTCAAATTAAGGCTGCATCACGGAAAAAGGGGACTTCATGGAAAAAATTGTTTTTCACTAGGTTCTCCTTTATCAATGCTCAAACCTTTGTGAAATTTCAAATCTGAACTTGTTGGAACGTTGTCCAGGTACCCCTCTTCCTTTTTCTGAATTTCAGGCTGCATCTCGGAAAAAGGGGGCTTCATGTAAAAAATTGTTTCATGTAATGTTTAATACATCACTGCTCAAAATTTTATGAAATTTTGAATTTTTAATTATTATTAAAAAATGCCACAAACCACATACCCGTTGTATTTATTGCAATGATCCAATATTGTCTTATGGGAAAAGGGGGCTTAAAGGGGGCTTATTGTCCTCTACAAGTTATCTCTAAGATAGTAATTGCCTTTTCACTTCAAATTTTGGGGGGCATGAACAGGTTCTTCTAGGATAAAAGAAGTGAATTTATATCAATTTCTTATATTTTATGACAAACACTTGTTCGGGGAGCATAACCCGTCTCTGACGGCTCTTGTTGAGTTATTGCCCTTTGTTGTTTTTCATAGTTGAATTTTTTCTGGTGCATGCCCCAGCTTTACGACTTGGGGTAAGACGGGCGTATCTTGTGACAATTTGCCGCTCTTGTTCCACAATGTTTTCAAAAGGCCTCCATTTCAGGGTCGTAAAAACCAGGGATTGTTTGTTAAAGGGTTATACATAACTCCACAGGCTGGTCAAAATTGAAAACATTAGCAGACAACAAAATTAATGTGTCTGAAAAATTGAAATTTGGTTTTGGAAGGGTAGAAAACATTGTAGGAAAAGGAGAAAATTTAACGCAACCATTTATAGAAGAATTCAGAAAATTCTTTGCTCTTTTCTTCTGCTTTTCAATAAGTTGTCTGCTGGGAGACGAAAAGTCATTTGTAAAAGATAATGGTTTATGTTGTTTTATACCACAGGAATTTGACATTCTATAACCAAAATAAATGATAAAATATGAAAAAAAAATCTCCCCTATATAATATAAACACATTATATAGGGGAGATTTTTTTTTCATATTTTATCATTTATTTTAGTTATAGAATGGTAAATTCCTGTGCTAATACATGCAAAGTTTGAAGGAAAACTAGTTATCAGCATTTTCTATCAGTTTAAAGACAACTCCCTTCATATTGAATTTGCTGTCTTCATAATTTTGTCATCTTGTAAACAGTTAGTATTTATTTGTATTATTTTCAGGGTCCACAGCGCTCATTGCTATGGTTACACAGACTGCGTTACATGTGGCAAATGTGGGAGATTCCAGAGCAGTGATGTGTGATAAAGATGGAAATGTGGTTATAATGTCAAAAGATCATAAACCAAATGAAGTGAGTACATGTATAAGTTGTAATTGTTAGGATGTCAAGCACATTGTAAATTCATCTCATGGATTCAATGTAGCTTAGTTTTGCAAAGGTATGGGCTAATTTTAACCCTTTCCCAAACAGCAAATTTTGGACCAGACCAAATTGAAGGCATTTTGCAGATGACAAATTAACAGTTGCTAAAACGATGATTTTTCTATATGATAGGGTAGAAAACATTGTGGGAAAAGGAGAAAATGCTGGTTACCAGCATTTTCTCCTTTTCCCACAATGTTTTCAAAAGGCTTCTATTCCTGACCCATAAAAACCAGGGATTGTTTGGGAAAGGAATAAATGTGCTTCTGCAGAGTATGGGTTATTTTGACTGGTAAGCCATGATTTTAATAGCTTTATTTAACTCTACCAAATAACAAAATTTTAGACCGATCCAAATTGAATGCATTTGCAGATGACACTTTAAATTTATCTGAAATGATTATGATTATGATTGTCTGTGAAAGTGTAGAAAACCTTGTGGGAAAGGGAGAAAATGCTGGTGACCAGCATTTTCTCCTTTTCCCAAGAGGTTTTCCAAAGGCTATTTCCTTAGGGTCGTTAAAACTTGGGATTATGTGGTAAAGAGTTAAATCTTGATCAGATCATAAAATTTTTGACATGTCCAAAGTAGGAGCATTAAAGTTTTGCAGTCAACATGTCAAATAACAGGATTTTTAAATGAAAGGCAAGAGAAATATTATGGAAGAAAGAGCAACTGCTAGTTACCAGATGGTTTGTCAGCTAGTGCCTTACCAAAATCAGTAAACAATTATGAACCATTTTTAGCTCCTCTGGAGGAAGGCCAGCAGGCTTATGCCACGGTGTGTGTGTGTCCGTCCATGCTTTATTTTATACATCTTCTCACTTCACAAAAATGATCCTACAGTGGTCTTTTTAGGATTTCTTGAAAGACTATGATTGTTAAAAAACTCCGGTTGCCATGGCAACAAAACTGAAACATTGGAAATCTTTGAAAATCTTGTCTGATACCATGAGGCATAGGGATACCAAATTAAATATGTAGCTTTAAGTACCGCAGTAGAGATTTATTAAGTTTCTTCTAATTATAGAAATGAGGTAAAATTTGACCCCACCCTTGGGGTCACAAGTTTTATATGGGCCTATATATAGAAAACTTTAGAAATCATGTACCTAGCCATAAGTTTTAGGACTATAAAACTTTGCATGTGGCTTTATATAGTGGGGCTCTACCTAGAATGCCCAACTTAGCCATGGGGTCAAACTTGACCCCACCAAGAGAGTCACAAGTTTACATGGGCTTATATAGAGAAAACTGTAGAAATCTTCCTGTACCTAGCCATAGGCCTAGGGCTACCAAATTTTGCATGCCTTTATCTAGTGGGCCTTTACCAAAAGTGCCTAGATTATAGCCCTGGGGTCAAAATTGGCCCCACCAAGGGAGTCACAAGTTTTATATGGGCTTGGATTTGAAAAGGAGAAAGTAAAAGATTAACCCTGTGCCATACAAACAGTAGTGTTAACGCCTATAGAAAAGAAGGCTTCTGAAAACATTGTGAGGAAAGGAGAAAATGCTGGTCTTCAGCACTTTCCTTTTCACACAATCAAAATCTCGTCATGTTCAGCTGTAATTTATTTGTTCCTGTAAGAAATTCATATTCTTAATCATTTAAAAAGTATCTGTAACTGATCTTCTTTTTTCAGACTAAAGAAGCTGAGAGAATTCGGCAAGCCGGTGGTTTCATCGGATTTAATGGTGTGTGGAGGGTAGCTGGAATTTTAGCAACTTCTAGAGCACTCGGTGATTATCCATTAAAAGAGAAAAAATTCATAATAGCAGACCCTGATATATTGACGTTCGACCTAAATGAAGTGCAACCCCAGTTCATCATTCTCGCTTCAGATGGATTGTGGGATTGCTTTTCAAATGAGGAAGCCATTGAGTATATCAAAGATAGACTAGATGAGCCTCACTTTGGTGCTAAAAGTATTATTTTACAAGCATACTACAAAGGTTCTCTTGATAATATTACAGTCATGGTTGTGAAATTTGACAAAAACTTATACGAGAAAAAGGTTAGCTGATAGGTTCGGGTATTTCCTGATCATTTCAGAGTTCTAATGCAGTCACATCAATACTGTTGAAATAGTACCGTAACATCAAATACAGGGACAGGTCTACGTTTTTTAACATAACATTGGGGTTATTGAGCCTTCATCACATTTACACAAGCAGATCATTTTTAACCCTTTTTCAAACAATGCATGGTTTTCACGAGCCTGAAGGAAAAGCCTTTTGAAAACATTGTGGGAAAAGGAGAAAATGCTGGTACCCAGCATTTTCCCCTTTTCCCACAATGTTTTTTGTTGTTCCCAAAACAAGCTTCAATTCTCGAGTCACATAAATTTTGTTGTCTGCAAATACTTTCAATTTGGAGAGTCAAAAATTTTGTTGTTTGGTAATGAGTTAAGTAAGGCTGTTTCACAGAAAATATCATGTAAAATTAATGTATTGTCATAAACTTGTCACATTCATCATAAAAAAAACTTGAACATTTTCTGATATCTTTGTCATAATTGAATATACAAACTCTTAAGCAAGGCTGTTTCACAGAAAATATCATGTAAAATTAATGTATGGTCATAAAAATTGTCATAAACTTAAACATAAACGACATAAACAATCATCTCGGGAAAAAAACTGGAACAATTTCTGATATCTTTGTCCCAATTGAATATAATTATGTACATACTCTAAACCCTTTATTAAACGTTGAAATTTTAGTTTTGTGCAAATTGAAAACAATTTCATTGTGGCTCTAGTGGTGCAGTCGTTAATGATAGGGTAGAAAACACTGTGGGAAAAGGAGAAAATGCTGGTTACCAGCATTTTCTCCTTTTCCCACAATGTTTTTTAAAAAGGCTTCTTTCCATGGGCCAACAAAAGCCGTCATTGTGTGGGAAAGTGTTAACCCTTTTCCAGACAAGACGTTGTTTTTACGTGTCTGCAGTACAAGTCTTTTGAAAACACTTTGGGAAAAGGAGAAATTGCTCGTAATGAGTAATTTCTTCTTTTCCCACAGTGTTTTCTACCCATTTGGAGAACTTTCTGCCATTTTTATCAAATTTGAAATTGTCGTCTGCAAACTCTTTGAGTTTGGTAGGGTCTAAAATTTGTTGTTTGAGAAGGGTTAAACAAACTAAGGCTACTTGAGAACTTCTAAAAGGGGAATCCATACCAGAGGCACAGATATCCCTGAAATATGTTGTGACAGTTAACGGTATGTCCCTTTTTTGACGCAGCATTTTCACTGAATTAGCTCCTGCAGCCACACAGTGGTATCACCATACAATGTTTTTGTGTTCTACTGCAGCAATGTTATGAAAGCAAAGTGGTCATGGATAAACTGCGTGTTGTTGGCATTTCCTCGCTTTTCTCCACTGTAGTAACTTATGTTCACTAATTAATTTCAAAAATCTTCAGCTACAAGAACACTTTAGCAGCAAATTGATTTGTTTCAGGAGGTAGCAAGTGACACTTTTTGTATAAATAAGAATGTTTTAACTCATTACCACATGACAAAATTTTAGGTTTGTCCAAATCGAACGCATTTGCAGAGGACAAAATAACAGTGACTGAAAATTTGAAATTTATTTTGTGAAGGGTAGAAATCATTGTGGGAAAAGGAGAAAATGCTGGTTACCAGCATTTTCTCCTTTTCCCACAATGTTTTCTAAAGGCTTCTTTCTCAGGGTCGTCAAAAGGAAGGATTGTGTGGTAATGGGTTAAGCCCTATGGTGAAGAATGCTTTTATAGAACACGCGAAAAGGAGCAGTTGTCTCTCTCTAAGATTTGTTAAAACTTTTTTTTTTACAATTTCAGAAGTAGGTTGTGATGAATTAGGTATTGGTTGATAATGGCCTTGTTTTACATAATCATTTACCACACCATCCTGTGTCAAATTCATTATGGAAAAGGAGGAGATGCTGAATACAACCTTTTTGTCCTTAATGTTTTCATTTCTTAAAGTTGTTTATACATGGGATTAGTTGAAGCTTTCTTTTGCATGGTGATAAAACTACAATACATTTCAGGCCCGTGGGAACGGGGGGCTAGAGGGGGCTAAGCCCCCCCAATAATTTTGATGAATTATGGTAATTGAAATTACCCTTTGTCGCGGAGAGTTTCAATCGATGCAAAATTTTCCAAAAAATATGAGTTAGCCCCTCCAATCTTGAATTGCTTCCTACGTGCCTGCATTTGGATGATTTGATTGTGTATTTAATCTTAAACAGACCACAGACTGTAAGGTTTCTTCATTTTTCCTCGAAAATGTGAATGAACAACAGTGTAAATGAATTTTCTTTTTAAACCTTTCCCAAAAGACACAATTTTACACTGGTCCAAATTGAAAGCACTTGCAGACGACAAAATTGATGCAACTCAAAAAGCAAAAATTGTTCCCAGCAGGGAAGAAAACATTGTGGGAAAAGGAGAAAATGCTGGTTACCAGTGTTTTCTCCTTTTCCCACAATGTTTTCAAAAGGCTTCTCTCTCAGGGCCTTAAAAACCTGGGATTGTTTGGTAAAGGGTTAAGTAAGGAAAAGATTGCAGATAAAAGTTTGTTTCCTACATTGTTGACACTTTTCTGGCAATGTTTTAAGAAGGCTTTCACAGTCAGTCATAAAATATGGTAAGGCAAGATATTGGACTAATCCTGCTTTCTTTGCGTGTCAGTCATAGATCGAACATTCAAGTAAACAAGTACTTTTTACTTTTCCCACAATAGTTTCTATCATTTCAAAGAAATCCTGTCATTTAACCCTTTCCCAAACAACAGATTTTGGGCTCTTCCAAACTGAAACAGTTTGCAGACTACAATTTTAAATTTAGAGAAAATGGCAGAAAGTTCTCAAATAGGGTAGAAAACACAGTGGGAAAAGGAGAAATTGCTCGTTATGAGCAATTTCTCCTTTTCCCACAGTGTTTTCAAAACGCTTTTAGTGCAGACACATAAAACTAGGGCTTGTCTGGAAAAGGGTTAACTCCTTACCAAACAACAAAATTTAAGACGGGTGCAAATTGAAAGTGTTGAAGACGACAAAATAGTAACAACTGAAAATTTGAAATTGGTGTTGGGATGGGTAGTAAAAATTGTGGGAAAAGGGGAAAATACTGGTACAGCATTTTCTCCTTTTTTCCCACAAAGTTTTCAAAAGGTTCTTTCTCAGGGTCATAAAAAGTCGGGATTGTGTGGTAAAGGGTCAAGTCAAAATTGATTTATCTATAAGTGCTTTCCTTTGACAAGCTTGGAATATTTTATATCTGGACAAGCAGAAACTCATTATTTAACCCTTTACCATACAACCCCTGGTTTATATGACTCCAAGATACAAACCTTTCAACACATTGTGGGAAAGCCAAGAAAATGCTGGTAACCAGCATTTTCTCCTTTTCCCACAATGTTTTCTACCCTGCTGGAAACAAATTTTACTTTTTTGAGTTACGTTACTTGTCTGCATGTACTTTGTGCAAAGTTTGGACCAATCTAAAATTTTGTCCTTTGGTAAAGAGTTAAGAGAACTGCAGGTTTTCCTTATTATCTAGTACAATTAGCCTTATACAGGAAATTTCTGTAGATCTCAATTAACAACATTTTAAATTGACAATTGAAGTAGTCTGATATTGCGGTGGAGGTTATAGAAATACAGATCAACCATTACTTTACATTTTATTTCTGTTGAATATGATTGGTTGTATATGTGTTGTGTGTCTTTGTTACCGAACTCCCTACTAACAAAATTTTAGACTTGTCTAACTCTTTACCACACGAGAAAATTTTAGACTGGTCCAAATTGAAAGCATTTGCAGACGACAAATTAAAAGTGACTGAAAAATTGAAATTTGTTCTGGGAAGGGTAGAAAACACTGTGGGAAAAGGAGAAAACGCTGGTTACCAGCATTTTCTCCTTTTCTCACAGTGTTTTCAAAAGGCTTCTTTCTCAGGGGCGTCAAAAGTAGGGATTGTGTAGTAATGGGTTAAATTGAAATAATTTGAAAACGAAAAATCAAAAGTGGCATAACTCATTACCAAATGACAAAATTTTAGGTTTGCCCGAATCCAAAGCATTTGCAGACAACAAAATAAAAGTGACTGAAAATTAGAAATTTGATTTGTGAAGGGTAGAAAACATTATTGGAAAAGAAGAAAAAGCTGGTTACCAGCATTTTCTCCTTTTCCCACAATGTTTTCTATAGGCGTCTTTCTCAAGGGTGTTAAAAGTAAGGATTGTGTGGTAATGGGTTAAAACTTGAACTTTGCCATTGGAAGGGTAGAACACATTGCTGTTTTCCAGCATTATCTACTTTGCCTACAATGTTTTTGAAAGCCTCCTTTGTCAAGGTCATCAATTTAATCATACATGTACCGTACGTATTTTATATCAATTGAGAAACAAATTCTAACAAGTCATATTAATCTCTGTCGATACTGATTTCTGAGAACTAAACCAGTATTTGCGCTCAGGTTGTGTGGCCCACGACTGATACCAAAGTCAATCCCTGCCCCCAAGTATTGAACTAGGAACCTTATGGTTCAGAGGTGAACGCTTTACCTCACAACCAGACATCACATGACCAACTAAAGATTGTATGGTAAAGTTAACATTTTATCAAACCGTCCAGAGTTCATAATCACGGGGAGGAGAGCATAATAGGAAAAGATGTGTAACTATAATTTTCTACCTTTTCTGCCACAATGTTTACTACCTTAACTCTTTACCAAACGACAAATTTATAGACTGGTCCAAAGCATTTGCAGACGACAAAATTGTAACTGAAGAATCAAAATTTGATTTGGGAAGGGGTAGAAAACATTGTGGGAAAAGGAGAAAATGCTGGTTACCAGCATTTTCTCCTTTTCCCACAATGTTTTCAAAAGGCTTCTACCTCAGGGTCGTCACTCGTCAAAAGTCTTCATTGTGTGGTAAAAGGTTAACAACGATGAATCTGGTTACCTTAGCCAGTTTTGTTTTCTGTGAATCCTTTTAATCACAAAATATTGTTGGCCGGTAGGACAAACTGTTTACCAAACAATTTTTTTACGACCCCGAGATAGAGGCTTATTGAAAACATTGTGGGAAAAAGAGACAAGAGCTTCGCAAAGCGGCGCATATACGCCCGAAGGGGCTTGTCAGTGAAATGAGTTGTGAAATGACAGAACGGCCATGAATGAAGAGAAGTTAATCTCCATGATATGTGAAAAATATTAAAGGGCAATAGCTAAAAAAAGAAAGGGTGGCACAGTTACAAATTTTGTAAATTGCTGTTCTCCACAAGGTGTTCTATCAGTTTTGAAAGGTTCAAGATCATAGCTTTTATATTTTAGAAATTATGGCCCAGATGAAAATTCAAAGAGAAAACTAACAAAGGGCAATAACTAAAAAAGAAGGACGGCAGAGTTATGGTTTTTGTGCAGTGCACTTCTTTATAATGTGTTCTATAAGTCATTGAAGTTTCAAGATGATAGGTTTTAAAGTTTGGGAGTTATGGTCTGGACAAATTCGAACTAAAAAATTAACAAAGGGCAATAACTAAAAAAATAAAAGTCGCAGAGTTATGGTTCATGTGCACTGCACTTCTCCATAATGCGTTCTATCTGTGTATGAAGTTGCAAGTTATTAGCTTTTATAGTTTGGAAGTTTTGGCCTGGACAAAAATTCAAACTGAAAATTAACAAAGGGCAATAAGTAAAAAAATAAAGGTCGCAGAGTTATGGTTCATGTGCAATGCACTTCTCCATAAAGTGTTCTATCACTATATGAGGTTGCAAAGTGATTAGCTTTTATAGTTTGGAAGTTATGGCCTGGACAAAAATTCAAACTGAAAATTAACAAAGGGCAATAACTCAAAAAGTAAAAGTGGCAGAGTTATGGTTCATGTGCAATGCACTTCTCCACAATGTTATCTATCAGTGTATGAAGTTCAAGGTCAATAGCTTTTATAGTTTAGAAGTTATGGCCTGGACAAAAATTCAAACTGAAAATTAACAAAGGGCTGTAACTCAAAAAATATAAGTGGCAGGGTTATGGTTAATGTGCACTGCACTTCTCCATAATGTGTTATATCAGTGTATGAAGTTGCAAGTTATTAGCTTTTATAGTTATGAAGTTATGGCTTGGACAAAAATTCAAACTGAAAATTAACAAAGGGCAATAACTAAAAAAATAAACGTGGCAGAGTTATGTTTCATGTGCACTGCACTTCTCCATAATGTGTTCTATCAGTGTATGTAGTTTCAATTTAATACCTTTTATGGTATGGAAGTTATGGCCTGAACAAAAATTCAAAGTGAAAAGTTGGTTATTTCAGAAATCAAGGACAGATAATTTTGGAACGGAAACTGCGATCAAAATTCTAAGACCCAGGTGCACAACTAGACATCATGGAGATTCATTGTGGCAAGTTTCAAATAATTCCGATGAAAACTGTAGGAGGAGTTGCGCACACAAGAAATTGCTAACGGACGGATGGACGGGGGTATAACATAATACGACCCTTCGGGGCGTATAAAAATGCTGGTACCATATATGCTGGTAACCCTAACCCCGGTAACCAGCATTTTCTCCTTTTCCCACAATGTTTTCTATCCTGCTGGAAACAAATTAATTTTTGAGTTACATTTATTTTGTTGCCTGCAAGCGCTTTCAATTTGGACGCGCCTAAATTTTTTTCGTTTGGGAAAGGTTTAAAGGCTATCAAGTGTATCAGTGGGTATGCTTCATTAGTCATTCGGTTCACTGTCTACCAATCACCCATTTGTTTCAAAGAAAGTTTTTCAAAACATTGTGGGCAAAAGAGAAAATGCTGGTTACTCCTTTACTCGTTCCTTTTTTTAAACTCATTACCAAATGAGAATATTTTAGGCTTGTCCAAAACAAAGGCATTTGCAGACTACAAAATAAAAGCGATTTCTCAGGGTCATCAAAAGTAGGGATTGTGTGGTAATAAGTTAAACTATTTGAAAGTTATCATTTGAACCACGTTGTTTAACTGTTCCCTGTGCTACCTCGACCCTGAGAGAGAGGCCTTTTGAAAACATCATGGGAAAAGAAGAAACCTGCATTTTCTCACGTTTTATTACCCTTCCCAAAATCAAATTTCTTTTTTTCAGTTACAGTTGTCGTCTGCAATTGGTTTCAGTTTGGAACAGTTTAAAATTTTGTCTTGTGGTAAAGTGTTAAAGTGTTGCCTGCAGATGCTTTCAATATTGACAACATTTCTTAGTTTGGTCCTGTTGTAATATTTTCAAGTCTGGTAAAGTGTTCACCTTTCTATGTTTTATCAATGGGCCAGTTACACAGATTATTCTATTAAGTGCTATACATGTACATATATATTTTATTACTAATTTTATTGTCAAGCTTAAGAGAATTAAATAATGAGAAATATAATCAAGCTTTACATTTGCTTTGTGTTTACTACGTTGGTGTTAGTTTATTACTCAGATATGTACCCCAGTCAACTATACTAATCAAAATGTGCTAGGGATCACTACATTAGATTCAACTGTGGCATGTATCAGGTATCATGTTCCAGCATGTTATATTGCCACACTGGTGAAATATATCATTTAACCTGACCCAGGTCAAAATCTCTTTCGTAAATTTATATTCTATTTCTATCCTCTGCATATGTACTAAATGGCCTTGGAATTGTTTCATGCGGTTTACGCCAATCAGTCTTAACTCTTTACCAAACGACAGAATTTTGGACTGGTCCAAATTGAAAGCATTTGCAGTAGACAAAATTAAAGTGACTGAAAATTTGAAATTTGTTTTGTGAAGGGTAGAAAACATTGTGGGAAAAGGAGAAAATGCTGGTTACCAGCATTTTCTCCTTTTCCCACAATGTTTTCAAAAGGCTTCTTTTCCAGGGGCGTTAAAAGTAGAGATTGAGTGGTAATGGGTTAAACTAAATGGATAGGTTAACTGAAACTTTCCAGTCAAAAGTAACAAAAGCAGAAATTGCAGTTTTTGTGCAGTCTGATCTTGGATATACACTGTCCACAAAAGTGCCTCGAGTCTTGCTTTGTAGGCTAACGGTTAAATCGCTTACCATGTATATGTATTTTTCCGAATAATAGTCAAAGTTCTATTTTTATGCCTACTTATACATTCAGCATATAGCCAGGACCAGGCTCTGCGGTGCCTTGCCAAAGGACACTCCAATGACAAGAGGACCATGATGGTCCTATATCGTCCTATATCGCTCACCTGAGTACCAAGCTGTAAAATCAAACTTGTGACCCCTGGGCAGGGCCAGTTTTGACCCCAGGGGCATCCTAAGAAAAAACTTGGTAGAGGTCCACTAGGAGATGCTACTTACAAAATATCAAAGCTCTATGCCTTCTAGTTTCAGAGAAGTAGAATTTTAAAGTTTTCCTTCTTTGTTCCTATGTTTCGAACTTGAGACCCCTGGGGCAGGGCAAGTTTTGACCCCAGGGGCATAGTATGAGGACATTTTGTAGAAGTCCACTTAGAGATGCTACATACCAAATATCAAAGCTCTATGCCTTCTAGTTTCATAAAATAAGAAATTTAAAGTTTTCTTTCTTTGTTTCTCTGTTTCAAACTTGTGACCCCCTGGGTGGGACCAGTTTTAACCCAAAGGGCATCATATGAACAATCTTGGTAGAGGTCAACTAGGAGATGCTACATACCAAATATCAAAGCTCTGCACCTCTTAGATTCAGAGAAGATGATTTTTAAAGTTTTCCTTCTTTATTTCTGTTTCAAACTTGTGACACCGGGGCAGGGCCAGTTTCGACCCCAAGGACATCATATGAACCAATCTTGGTAGAGGTCCACTAGGAGATGCTACATACCAAATATCAAAGTTCTGCATCACCTAGTTTCAGAGAAGAAGAATTTTTAAAGTTTTCCTTTTTTGTTCCTATGTTTCAAACTTGTGACCCCCTGGGGCAGGGCCAGTTTTGACCCCAGGGACATCATATGAACAATCTTGGCAAAGGTCCACTAGGAGATGCTACATACAAAATACCAAAGCTCTGCACTTTCTAATTTCAGAGAAGAAGATTTTTAAAGTTTTCCTTCTTTGTTCCTAAGTTTCAAACTTGTGACCCCCAGGGAGGGGCCAGTTTTTACCCCAGGGACATCATATGAACAATCTTGGTAGAGGTCTACTAGGAGATGCTACATAACAAATATCAAAGCTTTGCGCCTTCTAGTTTCAGAGAATGTTTTTTTTAAAGTTTTCCTTCTTTGTTCCTAAGTTTCAAACTTGTGACCCCCGGGGCAGGGCCAGTTTGGACCCCCGGGACATCATATGAACAATCTTGGTAGAGGTCCACTAGGAGGTGCTACGTATCAAATCTCTACGCCTTCTAGCTTCAGAGAAGAAGATTTTCAAAGATTTTGCTACTTTTTTCCTTTTGGTTGCCATGGCAACCAGAATTATGGCTGGAATTCAATCTCTTAACTCATTACCACACGAGAAAATTGTAGACTCGTCCAAATTGAAAGCATTTGCAGACGACAAAATAAAGGTGACTGAAAAAATGAAATTTGTTCTGGGAAGGGTAGAAAACACTGTGGGAAAAGGAGAAAATGCTGGTCACCAGCATTTTCTCCTTTTCCCACAGTGTTTTCAAAAGGCTTCTTTCTCAGGGGCGTCAAAAGTAGGGATTGTGTGGTAATGGGTTAAACAACTTTGGTACAGCTTCACCCAAGGAACATCCCTGCCAAGTTTCATCAAGATTGGCCCAGTGGTTTAGGAGATGTTTCAAGAAATTGTGGACGACGGACATTGGGCGATCACAAAAGCCAACAGCCTCCGGTGGGGCTTGAACCAGAGTCTCCGTGTAAACAGTCACACCATTTACCATGGAGCCACCCAAGATCCCTTTTTCTTATCAGTCAAAAGCTGTTTATAATGTTTTTCCATTTTAAATTCCTAGGGCAAAACAAACTCAGGATAACTTAGTCCTGAACCAACAAACCAACTTCTTTTACAGGAATAAATCTTTGTTTACACAATGCACTGAACTCCACTGATGCACTGAATTATGAAACTGATGAGTCGGCCATCAATGATCTTTTACTCACTTTTTACTCACTTGTGGCGTGGTGGATTATCTATGTTTAGGGGTGCAAATGAAAATGGTAAACATTTGTGTTTTGGTTTATTTTATTTATTTATTTATTAAAAAGATTTTCTTGCAAAAAAAATCAATTTATTTACACTAGACTGATTCAGCATTTTAGGTATTTGAACACAGAAGTCTGCAATGAACACATGCCCGGTATTGTCCTTAAGGTAGTAGACCTCTAGTGCTGAAATGCATAAAGTTTTCTTGATTGTTGATAAATACAGATTTACACAGGTATAATACTTTTGCACATTTTTAATGGACCAGAAATTTCTTCATGCCTATATTGAAGTTATTTGTAGATACTTTTGTTAGTTTTCAGAAAAGGGAGGTAATTAATCTCTTTTTTTGTAATGAAAATATAGTGGTTTTAGATTTATAAATGATAATTCTAGAAAAGACAAAAAGGGAAAAGTGGCTTGGTTAAAGCAGTATAATAACACTGTTTTTTAATCATAGCAAATTTTTTAGGATAATATTATAGTGGAAATAGCTGTTTTCTATTTGGGGTCTACTATGTTAACGTGCATGTTTAAGATCGATACACAGGAAAGAAACTATTATTTATGTACGAACAGAGAACCATAAAGTAAATGGTGTTTTTTAATCCTTCATTGTACATATCAGTTTGCAAGACTGTGACCCAAGCACTTATACTTCAAACTGAAATAAGGCTATCTCGGGTCAAAACCAGTCTACAGTTCATGTTTTCAGTCTAAATGAACGTGATTTTGGTGTGCGCCTGGTTGACCTGCCATACATTCAACTCCTCGTACTCCTCTAGACAAGCGTCCACTTGGTCTGGTTTGAAGCCTTTCGACGTACACTGTTCCATCACATCAGATATTTTTACAGATCTTATTCCCTTTGATGGAGCCATCTCTCTCACCAAAGCAAAGATTTTGTCTGTCACATTTTGAGCTCTGAAAAATGAAAAGGCAATAAATAATACTTTTTCTAAAACGTTATACCTTTTTCTCAAAATAAGCTTCAGTCTGATTAATTCTTTACCAAACGACAAAATTTCGAACTCGTCCAAATTGAAAGCATTTGCCGACGACAAAATAAATGTGAATCAAAAATGGAAAGTTAATTTGGAAAAGGTCAAAAACGTCGTGGGAAAAGGAGAAAATGCTGGTTATCAGAGTTTTGATGGAATCAAATTCTGTGAGCAATTTTTAAAGAGGACCTCCCAAGGAATACTGCAGCCAAGTTTGGTCCAAATTGGCACAGGGGTTTAGGAGGAGTTGATGTTTAAAGAATTGTTGACAACGCTCGAAAAACACTGGGTGATCCTAAAAGCTGCTCAGGTGAGCTTAAAAGCTGCTGACTTGTTGAGTAGATTGATCATTTGACAATAAGAACATCTACCAATAGCTAAAGGTTTTATCTCAGGTCAGCCTGCAAGACTATAAAAGCCGTCACAGGTTGATACTTTTGGCATAATGTATTTTACAATTTTTCAAGACTTAAATTCTTCGGGTTGTAAACAGCAACATGTTGCTTAACCCTTTACCAAACACAGCCTGGTTTTTACAACCCAGAGGATGAAGCCTGAAAATATTGCAGGAAAAGGAGAAAATGCTGGTAACCAGCATTTTCTCCTTTTCCTACAATGTTTTCTACTCTTTTACAGTCAAGCTCCGATTTTTGAGTCATGCTTATTTTGTTGTCTGCAAATGCTTTCAAATTGGACTAGTCCGAAATTTCGTTGTTTGGGAAAGAGCTGAAATTTTGTCTTCATCATACTCATCACAGCAAATACCTTTGCAAGAGGCAAGACCCTCTTTTTAATTCGAGCCAAATTTACGAAGTAATACAAAATACAACAAAACATTTTTTCAAGACTGACCCAGGGGAAAAAACCAGAGAAAATAAATACCTAGTGAAGAACTCTGGAAAATCTGTACAGTCATCCTAACTTAACTATGACTTTCCTTAAGAACCAAATCATTATGATTTCTAAATTATCCAAAACTTGGATTTTAACCCTAAATCCTTAAATTAATATAACCAACTGAATTTGGATAGACATTCGAAATGAACTGGAGGACGTCTTGCTTAAAACCGACTATAAACCATGAAAACTACCCATATATAGACAGACAGACACTCGATAATCTCGTGCACAAATCTACATTTGTGTCACCGTATATGTGAAGACAAACATTCTCTGCTATACTGCATACCGCAGAGAACTTAAAATTATAAACTCTAAACCTGTATCATCCTTCAGCTACAAGCCTATATAGCTCAGTAGGTACAGCGTAGGACTCGTGACCATCATGTTTCAGGTCACTACAGGTTGTGGGTTCGAATCCCTGGCTGGCCAACTAAAATTTCTAATAGTCTTTCGGATGAGACATTAAACTGAAGTCCTGTGTGATGGTGCTATATGCCGAGCATGTTAAAGAACCAAGTGAAGCTCTCAGTAATTTCAACCTGTATCCTTGCACTATCCCCCGTAACAACTGTCTTCTAGAGGCGTTGCTCAGATGGGCAACCAGTAGCGACGATAAATAAACGCAAATAACCAACCACCCTGCAGCTACTATACCTTGAATGCATCTCATGTGCTGGGTTTAGGGAGTCCTTTGACATCTCCATCAATCTGATGGCCTCATTTACATCTTCTTTCTCCACACTGTCTATCAATCTGAGTCTAGCCTGTAGGGAAATATATTTACATTTTAACTCTTTATCAAATGACAAAAAAAATTTAGACTTGTCCAAATTGAGAAGATTTGCAGACACATTAAATGTAACCGAAATAGTGATTTTTGTTTTGGATGGTAAAGAAAACATTGTGAGCAAAGAGAAAATGCTGGTTACTAGCATTTTCTTGTTTTCCCACAATATTTTCAAAAGGCATCTTAGGGGTGTTAAAATTCGTGATTGTTAAATCTTTACCAAATGACAAATTTATAGAGTGGTCCAACTTAAGAGCATTTGTAGACAACAAAATAAATGTGACTGAAAAATGGAAATTTGGTTTGGGAAGAAGGTAGAAAACATTGTGGGAAAAGGAGAAAATGCTGGTAACCAGCATTTTCTCCTTTTCCCATGATGTTTTTTCAAAATGCTTCTTCCACAGGGTCGTCAAAAGCCGTCATTGTGTGGTAAAACGTTAATACCCAAGTAATATCTAAACAAACTATGGTCCACCCCCACAATGCCAAGGAAATGCGTCAAACCATTTAACTTCTGATTATAAACTGAATGCCCTAAATTTAACCCTGCTTTCACAGGTACCATACATTTAAAATGAAATTCACATACCAAGGCAGTAGATAGACGCAGAATGGCCAGTAAAGTTCTAGCCGACATAAAGGTCATATCTTTCCCATTTCTTGCTTCTTTTCTCATCTCTACATAAGCTCCTGTGATATAATCGGCCAACCCTTCAGGAACCACTGGATTCTTCTTCTTGCAGAGGGCAATATATCTCCTAGAAATACATGGTAGGCATGTTTGAGATTTAAGCCTTTACCAAACAATCCCTGGTTTTTACGACCCTGAGGGAGGAGCCTTATGAAAACATTCCAAGAAATGGAGAAAATGCTGGTAACCAGCATTTTCTCCTTTTCCAATGTTTTCTACCTTGCTGGAAACAAATTTCATTTTGTGAGTTAGTTAATTTTTCGTATGCAAGTGCTTTCAAGTTGGACCAGCCTAAAATTGTGTCTTTTGGTAAAGCGTTAACTCATTGGCAGACAACACATTTCTAGAGACCTAGTTTGGAGCAAGAAGTTAGGATGGATAGTATATGGGTCAAAGTTATCTGTTAACATATCCATTGGACTATTCTATTTTTTTAAAACCATGGAAGGGCTTTTTAATATCTTATGGAAAAAGCTGGTTTCTGGTACATGTATTTTGTACTTTATCAATAATGTTTCCAGAGGGATTCTTCCTTGGATCTTACCACACAATTCCTTCTTTTGACGACCCCAAGAAAGAAGCCTTTAGAAAACATTATGGGAAAAGGAGAAAATGCTAGTAACCAGCATTTTCTACTTTTCCCACAACGGTTTCTACCTTCTGAAAACAAATTTCAAATTTCAAGTTGCTTTTATTTTGTCGTCTGCAAATGCTTTCAATTTGGACAAACTCAAAATTTTGTTGTTTGGTAAAGGGTTAAGACACTGGATCCTTTGAAAAGATCGAATCAAATCTTATTAGGACCTGATGTGCTAGTGTCCTATGGTAAGGTATATTTTCTCTTGTCCCCGCACTATCAGATTATTAAGGTGAAGCATTTCACTACTACATGTCTCAAAAAGCATAGAAAAAATTAAAGTGCTTCAAGTCATTTATTAGCTTTTCTCCCACGAACAATATAACGCAGTAATGTTATTTTTTCATGAAACAGCTAATCTTTACTTTTTATTCAGTCATCGGTGTGACAGCTAACTTTCCTATACTCAGCCCTTGATAATGTAATCTTAAACTCAAGGATAAAAACTGTCCTATGTTTACAATAACATCGAAAACACTACAATGCCTGAGAGCCAGGACTAAACTAAGCTTTCTACACAGGACAAACTCATGCAATAAAATCGCTTTTTTCATGAAATGGCTACTTCGAACTTAGTTCAATTATATCATATATAGCTCACTAATTTATACCCAGCTCATATTCATATTATGTTTTGTCCCATTCTCAGAGCTCCAGATAAGAGGGAGTGATGGTTTTCTAAATCCATTATTTCTCTTCAAAACCATATGTTGTGGGTACTCATTAGAATCGTCTCGATGAGACGACGATTCTAATGAGTACCCATAACATAGGGTTTAGTGAAGAATTATTGATATTTTCATTTTTGAAAATCAAAATCACTCCCTCTATCTGGAGCTTGGGAGTTCTGTAACCTTTAAAGGTGGCCCTTCAGCTTTTGGGACAAAAATTTTACAAAATTGCAAAAAAATCATCTTTATACTCCTAAAGCCTTTTAATTTTCATTCATAAAAACCCAGTAATCGAAAACCGTCCGACAACACGAGAGATGAGAGATTTACCACGGCCCAGGTTGACACCAAAGGGAGACACATTCTATTTTTAGATGATCAATTCGCTCATTTACTTACAGGAATACACAGAAGAAGCTTCAAACATAGCGTCCGAAGAAGACATTATGGAAAATAATTATTACATGTTTGTTATGATAAGGAATTTAGCGTTATGAGTCACATGCCAGTCACTTGACATTCCCACAATGCTTTATCAATTTTTGGCGCGAAATCTAAAAGTAGCTTAAGAGACTACATAGCCTTTTAAGGGATGACCATCAAAAAAAAATTTTTTTGTAATTTTATGAATCTTAATTATTGATGATTTGTATTATTTTTTCATAGGAATTTCAGTGATATATATATTTTGTAATTTGGTGAGATGTAAAAATTTTTAATACCCACCTTTAACTTCAGAATGTAATTATATTTGGTTTACGCTTTAGATTTTTAGGTATCAATATACAGTCAAGGCTACAGATAGTAAAAATTGCATCAGAATTTTGCATGGGTCTGTTTATATGCATTTTATCCATCTGTTTTGAGAAGCAAACTCCTTCCACAGCTTTCTTCGATTTTATTCAAACATAGTGGGATTGACAACCTTCATTTTTCTCAAACATCATACATTACCTCATCAATTTCATGTCCAGTGGTTTGTGTTGCATAGGGGGCTGAATATTGTGCTGATGTACATAGGTAATATGCTGTGCCAACCTGAAATGTGAACATGCAAAGGTTTTAAATGTAGATTATTGACTTATACTTCACTACACAATCTTAACCCATTATCCCATAAGGCATTTTTATGGTATCTCTTACTGACCCTAAATAACAGCATGGATAAAGCCATTTCTTGTGTGTAAATGACACCTGATGATAGCATAGAAAACATTGTGACAAAAGGTGAAATTACTCGTCATGAGCAATTTCACCTTTTGCCACAATGTTTTCCAAAGGCTCCTACAACAATGTGTAGAAATGAGTTATCTATGGAGTAAAGGGTTAAGCTATTAAAAACCCTGAAAAGAAAGGCTTTTTGAAAATTTTGTGAAGTAGTAGACAGTGTAGATCACAGATCAGACTGTGCGAAACATGCAGTCTGACCTTGATTAGCACAGTCAAGAAAAGCTTCTTCTATCATCTACAGTAAAGAAAGCTTCAAGCAATTTTTGCCTTTTGCAACAATATTTTCAAAGTGGTCTACCGCCAGATAAAAAATCTGCTGAAGTAAACATATTACCTCAGATCATTATCTCTGTCTGGTTTATCCTGTATCAGCCACAGCAGATCAAATCTGGACAGCAGAGCAGCCGGCAGCTGGATGTTTTGTTCAATGGTACGTTTGGGGTTGTATCTACCATATGCTGGGTTAGCTGCAGCCAGAATGGACACACGGGCATTCAAACTTGTCATGATTCCAGCCTGAAATACGATTTAATCATAAGTTTCTTTTGTTTTAACTCCTCAAATTATGTAAGTTTCAGTGTAGCAAGAGTTTTGATGGACCAGAAACATGTTGGCAATTCAAAGTGAGAAAATAAAGTAGATCCATAAACAAAGCAACAAAAAGAAAAAGGCTAGGGGTCCATGTGTTGGTAAAGCTGTACTCTTGCATTGTTCAGGTGCTTAACCCATTACCAAACAACAAAGTTTTAGGCTAGTCCAAATCGAAAGCATTTGCAGACGACAAAATAAAAGTGGTTGAAAATTTGAAATTTGTTTTGTAAAGGATAGAAAACATTGTGTGAAAAGGAGAAAATGCTGGTAACCAGCATTTTCTCCTTTTTCCACAATGTTTTCTAAAGGCTTCTTTCTCAGGGGCATCAAAAGTAGGGATTGTGTGGTAATGGGTTAAATAACTACTCTTTTACCTCAAAACAACTTCTCTACAAAGGCATTTTCACACAATTTCTTTTAAACCAGCACTTTTCCTTTTTCCCACACTTTTTTTTTTTGTATTTTGTTTCTCGTATATCAATGCAATATGGATGAGTTTAAAATATTATTGTGAGGTAAGGGTTAATTTCTTGTTTTCACGATGAAATACAAGTACAGTCAAACTTAAACTCTATGTCAGATCAGAAAATTTTAGACTTGGCTGGGATATAAGCATTTGCAGATCACATACAAAATGTGCTTCTATGCCCTTCCTTAGGCGAGAATTTTTTTATTAGTTGATTTACAAACCCGCCGACTGCAATTTTCCCAAAACCAGAAAAAAAATATAAGAAGGTTCCAAAACATTTTTTTTAAATTCTTCCGCCGACCCTAACCATTATTCATTTCGTCAAAAAAAATCTGTATTTAAAGCGAACATCAACTCAAACTTTTAAACTGGTACCTGTCTTGTCTCCTGTAACCTTCCGATACGAAGATCAATAATATGCAGCAGCGGGACCCACGCTGCCTATCGCCATTTTCGCCAGTTGTAGTTTTTCTTTAACTGGTGAAAATAAGTGTCGAAAGGATTTTTTATTGACATTTTTAACTCAACTCACGAGATAAGTGGAGAAAGACTGAAGCAGGAACTTGAGGAAGTATGGTACAGGGTGAAAAAGTCGTCTTCATTGACTCAAATTTGCATCATCAAGCTTTCACAGCGAAAAAACTTTGCCTAACAAACAGTCCCGACCAGGCCTATATTCATGAAATATCGGCAATCGAAGACAAAGGATGACAGGTTGTCACTAATTAACTTTATCAATTTGGACAAGACAGCAGAGTGTTATTAATCTTACCTGTTACTAACTCACTAAATCCACCCCTTTATCCTACGAAAATCACACTTTTTTTTCCCACAGGTAAAGCGTCTGCATATTTGTTTAAATGACGTCACACT
Source organism: Tridacna crocea (assembly GCA_943736015.1). Lineage (NCBI taxonomy): Eukaryota > Metazoa > Mollusca > Bivalvia > Cardiida > Cardiidae > Tridacna > Tridacna crocea. Next base: position 9,916,426 of record OX031068.1, read on the forward strand.
ACCGATCATTACTGATTCTCAAAACGTGAATAGTTATAAAATAAACTTGAATTACCACCTCTTACAGCAGGAGATATTTTTCCAAACATATTTTAAATAAATTATAATGGTAAAGTGAAGGATTAGAAAAATCTTAAAGAGATCATTTCCCTTCCTCATGTCGGCAACTCAGCAAAATATGCAGTGTAGTGTTCTATTTTTAGAATACTCTACACCTTTTCCTCCTTATCAGCTAGTTTATTGACTAATAGATTACATCTCTATAGATCTTGTTAACTTTCTTTTAAACAAGTCATTATCATGTTTTTGAATCAAGATTGTGGTCCCCATCACAGGCATAAAGAAGTTTTTTTTTCTCTTCTTACCAGTCTGGACACTATTTGCAATCTGATGAGTTTTGAGTTAAGTGTAACTCTGCATCCGTGGGGTCATAGGCAATCAAAAACAAAATGGTCTGATAATGTTCTTTTGAGTCAACAAATACCCAGGATAGAAATCCTTACTAATTGTCTTTCTTTGATATAGCAAATCATATCCAAAAGGGATAGTTAGGTGCAACTTCTTTTCTTCCATGGAAGGCATACAGAAATTCTCTCATCACATACTTTCTTTTGTTAGGTTCAAGAAAGGGATACTGTCTACTTGCAGCACAAGTCTGCTTCTAGATTCAAACAAATTTAACTACATTATGTGTTTTTATCATGCTTATACCCCCCATAAACAAAGTATGGGGGATGTATACTGGAGTCACCATGTCTGTCTATCCATGTGTCACAAAAAGCTTGGCATAACTTCTAAAGTAGAAAAGCTGGTGACTTCAAACTTTGGATTTTTGTTTGAGGCTGAACTTCCAAAATAAAACAGCTAGCAACTAAATACTTCATGTACAGATCGGCCACATTAAAGGAAAGTGCAGTGTACAAGAAGCATAACTTTTTCCACTATTTTAAGGGTTATATCTTTTTGTAAATTTAACTTTGGATTTTTATCTGGGGCTTAATTTCCAAAGTACAAAAGCTACTGACTTCAAACTTCATATATAATTAGATCACCATAAAAAAAAAAGACCACTTTACCAGTACCATAACTATATTCCCACTATTTTCAATTTATTTCCCTTTGTAAATTTTAATTTGGATTTTTGTCTGGGGCATAACTTTCCAAGTATAAAAGCTAGTACCTTCAAAATTCATATACAGATGGACCAGATTAACAAGAAGTGCAGTTTTCATAACTATAACTCTGTTCCTGCTACATTTAGAGTTATTGCCCTTTGTTAATTTTAACTTTGGATTTTTAAAATGGGGCATAACTTGCAAAGTACAAAAGTTAGTCACTTCAAACTTCATATGATTTTGAATCACATCAAAGTAAAGTGCACTGTGCAAGAACCATAAATCTTTACCCACTATTTTCAGAGTTATAGCCCTTTGTAATATATATTTTTTTTAAACTCTTTTGTACTAAACCATTCTGCATTCTGTGACAAAGAGCTGTTTAGTGACAAGGAGCTGGTTTGGGGTATGATCACATTTAGTGATAGCTCAATTGTTTTTGTTGTGTTTTGGGAGCTCAAACAATGCCAACTTCATAACGACCTCAATAGAGGTGACTTAGGAAAACATTATGAAAAAAAAAAAGTCTGTTTTTTGTAGATTCACTGCAATGAATTTCCAGAACTGTTTCTGTAAAATTGTGCTAAATTTATTGGAACTTCAGAACTTCTTAGCTAATGTTGTGGTTTGTGAAAGAGCGACTTTCTGTTTCTTTTCTTGTCAGACAATCATAAAGAGCCTAAGTTTTAAGAATTCATTTGGCAGCAAATGTCATAGAGCCAGATCAGACTTCTTGTAAAGGAGCAAATTCGATCAGAATCTTCAATGTTTGCTATTCTGAATGTGTCTTTGGACCTCATTGATCTGTGGCATGACATTATTAAAGGTGGTCATTACAGTTTTTAAGGTATCCAGAATAGATTTTTAGGAAAATTATGGTAACTTGAAAGATGTAACTATAATACAGACTGTTGGTTTACCTCACTAGTTAAATTTTAAGTTTCTTGCGGTATTGGTAGGAAAAAAAATAATGAAAATAAAAATCTCCTTTTTTTTTTTATATTTTTTTATTGACTGAACATTTTTAGAGCTTATTATTTTATTTTCTTTTCGTCCCCCCGACCCTAAATTTGAAAAAAAGATCTCGTAAATCAACTTATAAAAAAATTCTGGCCTTAACCCTTTTCCAAACAAGCCCTGGTTGTTACACGTCTACAGTAAAAGTCTTTTGAAAACACTATGGGAACAGGAGAAATTGTTCGTGACGAGCACTTTCTCCTTTTCCCACAGTGTTTTCTACCCTTTTTTTTTTTTTTAAAGAACTTTTCGCCATTCTATCCAAATCTGAAAATTTCATCTGCAAACTCTTTCGGTTTGGAAGAGTCCAAAATTTGTTGTTTGGGAAAGGGTTAACACAGTAGAAAACATTGTGGAAAACGATGGTTACCAGCATTTTCTCCTTTTCTGATCAAACCTTATAATCCATCATTATTTCGTGCTAAATTACCAGCATGAAAAATTCAAAGCATAAAATAATGTGTGCAACTAGTTCAACTCTGGACCCCTAATGACACAGGACTCAGCTTGGGTCCATCATTGGCAAAGTATACAAATAGTATTCGACTGAATGGATTCATATCTGAAAGAAGCATGTGTTAGCACATGTGTAAAGCTTTGATTTGATAATCTATCTGTCATCACTTACCTTGGCAATGGAGATTGTCTGTTGTTCCATGACCTCATGGATGGCTGTTCTATCCGAGTCCATCATCTTGTCAAATTCATCGATACAACACACACCTTGATCTGCCAGGACCAAAGCTCCGCCCTCCAACATCATCTCTCCTGTGATTGGATCCTTCATCACTGCGGCAGTCAAACCAACACCAGAAGATCCTCTACCAGTAGTATATTGACCTTAAACAAAAAGATGATTGTTTCATGCTATCCTGTAGGATATCTAGAAATGCCAGTGAAAATATTTTTTGATCTTACACTGATACCACCAGTGATTTTCACGTTCTTGTTTTAGGTAAATTGCGCATGCCTCACAACCAGATGGGAAATGCGACGTCATATACCTTACATTTCTCTCGCTTGATGTCATATTGTAATGCCTCGCTATGTGGGAGGGATACGCCACAGGGAATAACGGAAAGGAACTGTACTGGATTTTGATAAAGCTCCTCCTAGAAAAGGTTAAAAGCATTAAATAAATTGAAAAAAAAAAATTTTTTTTTTTCGGTGCAAGATCAAAATTTAATTCATCTCGTGAACACCATCTGTAATATTTTCACCCATGGCTGCGCCACTTGTGAAAATATTACCGATGGTATTCACTCGAAATAAATTTCCGATCTTTAACCCAAACAAGTGGGCCATGATGGCCCTGTATCGCTCCACTGGCTAATTCGTAAAAACACTACAAGCCAAACATTACATTATTTGGCCAACTGGTTTCGAACTTGAGGGCATACAGTTTTTTTCCATAAAAACCTACAAAAAAGTTGTGACCCCTGGGCAAATCCAATTTGGACCACAAAGCTATAATTACTTGAATCCTGGTGGAGGTCTACAAGATAAAGCCCCATACAAAATAATACAGGTCTAGAGTGTGTGGTTATAAACAAGAAGATTTTCAAAGGTTTCTTAATAAAAGGCCCTGTAAAACATAAAATCCATTAAGCAGGGCTAAATTTAGTGGTCCTAGTCTTTATTATGGTTATTAACAAGATGACTTAGACAGTTTTCACTACAAAAGCCCATGTAAAACTTGTGACCCCTGGTGTGGGGACAAACTTGACCCTAAGGCTATAATTTGGGCCCTCCTGGTAGAGGTCCACTAGATAAAGCTACATGCAAAATTTGATAGCCCTGTAGGCCTTATGGCTAGGTACAAGTAGATTTTTAAAAAATTCCCAATATGAGCCCATGTAAAACTTGTGACCCCCAGGACAGGGCCAAATTTGACCCCAGGGCTACAATTTGGGCACCTTTGGTAGACAACTACTTGATAAAGCTAGATGCAAAATTGAGTAGCCCTTGGCCTTATGGCTTGGTACAAAAATATTTTTTAAGTTTTCACTATATAAACACATATAAAACTTGTGACCCCCGGGGCCGGGCCAAATTTGACCTCTGGGCTATCATTTGGGCACTCTGGGTAGAGGTCTACTAGATTAAGCTACATGCCAAATTTGGTAGCCCTAGGCCCTATGGCTAGGTACCAGAAGGATTTTAAAGTTTTCCCTATATAAGCCCATATAAAACTTGTGACCATCGGGGTGGGGCCAATTTTGACCCCAGGGCTATTATTTGAAGGAACTTGGTAGAGGTCCACTAGATAAAGCTACATGCCAAATTTGGTAGCCCTAAGCCTTATGGTTTCAGAGAAGAAGATTTTTAAAAATTTTCAATATTTTTCAGTTTTGTTGCCATGGCAACCAGAGTTTTTGAAGGAATAAAATTCTTTCAAGGAATTCTGAAGAGGACCATGGCAGGATCATTTCTGTGAAGTTTCATCAAAATTGGATGGGTAGTTTCAGAGAAGAAGATGTTTGAAATAAAAGTTAACACACGCACGCACGGATGGACGCACGCAGACACCGGGCCATAACATAAGGCCGCTGGCCTTCGGCCAGTGGAGCTAAAAACCAAATATCCTCTATTCATTTACCAAGCCATCCCATGGCTTTTATAATGGTGTGGACAATGGCTTATATGAACAAGTTAGAAAAAGGAGAAACTGTTGGTTTTACTACTAGTCTCTCAAAACCCAATTCAATCATATGAGCCATAATTCTTGTGTTGTCTACCAATACCAATGCATTCAATATAGATAGGTTTAACGTTTTTCTTTCATTTGAGACAGAACTGATCCTCTCAGTTGTACCTTTTTTATCTTACAGAATGCAATCATGAAATAATACTGATCACCATCACTGTATGATTTTTGTCCTGAGATTTTCCACCTTTTTCTACAAATCAACAACCTCATGAAATGCAACTTACTTCTAGGTGCAAGTCTATCAATGAAGGACAACAACTGTGATTTTGCCACACCAGGATCTCCCATCAAACAAATATTGATGTTACCTGCAAAGAGAGAATTTAACAGACTACAGTTGTGTACATTTTTTGTTTGATAAAAAGTGAAAATTATTGTGAAAGGTCTCATGTATCATTCCAAGCCCAAGGTTTTCCATGACGCACAAATCCAGCGTCATAGACGCCATTTTTATTCAAATGACCCCTATAAAAAATGACAGTGCGTCATTGTTGACGCAACTTTCCAAAATCTAAATCATGTACGAAAATGAATAAAGCGTCATAAACCCAAATCTGTCCTTGCTTCAATGTTGGACGAACATCCCTGTCGCAAACTTGCGAATTAAATTGTATAATATTTATTTTATTAACTGTGCATTTACTCCTGCATATTTTTGGAATTGCTACTTTGCCCCATTATGTTTATTTTGGATTGCTCCAAGTATCTGAGAGCTTCATGATATTCGTGATTCATGAGATTTCTATGCATTTTGAGTCTATTGGAGTCTTTGGAGTATGAATTTGGAGACTATCGAGTCATTGCTTTCTATATAAACTACTGCCTTTGGGTTTTCGGGGCTTCTTTCGTTATTTCTTTTCTTGGTTGCTAGTTTCAAAAATAAGTTTCAAATAAACATTTAAGTTGGTTTATGCTGTGAAAATTAAAACTTTGGATTATAATGTTTAATCTATTAAAAAGAAAAGAAACGTTTTCCTAGTGTTCGTTGATTCAATTTTCAAATAATAAATCCGATGTGAGAAGAAATAAAATTAGTTGAATTTAGATCTCCACCACAATCCCTTTATTTTTAACTACAAGGTATATTTTATACGAAAGTGGTTTTCCGGTAATTTACTTATGGAAACAGACTGGTTAACGCATTATTGCTGTGAAGTACATGTATAATGGGCATGTGTCGTAAATATGGGCCCAGTCAAAATCTTGGTTGGGTTCTCTGTATTTCAGAGTATATTTTATACGACTTCCAGTATATAAAAGTACAAAGTGCCAGTCTGAGCTGTTTGTGGAAAAATAATGTCACGACGAAGAAAACTAGCATTCTTCTATCGTCTGCTTCCTTCAACTGCTGATAAAGCCACATCGAACAGCAATTCAGATAAAAAAGTTTGGTCTGTCAAAAAGTGAAATCATCCTTTCCATCAGAAATGACTGACTTTTCTATCTTGGGAGTTTGAAGGTGAAATACATTGTAGTGGATTTAGGTCAGTCTACAGGGGGTTGCCCCGGAAGTTTGTAAATCGTGCCTGAAGTTTATAAACCATGCCTGAAGTTGATGACGAAGAGATCTACAGTCGAACATCCTTAGCTCAAACGTCCCTTAGTCGAACTTATCCATACGTCTAAGTTTTTTCCAGGTCCCGATCTCATTGCTCTTTATTTCAATATAATTCAACCTCCATACGTCGTTATCTGTACCTCGAAATTTATCCATCTTCGAATGAATTTCAAGGTCCAATCACCATTGTTTGAACATATTCACACATCTTTACCTCGAAGTTAATTTGTAAAGGACGATGTTTGCTGTCAATCAGGTTTTTCACACCTTTCGACTTGTCAACTCCGGTAATTAACAAGTATTGATTGTTTGTTTGATTTTGGACTGACTGTTTGACTGTGAGATTAAAACTTCAAAGTTTGAGTGATTTGAATGAAAGGGTCGGAAAGTGGTTTAGTGTCACATTTGTCATTTACATTGACGAGTGAAAAACCCAACGCTAATTCCATACAGAACTTGTTTGGTGAAGGACCCGGTCAATATGCATTTTTTATGTTTATTGTTCATATTAGTTGTAGTATTTGTATAAAAACAATGTTTCTAATTTAATAAATAAATAATGATAATAAAACTTATTTCATCTTTTTTTTGTATTCGATTTTCATGTTATTTTGTATTTGATTAGTCAAATGAAGACAAATCAAATGATGCCTCTATTTACTTCCGGTATTTCGCCACCTATCTAATTCATACCCAGTTTCGAGAACTCTGATGATCTACACATCGAACTTTCTATAAGACGAAGTTTTTACAAATGTCCCCCGAACTTTGAGGTATAGAGATTCGTCTGTATTTATTTTGACCCCCTAAATTTGTGAAATGACCCTCAACTAATGAGGATGGGGGTCACAATGACCCCAATTTTTATAGCCAAGGGAAAACCCTGCAAGCGTAATATAAATAAGACTAAACTGATCTAAAACAGCCCTCAGTAGGATAGAAAGAGGGCTTGTTACTGTTGTCTGCGCATGTCATATTCTTCGAAGATTCGACTGTCTTATATGACGCATCACTACTAGCCCCGAAAGCGGGCCGACTGTAATATTATGCTCTATAAAGTAGCAGTGTTGAAAATAGCTTTTACGTTTCAATACGTTTGAGGAGAAATGAGACCTGCTTTAGCAACAGATTTCTCTAAACTGGTGATCATAGTTGAGTGAATTGCACGAGGTAGCGTTTTACTGGTTAAACCTTTTTTTGGTTTTAAATTCAAAGTAACGGTTGTCGCGTAGGAAAGTGGTTCGGTTCTGTACCCAGGATGCCCATATCAGATAGATGAGTATTTATAGAATGCCATCTAGCGGGAGATAATGGGCTGGTTACTTCTGGCTAAAAACAAGCAATAAGCATGTGTAATGGGCACACTGACATAAATAAATTATTGTTTGAAACAGCATCATATGACAAAATACAGACATTTATCACTATTTCACCACATGCCATTTAGTGGAGTAGAAATAGTAAATGTACAGATAGATGTCTCTTTGGCCTAGTAATCAAGGCACAGAGCAGAAGGTTGAAAGTTTGAAACCAGCTTTACTCATTACCAAATAACAATATTTAAGTCTTGTCCAAATCGAAGGCATTTGCAGACAACAAAATAGAAGTGACTGAAAATTTGAAATTTGTTTTGTGAAGGGTAGAAAACGTTGTGGGAAAAGGAGAAAATGCTGGTCACCAGCATTTTCTCCTTTTCCCTCAATGCTTTCTAAAGGCTTCTAAGGGCCAGGGGACATTGTTAATGTAAAAGTGATTGGTGACCCACCAGCTAGTTAAATCAATGGTTCATAAATGCCTACAAACAAGGCGCAATGAAATGAACTTGTCAGAAAAAGTGCCAATTTAGTTAGGGATTGGCTGGTTAAAAAAGGGTGGAAACTTTCATAAACAATTTCATTTCATTTTATTCACCAATTACCTCTTATTTTCATCCCTTGTGGCGACTTGTCTACTCCACCTACAAGCAGTAAGAGCAGAGCTTTTTTCACATCTTCATGTCCGTAAATTTCTGGAGCAATGCTACTGGCAAGTTTATCGTAAAAATCCTCTTCTGCAACCTGTTTAAATTCTTCTTCTGTCAACTCTTCTGCACCAAGTTCATCATCTTCTGTTTTGTTCATCTTGATCAATTTCTAAAAGACACACACAAACAGATATTTCTATTAGCTCTACATTAACTCAGACAACAAACTTTTGGGCTAGACTAAAATGGCAGCATTAGCAGATAATAAATGGACTGTTGCTACACTGATGATTTCTTTCTTTGATAGGGAAGAAAATCTTAATGATAGAGTAGAAAACATATTGGGAAAGAAGAAAACGCTGGTTTTCAGCATTTTATCTTCTTTTTTTTTTTTGGTTCTTTTTTTTTTCAAAGGTCATTCTATGGTGTAATTAAAAGCTGGGATTGCTTTGGGATAAATTGAATAAAATTACAGACTTAGGCAACAATGGTTTCATCCAAGTCCAATTACCCGTATGATTTTGGAATGAAGAAGGTGAAACTTTTACTAAATATTGCAATGTTTGAAAGACTCTTTCAAATAACCAAATCTTCTACTCTTCTTCAAAATGTTTTCTACCCTTTCCAAAGGGTACTGTTCCAAAAAAAAAATCCTTCATGCTTGCGTTAAGAATTGACTCCTTGATGAATGCATGTACTCTCCTTCAAAAAGAAATTTTCAGTAGCGTTTAAAAAGTGAAATACAATGATTGGTAAGGCAATTGTTTTGACCTCTAATATCAGAACTAAGAATCTTTCACAAAATGTACTTACATGTGCTTCCAAAAAGGTTTCTGAGAGCAGACCAGCTTGATTGGCATATCCTTGTTTCATCATGGGTAAAAATACTCCAGCGATACTGACATGGTCCCCTGGCTGTGCCTGCCTTGTGGTCTCCCCTCTACACAGCACTGTCATGCTACGAGGGATATTTCCTACAGGAACTTGATCACTCTGCAACAGTATAGAGAAACAAGATATTACCAGAAGTCAAGATTAAAAGGGCTTATCAATTTCTAGATATCACAATCCTAAACCCTTTACTCCATGGATACTCATTTCTACCCATTGCTTGTAGTAGCCTTTGGAAAACTTTGTGGCAAACGGTGAAATTGCTCGTGAAGAGCAATTTCACCTTTAGCCACAATGTTTTCTATGCTATCAAAAGGTGTCACATACACATATACACATAAGAAACATCTTCATCCTTGTTGTTACTTAGGGTCAATAAGAGATACAACAGAAATGCCTTATGGGGTAAAGGGTTAAATAAACCCCCTATTGTATGTACTTCTATGAATCCTCTCTATGACACAATTCATATGAATGACACTAACAAACTTTCTGGTGAAAAAGGAAATTAAATTCTCAGCAACCATATATATTTCATATACCTGAATTTCTGTATCCTTACTAAACAGTCATTCTTAACTCTTTACCGAACGACAAAATTTTAGACTGGTCCAAATTGGAAGCATTTGCAGACAACAAAATGAATGTGACTAAAGAATTAAAATTTGTTTTAGGAAGGGAAGAAAACATTGTGGGAAAAGGAGAAAATGCTGGTTACCAGCATTTTCTCCTTTTTGCACAATGTTTTCAAAAGGCTTCTTTCACAGGGGTGTTAAAAGTTAGTATTGTGTGGTAAACGGTTAAAAACTTAGTTCAGCCAATCAGAATTTGTGATATTTTCCTAAATCTAGAATAAGACATGAATTAAGGCATGGTTGGTAAATACATGCTTAATACTTTGTAATTCCGAGACCTCCCTTGATAAATCTCCCTCAAAAAATAACAAATGGTTTACCACAACCCCAAATTTAAACAATTCTAAAGAAGAAAGCCTTATGGAAAGTGAGCAGGAAAATGAGAAAATGCTTGTAACTAGTACTTTCTCCTATTCCTATTTTATCAAAGGCAAAATTCAACATCTGAGCTACAACTGAATTGCTGTGTGCAATGTTTTCAATTCAGACAAGTCAATCATTTTGTTTTGTAGTAAATGGCTTTCTAGTAATGGCAAAAAAATTATCAAAAGGCCTTAACCTGATAGGAAGATCACAAATGGTCAGACTAGTCAATATGACTCAAACAGTGGGGTTTGTCCTTCAGAGTTGAAACATTGTGGTTAGAGGAGAAAATCCTATCTGTTTTTTTCCCTTACCCACAATCTCTTTAATTCCTTCCCACACAATCCCGAGTTTTAATGACTCTGAAGAAGAAAGCTTTTGAAAACACTATGGGAAAATGGGAAAATGCTGGTTACCAGCATTTTCTCCTGTTCTCACCATGTTTTCTATTCTTCCCGAAAGTTTAAATTTTTCAGTCACATTTATTTCGTCATCTGTAAAATGCTTTCATTTTCCAAAAGTCCAAAATTTCATCATTTAATAATAATTTAAAGGCTTTGTACCAGTCAATAAAACAGGACTGTTTAGTCTAGGGTAAATGAACAAAAGAGTAAACAGTGGGTTTTATGCAGTGGAGAAAAACCAGAAATCACTTATCAAAAAAAACCAAAAAAACTTACATGTTCTTGTATTTTGAGTTCCTGAAATTTGATGAATTTGGATCCCCTGGACTGTAAATATAGTCTACCACCTGATCTGTTTGTGGTGCAGTCTGTACTTGGGCACATCAACAACGGCATAAAGGAAGGGGACGCAATCTGTAATATAAAATAAAACCTGGTTCATACAGGCAAGTGCTGGCTGAACTCAAGGACTTTTTAAGTACATAAAACTCATTTTCAGGGACGTTTTTTTTAACATAATACCTACCTTTTTTAAGCTTAAAGACTAATTTTCTTAAACACAGTGAGATTAGGAATGGTCAGTTCTGCCCTGATGACGACGCCATAGTTGTATTTTCATTTTCTTTTATTCACTCGGACTCCTTTTTATGACTGAACATTTTAAAAAAATAGTATGAAAACATTCCACTCATGGACTTTTCACTTTCTCAATGCAATTCACTTTTGGAATGAGACCGGAGCGGGCTTTCACCCATGCAAGCAATATCGATTTCTTTTCTGCACCTATGACAAAGGGCTTTATATTTATCGTTTGTTTCCTTGACCCAAGGTATATCTGGACTAACCCCGACGGAAAACACATTTCCTTATTCTAATTTCTAGAAATCCCGAATTAAAGCATGAATAAATCACTAAACCTTGAAGACAATAACTTTACGAAATGATGAATCATGCAAAGGGAGATAATGCTTACAATACTGTATAAACTAGACCCCGGTCGATTACGATATAAAGTAGGGATAGCACCTACAAGCAGATAACAGGTGTAAATACAGTCGTTTTGTAACAAAATACTTTCATACATAATAAAACTGTCATACGCATTTTCGTACTCGGAAGTGACGTAGATGTATTGGACGCCATTTGTTGATGTAATTTTCTTGTTTTGTCATTGCTAAGGCAATTTTTAGTTGTATTTAATAATCACCATTCAAAAAGCCTGAAATTCAAGTATTTTTCAAGGCTAGATAAGAATTTTCCAGTACTTTTCATGACAAAACTCTGTTTCAAGGACTTTTCAAGAATACCTCTCTTTTTCAAGCACTTTTCAAGCCTGTGCAAATCTTATAAAATGGTTATCTATGAAATCATGAACAGTTCTCATGAGTCAAGGATACCAGCATTTTCTCCTTTTCCCTTGATGATTTCTACAGCCTTTTTTCCTCCTCTGGGTCAAAATCTACATTGTGTGGTAAAGGGTTTATAGTATAACTTAACCCCTTTCCAAACAAGCCTTTTACAGCCCTGATAAAGAAGTCTTTTGAAAACATTGCGGGAAAAGGAGAAAATGCTGGTAACCAGCATTTTCTCCTTTTCCCACAATGTTTTCTACAGTTCTTAAGTTTAGTTTCAATTTTTCAGTCATATTTATGTTGTCGTTTGCGATTGCTTTCAATTTGGACAAGTCTAAACTTTTGTTGTTTGGTAAAGAGTTAAAGGAGTATGTTTTTGTTAAGTCAAAGAAGCAATAGAAATATTTTCAAATGATTAAGTAATCCATAATTTTCTCTGGATCTCTAAAAATCAGGGTTTGCATTAATCAAACAATCTCGGCTGCATTTCCAGTATCAAAGCTCCAGATATAAGGGAATATTTTGATTTGAAAATTGAAAATATTAGTAATTCTACACTAAATCCTAATTAACAGGTACTAATTACAATCATCTCATTGGTACGATTCTTACGAGTACCCAAAACATAGGGTTTGAAAGAGAAATACTGGATCTAGAACATCATCATCCCCTTTTATCTGGAACTCTGTTAGTCTGACTCTGAAGAACTTTGGGAATATCAAAGTTAAAAAAATTCTGAAGAGTGGTTGCGCCAATAAAACACTGTTTTAGTTTCCAAATTCCGAACAAGTCTATAGATGCAAGTTAAAACAGTTGATTTTTACAAGCCAAGATATCACGTACCGGTTGATAAGTCTCATTGCCACAAGTATCACAGGTATAGGTTGCTACCACCATCATTGGTTTAACTTCAGTTGCCCGTGTCACAATTCCTTTCACGTTTACAAGTTTACCTATGGAATCTGCTTTTACTTCCCTGATTGCAACATGTTTCTGATGGGTTGGTGGTTTGAAATACACCTCACTGAAAAGAGATTTTTGTCATTGTAGAAATATAACCCTTTAACCCTTTACCTGATATGCCAATTTGAGGCTCTTCCATTTTAGCAGCAAATAAAGATATGATGTCAAAAATATGGACAAATGAGGATACAAATATCTGATTGAGTGGAAAACATTGTGGGAAAAGGAGAAATTGCTTGTTACGAGCAATTTCTCCTTTTCCCACAATGTTTTCAAAAGCTGTCTGTTGTTGATGCGTCAAAATGAGTATCTATGGAGTAAAGGGTTAACTCTTTACCACACAAGAAAATTTTAGACTGGTCCAAATCGAAAGCATTTGCAGACGACAAAGCAAAGGTGATTGAAAAATTGAAATTTGTTCTGGGAAGGGTAGAAAACACTGTGGAGAAAAGGAGAAAATGCTGGTTACCAGCATTTTCTCCTTTTCCCACAATGTTTTCAAAAGGCTTCTTTCTCAGGGGCGTCAAAAGTAGGGATTGTGTGGTAATGGGTTAATGATACTAAACAATCAAAACTTTCAAAGACGCAGATAGAGAAAGTGTCCTGAAATAGGAATTGTTTAAGAATAGTGTGGAAGTAATGTTTTCAACTACCTTCAAAAGTAATTAAGTCTGATCATAAAATCAGTTGAAGAGCCCAAATTATTCATTTTAAAATTTGCAGTGATGCATCCAGAAACTTCAAAATGTGGGGCACATGCCCCCCTAAACCTAACAAAAAGGAGGCAATAGATTTTTTTGAGAAAATGAATAATTGGTTAGATAAAGGAGTGCTACAATAAATGTAAGCTGTGCATTTTTTCTAATGCATCACACACTGACTCAACTCATACAGAGATAGAAGTGTTCCCACTAGCTTTTTATTTCAAGGGCACATTTAAACCCCGGGCTGTAAATCTGGGGGTAACATTTCTTATTAGTGAGTAAGACAATATGGTTCCCAACTAGAAATAAAGCTGCAAAAGAGTCTGTTAAATTAACATTATTTCATGCATTCCGGTAGGATATCGAGAAATAGCAGTGAAAATATTTTTCGATTTTATACTGTTTCCTAGCTAAATTGCGCGTGCCTCAACCAGATAAGAAATATGACGTCATATGCCTTATATTTCACGCGCTTGACGTAATATTGTAATGCGTTGCTATGCGGGAGGGGCACGCCACGGGGAATAACGGAAAAGAACTCAACGGGAATTTAATAAAGCTCCTCCCAGAAAAGGTTAAAGGCATGTAATAAATAGAATACTGCGCCACTCATGAAAATATACCGATGGTGTTCACTCGATGAAATAAATTTCAATCTTTCACTGAAAAAAACAAATATCCCCTATATATTTGTGTAAATTTTCTGCTTAAAGTTATTTAAAAGCTGTAAAAACTAGTCTCAACTGACTCTGATTGGACAATATCAATGAATCATTTAGTTGTGTCATGGGTTTCCATGTTTTTTCAATCGATCAATTTTTCATGTTTGTTAATTTCTAGCTAAGAATTTCCACACTTTTTTACACAAATTTGTCAATAAAGGTAACAAGTAACTTCAGAAGCTGTCATTTTACACAAGATAAAGGCCTTTTTTTTGTCATGTATTCTCTTAGCCTTACCTGACATCTCGCATGTAATTTGTGCCAATCAAGGCCAATTGTTTTTCCTGCTTCGAATGAGAGCAATATGTTTTTTTGGTTTTTTTTTTAACGAACAGGTGATAAGTCATTTTCTTCTCCAACAAAGACTGCTCATTGTCAATCGTATTTTCTATTGCACGGTTTCACGAAAAAATTGAACGGTTTTCTTTCTGTTGCCATTTCAGTTAATGACTTGCGGAAATTAATAACTAAAGCTTTTATATAAGCTTTTATCTAATTGAATTTGTGGGATTTTTAGCACCTTTATAACTTATTATGTCATGGAATAACATCATTGGAACTTAGGAAAACCGGTGACCTCTTTGTGGGGAAGAGTAGTTTCCCATCAACTAGCATAATTGTAGTTTTTGGACGGAAAAGTTTTCGAGACCGTGTTAAAATTTTTGGTTCCGCGCAATTTGCTTTTAACCCTTTACTCCACAGATACTCATTTCGAAGCATTGCTTGTAGGAGCCTTAGGAAAACATTGTGGCAAAAGGTAAAATTGCTCGTGACGAGCAATTTCACCTTTTGCCACAATGTTTTCTATGCTATCAAACTGTGTCATATACACAGAAGAAATGGCTTCATACTTGATGTTATTTAGGGTCAAATAGAGATACCATAGAAATGCCTAATGGGGTAAAGGGTTAATAATGCGTGCAATACATTTTGCTCACATAGTTTTGAGATTTTGGGGGGCATTCTTGGAAATAAAGGGGCAATGCCACACGCTGCATCACTGAATTTGCATGCCAATACTCATACAAAACCACCATACTGATAGCCCCTGCTCTCTGGACATGTTTGTTTGTCTACAGCCAGAGTACATCTCAATATCATGCATTTTTTTTCACATTTTACCAGAAATACACATAATTCTTTCAATCGTACTGGCTGCTTCCCCCTTGAGAATATTGTCCAAATAATGGTCAAAAATGGGAGAGGAATAAACCTTATCAAAGCAACTATTATGTACTCTGGATAACTGGGAATTGAACATGTGACCAATTGGTTAATCTGAATTTGTGATGACGATAAAGATCAAATAGTCTCTAGTCACTTACAATCGTCTCATTAACTCTGACGGGTACTTGTTACGTGGGTCTCTAGTAGCTTCTGGACCATCTGGGTGGTTTCGCTGTTCAAGTAACAATCTGTGTTCTATATATACATCTAGTGCATCTTTGTTGATGACCTGTTGATAGGAAATCAAAATTATATAGAGCTTACCCCAACAAGGCCAGCAGAAAATTGAGATCTGCGAGTATAGATCAAGAAAAGAGAAAAAAATATAGCCTGGAAACAGAAATGTATGCTTTTGAAACTGATATAAAATCATGCTGAATGACCAATTACCCTCTACTAGCCTATCTCCAGTCTTAACCACAAAATTCCAACTGTAACTGACCGTACCAAAGACAGATTTTTGGTAAACTTGTGCAAAAAGCAAAATTCTGGAAGGCAGTACGATCTTCTTTTCCTACTGTGCTTTCCGTTCTTTCACAGACAAACCTTTTATGAATCACATTAACCCATTACCACGCAGTCCTTACTTTTGATGAGCCTGAGAAAGACCTTTATAAAAGGCTGTGGGAAAAGGAGAAAATGCTGGTAACCACCATTTTCTTCTTTTCCCAGAATGTTTTCCTACCTTCCTAAGACAAATTTCAATTCTTTAGTCACTTTCATTTTGTCATCTGCATGTGTTTACAATTTGGACCCGTCTAAAATTTTGTAGTTTCGTAAAAAGTTAAATTAGTTATCAGCAAGAGCTTTCAGCATGGGCAAATATATAACTTTGTCCTCTTTTAAATGGTTATCACTTTCCCTTAGGTTGTTTACTTTTAGCCCTTTACTCCATAGATACTCATTTCTATGCATTGCTTGTAGGAGCCTTGGAAAACATTGTGACAAAAGGTGAAATTGCTAGTGACAAGCAATTTCACCTTTTGACACAATGTATTCTATGCTTTCAAAAGGTGTCATATATGTTTAAGAAGCGGCTTCA
Source organism: Tridacna crocea (assembly GCA_943736015.1). Taxonomy (NCBI): domain Eukaryota; kingdom Metazoa; phylum Mollusca; class Bivalvia; order Cardiida; family Cardiidae; genus Tridacna; species Tridacna crocea. Next base: position 9,933,092 of record OX031068.1, read on the forward strand.
TCCTTGCTGTTATTTAGGGTCAATTAGGGGTCCGACGAATCACCGAAATACCACCGAAACACCGAAATACCCCAGTTCTTTTTCACAATTAAGTCAAATAATTATTATAATTGCGAAAAAATTGTCTTTTTCTGTTTTTAACACAAACTTAATGTTTATATTGATGAAAGGTGGTTAGTTTAAAACAAAATGACAACGTAACAACATACCATTGACGTCCGCCGTAATGGATGTTCACCGAAATACGAGCCCGTTGTCCACCGAAATACCCACACGATGCAGTAAAATATGTCGATTCAGGGAGTTTTACGTTCCCACTACAGTAGCCCTTTTACAAGGTTGATGTGTCAGATCTGTATCCATATTGAATATGCTCCTAAAAATGGTTTTTCTAGTGATGTTTAGAGAATGAAATTAAAAATTAACGGATCTAGAAAGACAACTGGCCGCCATTTTGAATCGGGTAAACATGTTACCCGGCCTTAATTTGTAGACTTTTCTGTCTAAATTCCACGTCTACTGACGATAAATCAAATATCGATTAAGATCTACATAATATAAATATATATGCAGTTCACCATATACGTGCCTAAACATTGTGGAAAAAGAAAATGTTGTCAAAAGTGACACGTGCGTGACCATGGATACATCATGCAATGCTTAATTTTGGTACTTTGTTCGCAAATGGAACTCACTTGCATACTCTGTGGAGTATATATCTGTGTTTATGATTTAAAGAAATAAAATATAGGTGATAATTCCATCTGATAACTCCCAAGTCTGTATTTTGTGTAATAAAGGTCAGGTATTTCGTTATGTCAGAACTTGACATGCCAGTATTTGTAATTGTTCTCCACATTCGAATCAATGATCAACGTATATACTAAAGACATTTTCCTTCAACATTAAACTTCTATATGGTGATCATTAATATAGTTGTGTTTTATGCAAAAAAGAGCCAAATCTTGCAGAGGTTGAATCCCTAAACAACAAATATTTACAATGTCGAGCGGGTATTTCGGTGGACTTACATACGTCTGTCTCGGCACAATGTTTACGTCGGACCTCAATGATATGTTGTTATTTTGTCATTATGGTTTAAACTAACAGCCCTTTACCTCTGTTGACATTATTTGGGTCAAATTCCACAAAAAAGAAAAATCTGTTGAACTTCAAAAGTAATAATAAAGTAGTAATAAAAAATAGGGGTATTTCGGTGTTTCGGTGGTATTTCGGTGATTCGTCGGACCGGTCAATTAGAGATACCATAGAAATGCCCTATGAAGTAAAGGGTTAATGTTGCTCCGAACCTTACATGACATTCATGACATTAGACATCTGCTGATACAGAATTTCTTATAACTGTGGTATACAAACCTCTTTCTCCCTGTATTCTGGAAGCAGTTCCTGCACAACATCATTAAAGATGGCTAGATATCTTCTAGTGTTCTCAATGATTGCATCACACAGTTCAGGGTCATGGTCTCTTATGTGATCCAAGTCTATACACAGCCCAACTTGCTCTCTGTGAGCCAACTTCACCTTACAAAATAAAGAAGAAATTAAGCCTTAGAACATCAAATTAACCCTTTACTACACAATGACGACTTTTAAGACCCCTTAGGAAGAACCCATTTGAAAACGTAGTGGGAAAAGGAGAAAATGCTGGTTACACGCATTTTCTCCTTTTCTCACAATGTTTTCTACCCTATTAAAGCAAAATTGCACCATCTGAGCCTTTTTGAAATTGTCGTCTGCAAATGCTTTCAATTTTGACAGGTCTAAAATTTTGCTGTGTGGTAATCGGTTAACCTGATAATGCATGTAAAGCCTAAAATTAATGTTGTAAATAGCTGCAAAATTAAATGAGAAATATCCAAGACATGTTCTTTACAGCCTGATCTTGATCTGTACTTGACACAAATGCAATGCTAGTAGCAACAGGCACTTTGAGGGTTAAAGGCAGATGAAACTCATGTGCAGAGATCCAGATAAGAGGGAGTGATAGTATTCTAATTCCGTTATTTCTCTTCCAAACCCTATGTTGTGGGTACTCATTAGAATCGTATCGATGAGACGATTCTAATGAGTACCCACAACATAGGGTTTGGAAGAGAATAATTAAAATTTTCAATTCTGAAACTAAGATCCCTCCCTCTGGAGCTCTGCATGTGGTCTTTCACTCAATGAACTCTTTACCAAACGATAAAATTTTGGACTACTCCAAATTGAAAGCACTTGCAGACAACAAAATAAATGTGAATCAAAAATTGAAATTTGATTTGGAAAGGGCAGAAAACACTGTGGGAAAAGGAGAAAATGCCAGTTACCAGCATTTTTCCTTTTCCCACGATGTTTTGAAAGGCTTTCTTTTTCAGAATCGTTAAGTCGGGATTGTGTGGTAAAGAGTTAAACCACAAGATGTTTCAAGCCTTTTGTCATACAAAATTTTGTACAATGTCATAAAAGCATAAGACTTCCACAGTGAGTATTCTGATAGTGAATAGGACTCTTTACATGCATGTGATTGATAAAATGTGGGAGAGGAGGCAAATGTCCTGATACCATTACATACTTTAGTAAATAATTTCTGAGAAGACCACTCTCAGCAGGGCCAGTTCTGAATTTTCTGTTTTGGCTTCAAAGTGTGGGTCTCTCTTGAAAGGAAGAAAATTCTCATCCCTGTCTTTACTAAATGACAAAATTTTAGCCTTGTTGAAAATCATAGCAGTGGCATACAACTTAGCAGATTGAGCCAAATGCAGATGAAAAAAAACAACATGCGCAGTAATATCGGAAAAGGAGAAAATGCTGGATGCAGGGTTTTCCATGATGCACAAATCCTGTGTCATAGAGGCAATTTTAATTCAAATGACCCCCAAAATAAATGACAGTGCGTCATCAGTAATGCAACTTTCCAAAATCTAAATCATGTACGAAATTGAATAAAGCATCATAAATTGAAGTCTGTTCTTGCTTCAATGTCTGACAAACACCACTCTATTTTTAACTACAAGGTATATTTTATATGAAAGTGGTTTTCCGGTGGTTTATTTATAGATAATGGTTAAAGCATTATTGCCTTAAAGTATAAGACAAGTGTTGTAAATATGGGCCCAGTCAAATTCTTGGTTGGGTTCTTCAGAGCATATTTTGTATGACTTCTGGTAAATAAAAGTACGCATTGCCAGTCTGTGCTGTTGAAAATAATATCACAACGAAGAAAATTGTAACATTCGTCTATCATCTGCTCTCTTTAACTGCAGATCAAGCCACGTCAAGCAGCAATTCAGACGAAAATGTTTGTTCTGTCCAAAAATGAAATGATCTTTTCCATCAGAAATGACTGACTGATTCTTCTATCTTGGAGTTTTAAGGTGAAATGCACTGTAGTGGATTTAGGTCAGTCTACTGGGGGTTTCCCGGGAAGATTGTAAATCGTGCTTGAAGTTGATGACGAAGAGATCCATTAATTTTGACCCCCTAAATTAACGAAATGATCCTCAACTAATAAGGAAGGGGGGTCACAATGACGGGTATAGCTAAACAGCGAAATGAACTTCCTTTCGCTTCCTTTCGCGAAAGGAACATAATGCCCACGAAAGGAAGATTGTTTTCTATGAAAAAAGCGTTTTTCTTGCGAAAGGAAGGTGTTTTTGGAAAACTAACGTCAATTTTTTCGTACGGTTGAAATAGAATTGTTGGGATTGAGCGTTTGAGGCCGAAAAATCGTGTTTTAGTAATCGCTGTATGCCCAAGACTCATACATTCGTTACGTCCCATACATTCGTTACGTCGTATATTTATAGAATTTTTTCGCGCACCCGACTATCTTTCCATCTGAGTATCGATACAGTTTTTGCCAAATGATGAAATATGTATTTACATTGAAGAAAAAAAGCTGAAATGCGTAAAAAATAGATACAGTGTGGTTTTAAAATCGTACCTTATTTAAATATTTCTCTTTTTTTATTGAGAAACGTGCTTTTTTATGGTAAAATGGATCATTTGCCAATACCAAAACATGACGTAACCATTTTAGCTGCTCTCGTCTACATTCTTTTGCACACGGGCCAAAGATACTGAAATAAAATACTGTTAAGTTCACCAGTTTTGATCCACCACGCAACAAATCAATCTGGCGAGTGTATGTCTGATTGACGTTTCGCTTAACCCTATCTTTATATAAAGTATCTTTGATCTGACCGAGTTTGCTTTTTTTTTTCTTACCACTTTCGAAAAACAGTATAAATAAACGTATGCCGAGTTTCCATCTACTTTCTCAGTTGTATTAGGCGGAAGACATTTGATGAACCTAACTGTAGCATAAAAATTTACCCGGGAAATGACGTCAGTTTGATGTTGTAGTCTGACCAATCAGAGGGAACGAATGTATGAGTCCTACGCTCGAGTGATTCAGCTCAAAACATACACAAGTAAAAACAAAGTTTAAGTTGTTGTTAAGTTGTTTTTGCCAGATTTTTTCGTGTTTGAGATCTTTATATATGTCCAATGTCATATTTTTATAAAGTTTAATCAAATCAGCTACCAAGTGATAACTCGCATGCGCAAAAATATGGTGTTAGAGTAACGAATGTATGGGTCCACAGGCTAAATGGTGTTACTATAAATAGCATTTCCTTTCTAAAATTGAGTTTCTTTCACGAAAGGAAGATTTTTGCCCGCAAGTAATGTTTATTCCACGACATGATTTTATAAATAATGAAATATCTCTTTTGAAGTAGGTACCCCTTACAGATTAAATTTCAGCTTTTTTTTCAGTGATAGTGTGTAGTGAATTTGTTATCGATGATTTTGCAAAGTTTCTTTTAGAGGAAAACTCCATTCATGAAAACAGGGACCATATGTAATAGACTATGTACATTTTACAATCCCTGATGAAAGGAAAATTCACTCTGAGCTATGCAAGAATTCTATTCCAATCGAAAATAGGATTTCTTTCCTAAGTTTAGTACATTTTCGCAACATAAATGAAATTTGAAGGTTTAATTTAACTTTTTACATCCCCCCTCAAAAAAGAAAGAAGTGTTTTAGTGGCGCTTTCTTTGTGTGAAAAAAAAGGGTTTCTTTTCTAAAACGCATGTTTTCTCGATATGATTTAAATTAACCCTTTACCCCATAAGGCATTTCTATGGTATCTCTAGTTGACACTAAATAACAGCAAGGATGAAGCCGTTTCTTATGTGTATATGACACCTTTTGATAGTGTAGAAAACATTGTGACAAAAGGTGAAATTGCTCGTCACGAGAAAGCAAACAGGGAAAATCCCGAAATTAGCATTATATCCCTTTCCAACAATATTTTTGTGTTTTCAATCTCATACTTTAATCATTAATCACGTCTAATCTTCCTTTCGCGCTAGGAAGCGAAATGATTATGGTACGAAATTATTGCATATACCATCATGATTCCTTTAGAAGAAGAAGAACAAAAAATCCTGGAAATAGCATTTTATCCCTTTCCAACAATATTTCACCCCAAAATATGCTATTCAAATGAGGACAAGAAAGAACAGGGCAATCATACGAGTTTAACAACCACTGATCAGCGTGTTTTACATTTGTGATTTCAATCTCATATTTTAAACTTAAATCACGTCTAAATTATCAGACATCTATAATTACATTTTATTTCTCTTCTTTCACGAAGTTTGCTACTCTAATGATTTCATCTTAAAGTCTTAGACTCTTCCAAGAAGAAGTTTCATATTATCTTGTTTCTATCTATAGACGGATTTCTATTTCGCAATAGGAAATTCCTTACAGTAAAGAATCTGGTTACTAGCAAAAGTTTTCTATGAAACTTATAAAGTGAAGTTCATCCATGTCGAAAAGATATTCTCAAATTTAGAAAAATGCTTTCATGCAAAAAGACTTCGTTCAAGGCAAAAATCTTCCTTTCGTAAACGGACATACTTTCATGCAAGAACGGTTATTTATAGTAATACTTTCACCGCGATAGTAAAACACGATTTTTCTAGTCTAGAATTCCAGTCTAGAAACTCTCAAGTTCAAAATCTAACTTTAACAAATAACTAGAATATATAATCAATTCATCAACGGCGGTTTCCTTTCGTGAGGAAAACGCTGCCTTAATAGTAAACAATCTTCCTTTCGTGGACGTAATCTTCCTTTTTGCACAAGCAAGCGAAATGATTATGGTACGAAATGATTGTATATACCATAATGATTCCTTTAGAAAAAGAAGGGGAAAAAAAATCCTGGAAATAGCATTTTATCCCTTTCCAACAATATTTCACCCCAAAATATGTGTTGTAGTAGCATGGTGCTATTTGAATGAAAGGAAGATTCTCTCACGAAAGGAAGATTGTTCTTTTAAGCCATGAAATATGATATTTTTTTTAAAGTAAAGATATTTTCGAAATGGACTCATTTTATTATTTGAATGAAAGGAAGATATTCTCACGAAAGGAAGGTTTTTCTTTTATGCTACGAAATATGAGATTTTTTAAAACTAAAGATATTTTCGAAATGGACTCATTTTATTAATCAAATTAAGGCTCTTTTTTTTTCAAGTACGGTAATGTTTGTTGTTAGTATTTGTTATGAATGGTGTTGCCAATCCGGTATTTTGTTTGGAAAAATCTTTTACGAAATTTCGATTATTTTTAACCGTGAAAGAAGTCGTTCATCCACGAAAGAAGGTTTCCTTTCAAACTTAATTCATTTTTCTCGATACGGATACATTCAGTTACACGTTAAATTTAAGCCTTATAACTGAAAATGTGCGTAAATTAATATTGTAAGCAATTGTGTTGAGCACTACGATCATTTTCACACTGTCGTGAAGGTAAATTCTCTCCACGAAATGAAGTTCTTTATTACTGAGGTAGATGATGTTGCTTTCTACAGCATTCCTTTAGCAAAAGAAAAGACTTCGTAACAAAACGCTTCACAGTTTCCGGGAAAAGTAATTTAAAGAAAAAAAAAAGAATGAAAAAAAAAATATATATATTTGATGTTGAGTTTTGACATTTGATATTTCTTTTCTAATATGTTAACCTTGCAGGGCAGGTTATTTTCGTCCTTTTTTCCTGTATAGACGTTTCTGTCCCGACCAGCTTTATTCCTTCTATAGGTCTTGTTCATCCCTAACATTGTGTGGAAGAGAGTAAAGGTTTACTTTATCTCTCTAAGGTTGAATGAAAAGAACCTTTCCTAAATTTTCCCCCTCACACACAAGGTCATATCATCGAACTTTTTTTTGGCAAGGAAACACGAGGACGAGTTATACAGTATATTTTAAGAAAAAAACTTACATAGATCTCTCTCTCTATGAGTCTGTTTCTCTGGTTGTCCCTTCACCTGTCTGGGTCACTAGAATGTAACAGTATTTAATAACTTTCGGCAAAACAAGAAGATCTCTCTCCAACACTGTTATCCTTCGCTGGGAAGAATCTCTCTCTCTCTCTCTACAAGTCTCTTTCTTCAAGTCACAGACAACAACTCTCTCTCTCTCTCTCTCTCTCTCTCTCTCTCAGCATGGTTTCAAACATCCTGCATAACTTTTGATTCAAGACGTCTTGCATGCAAAAGGGTGAACATTGAAATGATCAAGTCTGATAATTAGTTCATCAGAAAAAATGGATTTGCGTCTTAAGGGTAACCTTGGCGTACTTTTTTTCTTTATTTGATTAAGTCTTCAAACGAATTTCACAGCCTATGGTCAACAAACTCTGGTCAAACAGTTGCCTGGGTTCAAGTCCATTCCTGTTTTCAAAAATTACGTGTCAAATTCAAACCAAAGTGCCACATTCTGTGTGCCACATCTGTGAATTTAATCAATTCTAGTTGAATTGACTTCTTTTAGTTGTATGAACCATATCCTTTTACTTTATCATTTTAAACCACCTATACAGAGGTTGAGACCAGCCATTGGCGTATAAACTGTATGAAATGTACAACGCTGGAAATGGCCAGAAACTAAAACAGCCGGTGACGTTATATATACCAAGGAAAAAGCATGATTTCGTATACAATAACGTTTACAAATGTATTGCAAGAATAGGATTTTATTTTATTTAGTACAATCAAAAGCTCAAATTTGATTCGATGTGATTCTTTGTGATCTTTTGAATCTATGAAGTACATGTAGCTATAGTCTCCAGTTTCGTTTCTTCTCATTTCAGTTTAATTTTACTCTTCTTTCAACTTCAGAAGTGTTGGTAGTGGTTAATATACAATGTCACTGTTCTAGAAACCGCATCATTGTCGTCATCGGCTATATTGTATTTCTAGAAAAAATCGCCAAAAGACTGTATTTTAAGGGAAAAATTTAAAAATTGGGGCATGTTTATCCTATGTCTTTCCCAAACGACAAATTTTACACTCCTCCAAACTGAAAGAGCTTTCAGACGACGATTGTTAATATGATAGAATGGGGGAGAGTTCTCCAAAATGGTAGAAAACACTGTGGGAAAAGGAGAAACTGCTCAATACCAGTAATTTTTCCTTTTCCCACAGAGTTTTCAAAAGACTTGTACTGCAGACAGGTAAAAACAAGGACTTGTTTGGTAAAGGGTTAAGAAAATGTAGGCACAGAAAAAGGTGCGAGCAGATTGTTGATTTTGATTGGATTGTTCGTTATTTATCAGCTATCAATCCATTGTAGTAATAGGCGGAGCCAGCAACTAGTCAATCGTAACATTATGTAACAATCAGTCGCCCTGCTGAGAATTTGTAATAAACTGACCATCAATCTGGCACGTATCCAGTTTATTCACTATATGCAACTAGAGGCGCCTTTTAAGGACACTATGTATTTAATATCGGACTGCACAGAGCATGCTGTCTGATCTTTGGTTTCAACTTTAATACAATGTCACAGTTATCGGCAATTTACCATTTTCCTGCAAAGTGTTCAATCCGTTTCAATAATGAATACCATTTTAAGCCACATTTAGTTTGATTTTTCGTCTGCAAATGCTGTCATTGTACATGATGTATTTGGTTCTGGTCAAAACGACCACAGTAAGTGGATTTTGCCGTCTAGCAAATCCGCTTAAAAGTCTAAATTTTATCGTCTGGTAAAGAGTTCACTCTAAATAGGATGATTTTGTCAGAATTCAAAAACTGTATAATTTACGTGCATATGCGTTTTGGGAGTAACGTTTGAGGGAGAGAGGTTGATAAATTTGATTCGAAGCTCAACTTCTGTAATTTCAAATTTCTTGGCAAGTAAATTTTGCAGTATTGAAGTTGAAACCAAAGATCAGACAGCATGATTTCGATATTAATACAGTGTCCTTAAAAGGCACTCCGAGTTGCGTATAGTGAATAAACTGGATACATGCCAGATGGATGTTCAGTTTATTACAAATTCTCAGCCGGGCGATTGATTGTTACATAATGTTACAATTAACCAGTTGCTGGCTCCGCCTACTACAATGGATTGATAGCTGATAATTAACGTATTATCCAATCAAAATTAACAATCTGCTCGTACTTTTTTCTGTGCCTACATTTTCTCAACCCTTGTTTTTACCTGTCTGCAGTACAAGTCTTTTGAACACTCTGTGGGAAAAGGAGAAATTACTCCTAATGAGGGAAATTTCTCCTTTTCCCACAGTTTTTTCTACCATTTTTGAGAACCCCTCCTCCCCCATTCTATTTTATCATATTTACAATCGTCGTCTGAAAGCTCTTTCAGTTTGGAGGTGTGTAAAATATGTCGTTTGGGAAAGAGTTAGGATAAACATGCCTCAATTCTTTAATTTTTCCCTTTAAAATATAGTCTATTGGCGATTTTTTTCTAGAAATAACGTTACAATATAGCCAATGATGACAATGATGCGGTTTCTGTAACAGTGACGTATATTAACCACTACGAACACTTCTAAAGTTGAAAGAAGAGTAAAATTAAACTGAAATGAGAAGAAATGAAACTGGAGACTATAGCTACTTCATAGATCAACACATCACAAAAAATAAAGTCGAATCAAATTTGAGCTTTTAATTGTACTAAATAAAATAAAATCCTATTCTTGCAATACATTTGTAAACGTTATTGTATACGAAATCATGCTTTTTCCTTGGTATATATAACGTCACCGGCTGTTTTAGTTTCTGGCCATTTCCAGCGTTGTACATTTCATACAGTTTATACGCCAATGGCTGGTCTCAACCGCTGTATAGGTGGTTTAAAATGATAAAGTAAAAGGATATGGTTCATACAACTAAAAGAAGTCAATTCAACTAGAATTGATTAAATTCACAGATGTGGCACACAGAATGTGGCACTTTGGTTTGAATTTGAACGTTATTTTTGAAAACAGGAATGGACTTGAACCCAGGCAACTGTTTGACCAGAGTCTGTTGACCATAGGCTGTGAAATTCGTTTGAAGACTTAACCAAATAAAAAAAAGTACGCCAAGGTTACCCTTAAGAGGCAAATCCATTATTTCTTATCAACTAATTATCAGACTTGATCATTGCGATGTTCACCCTTTTGCATGCAAGACGTCTTGAATCAAAAGTTCTGCAGGATGTTTTTAAACCATGCTGAGAGAGAGAGAGAGAGAGTTGTTGTCTGTGACTTGAAGAAAGGGACTTGTAAAGAGAGAGAGAGAAAGGGAGAGAGAGAGATTATTCCCAGCGATGGATAACTGCTGGAGAGAGAATTTCTTCTTGTTTTGCTGAAATTTATTAAATACTGTTACATTCTAGTGACTCAGACAGGTGAAGGGACAACCAGAGAAACAGACTCATAGAGAGAGAGATCTATGTAAGTTTTTTTCTTAAAAGATATAACTCGTCCTCATGTTTCCCTTCCCCAAAAAAGTTCGATGATATGACCTTGTGCGTGACGGGAAAATTTTAGGAAATGTTCTTTTCATTCAACCTTAGAGAGATAAAGTAAACCTTTACTCTCTTCCACACAATGTTAGGGATGAACAAGACCTGTAGAAGGAATAAAGCTGGTCGGGACAGAAACGTCTATACAGGAAAAAAGGACGAAAATAACCCGCCCTGCAAGGTTAACATATTAGAAAAGAAATATCAAATATCAAAACTCAACATCAAATATTCATTTTTGTCATTTTTTTTCTTTAAATTACTTTTCCCGGAAACTGTGAAGCGTTTTGTTACGAAATCTTTTCTTTTGCTAAAGGAATGCTGTAGATAGCAACAGTAATAAAGAACTTCATTTCGTGGAGAGAATTTACCTTCACGACAGTGTGAAAATGATCGTAGTGCTCAACACAATTGCTTACAATATTAATTTACGCACATTTTCAGTTATAAGGCTTAAATTTAACGTGTAACTGAATGTATCCGTATCGAGAAAAATGAATTAAGTTAGAAAGGAAACCTTCTTTCGTGGATGAACGACTTCTCACTCACGGTTAAAAATGATCGAAATTTCGTAAAAGATTTTTCCAAACAAAATACCGGATTGGCAACACCATTCATAACAAATACTAACAACAAACATTACCGTACTTGAAAAAAAAAGAGCCTTAATTTGATTAATAAAATGAGTCCATTTCGAAAATATCTTTAGTTTTAAAAAATCTCATATTTCGTAGCATAAAAGAAAAACCTTCCTTTCGTGAGAATATCTTCCTTTCATTCAAATAATAAAATGAGTCCATTTCGAAAATATCATTGCTTTAAAAAAAATCTCATATTTCATAGCTTAAAAGAACAATCTTCCTTTCGTGGGAGAATCTTCCTTTCATTCAAATAGCACCATGCTACAACACAATTTTTCGGTCTAAACCACTTAAAATCAACATTAAAATTTTAATTATATCGGGAATATGTACTAAGTTTGGCAGTGAAACCTTCCTTTCGTTTAGAAAACACATCTGACACAGCAAACAATCATCCTTTCATGGATGGAACTGTCCTTTCACTGTCAAATTTTAGTTTTCTTCTTTCACGAAGTTTGCTAGTCTAATGATTTCATCTTAAAGTCTTAGACTCTTCCAAGAAGAACAGTTTTATATCTTGGTTCTATAGACGGATTTGTATTCGCAAAAGGAATTTCCTTACCCTAAAGAATCTCGTTACTAGCAAAAGTTTTATATAAAACTTATAAATTTGACAAGTCAAGTTCATCCATGTTGGAAAGATATTCTCAAATTTTGAAAAATCCTTTCATGCAAAAAGACTACGTTCGAGGAAAAAATCTTCCATTCGTGTACATACATACTTTCATGCAAGAACGGTTATTTATAGTAACACTTTCACCGCGATAGTAAAACACGATTTTTCGAGTGTAAAAATCTTAAATTCATAATCTAACTTTTACAAATACCTAGAATGTATAAGCAATAAATCAACGGCAGTTTCCTTTCGCAAGAAAAACGCTTTTTTCATAGAAAACAATCTTCCTTTCGTGGGCATTATGTTCCTTTCGCGAAAGGAAGTTCCTTTCGCTGTTTAGCTATACCGCACAATGACCCCCTATTTTAAAAGCCTAGGGAAAACCCTGTTGATCAGTGTTTTCTCCTTTTCTCAGAATGTTTCTCTTAATTGAAAAAAAAAAAAAAGACCTACACACTTGCTTTCTTCCCACAAAGTCAATTTCACTAAATATAAGGATTACAAAACTTACAAGCTGTTGACCATATACAAAATCTTTTCCACCATCAGCTCCGTCTACATAGTACTCCTGTAGGAAAGTCTTGATCTTTTCTACAATAAAGAAACAATTTTTAGTTCAATGCCAGGCTCTTTCTCATCGGTTGATCCATTGAGGAAAAAAAAAATTACGAAGAATTCTAATGACGAATAATTTGTCTATTAAAAGCTTCAGAAAACATGAAGCATGTCTCAATACTACTTCAAAAACCAGTTTAATCCTCATTTCCAAAAGATCTTCTACAGGAAAGCCAGCTATTATCTTTCAGGTTAAGTAAAGACAAATCATGCTTTCCTGCTATTATCTTTCAGGTTAAGTAAAGACAAACATGCTGATACAACAAAGTAACCCATCAAAGAGGAGCAGACGTCTGAATCTTGTCCAATTTTGGTTGGGCCGAGTTGTCTTAGGGCCGAATCTCCTTCCTTCCCGGTCAACTCCTTGAAACATAATTTGAGTTACTTTGACACAAAGACACACAGAAATCCGAAAATCTGGATAGATATCGTTGGTAATGATAGATCTAGGGAAACGGGACAGTCTAAGTTCCAAAAGGGGAGCCAAACTGGACCCTTTTCTTGGATGATTCGAGATCGTTTTTCACGTGTTTGCAATTATTAAAATGACTAAAACTGCAATAAAAAGGTTTCATAAAATTGACTGTCTTAAACTTGTTAAAAAAACCCCAACAATACAAACCCCTCTCCGCAGCATAGTCTCTTGGAGGCATTTTCTGTGGCAGAAATGTTTATCAAGCTACTCTCTTTTATTTTCACAACAAATACCATTCAAAACCGCGCGAAATTATTATCACGTGACCGGAAATGAGAATAGCTTTGTATTTTATCATCTAAGGGAAGCAACTTATTTTTAAAAAAGATTATTGTAAACTATTTGTTTTCTCCCTTGCTGAAAAGAACGTAGTGGGGAAAGGGAGGCATAGGAAGAAGTTCTAGATGAGCTATGGTGGCGGGTGTTTTTTTTTAGAAAGAAAACTGCTTAATGGGTGTTTGAACTCATCCAAACCCAGCGCTTTGCTCACTTATTTTGACTCTTAACTCAATACCAAACGACAATATTTTAGGCTTTTCCAAATCGAAAGCATTTGCAGACGACAAAATAAAAGTGACTGAAAATTTCAAATTCGTTTTACCAGCATTTTCTCCTTTTCCCACAATGTTTTCAGAAGGCTTCTTTCTCAGGGTTGTCAAAAGTAGGGATTGTGTAGTAATGGGTTAAACCAGCGAGCATAGCAGGATCTCCAGAACAGCTAAAGGAGTAATGGCAGACAATACGAGGCTCTCGGTGAAAAAACATGTAGATGGACTATCTATTCAACATGGGCAATATTTCTTAAAGTTGAACCTTATTCTATTAATTAAGTGGAAAAAAAAAAACTTTTAAGCCGACAGTAAAAACCGAAATCTTGCTGTTTTAAAGGGTTTTTTTTCGGGGGGGGGGGGGTGTGTGTGGGGGGGGGGGGGGGGGGGGGAAGAGGGTAAATACATCTAGGATGTATAAACCTCCTTACCGGACAGTGTTTATCCAAGATCAGACTATTCATTCTGTCGGGAATCTTGAAAGGGACTGTTTGTTTGAATGGAGCTTAACGGCGCTTGTAACATTGATTTGAGGTTATCACGACGGACAGTGCACTTATCTTTGTTTTCCTGGAGTTTCTTGAATACTTCGCACCGTGAATATTCTCGCAAAGGGGTTGCTTGCTTTCCCACATAAACATTGTGAAACGATGATCAACGTTGAGAAAGGAATGGATCTTTCCTAGTGACTATCATCCACCCGTAGGCTGCCAAGTCCATGCAAACTGGCATAGGTGGATACCCTTTGATAAATTTCTGCATCCCAAAGGATTAGTCTACCTCAGGATTTAGTTTGTAGATAAAATTAATTTTACGGATTCATAATTATGTGACTACCATCTTCACGAGCCAAGGTTACGATCAGTACGTGGATCTTACCTTGGCTGATTGAGCCCGATTTCGATGCGCTCTCTATTTGATGCTGGTTATTACCCTCCCCCCCTTTACACCATATTTCTGAAAGCCAATGAAATATCGTTTTACAAACCGCTTACGAATACAATTATTCAACATAAAGCGATAAGCAGACATCCACGTGGGTTTCCATGTTTACCTTCTATTCGAAATGTCGCGACCTTATTCTGCTACTATCAAAGATGAAATGCTACGAGCGATTTCATTCGTTGCAGTTAGAGCAGGCTGCATCCAATGAAAAAGCGTATGGAGAGAATGTAAATATCAAGCTCGATCCGCCAAGGGTAGAGTAGCGTTGTGAATCGTCAGCCTTGGCTTGCAAAGATGTGTGAATACTTGCTTGGTATGGTGCATCACAGAGATGCATTAACCCTTTCCCAAACGACAAACTTTTGGACTAGACCAAATTGAAAACATTTGCAGACGACAATTTTTCAGCATTTTCTCCTTTTCCCACTATGTTTTCAAAAGGCTAACTATTCTAGACCCGGAAAAAAAAAAAAAAAAAAACACAGGGATTGTTTGGGAAAGGGTTAAGCCGGTGTAATGCAGAGAAATGACCCCCATTACAAAATGACCCACGGTCATTTCTCGACGTAGAGGAATGACCCCATGGGTCATTTCTCTACGTCGAGAAATGACCCATGGGTCATTTCTCGACGTAGAATAATGACCCGGGTCATTTTTCTACGTCGAAAAATGACCCATGGGTCATTTCTCTACGTCGAGAAATGACCCGGGGGTCATTTTGTTATGGGGGTCATTTTTCTACATTACACCGACTCTTGCGAGAGCACTATACGTTATTATTTGCTAAAGCTGATAAGAAATATAAATTTCTGAATAGAACATCTGTTCAAATTATATCTAACCCTTCACAAAACAATCCCATGGTTTAACCCATTATCACACAATCCCTACTTTTGACGACCCTGAAAAAGAGGCCTTTAGAAAACATTGTGGGAAAAGGAGAAAACGGTGGTAACCAGCATTTTCTCCTTTTCGCTTAATGTTTTCTACCCTACACAAAACAAATTTCAAATTTTTAGTAACTTTTATTTTGTCGTCTGCAAATGCGTTCGATTTAGACAAGCCTAAAATTTTGTCGCTAGGTAATGAGTTAATGAAACGAAGGTAAAATGCTTTCTGAAACATTGTTGGTAACCAGCACATTTCTCTTAAGAGCTTAACGTGAAGTGTGGAGAAAACTTGAAACGAAAAAAGAATATGACTCTCATAGCTATGGTACATGAATGCTGACGCCAGGAAAAAACAAAACAAAAGTATCGCATGCAGGTGCCAACGCGAGGCTTCTTTGGCTTTATTTAGAGTGAAAATTCAAAGGTCGGAAAAGTGACATAATTGTGTCAATATACCTTTGCTGGTTAGCTGCCATTGTTGTATAGATTCTTTTTTTTTTTAGTGAACACGGTGACCAAGGTAGAAGTGTAGATCTTCAATAATGAAAGAGATACATGTACTGTCAAGGATTTTTGAAAATGTCTGTTTTTGCATGATGACGATGTTACAGTCGAGGCAGTAGACGAAGCCGGCGCCAAGACTAGGGCAACACCCGGGCTTGCAAGAGCATCGCATGCCGGTGTAATGCAGAGAAATGACCCTCCCCTACAAAATGACCCATGGATCATTTCTCTACGTAGACGAATGACCAATGAGTCATTTCTCTACGTGAAGAAATGACCCAGGTCATTATTCTACGTAGAGAAATGATCCCAGAGGGGTCATCCCTCTGGAGTCATTTCTCTATACGTAGAATAATGACTTGGGTCATTCGCCTACGTAGTGAAATGACTTTTGGGGTCATTTCTCTACATAGAATAATGACCTGGGTCATTTTGTAGGTGAGGGTCTTTTTTCTGCATTACACCGGCGCAAACGCTAGGCTGTGATTGCTTTATTTTCAGAAAAAATTCAAACTGGAAAAGGGAGCTTACCTTTGTCAAAATACTTTGGTGTTTATCTGCTCTTGTTGTTTAGGTCTCTGTATGTTGTACAGGTTTCACTTGCCGCGATACACTATAATAATGTTGGCGACCGCGTTAACCCTTCCCAAACAAAATATTTTACACTCTTCCAAGTTAAGAGCACCTGCAAGCATCAAATTTAAAAGTCCGACAAATGTTTTGAAATGAATTTAACCTCCTTGACAGGGTACATCTTCGCAATCCAAGACTGACGATTCACTACGTAAATCTACCCTTGGCGGATCGAGCTTGATTTTTACATTCACCCGATACGCTTTTTCATTGGATGCAGCAAACTCTAGCTGCAACGAATGAAATAAGTCGTAGCATTTCATCTTTGATAAAAATAGAACAAGATCTCTACCTTTCGAATAGAAGGTAAACATGGAAACCCACGTGGCTGTCTGCTTCATGTGTATTCGTAAGCGGTTTGTAAAACGATATTTCATTTGCTTTCAGAAATATGATGTAAAGGGGGGTAGTAACCAACATCCAATAGAGGGCGCATCGCAGGAATCTCGAAATCGAACTCAATCAGCCAAGGTAAGGTCCACGTAGTGATCGTAAACTTGGCTCGCGAAGATGGACAGGGTAGTGCACATTGTGGGAAAAGAAAAAGTGCTGGTTTCAACAATATTCTATAATATCTCCTCAGAATGTTCAAAATTCGGGATTGTTTGGCAAAGGGTTAAAGACTCTTCGACCCACCAGCCAATTTTTCAACCAACCTGTAATTGGTACGTTGCTTGCTGTGATACCGGCACATTGGTGTGACCGATTTAGTGTTTACAGATGATAAAATGTCGGTCAACGCGTACAGGTTTACCCTTTATACCAGCAACTGTAAACCACCTTATAATTTCTTAGTGATGGACCTAGTTCTTCCAATCAGAGACTAGTATTTCACAAGATTTTCTTCAATGAAAACCCCATAAAAAGCGCCCCAGACAGTTCATAACCAGCCGATATAGCTCAGTAGGTAGACACTCGTGAACACAATGTTTCGAGTCACTACAGGTTGTAGGTTCGAATCCCAACTAAAATTACTAATAGTCTTTCAGATGAGACATAAAACCAAGGTCCCGTGTGATGGTGCTATACGCCGAGCACGTTAAAGAATCAGGCGGATCTCTCAGTAGTTTTGACCTGTATCCTTGCACTATCCCCCGTAACAAATAACCGTCTTCTCGGGGCGTCGCTCAGATGGGCAACCGGTAGCAACAATAAATAAACGGAAATAACCAAGACAGTCCATAAGTATAACATCTGAAACATTGAGAGTCGTGGGTTAATATGGGTCCAGGCGGTCTTTTTTCCCCCCAGAACAACGGAGTTACCATGTGAACCGTGTTGCCATGCCCTGGACAGACAGAATTTCGGATGAGTGTGTGAACCGGATTCTCCAACCATTCTTAAGAATGATCTCTTTATCTCCAATATTTTCTAAATTTGAAAGAAACACTACTTCTGATTGGCTAACAGTTCACCCTTTCACAATCAAGTCCTTTCCTTTCTCTGAATATCGATGAATTTGTCGTGTGCAAATTCTTCTGATTTGTAGTAGTCTAACGTTATCGCAGGTTAACCCTCTACCAAAAGACAAAAATTTAGACTGGTCCAAATTGATTGCACTTGCAGACGGCAAAATAAAGGTAACTAAAAAAAAAAAGAAATTTGTTTCCAGCAGGGTAGAAAACATTCTGGGAAAAGGAGAAAATGCTGGTTACCAGCATTTTCTCCTTTTCACACAATGTTTTAAAAGGCCCGTCAGTCCTTCAGGGTTGTTCAAACTTGGGATTGGGTGGTAAAGGGTTAAACCTTCATTTCTGTGACTCACATATTAATATATTTTATAAGGACGTCCTCTATCTCGTCAGCTGTAATTCTGTGCAGAGATAATGTGTAAATCCTTTTCTATTGACCCTTCGAGAGCCTAATTTAAAGGTGGCCCTTCAGAATGCGTGAAAATTACGAGGCTTTTGGAGAATAAGGATGATCTTTATCTATTCTTGTAAAATTTTTATCCCAAAATCTGAAGACATTTTCAGTTTAGAAATAAGACCAAAGAAAAAGCAAATTAAAACTTCCTTTTGTCCATATCGATTCTGTTTCAGCAAGGTGTACAGGCTGATATTAATCTACAATGGCCGCATCTATAGACAATTCGTGAAGTCCTCTTTATTTGTTCAGATCATTCTATTCATCGATCTATCCTTCATAAAACAAATTTCCAATTTTCACTTTTATTTTATCGTCTGCAAATGCTTTCGATTTGGACAAACGTAAAATATTGTCGTTTGGTAATGAGTTAAATGGAGGAAATGCACTTCAAGACTATCTTCTCCATTATAATCAATGTCAAATGCAGATTGTATACATTTGAATTTGGACAAGGCTGAAAAAGTTGAAAAGGCGAAAACAGTTTAATAATTGTGAATTTAAGTATTTCCTACACATAATAGGCTAGATCTTGTGAGGGAATGTACTGTAAAATTATTTACATATTATGGGCCGGTGGCCTATATATTTGAATAAAGTGTTTGAATTTAGAATTTAGATCTATTCTAAATAGTAAAAGAATCATATTGAAGGAAACTGAAATATTGCATTCAAACGTAGAAATGTAGAAAAATCGGCAATCGCTTGTAACTTGTAAGCGGTTACTCTTTTTCCAACAGTATTTTCCAAATGCTTTTGAAGTAGACCTGTTTTTTAGGTGTAAAATTTGTATCGCTAACGAGGACCTAGAGTAAAAAATAAATTCGTTCAGTAACAGACTAACCTTGACATTTTTTTTTTGTCACATGGTTTGTTTACTATCGAAATATATTGTTTACCAAAACATTGACCGTGAAATTTTATTACCCTGTCTGTTTGTACATGTATACCCCTTTGATTTTATTTTCGTATTTTGATATTTACAACCCTTTGTAGCTTTAGATACGCTTGTGCAGATTCTTTGGCGACCATCTTTTTTTTTTCAAACCCCTGGGCTGCTAGGTGCGACTCACTGACCCATTACGGACAGTGTAGACCCAAGATCAGACTGTCTGCAAACGGTAATTTAGTCGTGCTAAGCATACAGACGGTGGAGCTGCTTTTACAGTTGGTTGGTTGTTTTGGGGTTTAACACCACTTTTAACAGCTATGGTCATATCATGGCGGTCGGTGACGCACATGTGCTTCCTGGCTTTCTCATACCAGTACTAACACTACTTTCTTTCCAAAGCCACCGACTACTTTTCTCACTTGCTTCATGCTTTTATAGAAAATGTAGATTAACCTCCGAGTACATAGAGAGTCAGTCTGATCTTGGATCAGCATTGTCCACTATCGCGGGAAACAGTCCTGACCAAAATATGTAAAATGTGTAGATTAGTTGAAATAACATCGGGTCCGTATTCACCAACCATTCTTAAGAACATTCTTTATCATACTCTTCAAGATTTTCTGACTGTGAAAGTAACAGAACTGCTGATTGGCTAAACCATTCGGTTTACCCAATCAGAAGTTCTGTTACTTTCACATTGACTAAATTCTGGAGAATAACTCTAAGAATGTTCTTAAGAATGATTGGTGAATACGGACCTAGATGGTTTATTTTTTTAATCCTTTACCACACAGCAAAATGTTAGACCTATCCAAATTGAAAGCATTTACAGACGACAATTTCAAAGTGGGACAAAAGGTGCAATTTTGCTTTAATAGGATATAAAACTTTGTTGGAAAAGGAGAAAATGCTGGTTACCAGCATTTTCTCCTTTTCCCACAATGTTTTCAAAGGGTTTCTTCCTCTGTGGCTTTAAAAGTAGTCGTTGTTAAACTATTTATCAAACAATCATGTTTTGACGAGCTTCAGGAACAATTACGGCATCAGATAACATTTAAGGAAAAGTGGATAAATTGCTCGTTTTTGGCATTTACACTTCCCCCACAATATTTTGTAACTCTTCTTTCCGGCGTATTTTCGTCTTTCACCTCTGCTGAAGCATGTGAGAAAAGTAGTCGGTGGCTTTGGAAAGAAAGTTGTGTTAGTACCGGTATGAGAAAGCCAGGAAACAGATGTGCGTCACCGACCGCCATGATATGACTTTAGCTGTTAAAGTGCGTTGTCTGCGCATGTCATATTCTTCGAAGATTCGACTGTCTTATAAATATGACGCATCACTAGCCCCGAAAGCGGGCTGACTGAAATATTGCGCTCTATAAAGTAGCAATGTAGAAAATAGCTTTTATCAATACGTTTGAGGAGAAATGAGACCTGCTTTAGCTCCAGATTTCTCTAAACTGCTGATCATAGCTGAGTGAATTGCACCAGGTAGCGTTTTATTGAGTAAACATTTATTTTAGTTTGAAATTCAAAGTAACGGTTGTCGCGTAGGAAAGTTGTTCGGTTCTGTACCCAGGATGCCCATATTAGATAGATGAGTATTTATAAACAGAATGCCATCTAGCAGGAGATAATGGTTAACGTAGTGGACCCGTAATAGAAACAGCTATTTCCACTATAATATTGTCCTAGAAAATTTGCTAAGATTAAAAATGAGTATTATTATACTACTTTCACCGAGCCACTTTTGCCTTTTTGTCCTCCCGAGAATTATCATTTATAAATCTAAAACCACTATATTTCCATTACAAATGGATATGATAATTACCCCCCTTTTCTGAAAACTAACAAAAGTATCAACAAATGATTTCAAGATAGACATCGAAGGAATTTCTGGTCGGTTAAAAATGTTCAATATTATTATATCTGTACAAATCTGTCTTTATTAACTGTCAAGAAACTTTTATGCCATGATGCATTAGGCCTATTACGGGTCCACTACCTTAAAGTGGCGTTAAACCCCAATACAACCATCAAAGACAGTTTACACCATCTGAGGCCGACTTGCTGTCCACAATTGCTTTGGGTTTAGGCAATTTCAAAGTTTTGTCTTTTTTTTTTTACAGAGATCCAAATACCAGCGTATAAATGTCAACTAATTGGCGCTGAAACCATGGCTTTTAGCGTTTCCTGCACTAAGTTTGTTGAGAGCTTTCTCTTGATCTTTTTTAACCCTTTCTCAAACGATAAATTTTGAACACTTCCAAACCGAAAGAGTTTGCAGACGACGTTTTTAGATTTGGAGAAAATGGCAGAAAGTTCTCAAAAAGGGTAGAAAACACTGTGGGAAAAGGAGAAATTGCTCATTACGAGCAATTTCTCCTTTTCCCACAGTGTTTTCAAAAGACTTTTACTGCAGACACGTAAAAACCGGATGGGTTAAAAGAACTTCTCACGAGGTATGGAAAGAAGTCTCAACTTAGACTAAATTTTGTGATAATCTTCGTCTATACTGTGTACTTTTAACCTATTACCAAAACAATCTCTGGTTTTTGAGACCCTAAGAGAGAAGCCTTTTGAAAACATTGTGGAAAAAGAAGAAAATGATGGTAACCAGCATTTTCTCCTTTTCCCACAATGTTTTCTACGACCCTGCCGGAAACAAATTTCAACTTTTCAGTTTCGTTTATTTTGTCGTCTACAAGTGATCTCAATTTGGACCAGTCTAAAATTTTGTCAATAGGTAGAGAGTTTAACCCAATTCCACAAAATCCCTACTTTTGACGCCCCTGAGAAAGAAGCATCTTGAAAACACTGTGGTAACCAGCATTTTCTGCTTTTCCCACAGTGTTTTCTACCCTTCACAAAACAAATTTCCAATTTTCAGCCACTTTAATTTTGTCGTTTGCAAGTGCCTTCAATTTGGACTATTCTAAAACTTTGTCGTTTGGTAATGGGATAATTAAGGGAATAAAACTGCGCTCGACATGGAGCGGACAACATAAGCACATTTTACATGTTTTTGGGTTCAAAAGACTGTTGATCCCACAGTGTTTGACTTTTAATCTAAGTTGATGACGCAATCTTTCAACATAACTTAACCGACTTCTTTTGTGTAGCGATAAACACAGGGGCCGCCTTAACTTACCCGAACCGGTTTATTATGATACAGATAATGACATATTTTACCTGACTTTCATATGAGAAACAAAATTAATGTCATTAAACTTCAAAAAGAGGAGGGGAGAAACTACTTTTTGTCTCCCAGTTGAACAAACCATCCGACAAATGCCTTGTTTGCTCGTCCCTTCAGGACTTCAAAGCAACAACTGACCGATCGAACGGTTGGTTTATTTATGGATCCATCAATGATCCAGCCAACCAAGCAGCCAACAAACCAACCAGTCGATCTATCGAATAACCGACACTTGATCCATCCATCCACCCACAAGCCCACCCACCCATCCTTCCATCCATCCAATCCATCCATCCATCCATCCATCCACCCACAAGCCCACCCACCCATCCTTCCATCCATCCATCCATCCATCCATCAAATGATGGTCCACTAAACACTTGAAATTTCGAGATTTTTTTTATTCCTAGCCACAGGTTAATGACACTTAACTCATTACCAAATTACAAAATTTTAGACTGGTCCAATATTGAAAGTATTTGCAGACGACAAAATAAATGTGACTGAAAATTTGAAATTTGATTTGTGAAGGCTAGAAAACATTGTGGGAAAAGGAGAAAATGCTGGTTACCAGCATTTTCTCCTTTTCCGACAATGTTTTCAGAAGGCTTCTTTTTCAGGGTCGTCAAAAGTAGGGATTGTGTGGTAATGGGTTAAAATTTTCTAGCCGTGCAGAGAGTCGAACATATAGAAATTCTGCTCGATCAACCCACCCGACATGTCACAAGTGCTCTAAATACTGGACCGAAGAATAAATTTGACCTTACACGATATACAATACTGCCATTCAAAGAGTCGAATCCAAACTAAACAAAATAAAATGCCCCTCCCCCAACCTACATGTATATCAAGTGCAACTGTATTCTCTGACAAATATCAAGGTCAAGAACTGTACTGTTTACACGACCCTTTGCTCTACAATTTTATCAAATATTATGCATTGTTAACTTTAGCTCAATTTAACAAGTCTTTCTACTAACAATAGTGTTGTATTTTTACTGTGAACTCCAAAGACGTAGCATTCCAAGACTCTGAAAATAATGGGAGAAGTTGTTTGGTTTAATACGGATGCTTAACTACTTTTACCAGACAAGTACAAATTCAAAAGAGTCAGACGTATTTATCCTTTCAGCGCCAAATTTAGGCCTATAGAATAAAATCGAACTCTTTCGACTTCTAAAATTACAAACCGTTCAAACCCAGCAAGATTATTTATCTTACTGGCTTGGTTAAGCAAATGGATGATATAGGTCTAAGGTGATATAGGTCTAAGATCAGACTGCACGTTCCGTGCAGTCTGATCTTAACCTATAACGTCGGCAAGAGCCCATGTTTTCGCTTTATCACAAGGGTTTATACCTGATAAAAACCGGCTGTAAGCGACTCGGGCGCAAGATTACTATAAAACCAAACTTGGATTATATTTCCTTGATAGAATAGGAACATTGCACACAGGTGAGACGAACAATTTATTATTTCTATATTTGTATGGATATGTGATCCGATATGTACATGTTTGCCTGTCTGTCTGCCTGTCTGTCTATCCCTCTGTCTGTCTGAAGATTGTTTTACCAACTTCAAGTGAAGTTTTGACTTAATTCTGCTTAGACCACGAAAACTGACCTTGGTCGAAAATCGGTGATATTAGTAAATTTTCTGCTTGTCATTGGACCAATCTACATCATAACTCAGTCGTTTGTTTTTCTTTTGCCAAATGATCCAGATTATGCCACTACCTGCTTGGTATAACGATATAACTTGCCAGACAACAAAATTCTAGACTGGTTCAAACTGAAAGCATTTGCAGACGACAAAATAAAGGTGACTGAAAAATTGAAATTTGTTCTGGGAAGTGTAGAAAACACTGGTTACCAGCATTTTTTTCCTTTTCCCACAATGTTTTCAAAAGGCTTCTTTCTCAGGGGCGTCAAAAATAGTGATTGTGTGGTAATGGGTTAACAATAGTCATCGAGCAGCATTTACTGCTGTCCCCCACAAGGTTTTCTACCTGGTCAAAGAGAGATACAGGTTCAATCATTTCAGTTACATTAAATTGTCGTCTGTAAATGCTGTCAGCTTGACCAAGTCTACATTTTGTCGTATGGTAAGGAATTCATAAGTTCAACTACTTCATTTAGTATTTAACTCTTTAACCAAACGATAAAATTTTAGACTGGTCCAAATTGAAAGCATTTGCAGACGACAAAATTAAAATGATTGAAAATTTGTAATTTGTTTTGGGAAGGGAAGAAAACATTGTGGGAAAAGGAGAAAATGCTGGATACCAGCATTTTCTCCTTTTCCCTCAATGTTTTAGAAGGCTTCTTTCTCAGGGTCGTCAGAAGTAGGGATTGTGTGGTAATGGATTAAGGCATCCGGCCCATGGTATCACCCAGTCCCGTGTTCTATAACCTTTGCAACAAAATCCTTTGTTCTGTCTACCCTGGTGAATGGGGCTCTCTCACAGCATGGAAAAGAAGAAAGTGCTTCTTTTCCATCAACATTTTTTTTACTCCCTCCTCAGACAAAGTTTATCGTCTAAGCTACATTTCATCTGTAATCTTCCACAGCTTTCATCATGAACTATAGTCTCAAGTTTTGTCGTTTGGTACAGAGCTAAGGCGACATTTTGGTAGAATCTGCACAAGTCATGAGTGCAGTAATACTTTATTAACCCTTTCCCAAACAAGCCCTGGTTTTAACGTGTCTGCAGTAAAAGTCTTTTGAAAACACTGTGGGAAAAGAAGAAATTGCTCGTAACGAGCAATTTTTCCTTTTCCCACAGTGTTTTTTACCCTTTAGGAGAACTTTCTACCATTTTCATCAAATTTAAGATTGTTGTCTGCAAGTTTTTTCAGTCTGGAAGAGTCTAAAATCTGTCGTTTGGGAAAGGCTTAAACAAACTACCGTTATTTTATCGGTCCCGAAGAAGAAAGCTTCATGGTAAGAAGCACTTTTCCTTGTCTCGCAATATTTTACTTTGCAACAGATAAGGACCCTGCGTGGCTTAGTAGTAAATCAGTGTATGACCCGTTCCATGGACGCCACGGGTTCAAGCCTAACTGGAAGTTCTGGGCCTTTCATGGCAGTTTCCTTGAGCAGGATACTCTAGAGTCGAAGCCTAGTAAGCTATTGGCGAAACTTAGTACATACATTTATGGACTATCATCTGAAAAAAGAAAATGTTTAAAGGTGGCCCTTCAGATTCTGGGTCGAAAACTTTACAAAAGTACAAAAAAAATCATCCTTATACTCCCAAAGCCCTATATTTTTTTTTCATGAAAACCCAGTAGTCGAAAACCATCCGACAACAAGAGAAATTAGAGATTAAGTACAGCCCAGATCGACACCGACGGGAAACACAATCTATTTTTACATAAGCAACCCGCTCATTTATATACCGGAAATACACATACGAAGCTTCAAACATAGCACCCAAAGAAGACATTATGGAAAATAATTACAATTTTGTTATGTAATGGAATTTAAATATCATTAGTCACGTGCCAGTCACTTAACATTCCCGCAATGCTTTTTCAATTTTTGGCGCGAAATCTAAAAATAGTTTAAGAGGCTACGTAGCCTTTTAAGGGAATACCATCAAAAAACTTTTTTTTTTTTTGTAAATTTATGATTCTTAATTATTGATGGTTTGTATTGCTTTTTCATATAAATTTCAATGATATGTATATATTTTCTAATTTGGTGTGATATGAAAAATCTAAACACCCACCTTTAAAGCGGTGCAAAAACCATTCAGCGGGTCATTCAACTCAAAGTACAAATTTTAATGTTTGAGTCACGTTTAATCCTTTCCCAAACAATCACTGGTTTTTACGTGTCAGGAATAGAAGCGTTTTGAAAACATTGTGGGAAAAGGAGAAAATGCTGGTAACCAGCATTTTCTCCTTTTCCCACAATGTTTTCTACCCTATCATATAGAAAAAATCATCTTTTTAGAAGCCTTTTGAAAACATTATGGGAAAAGGAGAGAATGCTGGTAACCAGCATTTTCTCCTTTTCCCACAATGTTTTCACCCTATCATATAGAAAAATCATCTTTTTTAGCAACTGTTATTTGTCATCTGCAAGATGCTTTGAATGGGGTCTAGTCCAAAATTTGCCGTTTGGGAAAGGGTTAATTTGTCATCTGCTTGTTTTCAACATGGACTAGGCAACGATCTAGAAGATAACATTATACTACTCAACATTTGCAAGGGATCACTTAGGTATTTACATATGGCTATATTTTGCAACTATGCAGTTTTGTATTAAAAACACGCACTACCACAGGCAGTAATTTTATCAGTGTAGCAATGTAGTATATTGAAAAAACCATACCTGATACAGGTCACAAATTTTTTAGCGGTTGAATTTTATATGGTGATCCTTAGCAAATGTTGAGTAGTATACATACATACATAGGTACAAGCGAGTTGTATTGTGTTTTATGTTCAATGATTCAACAGTCAAACCATTACCACACAGCAAAATTTTAGACCTTTCCAAATTGAAAGCATTTGCAGACGACAATTTCAAAGTGGCTCAAATGGTGCAATTTTGCTTTGATAGGGTAGTAAACTTTGTGGGAAAAGGAGAAAATGCTGGTTACCAGCATTTTCTCCTTTTCCCACAATGTTTTCAAAAGGTGTCATTGAGTGGTAATGGGTTAAAGGCCCACCAGCTGCCGGATATAAACAATTCGGGAGTCAAAATCTGCTGACAAATTTAATTCAAAACATTTATTGGTCGCCCGGCAGAAGCCGGCGACCTTATATTTAATATAGTTCGGAAGAGATGTTCATGGAGAGTGTAGGTACTTCCTGTTAAAATCTTTCATCATATTCGCCAGGTTTAATTTGGTAAAATAGGTGTGAATGTATGTGAAATTGTTGTGTGGGGTTTTCTTCACCTTTTTTGAGGTTGTTTACCTGTTTTTAAACCGATAAAGAATCGTGAAAGAATTATTAACGGTCTGCTGCTCAACATTTTGTGAAACAATTAATGTTCTTGTGCAGAATCCATCTATTTTTAACGCAAATGAACTCGTCCAGTCACATGATCTTAGGAACCAATGGAAATGCAGAACTACTCCTACTCTCTACTGTCTGTGCATGTCATATTCTTCGATGATTCGAGTATTTATAGAATGCCATCTAGCGGAAGATAATGACTCTATACCGGCAGGCCTAAAGAGCGGAATGGAAATATTTTAGAGCAATGGACGGAATGGAAAAGAAAATACTCATGGAAATATATCATGCCTGTTTATTAAATAGAATAACAATAATGATTTGATTTTTTCTACCCATTAAAGGTAATTTACAAATAAAAAACAAAAAATATGTTTTTGTACCGCTGAATAAAATGTACTTGTAGTGATATTTTTCCTTTATGCACGTATTCCTAGATGGCGAAATGAAAAATTGACCAACAGTATATTGTACCTAAAGTGTTACAGGTCTTTAATGTATTTTCTTATGGGTAGTTAATTGAAGAAAATGATTAGAATTTCCTTATGCTTATAAGTACTAATGTTTAAACCTTTGAACCCTTTCCAAACGACAAACTTTTGGACTAGACCAAATTGAAAGCATTAGAAGACGAAATTTAAACTCTTGCTGAAAAGATGATTTCTGTCTATGATAGGGTAGAAAACATTGTGGGAAAAGCAGAAAATGCTGGTTACCACAATGTTTTCCCACAATGTTTTCAAAAGGCTTCTATTCTTGATCCGTAAAAACCAGGGATTGTTTGGGAAAGGGTTAAATTTCCTTTGTGCGGGACTGGCGCAATGGAAAAGAAAACTTGTACGCAATAGACATTATACATTTGTTACTATATAAAGTAAATATGTATGATTTCAAACGTGTGTATTTGTACTCGTATATCTTTCCTAGGGTATATCTGCAGGAATATTGAAATATAAAGTTTTTACTGTTAAAAAAATATATTTGTAGCAATATTTCCTTCTTTAAGCAGGTAATCTCAGAAGGGGAAATGGAAAAATTACCAAGTTCGAACAAGTACAATATAATGCACCCAACACAGGTCTTAAAGTTCAGATTGAATTTTAAAATGGATAATAACTTGATTTATATATCAGCTAACATGCATTAGACTGCGTGAATCTAGGATCAGACTGCAGTTTTGGTAAGTCTGATCTTGATCTACATCCTCTTCAGATATTTCACTGATCGGCTTTGGTTACATGTATCATTTTATATACCGGTTCATTACATTGCGTGAATCTAGGATCAGATTGTAATTTTGGTAAGTCTGATCTTGATCTACACCGTCCTCAGATATTTCGGATTGTTCTAAAAATTTTGTCATTTGGTGTGCAAAATAAAGATTATGTGTTAAGTTATAAGTTATAAGTTAAATAAACTGAAACTTTTTGTCCCAATACCTATTGAGTACCCAGATAATAAAACTTCATTTCAAATTTCCATTGCGCGGGATAGGCGCAATGGAAAAACAAAATTCGCATTGGAAATATAATTTACTATAATATAAGATGTAAAGTAAAGTATTTGGTAACCACGTATGGTTTCAAATGCGTTTATTTTATTTATATATAGTCATTGACCAATTATATCTCCCGTTATAAACGAAATACAATATTTTTGTAATCATGGCTGAAAAAGATTTGTCGCATTTTTTTTTTCGTTATGCAGTTATTCTCAGATGGCGAAATTGAAAATAGACATAAAAGTAGCATAAAATGTAAATCGGGCATTTGAACGTTTTCCAGCCCGAAAACCCATACTTTATCTTGACAGTTGGTTATATGACAATGTAGGTCACTATTGTCATGTCAATTTATTAGAAAACAATATCTACTTTTTTCTCAAATGAAGAATAACTAAAAAAATTGAAGTCTGATATATTCTCTTGACTGCATATTTGTTTAATCATTTTCGGGCGACCTTTGACGCTCTTGCGTCTTCTTTTTCTCTTGTACTGTGTTCGCCTTTCTCCGTTCACCTAAGTAAAATAATCTCACAACATTCGAATTCTCGGTCAAGGAATCAAAATTTTTGTGTAACGATCAATTATAAAATCTGAATCAAACTTGTAACTGAAATCAAAGGACTGAAAGTCCTGAAAAGCGGATTTGTTGAACAGTTTCCAGCTATTTGGTGTGATGTGAAAAATCTTTAAACTATTTTCTCCTATTCCAATAGTGTTTTCAATTACATGAGTAAACTTAAGTTCATTTACAGGTATCATTTTCTTTTGTCTGCAGATGCATTTAACTCTTTCCATATTATAGGCAGCACCAGAAGCTTTGATGGACAGTGTGGGTCAAGATGAGACTGCACAGAAAATGCAGTCTGATCTCTGATCTCCACTGTTCCCTGCTTCATTGTATAGTCATGACCGAATTGTTTCTTGATCTTGCAAGAAATGTATTTTTAGCCTTTGAGACAATGCAATTAATTTCTTCAGTAGTGAAAGCGTTAAAGTGCCTAAAACTTGTCATATGCGACAGTAATGAACAATGAAATGGCATTAATTTGATTACCATATTTGATTAAAAAACAAGAAGTACCGCAACTTATACATAGATGGTTGACGTAGACTAACCTGAACAAGCTTACAAAATTAACTCCCATCTAAATGTGGATCTGGGGTCATGCATGGCTCACTAGTAAAGTGTAGGACTTGTTACCTGATGGCCCAGCCTCATTGGATTCACAATGTTTTTTTCTGCAAGAGTGTCCTTAGGCAAGACAATGCAGTGCCCTAGCCTAGTACATGTGCTACTTAAAGCCAGACATACAGAAATAAGCTAGCTGTAGCAGTCATATGACTGAAATAATGTTGAGAATGACAGTAAACATCATTCAATTAATCAAATGTGGATCTAACATTGGCCAGCATGGTTAACTTTCATCTAACATTTCTGTCAGCCTCACAAAATGTAGCTGTTAACTCCTAGAAAACATTGGTAGACCAACATATTTTCAGTTTTCATTCTTACTTAGGTAAGACTTGTGTAATGGAAAACAGCTATTTCCACTAAATATCATCCCGCAAAATTAGCTATAGTTAAAAATAAGTATTATTGAACTACTTTCACAGATTCATTTTTGTCATTTTTTCCTTCTTTGAATTATCATTTGTAAATCTAAAAGCACTATATTCTCAATTCAAAAAGAGATAATAATTACCTCCCTTTTCAGAAAACTAACAAAAGTATCAAAAATAATTTCAAGATAGGCATAAATGGAATTTCTGATCTGTTAGAAATGTGCGAAAATATCATTTCTGCATAAATCCTTATTTATCATCCAATTAGAATATTCACCGGAAATGCATTACACAGGTCTTACCTTAACTCTTTACAACACAATCCCGAATTAACAACTGTTAAGCCCTTTGAAAACAGTGTTGGAAATGGAGAATATGCTGGTAACCAGCATTTTCTCCTTTTCCCACAATGTTTTCTACCCAATTAAAGACATATTCCATCATTTGAGCGACATTAGAATTGTCGTCTGCAAATGCTTTCAGTTTGGACATGTCCAAAATTTCATTGTGTGGTAAAGAGTAAAGTCATTTTCTCCATCCCATTTCACCGTTAAGGATACAAGGTAAGTGTGGCAATATTATCCTATTTTGAAGGATGTTCAGAAAAAAGAACTTTTGAAACAACTTATCCAATTGGCTGAGCTGTTTTTTGTCTGAGACATTGCTTTAAATCATATTAAAAATATTAAGAGCTCAGCCTAGGGTTTGTAAACATGTGAGCTTATATAGATACACTGGACATAATGATTCTATCATTCTTTTCTATAGCATTTTAAGCATTTCTAAATTCATCATTGTTCATCATTATGCAAGACTCTTTTAAAAGATTGAAACTTCTGTACTCAGACATTAAGGTTTTGATTTTTACAGTAGCATTTTACAATTCTAGCCTAAGCACAACAATTTCTAAATTTTTATATGGTTGGTATAATCATATAGATTGCAAACAATTCAAATCTAAAATAGTGAGCCAATGAGAATGGAATTTTACTATATTAGGCAGTCTGATCTTACTCTACCAGTATACCTGTTACAAACTATTACAGACTGTCTTCATTCTGAGGTATAAAGCATGCATTGTTTTGAAACTAGTATGGTTTAGTAAAAAAAAAAACAATACAGGAGTCCTTTCTGGGTAAAAGAAATAGTGGCATTTTGTATGCAAGTTCTTACTGAAAGCACATTGTCCTTTCCATGACTCTTAACTCATAGTATCCTTTCAAGGTTCCTCTTAATTACAACACAACTTCAAACTATAAATTTAAAAATGAAATACAACATCAAACTAGTAACAATAATTTGATTGTTCAGGTAGAGTAATTTCTTCTTTTCTTTCATAAGAATGTTCTTGGTTTCATTCCTGAACTCAAAAATGTTTTGTAATAGTCTGAGAGGTGAAAACTAAGTGATGTGTTCAGTAATTTCTAAGATTTAGACCATGTGCAATTCATAATTATTGAATGTACCTTTCTTCTTTAACCCATTACCACACAATCCCTACCTTTGATGCCCCTGAGAAAGAAGCCTTTTGAAAACACTGTGGGAAAAGGAGAAAATGCTGGTAACCAGCATTTTCTCCTTTTCTCCCAGTGTTTTCTACCCTTCCCAGAACAAATTTCTATTTCTAAGTCACCTTTATTTTGTCGTCTGCAAATGCTTTCAATTTGGACCAGTTTAAAAATTTCTCGTGTGGTAAAGAGTTAAATAAATGAAAATTTACCTTGTATCTTCATAAAGAAACAAGTCAAGAAAAGTAATGATTGTACAAAAGAAATTAAGGTAACTCATGCAGTGCCACAAAATATGAACTTGAAACCTTCAAGAATAATTTGATGGGGACTATTTTCTGGTTATCAGTAACTATTAGTGTCAACACTGTTTCAGTCTTACAGTGACAACAATTCATCCATTTCTGTACCTTTTGGGTTTTACTAGGGCTAGGCTGGTTCTCTGCGGTGTCTTGTCTATGGACATTCTACAACATCCTAGCATCTAGAAGAGGATAGAACCTGTGATAATCCATAAGTGGTCAAAACTGGTCAATAGTGGTCGACTTGTAGAAGTCAATTGGAAATTTAAATGGTCAGATGAGTTTTAAAACGGCATTTAGGCTAATTTGTGGATGATTTGTTGTGTGGATTTTTTCACTCAGATAAGTTGATTTCATCAATGTGAAAGAGAGGGGTGGAAAAACTGTTTTGTCCCTGCCAAGGATACTCATCAGCTGGCTTTTGCCACTTTTCCAAACTGTGTAGAAGTTCCTAATAAGGTCTTAAGTTTCATGTTTGACACCTAAGTAATTGCTTGATGATAAGATATTATCATGACTACTTACAAGTCATTATTTCATGCTTTAGGAATAAAGCCTGGTGTCAAGGATAATACCCCAAAATAGGGACACATAATTTGTCCCTTTGGTAATTTGATTTAACTCTTTACTAAATGACAAAATTGTAGGCTGTTCCAAATTGAAAGCATTTGCAGACATGAGAATAAATGTGACTGAGAAATTAAAATTTGGTTCGGGATGGATACAAAAAAACATTGTGGGAAAAGCAGAAAACACATTTTCTCCTTTTCCCACAATGTTTTCAAAAGGCTTCTTACTCAGGGTCATTAAAAGTCGGGATTGTGTGGTAAAGAGTTAAGCCACACTCAACTGAGGTAGAAAGGGTCAACTTTCAAACCTTTAACTGTTTTGATGGCACTTTACAGATGTAGGAAGACACTTAAATGTACTTCAAAGACATTGATGTATCCCAAACTATTGTTTATTTAATCAGTTAATGCCTTCTTCATGTGTACCACAAAATTCCTATACATTTCTATTAATAACAAACCTGCATATTTCACATGTTTGCCTATGAATGACTGCTTTTCTGCAATTTAACATGAGAGGTGGAGGGAGGGAGAGTGTGTGTGGAGAAACATTATCTAACCTGTAAGAAATGATAATCGACAAAAATTGTTTGCTTAAAAAAATGACCTCTATGCAGGTTCAATAAAGAGAGTCATTCTGACAACCTCTTCAGTTGACCAGCAATACTGTCTTTTGAATTATGAGCAAATAAAAAAGTGCCTTATTAATAAAAACTATGATACTGATGATAATATAATAATAAACCTTCATGAACAGGATATGTAAGAGGACAGCTTTTAATGTTAATTTAGAAACCAGACAGGTTTACATGTAAGCCAGTGATTTAATCAACTAAATCAACCTCCCCTATCTACCACAGCAATCGACCACTTGTGACCAGTATTGGCTGTTTATAACCGGTTAAAGCTGCCAGGCTGGTCAATATTCATATTGACCTGCTCTTTGCCAACCTTACACTATATATTAACTAAATCATTGCAAATATGTGCAAAAAATAACTGTTGTAGCATTATGAGCTACTTGAAATTAATATTTATACACTGGTATAACTGTTATTTATTACATCTAATGCATTTTTGAGAGAATCCATTTTCATGGTCTAAAGGAAAGACTTAACCCTTTCCCAAATGACAAATTTTGGACCCTTCCAAACCAAAAGAGTTTGCAGACGACAAAATTAGATTTGGAAAAAAATGGCAGAAAGTTCTCAAAAAGGGTTGAAAACACTGTGGGAAAAGGAGAAATTGCTCATTACAAGCAATTTTTCCTTTTCCCACAGTGTTTTCAAAAGACTTTTACTGCAGACACGTAAAAACCAGGGCTTGTTTGGGAAAGGGTTAAAATCATCACACATCATTGGGCAGAAAATAGTCCTTTTTTTGAATATGTGAATCCAAGCCCTTGGTACAACTGAAGGTACTTTTGCAGCCAGAATGGATGAAGATCACACTCAGTGTGACATATTGCTATGCAGAGTAAAAAATGACTTTAACATAACTAAATTAAAACTTTCAAGTTGAATGTACAAATCCTATTATTGCTATTTTAAAGTTAACTCTTTTGGGAAAAATACTTTCTTACAAGGCAGCATGGATCAAAGATCAGACTGCACTTTGTTGCAATCTGATCATAATCAACACTGTCTGCAAAAGGTCCTTGAGTAGCACTTATCAGCCTAAGGTTTAATGGCATTGGATCACTCTATAAAAGTTTAAAAACTATATAGACATACTTTCACGCTAAGGTTTGAATTACATAAAACACAGTCACATAAAACACAGTCACTATCTTAAATATGGGCTGAGCTGCAGTTCATAATAAGAATTTAAATAAGTAAAAATAGTTATATAACTTGCTCTGTAAATTATGCACTTCTAATTCACAGGATCAGAAATATATCAAAGATGTCAAATCTATATGTCTAAAAGAAAGACGTATAGATGCATTTCTGTGCATCCTTTGTCATAAATTATGTACTAACTCGGCATTTTTTTTTTTTTTTTTTTTGCCGAAATGTCACAAAATAAAATTCAAGGTATCAGAGGGACTAAAAATGGAGGTTTACATCTTGAAGACAAATTGGAAGCCTATCTGAGTCCTTTAGGATTCACGTTAGTGGATGTCTAGTTCACTGAGAAGGACACGATTTTCCATCAAAAACCTTCAGTTAAATTCGTGTCACGGGTTCGTACTTGGTCGGGGCCGTTTGTAAATAAAATATTTCTTACCGTCGATGACAAGAGAGAAATATTGGTTCCATGCTTTTATGCTACAGGATGCATATATATCAAACATTTTTTTTTTTATACACTGCACGATCTCCATACTGTCAAAAGTTCTGCAAAAATGTTTCAAACAATTCAGAAATTCATCGAGAGCGTCATATGAGTGGCGACAACTAGGTTAGGTCGACTTTATGGGTTCTGTATATTCGTTATCGACAGGGCTTTTAACTATTTATGGCCAAATTCTAGCTGGCGCTCTGAACAGTGAACATTTTTTTAAACAAGACATGGTTGAAAATGTGATTTTATCGGGGAAAAATTGCTTAATCTCCTTGTTTATATAGCAGCGGACGATACAAGTTGTGAATGAAAGTTCTTGAATGAAAACGAGGGCAGTGTAAATAATGTTCATACGCTACATTTTGAAAAATACATGAACAAACTTTGTTTTAGTATTTAAAGTAATTTAGATTGACAATTGCTGAGTTTTGATGAAATTTCGATAAAGAAATCAACCTTAATTTGTATGGTTTGTTCAGGGTCAGAATTGATCTAATTTGTAAATCTGCGTTATTAGCCTATAAATCAGCCATGCAAAACTGAAAGTAAGCGCGCATGCGTCGTTACGGATGATGTATTTGGTTCCGGTCAAAACGATCACAGTAAGCGGATTTGCTATAGCAAATCCGCTAAAAAGTCACTACAACTTGCATCAATAGGTTCGATCCGAGGATTTTTTTAAACCTACCTCGCCAACCTGGGTTGTATGGCCACTTTCTCATTTTTCCATTCATTTGATAGAATGTCAAGGCCGGTCGCTATAGACTGATGAATATTCTACACTCTAGTTCAGACGGACTAGCTTATTCATAGTAAAGAGTAAACACAACCCATTTAGGCGTATTTAGTGTTGAAAAACATCAAAAATTTGCCTTTTACTGTATCTAAGGAAATATTTTCTTTCAAACTGTGAAAATTTCACTCTTTTGTTGCATTTTTGCGTCGTATTCGATAGAAAAATACTACCGATGTAGGATAGGATGTTATGCATAATATCTGAGAGAGTAGAATAGAAGCAGTGTGGAACAGAACGTCACGAGCGCTTACTCCTTCCGCTTTAGTACATGAACGGAGAAGCGAGAATGAACGGAGATATGAGAGAAAGCCATAAATGTAAGGACTTTATTATGAGTTTGATATTGTGTCACTTTGGAATTTGTCGTTAGTTCCAACCGCTGGCAGAAACTCTGAGACTGCTATGTGCGACTCACTGACCTTTTTGCGATCGGTGAAGATCAGTGCAGATTAAGATCAGACTACAATGAACGTGCAGTCTGATTTTGGGTATATATTGCCCGATAAAGAGCTAATGTTCTCCCAAAACTGGACTTTAGTTTAAGTTTAAACATATTTATTTTACATCGATTGAGAAGTAAGTTCTTACAACTTATACTAACCTCTCACAATTCTGCTTCCTGGGAACTACACCAGTACTCGCGCCGAATGTGTGGGCCAATGAAAAATCCCATAGTTGACACCGGCTCCCGGGTATCGAACTCAGGAACTTTTGGTTATGAGGCCAACGCTCTACCCCACGACCATGGACACCACAAACGTGACTTTGAAATATAGGAATATTTAGGTTTCTACTGTCGAATGAAGGATTACATATTTTTCATTTCAGTTGTTTAGCAGGGTTAGAAAGTGTTAAAATTAGAGCAAAAGTTGACAATAAGCAGTTCGGACAGTGGAACTGACGAATTTTAAAAATCCATTTGAATTTTAAAACTAGGTAAAACGTTTCCAAGTCGCTCAAACTTTTGTTTCTAGCGACTTAAGGCGCCATCACACCATGACGTACTGGTCAACGTCCTCTGAGCGTTTCAATCGTTCGATTTTTGAGCGTTCTAGAATGAGGATTTCACATCTGGCGTGTTATTATCGTGTGCCCTGTTATGACTCAAGAAAATAACACGTCTGATCCATTCTACAGATTTAATAATTATGAAATCAAAACAATATAAGCGTAAGAAGTGACGTTATAGAAAATGCACATGACGTAACGTTGTGCACGTCGCGTTAATGCACGTGATGATTACCGGGCGCGGTTAAGGATATAACATGCCTAACGCATGACTAGCGTGTATCTAACGCACGAGAAGCGCGTAACAGCGACCAAGTAAGATACCTCTGATACCTCCATATGCATGGACGTTCGGGAAACGCTTCAATGACGCTAAATGAACGCCAAAAGGACGTTTGTTTCACTTTAGTCACACGCTGCGTGCGCTAGAAAACCGTTCAGCGATCGTTGATAGGTCGTTAGTGAGTCGTTCACTGCAAAGCAAACGATTAGTAACAACCAAGTAACGCTACCGTAACGACTGACTAGCGATAGCCGAACGCGTGCAATGCTCGATGAACGTTAGTAAAACGTCCCACAACGTTCTTAAACGATTTTCAGCGTTTAGAATTAAACGTTGAAGAACGTTGGTGTCAGTGAGAACTTTTGTTCAAAACTTTTTTTTCCGGACTAGCGTTCTCCGCCGATTCGCGGCGATCACCGACGATTACCGACGTTCACTAGCGTTCACACAACGCTCTTTTGGCGCTATCCCAGTGACCATGGGCGACTAACAACGTTTCCTCAAACGTCAGAAAACGTTGACCAGAACGTCATGGTGTGACGGCTCATTTACAATTGGATAATAAGAAATTGCCTTATTCACACGATCTCGTGCTTCAACTCTTGATAAAACAACAATTTGGACTGGTCGACATCGGTAGCATATGCAAACAACAGATTTAATGTCAGTGAGAAACCGAAATTCCTCTTTTGAAGGGTAGAAAACACGGTGGAAAAAGAAGAAAATGCTAGCTCCCAGCATTTCCTCCTCGTCCTAATACATGCAGTGACGTTATTTTGAAAAGCCCACTTCGACAAGGTTGTTAAAAATTGGGAATCTTGGACGTTGAAAACGTGAAACGAAAAAATGCTTGTAACCTATATTTTCACCTTTTCGATAACGTTTTCTATCAAAGACAAATCCATTCATCTGAGAAACAGCCATTTTCTTGTCTTCAAGCGCTTTAATTTGGACATATCTAAGATTTTATCGTTTTTTTAACTCTTTACCACACAATCCCACATTTTAATGACCCTGAGAATGAAATTTTTTTTCATGAAAACAATGTAGGAAGAGGAGAAAATGCTGGTAACCAGCATTTTCTCCTTTTCCCACAATGTTTTCTGCCCTGCTGGAAACAAATTTCAATTTTTTAGTTACATTTAACCCTTTGACGGCTGATCGCGACTCACAGACCTTTTGCGGACAGTGTAGATCAAGATCAGACTGCACAAAACGTGCAGTCTGATCTTTGATCTGCACTGTCCGAGAAGGTTATATTTCTTACATAGAAATTAACTTAAAATAGCAGCCCTTGAATTTCTACTCTCCTCTTTAAGATATCGTTTAACTTACACAGCAGGATAAGGGTTAACCCATTACCGCACAATTCCTACTTTTGACGACCCTGAGAAAGAAGCCTTTTGAAAACACTATGGGAAAAGGAGAAAATGCTGGTAACCAGCATTTTCTCCTTGTCCCACAGTGTTTTCTACCCTTCCTGGAACACATTTCAATTTTTCAGTCACCTTTATTTTGTCGTCTGCAAATGCTTTCAACTTGGACCAGTCTAAATTTTTCTTGTGTGGTAATGGGTTAATATGTCATCTGCAAATGCTTTCAAATTGGACCAGTCTAAAAGTTTGTCGTTTGGTAAAGGGTTAAACAGTTGATAAAGATTGTTCTATTTTATATTTCAGATCTCCTTTAAAATGCTGTCAAAATCTATTAGACACACAGAACGTATGTGTCGGAAAACAGATGTTTTCCCCAGCTGTTTTAAAACGGTATGTTTAGTTTTGTTTTCGTTTTCCATTTCTGCAGAAAACAGCCATTTAGTGACACATTTGTATACAAATAAACATAGTAATATAAAGAACTCTTGTCAAGTGAATTATTTAACTCTTTACCAAACGACAAAATTTTAGACTGGTCCCAAATTGAAAGCATTTGCAGACGACAAAATGAACGTGGCTAGAAATTTGATATTTGCTTTAGGAAGGGTAGAAAACTTTGTGGGAAAAGGAGAAAATGCTGGTTACCAGCATTTTCTCCTTTCCCCACAATGTTTTCAAAAGGCTTCTTTCACAGGGGATGTTAAAAGTCGGGATTGTGTGGTAAAGGGTTAAAACAATATGTTTACTTTGATTTTAGTTTAGCAGTTCTTCAGATAAACAGTCCTGACAGATAGTGCAATCAAAAGTAACATAACTTTTGTCAACGGTGAGCAATGTGCTTGGTCCTGCTGAAACTTAAAGCATTTCATCTCCCGTGTTCGTGGAATAATTGGTACCATTCGACAGACCTTGGTGACAGTTGATCATGTCAGATGTATATAGTTCTAGAATCAGCCGAGTTCT
The DNA here is from genome assembly GCA_943736015.1 of Tridacna crocea. Taxonomy (NCBI): domain Eukaryota; kingdom Metazoa; phylum Mollusca; class Bivalvia; order Cardiida; family Cardiidae; genus Tridacna; species Tridacna crocea. Next base: position 9,972,881 of record OX031068.1, read on the forward strand.
GATGTGTGACATGTATACTGTATAGTATACTCATTTAAGCAAAATTATTAATACAGTATATAAATTTACTTCTGACGGCTGGGAATAGAATCAACGGAAACTAAGAAATAGAGGATAATCAACTGATAATCATACTCGGATGCGTCGTAAGGCGTTAAAAAAACTCGTGCTGCGTCGTTTTTTCAACGCCTAACAACGCATCCTCGTGAGATATTTTTCATATAAAAATAACCAGTTGATTATCCTATTTATTATATACCTTATTTACATTATTAATTTTGATTTTTCCTTATAAGCGCTTAATGAAAAAAAAGTAGTTCCTGAATTACGGCAGAAAGTGAAAGTGAAAGTTGATATCGTCACTAGTGATGATATCAAAATTTATTACACTGGGAAATTCCAGGATTTCACTGCTACGTATATAATAAAGACTTTTACCGTTTAGGCCTAAGCATTTACCATACAATCCCAAATTTTTAACTAACCCCCGAAAGACGAATACAGGATACATTTCAAGGAAGAGGAGAAAATGCTGGTAGCCTTGTTTCACCCGTAGACTTAAATAGATCAAGAGACGATGTTTTGCTTTATGCAGCAAAACACATCTAGGACAGCGAATTATGAATGCAACATTTCTGTCTTTTTTATCTACCACAATTCGATACTCATCATTTGAGCAGTTTTTGACTTTAAAGAGAAAACACAGGCTTGCATGTGAGGGTATGTTTGTAATAAAAATGCCCGAAAAAGGTGATGTAGGCCTATCTGTAATGCCGTTGTCTGCGCATGTCATATTCTTCGAAGATTCGACCTGTCTTATAAAACGCATCACTTTCCCCGATATCGGGCATACTGTAGTAATACGCGCTATAAAGTAGCAATGGAGAAAATGGTTTTTATCAATAAATTTGAGGAAAAATCAGGCCTGTTTTAGCCCCATATTTTTTCTAAACTGCTGATCATAGCTGAGTGAATCGCACGAGGTAGCGTTTTATTGAGTAAAAGTTTATATTAGTTTGAAATTCAAAAGAACGGTTGTCGCGTAGGAAAGTGGTTCGGTTCTGTACCCAGGATGCCCATATTAGATAGATGAGTATTTATAGAATGCCACCTAGCGGAAGATAATGTCTGTAATGCACTTGGATCATCGTGAAATACACAGCTCAAAAGAAAAATAGGAACAAACAAATACCTATATCTTCAAATCTTTCCTTTTGCTGAAGTCTCAGTCTTTGTGCTCTGAAAATTATCAACCAACACTAAGCAGACGAAATGGCTCAATACTTTTCTTGTTTGTTTGTTTGAATTTAAATGCTGATAAACCATCGGCAATGAAGAAACTCAAAAAATCTGTTTTCTTTATTCTTTTGTTTTTCTTTTTTTTTTTTTAATTCTTTGATGCTTCTTTAGTCAAACCATATGAAAAAAAAAATGAGAATAAAAAATGACTCTTAAAAGCCTGTTTGGCACATAGAAAAAGACGGCTTTCACAGGCACAGCCCATACATTTTTTGTGCAAACCAAATTGTTTTGCTGTTAAGACTGAGTGAATCTGTGAGCAGAAAATTATTTGCATTGTCTTGTACAGAAAGATTGATCTCGTGATTAAAACCGATGACTTGTGTTCCTTTCAGCGGTGTGTTATCAATCTATCAGCGATAAACATTTGGAAAGGTCAAGTCACTATCCTTGAACCCTTGAGTGCTAAAATTATGAACTCGGCATCTTTTGACATATGAAAATAGGCTCCATCCTGGAAGATTTTTTCATTACAGGCTCGACGGAACAAGTGGATGTCAACGATCTTAGATAAGAATGCAATTTCTGTAGTTTGATCTCAACTCGTTAACACAAGAGAAATTTTAGACTGGTCCAAAGTGAAAGCATTTGCAGACGTCAAAATAAAGGTGACTGAAAAATTAAAATTTGGTTTTGGGTAGGGTAGGAAACATTGTGGGAAAAGGAGAAAATGATGTTTACAGGCATTTTCTCCTTTTCCAACAGTGTTTTCGAAAGGCTTCTTTCTCTGGGTCGTTAAAAGTCGGGATTGTGTGGTAAAAGGTTTTAATTAATCTATGGCGCCCGTGAAAACCCCTGTTTCTGCCTATGGCGCCCGTGAAAACCCCTGTTTCTGCCTATGGCGCTGACAGGGTGAATGAGCCCATTTCATGTCACTAGAGTACTTATTTTTGCAGATTGCCAGATATTTAACCGTTCAGACACCTGTCGAGCCAAAACATGAATACAATATAGGCATATTTGGCTGCGGAAGAATCGCAGGTAAATATAGATTTAACTCATCACCAATTAACAAAATTTTGGATATAATTATACAAATCCAAAGCACCTGCAGACGACAAATTTTGCTGTTCAAATTGATATATTAGCCTTCCCTTTTGTACCCTTTTTGAGAACTTTCTGCCATTTTCTCAAAATCTAAAATTGTCGTCTGCAAACTATTTCGGTTTGGAAGAGTCCAAAATTTGTTGTTTGGGAAAGGGTTAAAACTTTGTGGGAAAAGGAGCTTATTGATACAAGCTTATCTTTTCATTTTTCTGCAGTGTCTGCAATATTAGTCTTCAACTAGCACATTCTAACGTGCACAAAATCTAGAGTGTTGGAATGTGTAAAAATCAACTTTTTGAGCCTGTCAGCATTTAAAAGTAAATTTACTCGGACATGGTGAAAATATATTTATATATTTAATAGATTTGTAATCCATGGAGGTAACGGCAATGTTTTTACCTATAATTCTGACACGAATTAACTTTTCGACTCATAGTGATACTCAGTAAATCACAAAAATTGGCCTGCAATGCGCGAAAAGGGGCATTCGGACGTTTGCGTAAAGTGTCGTTTCGGATCAGCCTGTGCTGTTTGTGCAGGCTAATCCGAAACGATAATTTCAGTTATAATGTGATTTTATGTTTCGCAAAAGTATACTAAAGCACAAAATCTAATGTAGCCGTAAAGTGCCGTCTCGGCTTAGCCTGCGCGGACTGCGCAGGCTGATCCGAGACGACACTTTACGCAAATGTCTGAATGCCCCTTTTCCCATGTTGCAAGCCATATAGGAAAGAAAAAAAAAAGACGCTTGCATCCTTGTAACGAATAACGAATGAATAGATTGGAACAATTTCGTATAATTATCAAGCCCACATGCCACGGGAGAAAAACAATACTACTATGTTGTTCTTTAAGACCAATTTAATAGATCGAAAACGTCATTTTTTCAACTTTAAGAAAATAGAACGTTATCATCTGGAAACTGATCTCTTCGAGATCTGGCACTCTCGATGGAATGCTTCATCTAACGATTTTACCATAATTTCAATTTCCTGCTCTAAAAGAGTTGTAAAAAGGACGGATTTGGCATCAATAATAGTTAACAACTTTAAATCAGATTGAAAGTACACGCGTGTCGATCTTTCCTGTCCTTGATGACCGTCAATTTTTTGCGATTGTAGTAATATTAGAATTTTTCTCCAAAAATTGAAAAGGAACAGATCGTGATAAGTACAGAACTTATATTAAGATCGTATAACAGAGAGGTCTGAGACGCACCTCGAAAACAAATACCATGGTATTATTTCATACAAACGTCCATTTTCCTGTCGTATTGTTTATTATGAGAAAAATTATGCGTTTGTTTGGTCTTTTCAGATGTTCATCTGAAAAACGTCCTGAAAAATCGTCGACTAAATCTGATGTGGATTGTAGAAAACAATACGACACGTATCCAAGAAGTCCAGAAGAATTTTAATCTGGGAAACAGTACACAGTTTTACAACTCTAGTCACACGAGGGAATTGCTACAAGACAAAAAGTGAGGCTTGTTTTGTGTTTAAAGCAGTTTTTAACAATAATTCCAACATATGGCAACAGTCAGTGCACCTACATGTACGTGTATTTACATGTATGTTTTCCTGGAGTTTCTTTTACCAGTACTTGCACCATAATTTTCAAGCCACAGCTCTCCTCTCGCGTGAACAATGTCGAACCAATGCAGCAGTGAGACCAGAATAAATTCATTAGCAATGGAATTATTAGTTTTGCCAAAAAGTTCAGCTTAACTGGTATTCAAACTCACAACTCACAGAGTACAAGCTTTGTGTAGGGACTTTCGACAAAGAAAGAATAATATTTGCATGACATCTTTGTAATATTCATTTCTGCACTGTCCTCAATTTTTGTATAATATTCAATTCTACATTGACCTTATTTTGTGTGTGATTCCAGACAAATTAGCTTAAAAAGTCACAATCATTATGAGTGATTGTTTTGTTAACTCTTTACCAAAGGACAAATTTTTGGACTGGACCAAATTCAAAGCATTTGCAGACGATGCTTCCATGATGATTTCCGACTGTTATAGAGCAGAATACAATGCTTAACTCATTACCAAATGACAATATTTTAGAATGGTTCAAATTGAAAGCATTTGCAGACGACAAAATAAAAGTGACTGAGAATTTGAATTTTTTTTTGTGAAGGGTAGAAAACATTGTGGGAAAAGTAGAAAATGCTGGTTACCAGCATTTTCTCCTTTTCCCACAATGTTTTAAAAGGCTTCTTTCTCGGGGTCGTAAAAACCAGGGATTGTTTGGTAGAGGGTTAAGATGCAGAAAATGTCGGTAATCAGTATTTTCTCATTTTCCAACTATCTTTTTTAAAAGTCCTTTTTTTTGGGGGGGGGGGGGGATGGAAACATGAAGAGCTGGAATTGTGTGGTGAAGAGTTAGTTAACCCTTTCCCAAACGACAAATTTTGGACTCTTCCAAACTCAAAGAGTTTGCAGACGACAATTTCAAATTTGATAAAAAATGTCAGAAAGTTCTCCAAGTGAGTAGAAAACACTGTGGGAAAAGGAGAAATTGGTCGTTACGAGCAATTTCTCCTTTTCCCACATTGTTTTCAAAAGACTTGTACAGCAGACACACAAAAACAAGGTCTTGTTTGGGAAAGGGTTAATATTTTATAAAATATCAATTACAGCATTGATGCCGTCATTGTATTGTCACCAACTAGCACACATACAGAATATATTTGTGCAAGTCTGTCTCATGGTATGTGTATATCAATATGAGCCCTTTGTTCCCCCTGCACAAGCTGATATTGTCTTTCTCTCTTTATATGGCTGTCTGTATGCATGTTTGTCTGTCTTGCCTTGCTATTTCTCTATCTGTCTATTTTGTCAGGAAAATAACCATGTGCAATCTTCCTTCTTAACTTTTTATCAATGGAAAACAAATTTTGTTACATTGCAGTCCGGTCCAAATTGAAAATATTTTCAGACAACAGCAAAAAATCATTGGCTTAAATGATGGAGATGGTCCTCAACAGAGGGGAGAAAACACTGGGAAAAGGAGAAAATGCTGGTCACCAGCATTTTCTCCTTTATCCACAATGTTTTCAACAGACTTCCCTGACAGGGTCTTGAAACTCGAAGTTGTGCAAGTTAACTCATTACCAAACGACAAAATCTTAGGCTTGTCCAAATTGAAAGCATTTGCAGACAACAAAATATAAGTGACTGAAAATTTGAAATTTGGTTTGTGAAGGGTAGAAAACATTGTGGTAACCAGCATTTTCTCCTTTTCCCACAATGTTTTCAAAAGGCTTCTTTCTCAGGGGCGTCAAAAGTAGGGACTGTGCGGTAATAAGTTAAGGCCTATATATATGAATAGACTGGTTGATGATTGATTGTCATTTTTCTATGGTAGATTTGTTAAATCAGTTGTTGTTCTTACTAATTATTTAAAAAAGAAAATGACCGCACTCCTATAGAATATAAATACTAGTAATCATTATTAGTCAGGATTTGATGTATGACTTCGCAAACGTAGTTACAGAAGTCACCTGCAGGTAGTAATATAACATAAACAATGACTACATCTAAGTTAAGTACTACATGTATCACTTCATCTTCGCAAGCCAAGGCTGACGATTCACTACGCTACTCTACTCTTGGAGGATCGAACTTGATTTTTACATTCCCCCGATACGCTTTTTCATTGGATGCAAATAACTGTAACTGCAATGAATGAAATCGCTCGTAGTATTTTATCTTTGATAAAAATAGAATAAGGTCGCTACCTTTCGAATAGAAGGTAAACGTGGAAACCCACGTGGATGTCTGCTTATTGCTTCATGTTTATTCGTAAGCGGTTTATAAAACGATAATTCATTGGCTTTTAGAAATATGATGTAAAGGGGGGGGGGTAATAGCCAGCATCCAATAGAGGGCGCATCGCAGGAATCTCGAAATCGGGCTCAATCAGCCAAGGTAAGATCCACGTAGTCATCATAACCTTGGCTCGCGAAGATAGTATCACTTTTTCTCAGGTAAAAGTGTGTTCAGTGAAAAACCAGCCGGTGAATCTATTGCTGATATAAAACAGTGTTACGAAACGGCAGAAAAGTTTGGGTTACCATTCCTTACAGGTTATACGCGGTAGGTGACATTATTTTACCAATTTTTGTCTAAAGGTAAAATTTGGGACATAAAGAATTAAGACAAGGAAGGCAATTGTACAAGTAAAGCATTTTAGCCAAGGATGATAACCAATACCAATTTACCAATTCATACTGGCTATTGTTTGACAAGTTTCACTCTTTTTTTCCATACATACGATTAAATTGGTTACTATTATAACTCTCAAAACCATCCAAGTTTGAAAATGGGTCATGTCATCTCAAAAACTAGTTTACCGGGCCAAATCTTAGAAAAATCTTGTGTACACTCCATAAGCCACATTTTCAGTCCCAAACTCATGAAACTTGGTCAGACCTTTGTTTTGATGAATCTTGAATGAGTTCGAGAATGGGTCATGTTGGGTTTAAAACTAGGTCACCAGGTCAAATCTTAGATAAACCCTTTGAACACTCTAAAGGCAACATTTTCAGTCCCAAATTCTTGAAATTTGGTCAGACATTTGACTGAATGATATTTCATATTTCAGATGAGTTTGAAAATTGATCATGTCGTATTAAAAACTGGGTCACTGGGTCAAATCTTTCTAAAACCTTGTGCATGCTCTAGAGGCCACGTTTTTAGTCCAGAACTCTTGAAAGTTGGTCAGAATGTTTGTATTGATGATATCTTGGATGAGCTTGGGAATGGGTCCTGTCAGGTCAAAAACTAGGTCACTAGGTCAAATCTTGGAAAAACCTTGTGTACACTCTCAAATGAGGCTCAAAAGCAGCCATGAAATTACAACATTACAATGTTTTTTGTTTAAAATTGTTTGTGCACTGCTCTAAGATTAGATGTAATTATCTTCCAGGCGATTTGATCCCGCATTTCATGACGTCAAGACAGCAGTAAGCGAAGGTGTCCTAGGGAAGATACAAGGCATCAAATGTACCACAAGAGATTCACCAAAACCCTCCTATGAGTTTCTTAAGTCTGCAGGTACATTTTTATCATCCACGAGACACTAACTTGTTTAAGAGGTAAACTTGGATATGCTTTTAAGTGTAGTTGTGGATGTGTGTAAAGGGATATTTCTGTTTCAAGTTTTAAGTTTTACTGTCATGTTTGCTGAACTCCATAAAATTGTTAGTCAACGAGCAAAATGCACAAAATGCACTTTTCCAAAATTTGCTGTAAGGAATTATCTCCCCTTGAGGTATTTTTCAGTGTAAATCAAATTTGCGGTGGATAACTCTAGCCAGGTATATTTAATTTGACACCTGTGTTGTTCTTATTAAAAAAACTTAGCCCTTATGATGACATGGTAGAGTGTTTGCTTACAGACCAAGAAAATAAGCTTTTTTACGCCTCACATGACAGGCCTGTAGGAACAGGGGGGGGGCTGACAATCATGGTAATTGAAATTACCCTTTGTCGCAGAGAGTTTCCAAGAAATATGAGTTAACCCACTCCCCCCCCCCCCAATTTTGTATTGCTTCCTATGCGCTTCCTACGTGTCTGCATGATGATTTATCCTTATAATTGACCTGTAACAATAATATAGAGTAAATGATCTTATATACCTTGTATTTAAAATTGCAGATAGCACAGGATGCAATATACTGGCTGATCTCGCCGTCCACGACATAGACATGATGGTTTGGCTAACTGGTGCACGAAAACCAGAATCTATCTACATCAGCTGTCATGTGCATGATCCAGAACTTCAAGAGAGCAAACAGCCAGATAGTATGGCAGCATTAATCAAGTACCCGGATGGAATCCTTACAACGATGGATGTGTTCAGGGAGAGCGTGTATGGTTATGATATACGATTAGAGGTAAAGGACAATAATCTATTTCTGTTTAACCCTTTCCCAAACAACAAATTTTTGGACTAGACCAAATTGAAAGCATTTGCAGACGATCAATTAAAGGTGGCTGAAAAATTGGAATTTGTTCTGGGAAGGGTAGAAAACACTGTGGGAAAAGCAGAAAATGCTGATAACCAGCATTTTCTCCTTTTCCTACAGCATTTTCAAAAGACTTCTTTCTCAGGGACGTCAAAAGTAGGTAGTGAGTGGTAATGGGTTAAAGTCTTACCAGACGACACAAGCTCTTTTTTCTATATCAGCAGCATTTGCAGAAGAAAAAATGTTAAATCTTGTTCGCATTATTAGATTTGCCCTTGGGAGGGTAAAAACTCTTTTGGATCAGGAGAAAATTCTGCTGCCATTAAAGGGTCCTCTAACATTGTATCTTGATGTAATGATTAACGCATGTATTCAATGGTATTCATTCTAAAGATATATGAGATCCATAATGTTATACATGTACATGTATATGAAACTTACTGTATTTCGGCAAAAAATTTAATTTATTCCATAATTCTAGATCTACCATTGAAAAATTGAATTTGACATGATTTTTCGATTTACGGATGTTTCGGTAACAGACGATTTCCGTAACATAGACTTATAGAGTAAATCAATTGGATGTTTCGGTAACAAAGCAATTATATTGCGTTTATGTATCATGACGTTCTTTACACCCAACGCGTGACTTTATTTTATTCAAACCTTATTTTTAAAACCTTAATTTGTAATTTCCTGCATGTTTCAATAATAATTTTTTGTTACGAACCTCATTCCATGCTGTATGTATTGACCATGTCTTTCAAGAAAAAAGGGTGGAAAGTGAAAAAAAATAAAGGGTTTGAACCTATCTATCAACGGAAAAATGGGTGAAAAGTGCAAAAGTTAAAGGTTTGAACAAAACAAAGCCATACATTAGGTGTAAAGAACGTCACAGAACAAAAACACAATATAATTGCTTTGTTACCGAAACATCCATCCAATCGATTTACTCTATAAGTCTATGTTACTGAACTCGTCTGTTACCGAAACATCTGTCACCCGATTTTTCTACTATGATGGAAGACATTTGAATAGATTTAATATTTTTTCTTATGATTTCAAGTGATTTTTTTTTCATGCAAGCCTTACATTTTTTATGAAGCAGACATGAAGACTTGTAATTTCATGATTTAGTAATTTTTTTTGTTCAGCAATATATCAAGGTCTTTTTTTAAAGTTCACTGACCTAACGGCTAAGCAAGGTTCTCATTTTTCAGAACGATCTGTAATGTTTTTATTCTTTCCTACAATATTTCAAGAAATAAGACAAAAGTAAATATAATATTCAGATAATAAACCTTTAACCCATTACCATACAAGCCCTACTTTTGACGCCTCTGAGACAGAAAACTTTAGAAAGCATTGTGGGAAAAGGAGAAAATGGCTGGTAACCAGCATTTTCTCCTTTTCCCACAATGTTTTCTACCCTTCACTAAACAAAATTCAAATTTTCAGTCACTTTTATTTTGTCGTCTGCAAATGCTTTCAATTTGGACAAACCTAAAATTTTGTCGTTTGGTAATAAATACAGATAGTTCACAATATCATACACAGGTGTTTGGATCCAAAGGAATGGCTTTAGCCGAGAACCCTCGAGAAAGTTCAACAGTTATAGATGGAAGTAGAGGTGGAACTACCCGACGTTTGTTCAACTCATTTCCTCAAAGATTTCAGTCCTCTTTCGAGGGCGAATTACATCATTTCATTGACTGCATGGATGGTTTGTATTCATTTGACGGTATTTCAAATAACATTACTTCATGTTCCTTCATTACATTTGTTGAGTGAGGTGACCATCTAATATTGTATTTTACAGCATAGTTCACAGAGCACATGTTTGATTTTAACACTTTACCAGACTACAAAAGTTTGGGCCAGCCCAAAATGAAAGAACTTGTAGATGGAAAAATAAATGTGACTAAGTTTTTGTTTGGAAGAGTAGAAAAATTGTGAGAAAAATTGTGAGAGAAAAATTGAGAGAAAAATTGTGAGAAAAGGAGAAAATGCTGGTTACCAGCATTTTCTCCTTTTCTCACAATGTTTTTGAAAGGATTTTTCCTCAGAGTTGTTAAAACTTCGGCTTGTTTGGTAAAGAGTTAAACCATATTGCAAGCAGTACAAAGCCAAAAGCTCAAGAACAGGATTGAAAGAATTACTGAGTAAAAATGTAGAAAATCTTGATTAAAGAAATCCTTGGTTCCAAGAGCTGGGCATTATGACCGTTGGCAATCGTGATAAAAATCTTTGTTAATCTCTTTCCCAAACAAGCCCTGGTTTTCATGTGTTTGCAGTACAAGTCTTTTCAAAACACAGTGAGAAAAGGAGAAATTGCTCGTAACGAGCAATTTCTCCTTTTCTCACAGTGTTGTCTACCTGTTAGGAAAACTTTCTAAGATTTTCATCAGATTTGAAATTATTATCTGCAAACTCTTTGAGTTTGGAAGATTCTAAAATATGTTGTTTTGGAAAGGGTTAAATGACTTTTCACCTCCCATGAGCTACATTTCAAGAAAGAGGTAAGACTACATCAGTTTTTTATTTCTTACAGGAAATACCACACCTCTTGTAACAAAGGAGGAGAGCGTTGTTGTGGCAGAAATCATTGAGAAGGGAGTGGAATCATTCCAAACAGGACAAGTGGCTAAATTCTGAATCCAGTCAGTTGTTTTTCAAGATACATATGACTGGCAAAAAAATTGATAAAAAAAAAGAAATTTAACCCTTTACCAAACAATCTTGTGTTAAAGATTGTGTTGAGACAGAAATCATTGAGAAGGGAGTGGAATCATTCCAAACAGGACAAGTGGCTAAATTCTGAATCCATTCAGTCGTTTTTCAAGATAGGTATGACTGGCAAAAAATTTGATAAAAAAAAAAAAAAGAAATTTAACCCTTTAACCAAACAATCTTGAGTTAACCCATCACCTTGAGTTAACCAATCACCAAACAATAATATTTTAGGCTTGTCCAAATCGAAAGCATTTGCAGACGACGAAATGAAAGTGACTGAAAATTTGAAATTTGTTTTGTGAAGGGCAGAAAACATTGTGGGAAAAGAGTAACCAGCATTTTCTCTTTTTCCCACAACGTTTTCTAAAAGCTTCTTTCTCAGGGTCGTCAAAAGTAGGGATTGTGTTGTAATGAGTTAAAGAACCCTTAGGAAAAAAGCTTTTGAAAAGACTTTGGAAAAAAGAAAAAATGCTGGTCACCAGCATTTTTCCACTACTTCCACAATTTTTTTTTCAAAGGTAGAAATCATCGTTTAGTCTACTTTTAAATTGTCCTCTGTGAATCCTTTGAATGGGTCTAGATGTGGTTGTTTGGTGAAGAGTTTAAAAATTTCTGAAAACATCAGAGGGAGGAGAGAGAGAGAGATAGATAGATAGATAGATAGATAGATAGAGAGAGAGAGAAAGAGAGAGAGAGAGAGAGAGAGGGGAGGAGGGAGGCCTTGACAAATGTATATTTATCATTCACAAAAAATCAATTCATTTGATGAGGCTTGACAAAATGATATGATAATCTTAACTCAAGGGGGTAAAATATATTATCTCTCCCAATTGTCTTTTGTAGTTTCGAAAGAAAGTATACAAGACAAAGTTGTTTTACAATCATCTACAGAAGCGTGACAATCAACAATCTAATCTTAGAGGGTGCGGACAATTTATTGTACTCATACTTTTCGAGAACTAGAATCCCTTCAATGCTATAAACTTTTTTGTTAACTTTCATATATTTTAAGAGCTTCACAATTAAATATTGATTGAAATTGACACAAGTTTCTTCTTTTTTTTAGTTATTCTGATTTAACCTTTTACCACACAATTCCAACTTTAAACTACCCTAAAAAGAAAGCTTTGGAAAACATTGTGGGAAACGGAGAAAATGCTGGTGACCAGCATTTCCTCCTTTTCCCTACAATGTTTTCTACATTTCAAACACAAACTACCCCATTTGAGCCACCTATAAGGATTACACCTGTACCTCATCGGTAAATATTGTGTAACGTTGTTGTTTTCGTAAAGGCTATTTGGCCAATCTCAGCAGCTTCTGTCTTTTAATATGAGAGTTAACCCTCATTGGCTACCATGGCTTCTACCCATTTGGAGAACTTTCTGCCATTTCTATCAAATTTGAAATTGTCATCTGCAAACTCTTTGAGTTTGGAAGAGTCTAAAATTTGTCGTTTGGGAAAGGGTTAACTCTACTTTACTTTAAAATAAATATGTTTAAAGTAAAGTAGAGTTAACCCCTTCGCAAACGACAAATTTTGGACTCTTCCAAACTCAAAGAGTTTGCAGACGACAATTTCAAATTTGATAGAAATGGCTGAAAGTTCTTCAAATGGGTAGAAAACACTGTGGGAAAAGGAGAAATTGCTCGTTACAAGCAATTTCTCCTTTTCCCACACTGTTTTCAGAAGACTTGTACTGCAGACACGTAAAAACAAGGGCTTGTTTGGGAAAGGATTAAGGGCTGTACATAGACTTACAAACCCATCGATAAATATAATGTTACATCGAGCTTTTGGTAAAGGCTATATAATCAATCTCTTCTCTCTTTTAACTCTTTACCAAACAACAAAATTTTAGGTTGTCCAGATTGAAAGCACTTGCAGACGACAAAGTAAAAGTGACTGAAAATTTGACATAGGGCGATCACAACAGCTCACCTTTAGCACTTCATGCTATGGTGAGCTAAAAACACTGGTATATTGTCAGAGGCGTCACATATTCAATATCCAGTCTTGTCCCTTTACCAAACCATGATTTTTAGACATATCTGAATTGGAAACATCTCCAGGTAACAAATAAAATGTAGCTCGAAAGGGAAAAGTCTTCCAAGAAAGGGTAGAAGACATACATGTAGTTGGTAAAGGAAAAAATGTTGGTTATCAGCATTTTTTCTTTTTCCCACAAAGTTTTCAAACCCGCATCTTCCTCTCAGGGTTGTCTTACTCTGGCTTGTTTAGCAAGGAATTAGTTAACCCTTTCCCAAACAAATCCTGGTTTTTACGTGTCTGCAGTAAAAGTCTTTTGAAAACACAGTGGGAAAAGGAGAAATTGCTCGTAACGAGCAATTTCTCCTTTTCCCATAGTGTTTTCTACCCTTTTTGAGAACTTTCTGCCATTTTCTCAAAATCTAAAATTGTAGTCTGCAAACTCTTTCAATTTGGAAGAGTCCAAAATTTGTTGTTTGGGAAAGGGTTAAAAAACAAGTGAACTGATTGGCTGTGACAATACAAATATTTATCACATAACCTCCCTTGTTTTCAGTGTAATATACCCATTACAAATTTTCTTATCTTATACACGTCTGATATCACATTTGTGCGACGTCATTTTTGACGTCATTTTGTACGTATTTTGTTGAACTGAGTGGTATTACCGCGGGTACATTAATGAATGTTTTTGTATCTAATCTATATTTTGTGAAATGTCATTATGTGATAAAAAGAATCCGACATTCATGGGTGTTTGAGATAGAATTTTATTAAACTCATCAAGGAAAAATGTTATTAAGCTAGCCAAAGGCTCGCTTGATAACATTTTCCTTGACTCGTTTACTAAAATCTTATCTCAAAAGCCCACTCATGTCAGATCCTATAAATCTTCACTGATTTTTTTACCTGAAAACTCTCTCACTTTCTCACTCTGGCAGTCTATGTCTGTTTCTCATGAAATGGATTATAACACAAAACAACACAGGTTGTCTGATTTTACCTTTAATTTTAGGTATCATTTAGCACTAATACATGTAACGTAACAAAAAGGAACCAAATTTAAAATGACTTTCAGTTTCTAACAATATCAAGGTATAACACAAATCCCTTGTAAGTATATGAAAATGAATCTACCCTTAACTAAATATACTAGGACGAAAAAGAAACGCAGGGTACCATACGAGATATTGAATAAGCTTCGAGTCTCCATATGCAGTCAGTCACTACTTTTTTTTCACTGAGGAGGGGGTATTGTCAATAAGAAGCCATTTTCTAATTTCCTTTTTGGCCACACTGAAATGAAATTTCATCAAAATATTCAAAACTGATCAGTGGTAAACATGAAATTGTAATTTAGAATTCTCAGTCAAGTTATACACTTCTAAACTACCTTGAAAGGTTACCCTGCATTTCTTTTTCATCCTGGTATAGTTCCAATTAGAGTAACTTTGAGGAATAAAAGACTTTTGAAAACATCACTGGAAATTGAAAAAAAATGTGAATAACTAATTTTTCTCCTTTTACCACAATGTTTTATATCTTTTAACAGATAAGGCTCATCATGTGATTCGTCCTTTATCCCTTAACCACACAACACAATTTCAGACTCAGACACACGGACTGATACACTGACGGACAAGCTGATTCCAGTATATCCCGGAAAACATTCCTTTTGTGGGGTTATAATAACAAAATTTCTCCTGATAGGTTAGAAAACATCGTGGGAAAGGAGAAAATGCTGGTTACCAGCATTTTCTCCTTTTCCCACTATGTTTTCAAAAGCCTTCTTCCTCTGGGTCATTAAAATTAGGGATAGTATGGTAAAGGGTTAATATTGCTTTCAAAATGGACAAGTAAAAAATTTTGTGGTCTCAAAAAGAGTGAGAATTATCGGAAACTGAACAATTAGCTCTTAACAACATAGTCCTCAGTTTTAAAGACCCTGCAGGTGCCACCTTTTGATAACATTGTGGGGAAAAAAGTATTTTACCCATAGAGGCAATTTGAACATTTAAGCAGCATTGAAAATGTGGTCATTAAATGCTTTCAATTTGGACAAGTCCAAAATTTAGTTGTATGGTAACCTTCATAACTAAAGACATTACTAAAGCCATGTGAATACCAGGCATGCAACATAACTTTACCTTAACTCTTTCCCAAAGGACAAATTTTAGACTCTTCCAAACTCCAAGAGTTTGCAGACGACAATTTCGAATTTGATAAAAAATGGAAGAAAGTTCTCCAAATGGGTAGAAAACACTGTGGGAAAAGGAGAAATTGCTCGTTACGAGCAATTTCTCCTTTTCCCACAGTGTTTTCTAAAGACTTGTACTGCAGACACATAAAAATAAGGGCTTGTTTGGGAAAGGGTTCACCAGGAAACAAAACTAGTTGGAAATGTTTGCATTGAGAAAATAACAAGAAGAATTTCAGACATGGTCAAAATGATGGGTATTGTTCATGGAAAGAAAAGGAAACATTGCTAGAAAAAAGAACGAAATGCAGATTACCAGCATTTTCACCTTTTCTCATTGCATTTTGTAACCTTTTTCAGACTAATTTCACCATTTTAATTAATTACCATACGTCAAAATTTTTGGCCACTCCTAATCGAAAGAATTTGCAGACGACAAAGTAAAAGTGACTGAAAATTTGAAATTTGTTACGTGAAGGGTAGAAAATATTGTGGGATAAGGAGAAAATGCTGGTTACCAGCATTTTCTCCTTCTCCCACAATGTTTTCTAAAGACTTCTTTGTCGGGGTCGTCAAAAGTAGGGATTGTGTGGTAATGGGTTAACAAAAATAGATTTGTCCTCTACAAATGCTTTTAATTTGGACGTGTTTAAAATTTTGTCACTTGGTAATGAGTTATTTTGTTGTATAATACAAGATTATATGGTAAAGAGTTTTAAAATTTTAAAGGGTAATAAAGAGTGCTACAGAAAATATTATACCCTGTTACACATTATTTTTTTCAACAAAAAGGATAGTAAAACCAAGAAATCCTGTCACCTTGTCCAAAATATAGACTGGGTCAGCAATGAAGTCATCCAATAGATTTCTCTGTATTGTAGCAATACATGTTATTTTTATACCTCTTTTATTTTACACTTATTTTGATAAAGCAAAAAATTTAGAACCGTTCAAACATGCATTCCTTTCCTTATTTGATATCCAAAGGGCAGAACAGTCTTTTACCAATATTTCTGTGCTTTCTTCATGCGAATGTATTGCAGTTAACCCTTTACTCCATATATACTCCCTTCTAGATACTACATTTTCTATACATTACTTGTAGGAGCCTTTGGAAAACATTGTGGCAAAAGGTGAAATTGCTCGTGACGAGCAATTTCACCTTTTGTCACAATGTTTTCTATGCTATCAAAAGGTGTCATTTACACATAAGAAACAGCTTCATCCTTGCTATTATTTAGGGTCAATTAGAGATGCCATAGGAATACCTTATGGAGTAAAGGGTTAAAATGTAGTTTTAGTTTGAATTACGATATATGTGTAAAACAATTATCATGGCTTCTTACATACAGCCATACCTGTCAATGAATCAACAAAGACATCAACAAAATTAAACAAAGTTTAACAATCACTAGTCTTGGACCAGCTTAAAACTATTTTTCAAGCAACAAAATGACGTCACACAATACCTCTCAACAACAGTTCTTTCATCAACAAAACTATCCTTTAGGCTATGATGATAATACACTTTACCTCTCATCAACAAAACTATCCTTTAGGCAACGATGATAGTACACTTTAGCTCTCACAAACATATCATTCAACAGGAGGGCCCTGATGGCCCTGCATTGCTCCACTGGCTAATAAGTAATAACAGTACAAGCAAAAAATTACAATACTTGCCCAATTTGTTTCAAACTTGAAGACAGACTAAATTTTTTCTATAAAGTGTGAGAAACTTATGACCCCCAGGCAAAGCCATTTTTCTCTACAAGGCTATAATTACTAGAATTCTGTTGGAGGTCCACACAATAAAGCGCCATATCAAATAATACAGGTCTAGAATGTGTGATTATAATAAACAAGAAGATTTTCAGAGTTTCCTCTATAAAAGGCCCTGTAAAACATCACACCTATGAGGCAGAGCTAAATTTAGTAGCCCTATGTCTTATGATGGTTACTAGGCCTTATGGCCAGGTACAAGTACGTTCTTTAAGTTTTCCAAATATAAGCCCATGTAAAACTTGTGACCCCATGGGAAGGGGCCAAATTTGACCTCAGGGCTACAATTTCGGCACCCTTTGTAGAAACCCACTAGATAAAGCTACATATCGAATTTGGTAGCTCAAGGCCTATTCACTAGGTAATAGAATATTTTTTGAAGTTTTCCCTATACAAGCCCATATAAAACTTGTGACACCCGGAGATTTGTAAAGATTTTCAATATTTTATAGATTTGTTGCCATGGCAACCATAGTTTTTGAAGGAATCAAATTCTTTCGAGGAATTCTAAAGAGGACCATGGCAGGATAATTTCTGTGAAGTTTCATCAAAATTGGATGGGTAGTTTCAGAGAAGATGTTTGAAATAAAAGTTAACGCACACACAGATGGACGGAAATGCGCACAGACGATGGACACTGGGCCGTGACATAAGCTTGCTGGCCTTTGGCCAGTGGTGCTAAAAACTGTCCTTCCAACAACAAAACTATCCTTTCAGCAACAACAAAACCATCCTTTCAGCAAGAATTATGTCACACTTTACCTCTCATTAACATTAACTTTACCTCTCATTAACAACAAGACCATCCTTTCAGCAACAAAACTGTCCTTTTACCAACAATAATGTCACACTTTACCTGTAATAAGAAATCTTTCAACAACAAGAATATCCATTCAACAACAGAAACATCCTATCAACAACAAGATTATCCTTTGGACATCAATGAATGCACAACATAACTCTTTACCACACAATCACAAGTTTTAATGACCCTGAGGGAGTTGCCTTTTAAAAAAACCTTGTTGGAGTGGGAGAAAATGATAATTACCAGCATATTCGCCTTTTCCTACAAGCTTTTCTACACTTATGAGACAACTATTTCAGCTACATTTTGTTGTCTTCCAATGCGATCTGTTTAGACAAGGCTAAAATTGAATAACTTGGTAAAGATATAACTCTGTAACGGGTCTTTTAACAAAAAGGCTACCCTTTTAAAAATAGAATTAACCTTTCAGCAAAAACAGTGTCTCATTTATCCTCTCACTCACACATCTATCGCCAACTAAACTACCCTTGAACAACAATAATAATTTTACACTTACTCTTAATGACAGATTTTTGATGGATTTATATGGACAGCACTTTCTTCAGTTATTCCTTAATACAAGTATTTAACTCTTTACTGAACCACAAAAGTTTAGATTTGTCGAAACCAAAAGCATTTGCGGACGACAAAATAAAAGTGACTGAAGATTTGAAATTTATTTTGTGAAGGGTAGAAAACATTGTGAGAAAAGGAGAAAATGCTGGTCCCTCATTTTCTCCTTCATTCTGAGGGTTGTCAAGAGTAGGGACTGTGCGTTAATGGGTTAAGTTCCTGTTGTAAATGTGTTGACTAAATATTCTTTAATAGTTTTAATAAGACTGTTGATCTACCGAGAACTCTTCCGAAACTGAGAGCATATTCAAAAAATAAATTCAGTGTGACACAAATCACCATATTTCTTAAGAATAAAATTAACAATATAAAAATTGTGAAACAATGACCAAATACCTGGTTAATACCATTATCAATTTTGCCCCAAATTTTTCCAACAAAACTTTTGAATTTGTCTATGGTGGAAAAAACTCAGACTCCTCTGATGAAGGATAAAAACAAAAGGGCCATGATGGCCCTGTATCGCTCCATTGACTTTTTAACCCTTTACCTCACAAAGTAAAGTGTTTATGACCCTGAAAAAGAGGGCCTTTGAAAACAATGAACACTGTCAGGCAATACAAGCAGGTTAATTCATTGGCATGAAAGGTAAAGTTCTTGGGAAAAAAACCCTAAATGATAGAAACCTTACTATGAATTTAATATTCAAATCATGTGAACATAACTATTAGCATCAAAATGAATCAATCTCCCTGAAAACAGAATATTTTCTATCAAAAAACTTAATGTCTAGCACCAATCATTTATCACTGCAGTTTGATAATCAAGGGAGGTAAATAGTTATAAACTTTATCATTTACAAAGAGTTATTTCCCCTGATTAATGTTTTTTTTTTTTAAATCGAAATGACTGTATTTTGAAGCCCATGTTGAACTTATGATCCCTGGAATGAAGCCAATTTTGACCCCAGGCCTATAATATGAAGATACTTGTTTAACCCTTTCCCAAACAATCCCTGGTTATTACGGGTCTGGAATAGTAGCCTTTTGAAAACATTGAGGGAAAAAGAGAAAATGCTGGTAACCAGCATTTTCTCCTTTTTCCACAATTTTTTCTACCCTATCATAGACAGAAATAATCTTTTCAGCAAGAGTTGAATTGTCGTCTGCAAATGCTTTCAATTTGGTCTAGTCCAAAAGTTTGTCGCTTGGGAAAGGGTTAAGGTCCATTAGATAAAGCTACAAGCCAAAGTCAGCCTTGGGCCTTGTGGTTTCAGAGAAGAAGATTTTTGAAAATGTTATTTTTTTTTAGTGTTTTTTAGTGTTGTTGCCATGGCAACCACAGTTTTTGAAGGAATCAAATTCTTTCAAGAAATTCTGAAGAGGACCATGGCAGAATTATTTCTGTGAAGTTTCATCGAATTATGATGGGTTGTTTCAGAGAAGAAGATGTTTTTGAAATAAAAGTTAATGGATGGATGGATGGACGCACGCACGCACGACAGACAGTGGGCCATGACATAAGCACGCTAGCCTTCGGCCAGTGGAGCTAACAAGAAACAGACAGTTTACTCATGTGAAAATAATCCTTAAAACTGCAGGCTTATACCAGTATTTTGTCCTTTTCATAAACTATTTCCTATTTTGTCAAAAAAAAAACTCCAACCTTAAAAGCCTCAGATAATTTTTTGTAAATTCACACATTGTTTTCAAAAGCCGTATTTACAAAGGTCATGAAAAATGGTAAATGTCTGGTACAGAGTAAACCCTTTACAAAAAACTCCCTGGTTATTATTACCCTGAGACAGATAACCTTTTGAAAACATTGAGGGAAAATGAGAAATTGCTAGTAACCAGTAGTTTCTCCTTTTATCACAATGTTTTCTGCCCTTCCCAAACCAAATTTCAATTTTTCAGTCACTTTTATTTTGTCGTCTGCGAGTGCTTCCAATTTGGACCAGTCTGAGATTGTTGTTTGGCAAAGAGTTAACCCATTACCACTCAATCTCTACTTTTGATGCCCCCTGAGAAAGAAGCCTTAAGAAAACATTGTGGGAAAAGGAGAAAATGCTGGTAACCAGCATTTTCTCCTTTTCCCACAATGTTTTCTACCCTTCACAAAAACAAATTTCAAATTTTCAGTCACTTTTATTTTATCGTCTGCAAGTGCTTCCAATTTGGACCAGTCTGAGATTGTTGTTTGGTAAAGAGTTAACCCATTACCACACAATCCCTACTTTTTGACGCCCCCTGAGAAAGAAGCTTTTAGAAAACATTGTGGGAAAAGGAGAAAATGCTGGTAACCAGCATTTTCTCCTTTTCCCACAATGTTTTCTACCCTTCACAAAACAAATTTCAAATTTTCAGTCACTTTTATTTTGTCGTCTGCATGTGCTTCCAATTTGGACCAGTCTAAAATATTGTTGTTTGGTAAAGAGTTAAAAGAGTTAAAACAAAGGTGATGATGAATATCACTTCAACTTCTTGCATACATTAACTCTTTACCACACGAGGAAATTTTAGACTGGTCCAAATTGAAAGCATTTGCAGACGACAAAATAAAGGTGACTAAAAAATAGAAATCTGTGCTGGGAAGGGCAGAAAACACTGTGGGAAAAGGAGAAAATGCTGGTTACCAGCATTTTCTCCTTTTCCCATAGTGTTTTCAAAAGGCCTCTTTCTTAGGGGCGTCAAAAGTAGAGATTGTGTGGTAATGGGTTAACTTTTCACAAAACAATCCCTAGTTTTTACGACCCTGAGACAGAAGCCTTTTGCAATCACTGTGGGAAAAGTAGAAAATGCTGGTTACCACAATGTTTCCAAAGGCTTTCTTTCTCAAGGTCGTTAAAAGCAGGGATTGTGTGGTAAAGAGTAAATGTATCATTCTAGACCATCACTTAACTCTTTACAAAACAACAAAATTTTAGACCTGTCCAAAATGAAAGCATTTGCAGACTACATAATAAATGTAAAACAAAAATTAAAGCCTGACTGTACAACAGTAGAAAACAACATTGTTGGAAAAGGAGAAAATGCTGGTAACCAGCATTTTCTCCTTTTCCTACAATGCTTTCAGATGGCCTCTTCCTCTAGGTCATGAAAACCAGGGGTTGTTTGGGAAGGGGTTAATTAGAGACTTGTCAAATCTATCTCGTCTTTCAGCTTTCTGAATTATGAGGCTGAATTAATTTGCCAATAACAAAAGTTTTTGGCCAAGTCAGCATGCAGGCTGATCTGGGATGATAATTTCTTGCAGATGCACGTTGCTCCTTTTTCACACAGCAAGACTCGACTACAATCATTCGTACTGAACTACCGGTATATATCTAAAAGTATATCTAAAACTATTTACAAAGTCTGACTTTTCAACTCTATTTACAAATTATGCAGGATATAAGCCTTCATCCAGCAAAGGCTAACACATGATCAACAAAATGGTACCGTAATAACTATTTGGTTTCCATTTAACCCTTTACCACACAGTGACCACTTTTAACGACCCAGAGGCCTTTTAAAAACTTTGTGGGACAAGGAGAAAATGCTGGTTCCCAGCATTTTCTCCTTGTCCCACAAAGTTTTCTTGTCTATCAAAGAAAAATTACATCATTTGAGCCACTATGAAATTATCACCTACAAACGCTTTCAATTTGGATAGGTCTACAATTCTACTATGTGGTAAAGGGTTAACCCTTTACCGCACGACAAAATTCAAGAACTGTCACCTTTAAAAGCATTTGTATGATGGGAAAAAAAAAAAATCAAATGATGAAATTTGTTTTTGACAAAATACAAAACATTGTGGTAAAAGGAAAAGTTACTGGTTACAAGCATTTTATCGTTTTCCCGCAATGTATCCATAAGTTTCTTTCTCGGGATTATTTGGATTCAGGATCGTGTGGTAAAGGGTAAACCCTTTAACAATCAATCCTGTGCTTTAACCAGTTTGAGAAAACAGTTTTGAAAATATTGAAAACGGGGAATATGCTGGTAACCAGCCCTCCATTTCCCACAATGCTTTTCAATTCTTTCTTACAACAAATGACATAATCTGAAGTACAATAATTTGTTGCTATATATTTGTTCAACTGAGACAAGTCTTAAATTTGATCTATGTCTGGTAAAGGGTTAAATTCATGCTATACTAAAACTATATGTACAAAATAAAAAAATAAAAGTAAATCATAATGAACTCTATGTTGCCCTAAAGTGTGTGTATATGTAAAGTTGCCCTCCAACCAGCAGAGACGAAGCCCTGATTGGTAAGTACACAAAGCACAATACTTATAGAACAAGGGATGCTAGAATAAATCCATCTCTCAACATAACTTTCCACTTCATAAATCACGAGTTAAAACGACCTTCAGGAAGAAAACTTTTGAAAACATGGTGGGAAAATGAGAAAATTCTGGTGACCAACATTTTCTCCTATTGCCACAATGCTCTGAATCCTTTCATCATTTTTGCAACATTTAATTTGTTGCAAATGCTTTCAATTTGGATGTAGCCAAAATTTTGTCAATTTTAAATAAGTTAACTGACAAAAATGTAGATTTGTCCAATTTGAAAGCATTTGCAAACAATTTAACCCTTTCCCAAACGACAAACTTTTGGACTAGACCAAATTGAAAGCATTTGCAGATGACAATTCAACTCTTGCTGAAAAGATGATTTCTGTCTATGATAAGGTAGAAAACATCGTGGGAAAAGGAGAAAATACTGGTTACCACAGCATTTTCTCCTTTTCCCACAAGGTTTTCAAAAGGCTACTATTCCAGACCCGTAAAAACCAGGGATTGTCTGGGAAAGGGTTTAACTTGGTTCAAATATTGGAATATGTCTCTGACAGAGTAAAAACCCTTGTTTAAAATGGCAAAAATTCTGGTTACCAGCATTTTCTCCTTTAACCCATTACCACACAATCCCTACTTTTGACGCCCCTGAGACAGAAGCCTTCTGAAAACACTGTAGGAAAAGGAGAAAATGCTGGTAACCTGCATTTTCTCCTTTTCCCACAGTGTTTTCTACCCTTCCCAGAACAAATTTCAATTTTTCATTCACCTTTATTTTGTTGTCTGCAAATGCTTTCAATTTGAACCAGTCTAAAATTTTGTCGTGTGGCAAAGAGTTAACCATTAAGGTTTTCAACTGGCTTATTTCCCAAGGTTTTTTAACTCATTACCACACGAGACAATTTTGGACTGGTCCAAATTGAAAGCATTTGCAGACGACAAAATAAAGGTGACTGAAAAATAGAAATTTGGTCTGGAAAGGGTAGAAAACACTGTGGGAAAAGGAGAAAATGCTGGTTACCAGCATTTTCTCCTTTTCCCAAAGTGTTTTCAAAAGGCTTCTTTCTCAGGGGTGTCAAAAGTAGGGATTGAGTGGTAATGGGTTAAACCTTATGATTGCAGGGTTAAGGTCACTTAAAGGTTTGATAATAGCTGTGGTAACAGGAATTCTTTCTTCATCATCCCTGTTTACAAACAATGCCTGGTTTTTACAGTCCAGAGGTAGAAGCCTTTTGAAAACATTGTGTAAAAAGGAGAAAACACTGTTAACAAGCATTTTCTCCTTTTCCCACAATGTTTTCTACCCTTCTAAAGTCAAGTTTCAATTTTTGAGTCACATTTATTTTGTCGTCTGCAAATGCTTTCAATTTGTACCAGTCTATAAATTTGTCGTTTGGTAAAGAGTTAAGTTTACAACAAACAAAAATAGTACCAGTTGTATTGTATATAACCTTCCAACAGACATAAAACCCGATTAACCCTATATCACATGGCAAAATTTGAGACTCGTTGATATTGAAGGAAATTACAGCAACAATTCAAATGTTTCTGAAGTGATAATGTTTTTTTCTATCAATAGGTTGAAAACATTGTGAGGGAAAAGGAGAAAATGCTGGTTACCAGCATTTTCTTCTTTTCTCACCATGTTTTCAAAAGCTTTCTTTATCAGGGTCGTTAATAAAAGTCGGGATTGTGTGGTAAAGGTTTAATTCATGAAAGCCTTTTAATGGTATCCGCACCTATCTGGAAACACCATTTAGATTGCTATAAAGCGTATTTCACAATATAAGAAAAAAATATTCTATGTATTGTTGTTCTGACAATGATCAGTGCACCTATGCATGTATTTCCTGGTTTTCTCACACCATTACTGACACAACTTTTTTTCCTAGCAACTGACAACTTTTCTTACACGAATCAGGTGAACAGAAAGCAATGGCCGGAAAAGAAGAGATCTGTCTATGAAATAGAAAAAAACACTGTCAGAAAAGGAGAAAATATACAAAATTAGCACATTTCATTTTTCCCCGGGCTTGTTCTTTGAACTCCTTAACCCTTTCCCAAATGACAAATTTTGGACTCTTCCAAACCAAAAGAGTTTGCAGACGACAATTTCAGATTAGGAGAAAATGCCAGAAAGTTCTCAAAAAGGGTAGAAAAGACTGTGGGAAAAGGAGAAATTGCTTATTATGAGCAATTTCTCCTTTTCCAACAGTATTTTCAAAAGACTTTTACTGCAGACACGTAAAAACCAGGCTTTGGTTGGGAAAGCATTAAAACCCAGAACTGTTTACAAAAGGGTAATAACAAAGGTATCTAAATTATGCCTTGGACTTTTTAGACTGTACATATTTCTCTAATTTGGCCATCAGCTGAGCAGAGTCTACAGCTCTCAGTGCAGGAACAGTGTCCTGATCGTCTCTGTTTGTAACGGATTCCATAAAAATGCTGTCAGTGAGCGACTGTTGAAGTGTATGTACTGAAAGTCGTTTTATAAGATGAGCAGAGATTCCTAGACTGTCCAATTCTTTCTTCGTTACACTGTAACTGTTCAGTATATCTTGTAATAGTACAAAGTCCTCCACCCTGAAAGTATAAACAGAAATACCAAAAAAGTGAATAGTACAGAGCTCCAGATAGAGGGAGTGATTTTGATTTCAAAATTGAAAATATTATTTTTTCTTGACTAAACCCTATGTTATGGGTACTCATTAGAATCGTCTCATCGAGACGATTCTAATGAGTACCCACAACATAGGGTTTGGAAGAGAAATAAGGGATTTAGATTACTATCACTCCATCTTATCTGGAGCTCTGATAGTGGGTCCATTTTTACTAACCTCCCTAAGCTTCATTTTTTTGTCTTATTCTAGATTTAACACAGTAACACAGCTAAATCTTGAAGAATCCATTTCCTTAACTCTTTAGCACACAATCCCGACTTTTAATGACCCTGAGGAAGAAAGCTTATGAAAACACTGTGGGAGAAGGAGAAATGCTAGTAATCAGCATTTTCTCCTTTTTCCACAATGTTTTCTACTCTTCCAAAGTCAAGTTTAAGATTCTGAGTCACTCTTATTGTGCCGTCTGCAAATACTTTCAATTTGGACCAGTGTAATGTTTTGTCGTTTGGTAAAGAGTTAATCCTTTAACCACACAATGCTGACTTTTGACAACCCTGCAAAAGAAGCCTTTTGAAAACATAGTGGGAAAAGGAGAAAATGCTGGTAACCAGCATTTTCTCCTTTTCCCACAATGTTTCCTACTCTATCAAAGAAAATTTGCACAATTTGAGCCACGTTGTAATTGTCTTCTTCAAATGCTTTCAATTTGGACAAGGTTAAAATTTTGTCATCTGGTAAAGGGTTAACCCTTTCCCAAATGACAAATTTTAAATGTCCCAAACTCAAAGTGTTTGCAGATGACAATTTTGAATTTGATGAGAAAGGCAGAAAGTTTTCTAATAGGCTTAAAAACACTGTGGGAAAAGGAGAAATTGCTCGTTACGAGCAATTTCTCCTTTTCCCCACAGTGTTTTCTAAAGACTTGTACATAAAACCAGGGCTTGTTTGGGAAAAAGTTAAGCGAAAAAGTGATACCTCTACAAGTGCTTTTAGTTTTGAACAAACAAGATGCATTTTGAAAACATTGTAGGAAAAATAGAAAATGCTGGTAAGCAGCATTTGTTACCAGCATTTTCTCCATTTCCCACAATTTTATCTACTCTATCATGAACAAACTATGCTGTCTGAGACATCTTTAATACTAGTATGTCATTTGCACATACTTTCAATTTGGAGCAGTCTAAAATTTTGTCGTTTGGTAATAAGTTAAATATCTACCAGTCTAAAATTTTGTCCTAAGAAATTGGATTAAAAATGCTCAATCATCAAAAATGCTCAATCATTTAACACTTCACCAAACAATCCATGGTTTTCACGACCCAGAGACAGAAGCCTTTTGAAAACATTGTGGGAAAAGGAGAAAATGCTGGTAACCAGCATTTTCTCCTTTTCCTACAATGTTTTTTTCTATCCTGCTAGAAACAAATTTCAATTTTTTTGTCTAACCTTTATTTAGTTGTCTGCAAGTGCTTGTAAAGGGTTAACTCAATTACGTGGTAACATAATTCATTGGCGCCTTTCTTTAACCCATAACCACACAATCCCTACTTTTGATGCCCCTGAGACAGAAGCCTTTAGAAAACACTGTGGGAAAAGGAGAAAATGCTGGTGACCAGCATTTTCTCCTTTTCCCACAAAGCTTTCTACTCTTCCCAAAACAAATTTCAATTTTTCATTCACCTTTTATTTGTCGTCTGCAAATGCTTTCAATTTGAACCAGTCTAAAATTTTCTTGTGTGATAAAAGAGTTAATTTGGCTAATGGAAATTTATATTTGGAGTTACGAATAATCACCTTTTTCCATGCTCTGGTGCAAGTCTTCTATTCAAAAATAAAGGTTTAGCACTCAAAGTACATAGATCATTTACTTCCTCCTCTGGGTCAGAAGGAAGCTCATGAAAGATTGCACATCCTCTGCTTTCTTCTGGTTCTGGGAAAAAAGAAAACCATTGATAGTGGCATTTTTTTCTCATACATGTAAGCCTCTAATGATCAAACTTATCACACATATATACATGTAGCATGAACTAGCTCAAGTTTAGAAATTCAGTTAAACCTGTCTTAGAGACAACCTGTATTAACCCATTACCACACAATCCCTACTTTTGTCGCCCATGAGAAAGAAGCCTTTTGAAAACACTGTGGGAAAAGGAGAAAATGCTGGTAACCAGTATTTTCTCCTTTTCCCACAGTGTTTTCGACCCTTCCCAGAACAAATTTCAATTTTTCAGTCACCTTTATTTTGTTGTCTGCAAATGCTTTCAATTTGGACCAGTCTAAAATTTTATCGTGTGGTAAAGAGATTTTATCGTGTGCTTTAAGAGACCACCGTTCTGATACAACAACCCTTTTGACATTAACCTAATGTAACCTGTATTTAAAGGCCACCTGCTGTAAGAGACCAATTTCAGTACTTCCCTTGAGTGGTCTCTGAATACAGGTTGTACTGTATCAATAATCACAATTCTAAGTAGAACTGTCATAGGCGGACATTCATTCCCACAGGTTGCCTTGTCACTGGATCAGAAAACAAGTTCAAATGTAGCACAAGTTCCCGTGGTAGCAATGTTTTGATGAAAGAAAATTGCATGTATGCAGATACAGATAAATGGACTGAAAACCAAACCTGATTTTATCATACATCCCGCTCCCCCACTTTTTTTTAAAGTTTGAGTGGATGAGTAATAACTTACAGAAACAGTTCACAGTTCAGACTACAACTTTCTTAACCCTTTCCCAAACAATCCCTGGTTTTTACAACCCCGAGATAGAAGCCTTTTGAAAACATTGTGGGAAAAGGAGAAAATGCTGGTTACCAGCATTTTCTCCTTTTCCCACAATGTTTTCCATCCTGCAGGAAACAAGTTTCAACTTTTGAGTTAAGTTTATTTGGTTGTCTGCAATTGCTTTAAATTTGGGTAAGTCTAAATCCTGTCGTTCCGTAAAGAGTTAACTTGTATTGCATAATTATGTGGATCAAAATCACACTGCAAAAATTGCGCTAGTCTATCTTGGATCTATTTTGCCTCCACTGTTTTGAGATGTTTTCTAAAAGTTTGTTACCAAAAAGTTGAAAAGTATCAATAATCAACTGGACTGGTAACCAGGATTTTCTCCCTTTTCTAACCTTTCAAAGACAAATCCAATGATCTGAGCCAGATACAGTGTGCTGTCTGCAAATACTTTTGATTTTAAACACTTCTAATTCTTCTACTCAAGTACTTCACCCATTACCACAAAATCCCTACTTTTGACGACCCTGAGAAAGAAGCCTGTAGAAAACGTGGGAAAAAGAGAAATGCTGGTAACCAGCATTTTCTCCTTTTCCCACAATGTTTCCTATCCTTCACAAAACAAATTTCAAATTTTTGGTCCCTTTTATTTTGTTGTCTGCAAATGCTTTCAATTTGAACTAGTCTAAAATTTTGTTGTTTGGTAAAGATTTAAGCCCTTTATCACATAATCCTGACTTTTAATAACCCAGAGGAAGTAGGGTTTTCGAAATATTGTGGGAATCTTGCAAAAATATGTTTGGGTTTTTGAGTGATATTCATTTCCTCATTTGCAAATACTTTCAATTTTGAAGTCAAAAGTTTATTGGTTTAATAAACATTTTAAAAAAGTACTAAGTAGAGGTTAGTGTACCCAGCAGTGTGGATGAAGCTTCATAATTCCATGGATTTTCTGAAGATTCTGTGTCATATCCATTGAGATCATTATGGTAATCTGAAAATGGTAATAATTTTAGAAATAATCAACACAATCTTGTAAATAATTTTAGAAATAACCAAAGTAATCTTGGTAATAATTTTAGAAATAATCAAAACAATCTTTGTAATGATTTTCACATAACCAAAGCATATATTGAATATCATAGACATCATGTTTCTTCGTATGACCACTAAATGAACTCTCTATCATATATTTCATTCTTTACAAAACCACAATATAAATAATAATAATTTTTCATACAACCATGGTTAAACTCATTACCAAACGACAATATTTTAGGCTTGTCCAAATCGAAAGAATTTGCAGACGACAAAATAAAAGTGACAGAAAATATGAAATCTGTTCTGTGAAGGGTAGAAAACATTGTGAGAAAAGGAGAAAATGCCGATTTCCAGCATTTTCTCCTTTTCCCACAATGTTTTCTAAGGGCTTGTTTCTCAGGATCGTCATAAGTAAGGAATGGGTGTTAATGGGTTAAATCATTTTCATACAACCATGGTTTAAGTCAGTATATGTGATAATTTTTCACATGTATTATCTATGTGATAATGTTTCACATGTATTATCTATGTGATAATGTTTCACATAACCAAGGTATAGGGCCAATATGGTCCATATCATAAATTTTACATAACTATAGTTCAACTCTTTACCACATAATCCTGACTTTTAACACCCCTGGGAAAAAAGCCTTTTAAAAAAACATTGTGGGAAAAGTAGAAAATGCTAGTTACCAGCATTTTCTCCTTTTCCTACAATGTTATCGCCCCTGTTGAAGAAAAATTGCACCATTTGAGCCACAATGAAATTTTCATCTGCAAATGATTTCAATATGGACAAGGCTAAAGTTTTGTCATCTGGTAAAAAATTAAACTGTTTAACAACCATGGTATAAGTCAGTTTTATCTATGTCATAATTTTTCACAAAAGTATGGTATATAGTCAATTTTATACATGTCAAAATTTTTCACAGAACTAAGGTATAAATTTCTTATTATCAATATCATTAGTTTTTTCATTACCAAAGTGTAAATTTACTGTTTCCCTTGTAGCGTTTTTTTTACATGAATAAGGTATAAGTTGATTATAACCAGAGGAGTACTGTGTCAAAAATATCGCAAGGATGTCCTGTGGTTTTGGCATAGGTTTCCCTTATTGCAGCTAGCAACTAGCCAAATTTTTTAACAAAAATATCATCTGTGAGATCAGAGATAGGAGAAAATGCCAGTTTTGGCACTTTAACTCTTTATCACACAGCAGAATTTCAAACTGGTCTTCATTGATGGAAATCAAGAGAACAGTTCACACTTGTTTTGTAAATGATAATACTTTTTCCTGAACATGAAAAAAACATTGTGGGAAAATGAGAAAATGCTGGTTACCAGCATTTTCTCCTTTCCTTACAATTTTTTCAAAAAGCCATTTTCTCAGGGTCGCTAAAAAGTAGGGATTGTATGGTAAAGGGTTAAGTCAACAAAACAGACATTTGTAGGGCTATGAAAATCTCCTATCATTTCTTTCCTCAAGAAACACCAGAGCCAATAACTAACACCAGTTGCTTACCATGCAGGAATTTTTTCATTCTCTCTGACCTGGCAATCTTGAGAAGTGACCTCCCTGCATAGGTGGACAGTGTAGGGTCAGCTCCAAACGACAGCAAAAGTCTGACCATTTCTATTTGGTCAATTTCCACTGCATCATGGATTGGCCTGTAATCACATAGATTAACTAATTACCAAATGACAAAATTTTAGGTTTGTCCAAATTCAAAGCATTTGCAGACGACAAAATAAAAGTGACTGAAATTTTGAAATTTGTTTTGTGAAGGGTAGAAAAAATTGTGGGAAAAGGCGAAAATGCTGGTTACTAGCATTTTCTCCTTTTCCCATAATGTTTTCCAAAGGCTTCTTTCTCAGGGTCGTCAAAAGAAGGGATTGTGTGGTAAAGGGTTAATAGATATTAGAAAATACAAATACAAAGATAAATTCATGTTTGCTGTCCTGTTTTACAAAGAAATTTTCAAAGTCGTCAAATATTGCCATATGTTTCAAAGGCAAATTATACCGAGTCTCACTTTGTGGCTCAATGAATCTGCAAAAAGCATTGACCTTTGTCAGTCTGCACAAGATCACATGGATCAAAACTTTTTACTATTTGTAATTTTTTTTTCACAGCAAAAGACCATTCCTCGTCCAGATTCAATAAGTTGCTGGAAAAAAGTGAATATTTTGGATCTTTAACTCTTTACCAAACGACAAAATTTTAAATTAAAAGCATTTGCAGATGACAAAATAAAAAGTGACTGAAAAATTGAAATATGTTTTGGGAAGAGAAGAAAACATTGCAGATAACAAAATGAATTTGACTAAAGGATTGAAGTTTGTTTTAGAAAGGTAGGAAAACCTTGTGGGAAAAATAGAAAATGCTGGTAATACATTTTGCAGTTGTGTCACACACCCTTTGGCTCAATCATTTTAGCAGCAATTTTGCCCTCTTAACCATTTTCTAAGCCTTCTGAAAACATTGTGGGGAAAGAAGAAAATGCTAGTAACCAGCATTTTCTCCTTTTCCCACAAGGTTTTCCTACCTTCCTAAAACAAACTTCAATTCTTTAATCAAATTAATTTTGTTGTCTGCAAATGCTTTTAATTTGGACCAGTCTAAAATTTTGTTGTTTTTTCTAAAGAGTCCCTGGATTTTACGACCCAGAGAAAGAAGCCTTCTGAAAACGTTGTGGGAAAAGGAGAAAATGCTGATAACCAGCATTTTCTCCTTTTCTCACAATTTTTTCTACTCTTCTAAATTAAAGTTTAGTTTTTGAGTATCATTTATTTTGTCATCTGCTAATGCTTTGAATTTGGACAAGACTAAATTTTGTCATTTGGTAAAGGGTTAATGCTTACAATTTGGACATATGGAACCCGTGTGTTATATGTTTGAGAAATAATCTTCTTTCTATCGTGGTATATCTTTCAATAAAGCACAGTTGTGAGTTACGCAGCGCAATAAATAATTCACGAGGGCGATAGCCTGAGTGGGTTATTCATTGCGCCGCATAACTCACAACATGGTTTATTGAACAATATACCACGATAGAAAGAAGATTATTTTGATTCTAACATGGCCAATTCTCAGTGAAATGAAAACAAGTTCAAACTTAGAGTAAAAACACGGATGAAGATAATGTTCCATCAAATAACTCACTCATTGAATGAAGTCACTCTACATGGATTGTCGCAGATTTTACCATGTTTTCCTTGCACTGTGTTTATAGAGCCAAAGTCGCGTGTCATGTTAGAATAAAGAATTATCTACAGTTGAGTGATTTACCTAATGGCAAAGAGGTGGTTCATCTTTCTCTCCTATAATACTAATTGAAGAGTGTTTTATGCCTTTTTCAACACCATTGAATTCATATACATGTAATGGTGACAGCTCACTCATTCATTTGTTTCCTGCATGTCAACAGACCCAAGGTAGGGCTCTGTCTTGATAAAGGACTCTCCTGCTGACCAAAAGATCCCTTTCATTTCTCTAACAATCTTAACTTAAAGACTCAAGTAAGCAGAATGATTGGTTGTCAAGTTAAAACTTACCTGATGCCATCAACTGAACAGCAATTAACGTCTGCTCCGTGTGTCAGCAATATTCTAGCAATTTCTTGGTGTCCACGAACACAGCACTCATGCAGTGCAGTATAACCAGCGTTGTCACGTGCATTGACGTCTACACTCCCTGTTGCTAGGCAATACAAGACCACTTCCTGTGAAATATGAAACCAATTGTGAGCGTGTATGAAAATAGATTTACCCCAATATGCTGAGAATAAGTTAAACCCATTATCTAACAATCCCATGGTTTAGACTTATCAAACCATGAGATCTATTAACCCTTTACCCCATAAGGCATTTCTATGGTATCTCAAATTGACCCTAAATAACAGCAAGGATGAAGCCCTTTCTTATGTGTATATGACACCTTTTGATAGAATAGAAAACATTTTGACAAAAGGTGAAATTGCTTGTCACGAGCAATTTCACCTTTTGTCACAATGTTTTCCAAGGCTCCTACAAGCAATGTGTAGAAATGAGTATCTATGGAGTAAAGGGTTAAGCTATTTTTACCCTTTACCAAACAATCCCTGGTTTTTCAACCCCGAGATGGATGCATTTTGAAAACATTGTGGAAAAGGAGAAAATGCTGGTAACCAGCATTTTCTTCTTTTCCCACAATGTTTTCTACCCTCCTGGAAACAAATTTCAATTTTTAAGTTATGTATATTTTGTTGTCTGCAAGTGCTTTCAATTTGGACATGTCTAAAATATTGTAGTTCGGTAAAAAGTTAAACCTTGTAAGAAAAAGGAAACTACATTTTTTAACTGGAAATGTTGTTAAAAGTTTCCGTCTGTGGCGTTCAGAAACCCAGCATCTGTATACGTACATGTTTGTAAAGGATTAACATTAGCTTGAATTTTATTTCTGTTACAACAAAGGAGCTAACGCATACAGTACAAATGATATTATATTTTCACAGACCTTTAGGGAGGATGTTCAAAAAAGAAGCACTGTGTGTGTGAAGAAGAAAATTGTTTATTTCATGCTTTGCGATAGGATATCGAGAAATAGCAGTGAAAATATTTTTTGATCTTACACTGGTACCACCAGTGAAAATACCAATTTTCACATTCTTGTTGCCTAGGTACCGGTAAATTGCACATGCCTCACAACCAGATGGGAAATATGATGTCATATACTTTGAATTTCTCGTGCTTGAGGAATATTATAATGCGTTGCTATGCGGGAATGGCACGCCACAGGGAATAACGGAAAAGAACTGTACTGGATTTTGATAAAGCTCCTCCCAGAAAGGGTTAAAAGCATCAAATAAATAGAATATTTGTCTTTTTTTCAGTGAAAGATCGAAATTTATTTCATCTTGTGAACACCATTGGTAATATTTTCACTCATGGCTGCCCCACTTGTGAAAATATTACCAATGGTGTTCACTCGATGAAATAAATTTCGATCCTTCACCGAAAAAAAACAAATATCCTCTACGTATTCCTCAGACAGAATTTAGCTGAGCTGAAAATTGAACCAGGTGTGCCTGGGTTTCAAACCCTGCAAAGGTGCTGCAAGGTTTAGTGCGTCTGCACAGGCAAGGTAACAGTCACCTTAACCTTTTACCACATGGCAAAGTTTTAGACCTATCCAAATTGAAAGCATTTGCAGACAACAATTTCAAAGAGGCTCAAATGGTGCAATTTTGCTTTAGTAGGGTAGAAAACTTTGTGGGAAAAGCAGAAAATGCTGGTTACCAGCATTTTCTCCTTTTCCCACAATGTTTTCAAAAGGCCTCTTCCTTTTGGTCATAAAAAGGCGTCATTGTGTGGTAATGGTTTAGAGCCCCTAAACAATTAATCATTGCACAATCTGGAAGATTTTTCCTGGAAAAAAAAAACACACCAACAACGTGATGAAAATAAAGCTGTTTACGAGAACATTTTGACCATATATAGAACCGTAAAAAATGTCATAAAAATCTAGGTCAATTAGAGGAAAGAAAGCTGCCTTAATGTATCTGAGAAAATGACACCCTTCTTCCTAATTATTCTTCATCCTTACTTTAACCCATTACCACTCAGTCCCTACTTCTGACACCCCAGAGAAAGAAACCTTTCAAACTCATTGTGGGAAAAGGAGAAAATGCTGGTCACCAGCATTTTCTCCTTTTCCCACAATGTTTTCTACCCTTCACAAAACAAATTTCAGATTTTCAGTCACTTTTATTATGTCGTCTGCAAATGCTTTCAATTTGGACAAGTCTAAAATATTTTCGCTTGGTAATGGGTTAATAACCTCTATCATAGACACATCCTCATTAACTCTTTACCAGACAACAAAATTTTAAACTTGTCCAGATTGAAAGCATTAGCAGACAACAAAATAAATGTGACTGAAAAATTGAAACTTGTTTTTGAAAAGGGTAGAAAACATTGTGGGAAAAGGTGAAAATGCTGGTTACCAGCATTTTTGCCTTTTTCCCACAATGTTTTTAATAGGCTTCTTTCTCAGGTTCGTTAAAAGTCCGGATTGTGTGTATAGTAATGAGTTAATTTAAACATTTGCAGATCAAAGTTTTTTTGGCCTGCAAATTTAGGGATTTATCTATGGAATGATGAAAACTTGTGGGAATAAGAGGAATATCTGGTTACCAGCATTTTCTCTTTTTCCCACAATGTTTTCAAATGCCTCTTTTATCAGGGCAGTTTAGTTTATATCGGTTGAGGAACAACTTCTTTAACCCTTTACCACACAATCCCGACTTTTAACCCTTTCCCAAACAATAAATTTTAGACTCTTCCAAACTCAAAGAGTTTGCAGATGACAATTTCAAATTCGATGAAAATGGCAGACAGTTCTCTAAATGGGTAGAAAACAGTGTGGGAAAAGGAGAAATTGCTTGTTACGAGCAATTTCTCCATTTCCCACAGTGTTTTCAAAAGACTTGTACTGCAGACACGTAAAAACAAGGGCTTGTTTGGGAAAGGGTTAAGGACACTGAGAAAAGGGACTTTTGAAAACATTGTGACAAAAGGAGAAAATGCTGGTAACCAGCATTTTCTCCTTTTTCCACAATGTTTTTACCCCTTCCTGAACAAACTTTAAAATTTTAGTTACATTGATTTTGTTGTTTGCACATGCTTTCAATTTGGACTCATCCATTTAAGCAGCAAATAAAGATATGATGGCAAAAATATGGACAAATGAGGATACAAATATCTGACTGAGTGGAAAACATTGTGGGAATAGGAGAAATTGCTCGTTAGGAGTATCTATGGAGTAAAGGGTTAAACTTATACAATCGCTCAGGGAACTGTACCAATGCTCAAATATGTGGGCCAATGAAAAATCCCGATTTTGAAGTTGGCATTGTGTGATAAACGGTTAGAGGATAAAATAGGTTTTGAAAAGTATTTGATAAACACAGACCTCATGGCCCATTCTTGCGGCTCTATGTAGAAGGGTTTCACCGGTGTCTTTATTCACAGCCAATCGTTTCACTTCAGGTGGAATAGGTATGTTGTCATAGAAACCAATTTCTGCTGAACCATACGGAATGGGTGAACATCTTTGAACCTGAATAAAGTGGAGCTTATCCCTTCAATACAATGCTAGGTTTTTGTAATGTTGAAGGGGGCGTAACAACAACATTGGTAGGAAAAGTAGGAAATACTGAACACAAGCATTGCCTTCCCTTCAAACAATTTTTTGTAAACTTTCCAAGACACATTAATTTTCTTCATTGATTTGAT
This sequence comes from Tridacna crocea, assembly GCA_943736015.1. Lineage (NCBI taxonomy): Eukaryota > Metazoa > Mollusca > Bivalvia > Cardiida > Cardiidae > Tridacna > Tridacna crocea. The sequence goes on from OX031068.1 coordinate 10,009,249, forward strand.
TGATTTTCATGTCTGCAGTCACTCTCAATATGGCTGAATTGTTTGGTAAAGAGCTATGACATAAGATATAAAGCTCCAGACAGACATTTCCTGTCTCGACAAAAGTGCAAGTCCTTAACTCATTACCAAACGACAATATTTTAGGCTTGTCAAAATCCAAAGCATTTGCAGGCGACAAAATAAAAGTGACTGAAAATTTGAAATTTGTTTTGTGAAGGGTAGAAAACATTGTGGGAAAAGGAGAAAATGCTGATTACCAGCATTTTCTCCTTTTCCACAATGTTTTCTAAAGGCTTCATTCTGAGGGGCGTCAAAAGTAGGGATTGTGTGGTAATGGGTTAACTCTTTACCACACAATCCCGACTTTTAACGACCCTGAGAGGGAAGCCTTTTGAAAACATTATGGGAAAAGAAGAAAATGCTGGTAACCAGCATTTTCTTCTTTTTCCATAATGTTTTCTACCCCTCCAAAAAAAAAAAATTGAACTTTTTATTAACATTTAATTTGTCGTCTGCAAATCCTTTCAAATTGGACCAGTCTAAAATTTTGTCGTTTGGTAAAGAGTTAAAACTGTCTACCAGAGAATGAAAATCTTAGACATGTCCAAACTGCTAGCATTTGCAGAAGACGAATCAAATCTGTCTTATAAAATACAAGTAGTCTTTTATACTTGTCAAAAAGATTGTAAAAAAGGAGAAAATGCTTGTTACCAGAGTTTTCTCCTTTATCCACATCATTTTTACAATGTGTCCCAAAACGTTGTAAGGTCATGAGATCATTTTGCAACAAATGTTTTGATATAATCACAGACACATCAATACTACTTTCTGAAAATTTCTGACTGGTCAAAATTGAAATCATTTGCAGACGGCAAATTGAATGTGACTAAAGGATTAAAATTTGTTTTAGGAAAGGAAGAAAACATTGCAGGAAAAGGAGAAAATGCTGGTTACCAGCATTTTCTTCTTTTCCCACAATGTTTTCAAAAGGCTTCTTTCACAGGGGTGTTAAAAGTCGGGATTGTGTGGTAAAGGGTTAAGCAATTCGTGTTCATGTATGAAAGATTTGTAGGAAATCAACCTATTACAAAACAATCCCAAGCTTTCATGATCCTGAGAAAAATGCCTTGTGAAAACCTTTTGGGAAAAAGAAGAAAATGCTATGATCAGCATTTTTTCCTTTTTCCACATTGTTTTCTGCCTTTCCAAAAACAAATTTCAACTTTTGAGACATGTCTTTTTTTGCGTGTAAATACTTTCTATTTGGATGAGTCTAAAATTTTGTTGTTTGGTTGAAAGTTTATCACTTAAATTGACAACTTTGCAAACAAGAAATTACGTACGAGGTGTGATCAGAATGTTCTCGGCCCGATACGCTTCTAGGCATTTCATTGGACAAAAATCTTGTTCAGTCTGTCATTCAATCTAATTGAAAGTCATTTGGAGAGTAAGAAGCATTTGGTCATGCTTGATTGCTTTTGTAATGACAGTATTTAGACAGGGCAGTGTGTCAAACTTGCAAAATTGACTCGAGGTGTTCTGCTCTTGCAGGACAATGCGCCTGCTCACATGTTGCAAGTTGCCATGACTGCTGCGACTGAATGCAGATTCGAAGTCCTTCCTCACCCCCCAATATTCTCCTGATATGGCCCCTTCTGTCTTCTATCTGTTCCCAAAATTGAAATCCAACCTTTGTGGAACACAGTTTGGAAGCAATGAAGGCATCATAGAGGCAGTGAACAAGTACATGTACTTAGGGGACCAGGAAAAAGACTTCTATTTGGAAGAGATAAGCAAGCTCAAACAGAGATGGACTATGTGCATTGCCTTAAAGGGGGATTATGTTGAAAAGTAATAGCCAGATTTTCATTCCCTTGTAATCGGAAGCACTTGGGGCTGAGAACTTTTTGATCACACCTCTTAGGTAAACTTATTGGCTTTCTTTGGGAAAGGGTAGAAAACACGATGGCATCAGGTGAAAGTACTAAGTCTTGTTACCTATATTTTCTCATCTTTTACCCTTTACCAAACATTCCCTGGTTTTATAGACCCCGAGATCGAAGCCTTTTAAAAACATGGTGGGAAAAGGAGAAAATGCTGGTGACCAGCATTTTCTCCTTTTCCCACAATGTTTTCTACTCAGTTAGAAACAAATTTCAATTTTTGAGTTGCGGTTAGTTTGTCGTCTGCAAATCCTTTCAATTTGGACCAGTCCAAAATTTTGTCGTTTGGTAAAGAGTTAATAAAAAGTTAAAAAATCCACAAAAGCTCATACCTCTTCATGAAAATTTAAGTTTTCTTCTACAGTGCCAGCTTTGCTCTGTTCAAGAAGAAATGCTTTTGTCTTATTCTTTGGCTTCCTTTTTCTTTGAAAGATATACTTTTGCTTAAAATGAAATCCTTTTCTCTTTTTACTTGTATTGACCTTCTTTGTGGGCACAGAAGGGGCTGAATCACTAGGCTTATTCAAAGTGCTGTTTTCAGACTGTTTAAATTTCTCCTGGTAACTCTGGAAGTAGTCCTCGTCTGTACTCTCATCATGCCAGTTACCACAAACAGTCTCATTGGTCATGTGACTATCCACAGTGTCAATTTCATTGTCAGAGTAACAGATAGGTTTGCTGTTGTTAACACTCGGTGTCTTTCTCGTGTGTCTATCGACAGAGCTAGATCTGCGTTTGCGTAACTTTGCATGTTGAGCACTTTTTGTATCACGACTAGAAGATCTGTTATCTTGCGTAACTTTATTTGAATCCTTCTTGTGGGTCCTGCTTTTTCTTGGTGGTGACTTTCCTGGAATTAGTAGATCGGATAATGTTCATGTAGGATAAACTGAGGTGTGCAAATCTTTATCCTACTAAATAAGTTCAATTAAACTTTAAAGCCAGAAGTAAAAACCCAATTCTAACATTACAAGAGAATTCAGCTTTTTAAACACAGTGCAGCCAAAGCATGGGAAAATCTACGATATTCTATGTAGAGTGACATCATTCTGTATCAAGGGTCATTCAAGGAACACCTATATGTAATTATTTCAAAATCTGACC